>CM050402.1:10152689-11352689 GCA_027562975.1 Rhynchospora breviuscula
AAAAAAATTTAGTTCTTCCATAAAATATTTTTAGCTCCGATTTTAAAATGGATTAATTAGCACTGATTTTCTAAGGAATGAGTTTGTGGGGGTGGGGGAGGGTCCAAATAGAATAGAGAACCGATACAAATTAGACGGTGGATTTGATTGGAGGAAGTAAACATTAGTATTGGTTTGGACAAAAACCGTAGCAAAGAGATCCATTTAGATTTAGCACAAATTTTTACATCATAATCGGTTCAAAAAAAATTGTACCGTTTTTTCCATAAAACATGTGTTAAATGTATTTATTCTTTTCTAAATATGCAGTTCATTTTAAATCGAGATGAGGAAGAAAGCATCACAGTTTTCTTTTACCTTCTGCCAAAAATTAACACTCGTTTGATAGGAAGCTGTTGTATTTAAGAAAAGGAACAAATTTAGAAATAAAATAATTTATACAAATATAATTCAAACTTAAACATGATCACTAAGCCATTAGTAAGGAAATCAGGAATATTTAATGTTCTGAAAAATATTTCATATTTGATAACTATAGAATTGTTTTTAACAAATTTAATTAAATATTCTTAAGTTAATGATGGCGTGCGCGAGCCTCACGTGACTAGAAGTCCGTCTGAACAAGATAGTGATCAAAGTGAAATAAGAACTGTTATGCGCATAAAATAAGAACACTTATATACAAACAAATTTAAAAATGAGCCAATAGAAGTCCGTACCAGCAGACGGCAGTCATTAGCAACTTTCGCAGTGAGGCTAGACGAAAAGTTCAGCATTACTATTTCCAGCATATTGTACAAAACGATTTATTATTGCCAACTAGGCAACTACCCCTTGAGTAAACGTAGTATTTTTAAATTTATTGAAGTCGATGCAAAATTGCAAGCTGACATAAAAACAACACGCACGTCCATTATTAAATGATTCATTTTAGTAGCTTAATTTATCTTTTTCTCAAATTATATTTTTGATCAGACTGATTTTCTTCAAAAAGAGAGAGAGAGAGAGATTGGACCAGATGCCTTCTTTCCGAATGGATCGAATGCTCTTATTATTCTTCAACAACAATTCGTACAATAAACTAAAAAATTTATATTATAATGAATTTTGGTCAGATTGTGTTTTTTTCCCTCTTTTAATCCCAAACCTCTTCACCCGGTGTTCAGAAACAGATACTATTAATTACAACAGAATAAGTCCAATCCTTTAAAAATTTTAGGCCTGTTCAATTTATCAATTTAAGAATGTCTTGAATATGAGATAGTTGATTTCATTCAGAAAATTGTCCACAAAATATTTAATTCTTAGAAATTATTTCCCTTCATCAATATGTGGATATCCATTAGACAGGCTGAACTTTTAAGTTAGAAATCAAATATTAATAATGTTGCGAGCTCCTTAATCCACATGGCATTGAATGGATAATATTAGATTAAGAGTGACGCCCTGAAAAACAAAATATTTATAACATTTGTAAAGAAAATATGGAAATCTATAACACGCTTACACGCTGCTGCGACTTCGTTTGTGGGTCTCTGAAATGCAATCTAGATTCGTATGCATTATTTAGCGTTACAGGCCCAAAAGGAGACATAACAGGCCTAAGAAGATAAAAGGAAGAAAACGTATATCAAGGTTTAGTGGTTTTAGCCTTTTAGGCGAAATTAACTCGGAAAATTAGTTTGTTGCGAGAGCTTCAATCCTCGCCCACAATAGCCGAGCCCGAGTGACATATTCGTTGCTTAAAAAGGTAGACATAGTTGATAGTACATTCAATATTTTTACATCTCATAATATTTTCCCAGCATATTATTATACAATATTATAAATTTCAGGACCGCACGCACGTACTCTGATCAACGAACAGGAACTATATATTTATGTTTTCTTGAAGCCAACATATACTAATAAAAACCAGAACCTATAATATTTCAAATTATAAAGTTGACGTCCTAACAGGGGCGAAGCTAGAAATTCATGTCAGCATGGTCCATAAATTTTGTTTGCTTAAAATATATATAAGAAATAACATCTAATATAGATATAGTATAACAATAATTTTTCAAATAAACAATTCTAAAGCAATGTAACATAAAAAAATTATAAAAAAGAAATAAATATATCTATAATAACAACACAAGATAAAAAATAATATATCTAATATTAAAAAAATAATTCAAGACAATAAAAATACTATAATTTCTACGTATTTTCATTTTCTGATAATGTTCTAAATTTTGTCTTAATAAGTTTTGAGAAGGAAGAAGACAATTTGCTAGGAACAAATGCGATCTGGGTTAGTGTGCGAATTTTCAGAAGCCGTTATGCGTTTTAAATCAAACGTAATCTGCTCACCTGGGTCCTTCAAATTTTTGAGATGGGTCCATGTCTTCTTTTATTTTTTTTATTAACAAATTATTTCAATATGTCAAGTAAAAAAAAAAAATTTGAGGTGGGTCCCTGACCCACCAAAAAGGCACGTAGCTTCGCCCATGCGTCCAAATGCATAGAATTTGGACCCTTTTAATTGTTCATTATTGTTAGTTTAAGATGGAAGCCCCAGAATAACTGAATGGACAATTATTCATTGTCACGATTCCCAGTTTTTATAGAACTCAACAGGGTAACTTGGGCATGAAAAGTTTCAAATGAACGTTAACATATATGAAAAATAAACAAGCAGAAATATATATATATATATATATAAACAACCCTCACAAAGTCACAATCATCATTATTGTTACATTTTACATGACAAACACTTCATGATCATACAATAATACAATGCAGCAGTAAAATAGGTAGGACAATTAAGGAGTTCCACCCAACAAGTGAACACATAAATACGTGATTAATACACAAGACACAAACTATTTTTTCTTAAACCTTAACATTAATATATTATCCTGGGGTTCTTGTGCCTAAGCCTTGTCAATTGCAAAACATAGCTGGCCACCCAACCTGAATGCCCACATACGAATTACATCACGTTCTTCAAATTTACCGAGCGTAATGAGTTTCCTATACTCTGTGCCGTTGATAATCGTCGATCCAGTCGCCCATTCATTGGTAAGTTTCGGCCAAAAGAGCCACCCATTTTTTATGAAAATTCTTACGTTTATGTCAATTCTACCATTCACTCTTTCAATATTATCATGTAGCAATGGACTAAGATTGGCGTTCACATAGGCTTGGGGTATAAGTAGCCTATTTTGCTGTCGGTTCACGTCCGATGCTGTTAGAGTCTTCTCCATTATGAAGTGAAACTCACCTTCGTTAGACAAGCATCGGAACCACTGGGGCATTTCGATATTTCCAGCCATTACTAAAAGCTAAGGTTGATGAATGTGGTGGGTTGTAAGTTGTAACAAGGTTAATTGATGGTAGATAGTTTGTGCATTCAATTGGAGTTGTGCTCGCAGTATATATAGATGATAAGGATAAAGAGAGAGAAATAATGGGACAAAAGCTCCCTTCCCTGCTAATTTCCTTCCCCTCGAGAAACTATGCACGAGTCCCTTGTTTGCGTGCTCATGCATGGGAGAGGTTTTTCAGTCTCAGGCTCCGAGCACTACGTAGTGAGGGAAAAAAAGGTCTTTAAAGGGTTTAATTAAACCCTGATGTTGTGATAAGTATTCCTTAACGCAGTCCTTTCCCTTCCACATGCTGCCCCTTGTAGCTTATCATCCTCTTGGGGCTTGGCAACTAAAGCCCAGGGGATTGTTGACTTGTTCCTCTCCCCTGATTCCCTTCCTTTATATAATTTTGATCCTCAAAGCAATACTAATTGGACCGCCATGCCAGTTAGCATGCAGGGGACAGTTAGTGTGCAGGGGAGGTAATATTAATTTTGCGTGCGTGGGAAAAATAATAGTGTAAGATATATATAGTTATTAAGATATTTTTAAATTAATGTAAATTTTGTGTTTCTTTATATAAATTATCATGCATTATTAAAATTAACGAGCATTAATGTTATATAAGTCTTTCAAAATATGTATTTATTTGTATTCAAAATTTGTTAAACAAAATACATAGAAATGTATCATGTAAAATAAAAAAAAATAGCTATTTCATTAGAGGAGAGGAAATTCGCGCAACAGAAGACCGATAAAATGTTGTCTGTCAATTTGCGGGACAAGCAAAAGAAAAAAAAAATAACAAGAAACAAAATTTTTAAGATCGCAAACTCTTTTTTTTTTTTTTTTTTTTTTTACTTTCAGGTCCATTTATGCTGTCGAATTTATTTCCATTGAATTGTTTTTTTTTCTTTTTCTGTATTTAAGCTTAAAGGTATTCCATATAATTGATCTGATAAGCGGAATTTGTACCCTGAGTATGCAATAAATTAACTATAGAGTCGATTTTTGCTAAAAGAATAAAAATCTATAGGGCTCAATGGCTCATATAGGACCTGAATTGTTCTGTTTTCGTGATTTGTTTTTACAATAACAATTTTTGTTATAACGCGTGTAACGATGTTCGATACATGATGAGGGTACGACGGTACGTTGGTTTGTGTAGTAGTCTAGTAGCTCATGTGTCCAGTCATATAGCGAGTTATTTTCATCTTGTAAATCGAGGTGCTACACTAAAGGTTATAGTCAGTTGATTCTGAAATAAAATGCACTCTCCTTTGTTTTTTTCTAAGGCACTAATCTGAGCATATGCATTGCTCACGTGTTGGCGGAGGAAGGAAGAGCTTTTCCCTTTGGGAATAAACTTTTTGCTTTAATTTTCAATTCAATCATCGATCATAGAATGACAATCTCTTTTACATTTAGGAAACTATTTTCTAATAATGACAATTAATTTAGTACCTCTTTTAGGTCACTATTGTTCAGCCGCGATAGTTAGGTTATAAATTGGAATTTTTATTTTGCTGAGGTTTCTTTTATCTTAAAGACCGAATGTGTTCTTGCAAAAGAATAAAAAAATAAAAAAATGTTAACTCCCATCAAGGGTCTCTAAAATAAATAAAAAAAAAATTACAAGTTTCAACCAGGTGCATTTATAAAACTAAGATCTCGCCAGCTAACTGGCTCGGTTTGTTACACATAGGGGTGACGACGGTATACCGTTTACCGTTTTTCGTGGACGTTCCGTCCAAACGGAACGATTTACGGTACAAAATACCATTTCGTTTCCAAAAACAGAACGGTAAATGGAATGGGAGGACATACAGTTGTTGAAACGGAATGGTAAACGGAATGACCTATTTCGCTTCCGTTTCGACAAATAGTGCAGTTTTTAGTGTAAAAACACGTTGTTCCGTTCCGTTCTGCCCAAACGGAACGAATAACGGAATGAAATGGCATTTCGTTTTATGAAACAGAACGAAAAAGAGAATGATATGGCCATACCGTTGATGGAACGGATTGGCCCATTCCGTTGTCGTTTGGAACGTTAAACAGGCCTAGTTACACAATGCAGTTAATAACCAAATATTAAAAGGAATCTTCTATGGTCGAGACAATTTCAGTATCCAGTAATGCTCTACTGGAGAGTTCCAGTTGATTCACTAACAGCTACTAACAAGTACCATGAATTAGTTAGCGAAACTACTGACGTACATACTAATATATAACGACCGGTTCAACTGTGGTAAATCATACATGGCAAAGATTGAACGAGTTTGGTTCATGTGAGTGTGACGGATGAAATAATAGAGATATCGGCATATATTCACGGACGGAAGCATGCATGGAAGAGATGAAAAGTTCTTGTGAGAAAGATTTGATGTTAATTTTCTTACCCTTGTAATAATGGGTAGTATTTGGGTGCCTGGTTTGCATGTGTATATTCTATTTGGAAATGAATGCGACTCCAAAATTGCTTACTATAAAAGAGTCATTAATTAGAGGTTGATTATGAATGCCAATTTTTTTTAATAAAAACAAATCCTTATATTTTTCTCAATTATTTTAATAGTAACTTGCAGAACAAATTAAACTAGAAATTAGTGATTGATGACAATTTATTTATTTGCTTTGCAACTAAATACAGTCTCCCTTTGTTGATACTCGATAATATTTTATTGAAATAATATTGTTACAAGAAAAAGGGAAAAGTTTTCGGTAACATTGCATTGATAGAGAGCGATTGTATTTATGAAAGGAGCAAATTTTCAGATGTAAATTATTTTTGAAGATACAGATGTAAATTATGTAATAGTTAATTGTCAGATCAAAGCCCTAACTGTCGACAAAAACACTAAAATAGCATTCTAGCAATGTCTTATCTAACATAACAGTTACTCTGTCAAAGCATGAGCTCACCATCACACCTCTCTACGAACTACAACAACAATGGGCTATTGATAGACTTGATTCTCTTCCAACATGCTAAAAAAACTCTATCTAAAATTTCTTGCAAGACTTGCTAATGTCATGCACAACTCGGTGTTGCTATGGTCTATTGCATGACTTATTTAGTGTGTTGGTAAAGGTTAAAAATAGTCTTCCAAAATAAATTTGTGCTACACTTATTTCTTTCAACAATAGCATGATAAAAAAAGTCTATCAAAGATAATTTTGCTGCTACATCTTTTATTTAAACAATTGCATGATGAAAAAAGTCTATCAAAGGTAAATCTGTTGCTACACGTTTTATTTAAACAATTGCATGATAAAATAGTCTTCCAGGACTAATTCGTTGCTACACATTTGCAAAATGATTAGCATGATCAAATGATCTTGCTATTTGATTTTTTTATTCTATAATTAAATTATAATAAATAAATTAATTAAATATTCACATTTCTTGCAATATTAATAATCACACGTATTAATAAATATTATTACTATTATACACGTAATACAAAGAGAATCATATTATTGAAACCATTATGAATCTATTAATAATCAAAATCAATTTATAATAAACACAAACGTGATGTTAAGTCAATTGCAATAGACACCATAATAATTAAACTAACGAAAGTACAATCATCCATATCTTAAAATGAAAAAGAAAAAAAAAAACATCTTAAAAACTATTAGTCCTTCGAAGTTGATGCGTCTCTTCAACTTCAACAATTGTGCCTTCGACATCCGATCTGACCCAACTTTGATCTTTTAAAAAGGATGCATGGTACGGCTCAAGTTCAACCCCTTCTAGCGTATCTTCATTCCCCATGTCATAAACATCTCGTGGTTTTAATCCAACGGCAGCCGACCATTCTAGACATGATGGATCTTGTACATAGAATACTTGATTTGCTTGTGATGCAAAGATAAATGGCTCGTCCTCTAACTTATCACCTGAATGTATCAAATGTGAGAAGTTAACCGATGTAACACCATAATCATCTTTTTTAATAAAATATAAAAAATCTTGACCGTAACAATTATGAAACAATGCTAATCCATGTAAGATCTTCTAACATGTTCCAATTTGAGAACCTGCATTGCAAAAGGGAAAAATAAGCTAAAAATTATAAAACTTAATAAATCTTTTCATTCCTCGCACAGTTGCTGCAACAGTCATTTAGTGTTGACTTTGTAAGGTGTCTTATCAGGCTGAAGAGTAGTTAAACATAATTAACAGTTTATAGAAAAAAAAACAACCTATAACAATAATACATATACATCATTTCAAATTTTAATTTAATAGAAATTTTTAATCATTCACAACTTAAAATTTTGATTGACAGGTAGAAATTAAAATTTGACACGATTAATCATAAAGTAAAAAGCTGGATAGATTAAAAAGATAGAAAAATGGTTTATGGTTTTTAGTTTTTTACCTTTTTATAGTTCCAAATAGAACTCCTTTTCATTTAATTTGTTTGGTTGCCTTGCTCGAACTGTCCAGAAAATGCAAATCATGATGCACCCCAACAAATACAACCTAGTCACACAATGATAATTAGACAATAAAAACATAAAATAAATGACTCTTTTTTAGTTCAATATTAGAAAAAATTCATACATGATTACATCCAATTTAATACAATCTACCACATTGAAAAAGGCATGCTTTATCCACCTTTCACAAAAGCTGTATTGATGATATTAACACTATAATAAAATTGGCGTTTTCATGCAAACATATTGACAACTTTCTTACTTTGTACAGGAAAGAGTGTCAATTCAACCAAACATTAATTCTTTAGTATGAAGTTGACATGTACTTCACCTATATAGCTAACAATATACCACTGAAAAGCATTGTCTGGTGCTCACTTAGTGCCTTCAAAGTCCAGAAGAGAAACAAATTTTGATGTTATCGACTGAATACAAAATATATAATTGAAGGAAATAGATGGGTGATTTAAAAATGCATACCATTTTTCCTTCTTCCTATGGAAGTAACAATACCCTCAAGCACTCTTTCAATATTTCAATCTCTGAATTCTACATCGTTCGCCAAAGAAATGAATTACAAAAGGACCTTATACAAGCATACTCAAAATAATACAATTTCTGATTTAATGAGTGCAGGTATTGAACAGTGGGGGCATAGAAAGGTCTAACAATTAACGTACTGGTAACCAAATTGTACAGTTTCAATGCTATCGGTCCATACAAATCATGTACTGGTATATTGCCGAAAGAAGAGATAATGACCCTTTTTGATATTTGCATTTTGATATTTGCATTAAATATTGATACCCAAGATAAACCAGAAGCTCCTAGTGTTGCTAGAATTCATTAAATTATATTAGGATTAACAATAAAAGAGTACACGTACAATTTCTGAAATTGATCCAAGGGAACAGTTGATTACTTGTACCATATCGCTTACTCATGCTGCCATGTATGCCAACATATGTCTGAAATATCATAGAAAAGAAGAGAAAAATAGTCAGATAGAGATTGTTATACAAACGAGAACGAGTTCAGAATTAGATATGAGGCGTTGGTGCTTCTATTGTGAGATCTGTTCGCCCGAGTTGGATTAGGGAGAAACTGAGACGATCTAACCACAATGAAGGCGGAGAGAGAGAGAGAGGTCTGTTCCGAAGGGGAGAGATTGTGAATGAGTTTGGTAGAAAAGGGTTTAGGTTTAGCTTACGACTACGAAGACAAAGAGAGGCGGCTGGCTTGAGGCCTCGAGGGGAAGATCCAATTTTTATCAGATGTAGGTTAATATTATTTATTTTTTTATTTGAAAGCTTATATATTACTTTTATGAGTTTTATCATTAGTTGTTGTCTGTAGATACGCATTTCTGTATTTTAACAATTTTTTAAAGTACATTATAAATCTTAGTTCACGGATCATTATTTTTTAATAATAATAATAATAACAACAAACGATGATGATGATGATGATGAATAATAACAATAACAATAATAAGATGAAGCACATAAGAATATTTGCATATCAATAATTTATTTTATCTTTATTAGATTATTACCTTGAGTCCCGAAATAACGACATACATTATATGCAAAACAATATATAATTATTTTATTAATATAATTACATGCATAAATGAAATTCATGTAACGATTTTTTCAATAATTAAGTTATCATGAGCAGTTCATATTAAAGCAAAGTGCGTACACTAATACATTAGAAATGAAATTCTATTAGCAATTTTTTCTATTATAAACATAGAAATATTTTGTAATTTATTTCTCATTTTGTATGAAATATCTCTTAATAACTAAAATAACACGTCTTAGTACTAAATTTGTTCATAAATACTAAATGCTTACAATATAATAAAAAATTATATTGTAAATTATGTCTTACTAATAAAAAAATATAAATTAAAATCAATAAATTATTTTGCCATAACATATTAATAGTTGAATGATGGTAGAGTCAAACTTGTTTTACGAATAAACCTGTAAAATTCGATCAAATATCAATTCTTGAGTTGCAAATGACAGTCCAAAGTGTTCGTTGTGTTTTTTACATTGAAATCTCTATAGAGAGTAAATTTATATATATTTTTAGAATTTTTTACTGTTTTTCAGTTTTTAGAAAATCGCTTTGATTAAAATATTTTGCAGTAATTTTATAAAAAAAATAGTTGAAAATTTCTAAAACTATAAAATTTAATCTCTAAGGGGCCGTTTGGATGGGTTAGGAATTTGGGGAATAGCCTATTCCTAGGCATAAATTTATTGGGAAGTGTGTAACTTTGTGAAGAGGTTGAATTGTTTATAATAAAATTTATGCTTGGAATTGGAAATTCCTCCAATTCCCAACTCATCCAAACGGCCCCTAAATGGATTCCAATGACACAATGATTAGTTTATATCGATCAGTTGCAACACAATAATTGAGATTAATTTGATTGAGTTCACTAAACAAGTTCGACTCTAGCATAAACCTTAATTGCTACAATATTTATAGAGGAGGGTTTCGGTAACTCAATTTTTGAGTATCACCAAATGTCACAATTTTATTTTCATCAATATTTTAAATTTTAAAATTTAAATGCCGAATCTAAATCGCTGATCTTATTCATTTTAACGAGCGATGTGTTTATATATATTTTTTTATAAAAATTTTGGAGTTGATTTGATACTTGATCAAGAGGTCAAACCATGAAAGTATTAGAATTAATATGTCATAGTGAACTAGAATCGTTCATTTTTTAATCTCTCGTCCGACTATCAAATCTACTTCAAATTTTATAAAATTTATATAAAAACACATCACACGTTAAATTAAACAAGATTAGTTTGGATTCAATGTTAGAATTTAAAAAATATTAAATATTGATGGAATAAAATTGTGGCATTTGGTGGCGTACTCTAAAGTTGTGGTACCAGAACTCTCATTGTATTTATATATAAAAATTTTAATTAATACTTTTCATTTTGAAATATCATATGTAAATTTGCAATGTCAAAAAATTTACACCATCAATTATTACGTTAATATAAAAATGGTCACCAGCAAATAAATGTTCGTGTGTGTGTATATATATATATATATATATATATATATATATATATATAGAGAGTTGATATAGAACACTGATGTGTACGGATCGTCCCCGTACACATGAGTCGTTTTTCAAGGTCCGAAATTCAAACGGTCAATCCAAACCGTTCAAATTGTTCGCTATATTGAAAAACCTAGATAGACCAAATTTTACATTTTTTCGAATTTTTTTGCTATTTATTATGATATTTTCAAAAAACACTATAATTGGAGTATTTCAGGCCCTCCAATTTGAAAATATCATAATATATAGCAAAAAAATTCGAAAAAATGTAAAATTTGGTCTGCAAGAGTTTTTCAATATAAAGAACAAGTTGAACGGTTCGGATTGACCGTTTGAATTTCGGATCTTGAAAAACGACTGATGTGTACGGGGACGATCCGTACACATCAGTGTATTTTATCCATTCTCTATATATATATATATTGCTTGTAAAGTTTCTGTAAATTTTGGTTGTAATTATTTTGCATTAGATATTCATACTTAAACTGTGGAGAGTAATGTGCTGATAACGCAATTCAATTAGCAATTTTCTTTTATAACAACAAAAATATTATCATTTTGCAATATTGTGTAACTCTTCTTAATTACTGGTACTACTGGTAATAGTGCAGATAGCTTTCATTTGTGCGACTTGAGTTGAGTGCAACATGAGAATCCATATCATTAAACCGATTTATCTGTTCTATAAAAATGATTATAAATAAAAGCAACCGTTAGATTTTTATGAATCAATCACAGCTCTTGGATCCATGTCCTTGATCCATGAGACCAAAAAACCGCCAATCAGAGAGCGCCACATATGGCCGCCTTCAAATGGCTCCTCTGAGAAAATAAATGGAAAGATGTGCCTTTATTGTTAAAAAAAATAAATAAAAAAGAGAAAGATGCGTCCTTTGATTTTTTCGTGACCCTCCATTTCGAAAGTCAAATTCCTGTCAATTTAATAGAAAATGTATAAAATTGTCTAAATTGATCCATCCAGTATTTTCGAACAGACAGAATCTTTCAACTATTATCGTGGCTTGTTTAAATTGAAGATTTATTTCTATAATCAATTATGTAGAAATTTTTTTTTTTTGAGAAAAAAATCATGTCGAGATTTTCTTAAAGAATTTTGTTATCAAAATACTTCTATAGAAATTTGGAGCGGCATGTTAAGGGACGTAGCAAAAAAGCCAACAATTTAAAAAAAATACAAAATTTTGCTTTGATATGCTTTTTTCCTCCAAAACAATAAAACAAACATTTTGCGAATAATATTTTAATTGAGTCCATGCACCGAGCCTAAATTATTTTGAAGATCCGATGATAGATATGATTGGAGTTGGAGGATAAAATCATGATAACAAAAAATTTAATAACACGGTAAGGTCCACCAACACATGTAACATAATAAAAACTAAATTTTCATAATTTTTGCATTAGTATCTCTAAACCTAGACAAAATAGAATTTTTTAAAAACCATATTATACAATCAAATATTTCTTTGGCGCCGTCCTTTTTAGAAAAAGTAGGTAAATTTTGCCACTACCACCACTACCCGTGAAATAAATTTTGGTAGGAAATTAAAATTAGCATTAATTATAGCATCGTTCCTTGCAAGGTTAGAAAAATCTTGCAATAAAACTGTTTTTCTTACATACTAGCTACATCAGAAATTTATCTTGCTTGATTATCTTGCAATAACACCAACTATGTTGGTAAATGAAAAATCTAGCTGCAAACATCTTGCTATAAACCTGTTTTCTTGTAGTGAATTCATCATCAAAACTAGCTAAAACATCATGTGCATACGAAGAATAAATCAACTCCACATTGAGGTTAGGATTGGAAGTTTTGACCGAACTTCTAATTAAAAGCTCATGATTCGTACAATAAACTTTTATTTAAGTGCCTTTCAAAGTCGTTGTTCCCTTTGTCAACCAAAAAAAAAAAGGTTTGATTGTTTCAGCAATCCCAACCTGAAACAGAGGGTGAGGGAGGGGAACCCGAAATCCATGAAACAACTAAGCGAATCTAACAGTAACAGGGCATTGATTCTTCATAAGTCATAACTAACCCAAATTATTTATTTATTTATTTATTTTGAAGGCTTATCAAAATTTAATATTTTTAATGCGATTGATTTTCATAACTTGAGTTGCCATCAAATCACAACTCACTGCTCCTGGTTGAAATTTTCTCCTACATATTTATCTCTCTTTCTACTTCTGAAGCAACTTTGCTGACGAACAACTTGGCATTAATTTGATTGTTCTTATTTTAATTTTAATTTTACAGTTTTAATTTCTTTCAGCATCTATATATAAATCACCCCATACACACCATCCATGAACTTAGAAATAGTTTCCCAATTACAAAAGACACAGAAAAGATAGAGAATGGCGTGTACATCATGTACGGGAAACAAGCAGCCATGTTCAGTTAGCACTTCATCAACATGCTCGTCTCAAAGCCAGCAAGAGAAGGTGATTACAATTTCATTATCAATAATGGAGATTGGATACGTGGCACGTCTCATAGCAATTGTAACGACATTCATTGCGGCTGTGATCATGGTTACGGCCAAGGTGACTATTGGCTCGAAATATGATATCAACAAAGATGTAAAGTTTTCCATCATCTCTGCTCTCAAGTAAGGATTTACTCTTCCTGGTTCTTCCACAAAAATAAAATAAAATAAAATCTCTATTCCATATATGCATGAGCCGACAACTAAAAACTACGCTAATTACAGTACAAGAATGAATAAAAATAAAGTAGGCTAGTTTAACTTAATTATTTTTGCTACTTCCAAACTAAAGCTAATAACTTGCTTAATTTTTCAATTACTGAATCAACTGGCCTCTGGTAATTTAAAGACAGATAGTAATCTTACGTTCATTGAATTTCTTACAAGTAGGGTAGGAAATTTTCTCCAATTATTGCAGTTAAATATATATGCAATTAATGGAGGTGACTTCAAACATTTTTAGTGTTGAATTGAACTAATTTATATATAGAATTTAAAACGATTGAACTCTAAATTCATTTTTGTTTCATGTAGCTACTTTCTCGCAGCGAATGTCATTGGATTTATGTATTCTGTAATTATACTGTTGATATCTATTTTCAAGAAATTAAAACCCAAAATTCTACTATGGATCGCGCTTGCCGATTTAGTTGCCGTCTCCATGCTCCTAACCGGTAATGGTGCAGCTTCTGCAGTAAGTGTAGAACTTGAGAACATTGATGATGGATTTGCAAGAAGAGTATGCTCTTTCTATTGCAGATTTTGTTCACAAATCAATGCCTCAATTGGCATGTCCATGGTTGCAACGGCCATCTATGTGGCCCTGATAGTTCTTTCCTTGGTGATTGCCTACAGAAGAAGCCGATGTGCAAGTGCTTGCTAAATGTGTTCTTTGTCAAATTGTTGAATTTATAATTTGTTTGCTCTAGTTTGTACTTTTCATCTAGTTGAATGAGCTATTCATGTACATATATTTATGTATAATGCCTTTTCATTTCTGGACTACTTTGACAAAATCCAATAGTAATTTCGTTGGCGCTAGCGCATATATATATATGTGATATGCGGATATACGTATGCTTAAATATATTATTCCGAAAAAAAAAATATTCGAACCTTATAATTTTAAATAATTTTTTTTATTAAAAAGTAAGGAAAATATGATGCAATATTAGTATAATCATAGAAAATTTATTAGAAAGATAGAATCAACTCTTCAATATTTGTTAGCATCTAGATTGATAAAAATATATAAAACAAGAAACTAGAATTTGATGATGATTATGTATGCATACTTTTAATTAAGCATATGGTTTTCCGATGTTTTATTGAATTGTAATTTCCATCCGAACCAAATTAAATTAATGATTTAATGTCAATTCTGAATGATCGATTAGGACAAAATGACACTTTAGTCAAATTCTTATGAACTAATCAACTCAATTATATCAAAATCTCTGCATATGTAAACAACAATTTATTACACTTTTTTGGGATAATGCAACACACCTCTGTAAAGTTTAAACGTTGACTCTGTAATGGTCTTGGGAACAAACATTCAGTTTGTAATAATCAACCATCAGAATTTCTAATTTGCATAATTACCTTAAAACATTTGATGCGTTCCATACTTTCTGAATGATGAAAGAGCAACATTTCTACCATCTAGCTCCACCGTCAATTTCACTTAAACACCATTTACTTTAGACTGACAAATAACCAAAATACTTTTATACATACTAACTTTATCTTTTTCTCCAAATTTGTTGGCAGAATATGTAGTATACTTTTGGATTAAAATGTTAGAGATATAATATATTTGCAACATATAACTATAAGCATAGACCCTTAGTAAACTTATAACTCTTTGGCCCTTACTTTATTCTTAAACAAAATATTATTTTTAAAACTTAAAATACTTTGGCCTCTATTGCATTAAAATATAAACTAGAGAAAATTATAAATGTATATTAATAATTTACTTTCAAATTGGATCGATAGATCAATAAAATAAATCCCATAAATGCTAAACAAGAGTTGGGCCCTTAGTAAACTTATAACTCCTTCGAATGATACTGTCCATTTTTTTTTTGTTATAATATATAAAAGCCGATAATATCGAGCAACAATAATACGTGGACATACAAAAAATAAAAAAAATAAAAGAACAAGAATATTGTGTGGATATGATTTTGCTAATAAGATTAGCCCACGATGTTTGCATGCAGATGATGAGATTAATGTAGGTGTATAGTGTTTATTTAGGATTTTGTATAGTATGCAATATAGTCTCTATATAGTAAATTATTGCTTTTAAAAGAATAAAAATCTATAGAGCTCATATAGGAACTGAATTGTTCGTTTTTGTTTTTATAAGAGTGTACTTAAGTTATTAATGACGTGTGTATAACGATGTTTAATATATCTTATTTAATCTAATAATATATGGATAGGAGATGAGTAGGTGTGGTGTGGCAAAACTATAGCCAGTATATATACTCCTCTAGTACATCAAGTTGGTACACGAAAGATTCTAATTAGTTGATTCTGAACATAAAAAAAATAAAATACAATACACTCTCTTTTGTTTTTCTCTTAGCAGAGGCTCACGTGCTTGCCGGGACAAGAAGAAGTTTTACCTTTCATGGCCTTTTTCGGTTGAACCCTTTATTTTTAGTAATCATAATCATAGAATGACAATTTTTTTTCCAGTTTATTCGCTATTTTCAATAATCACAATACCTAGCTCTGTTTTGAAATAACCATTCAGCCGCGGATCCGCTGGTAAATTTCTAGTTATGTTATAAATTGGAATTTTGTTTTTTTTTCCCCCAAGGTTTGTATATCTCAAAGGCAGAATGTCACATGCAAAATTTTTAAAATATTTACAAATTTTATCCGATGATCGAGACAAAGCAATCCAAAAAGATGCCCTGACATTGAAATAATTTAATAAAATCAAAGTTTTATGAGACAAGAACAGCATATATTCATTTTCTTTTATCGTCAATATTAATTATTTTTAAATAAATATTGTAAAACTTTGTGTATGAGTTTGTAAAACATATATGAATTCTTTATTATTCGTTGATATATGACCAAGTAAAGTTTATTCTAATTTTGATCTTTGTATGTGTCAGTCCGATTGAGTAATCAAATACATGCAAATTTTAATTAAAGACGTCTTATCGCCTTCTTCACGATCGTTTCTTTGCTGAAATTACTTTCACAATGTTAATTCAAAATTCCTAACATTGCATCCCGGGCAATAAATTAAATAGTGTGATCCCGTTTAATTCTAGCTCAAATTGGTTTCGGTTGAGAGAGTTCAAGAGAAGGTTTTAGCCCCATTTCAAGCTGAGCAATGACAGAAGAAATCTTCGAAACTGCTGACGTGCGTGTGTGTATATATAATAACTAGTATTGATTTAATTATCATAACACAAATACAATAGTATTAAAATATATCGGCTGATACATATAGCTCTTACAGTTGACATACTAGCCACTTTGTTCCTCTTTACATACACTATCAGACAATAAGCTAAGCACATAATAGTGCACCGATTTGACAAGCTTACATAGAAGATACACAAGCACAAGGACCTGGTAATTAATTCAAACTGGCACATAATATATATTATTAACAACAGCGAAATATCACATCTTGGTCTTGCTAATTGCAAAGCATAACTTCTTATCTCTTCCATCCCTGTACCCCCACATCTCTATTTCATCCTTCACCTTCAGCCCGCTCCATGCTCGAAACTCGTTCATTCCTCCACCATATATCACAGTTGAGCCGGTACTACCCCACCGTCGAAGTTTAACTTCCTCAACGCGAAACTTGTTTTGTGCGAAAACCCTAATGTCAAGGCCACCATGGTGATATACTCCCTCGGTTGGGTGAAGATTTGCCATGATCATTTCCTCCTCAGAAAGCATCAATTTGATGGAATTGACAAAGGATTGGATCCATGGTGGTGGTGCATTCGACCCGCCGGTGGCCATAATTAATGTTGGATGTTTGAAATTAAGCAATAAGTATCAAGAAGAAAATTTGAAGTTTAGACTTGTTTCATCCTTCATCCTGGGGAGCTTATATAACGAAAACACATGTTCCCCTTCCCCAGCGTTTTTGCTGAGGTGCATGGGTCATGGGGTGTCGATCGAGGGAAAAGGGTTTTGACTTTTTCACTTAAGATTTGAATTTCAAACAGCCTAGTAACTTAACAACGTTTTATGTTTTGATAAATTGACAAGTATATACAATTAATCATATTATATATATTGATATCCTTTTATTCCCTTTCCCTTAGCTTTGGTTATCCACAAAGTTACAATTCCCTTTCCATGTACTTTGAGGTATTGGAATTGTTGTCTCGTTGATATGTCCTTGCATTTCCTGGCTATTCCTGTCCTTACGACAATTATTTTAATGAGAAATTTATGTATCTCAACTTGTAGTAGCGTGCATATTTATAATTTTAACATTCATACTATTATTTTCTATTAATTTTTTTCCCTCCATACATTGGTTGGCTTATAACCTATAAGTACAGTCGTTAATTTCCCTTTCCCATGGCTTCCCTCTTGAAGCTTGGCCAGGAAGGGGAATGTTGACCTGTTGCACTCCCTCCTTTCCCTTTTGATCCTCCCAGGAATATTTAAAGCTCCATTTAGCAGGGGAAGAAATATTTTGTGTGCATGAAAAACAAAATGCATATTATAGAATATTCCCCAGGTGGAAAAGAACAGTTTAGAATTAGAGGACATATGCATGAGATGCAGTTTTAATGAGATTTCTTTTGTTTGAAATATCTAAGTATCTATTCCTTTATATAAATAACTGTGAATGTTAATTTGTTTATTTATATTTGTGTTTCCATGTATATATATACATGTGTTCAAATTTGTTGGATAAAAAAAATTGTAGAATAGTCTCTAAATTAGTCAAGAGTAAGAGTAGAACAGCATATAAACTAGAGCAAGGATCAATATATGTAAAATGTTTTTATTTAATTCACGGTACAAGCGAAAGGAAATAAGAACAATCAAACTTTAGGATGGACAAGTTTTCTTCGTTTTATAAATATTCCATGTGCAGATCTGGATTTTCTGATTGGTCTTGTAATTAAGAAAGAACAAGAATTAACAGAATCAATCAAAATAGGCATCGCATTCCCCAATCCCTGACTCTGCTGCACAATTCGAGGCTAACAAGACTTAAAATCAATCGTATCCAGTCTGATTTGCAAATTACTTACCTCACCTTGTCAGCTCCACCCCTCGGGGAATGTTCAGCTCAATAATTGTTTTGCATACTATCCTAAAAATTTTATCATTTCTGTCTTTCCATGTAGCCAATAAAATGCCAGCAAAATCCAACTGGAAGCATTTCATGAAAAGAGTGACAAGTAAAAGCATCAAATCTGTTACCAGATTACAGCAAATCAGGCAGCTCGACAGTGGTCGGTGGATTTGATAAAAGTACCAATTTGAAAAAAATAACTTGTCCTATAAAAACATGGAGCTTGAACAAGTATAATATAGAATCTGAGCTATACCTAGAAACTGTGTCGTTCACCATTTAAAACTATAAAACCAGAACACAATAAAACATAAACTCAAATCAACCTCCCTAAATTCTCATGCCTTAAAATCAAGCTAATATTGGCACCTTTTACCAGCAATTAAGCCATACTTTCAGAAGCCGTAATTTAACTCTTGTAAGAATCTAACTAACGTTTGGAGCCTTACAAATATGCAACAAACGGAAGCACTTTATTATTCGTCTTAATTATTTCATTGTCATATGCTTCGCGTAATGAAAAATATCAGAAATAGAGCAAGAGCCCAGCCTCAATTCTCTTTTCGACACAATTCGCGCTCCGCCTCCTTGTTTTCTTGGAAAGAGGAGAAGTACAGACACGGAGAAACAAACTTTGAGGCATTCATTAATTTTCCCGCGAACCAGCTGTGACGAGATTGATCTGTCGAGAGTCGAGACTGGAGAGGAGGAGACGGGAAATGAACTGGACTAAGTGCGGCACCGTAAAGGTTCTAATATATGCTTCAGCCATATATATAAGATTTTTTTAATACAAAAATAAATAAATAATTAACAGTAGTATTATATCTTTTTATTTTTATTAATAGCACCATTACGCATTTTGGCATAGCGTTGGTGGATGTCGGCAATCAACCAATTACGTAATTTATGAACAAGTTATTAGTAACTTAACTCGATCAATAACTACGTTGGTACAAATCTCTAGTGTTCTAGTCTTATCTGAATTTTAGTCATATTTTTGGCTCTCTAATTTTCTCTAAGATGATCAATATCTAAGACACTGTAAATAACAAATGCCAATTCGTTAATAGAAACAAGTTATATATTATTTTAATTTTTTGTTACGTGCTAAAAAATGATTGGAGAATGAAGAGCGATTGAAACTTTATAAAATTAGGACTTTGCAATGAATTCGGTATCTCTGCAGATAATATTTTACTACAATAATATTGATAACTTCTGAGAAATATATATGCATTTGATTTTTGAAATAAGAACCAATCTTTGGTGTAGTGACAAAGGATCAAAGGATAATACATTTTTAGTGAAAGGTTAAGGTTCTGAAATCCGACTTAAAGACATTTTATAAATATTCAATTTAATAAAAAAATGAGAGACTTGACTCTTAATTTATCTTAATAAAATAATTTTGATGTAAAAAACGAACGCTTGCTGTTACTTCCGTAATAATAACAAAACATTTGATAGAGAGAGAGCTACTCTCTTAAAAATGGAATAATATTTCAATAGATGGCCCAAAAAGAACTAAAATCCCTAACTATTGACAAAAACACTTAACTAATAACTAGCAAGTAGCAACATCTTATCACTTAATCTGTCAAAACATCAAGAGTTTTGCTATGGTGAGTTGCAACTCACGAGAAGGTCCGTGAGTTGTGATCAAAACTCCTAGATCTGGTTCAAAATGACCGATCCAAACCGTCCATTATGATCTCCCAATTAAAATCTCCATGCAGACCAAATTTTATATTTTTTCGAAATTTTTAAGTATTTTTTTTGGATTTTTAAAAACTGCTTTTTTTTAACGGTTCAGAACTAATTAGATTAACGATTTTCTAAAATTTCAAAAAAATACTTAAAACTTTCGAAAAAATGTAAAATTTGGTCTGCATGGAGATTTCAATAGAGAGATCATATTGAATGGTTTGGATCAGTCATTTTGAACTAGATATAGGAGTTTTGATCGCAACTCACGAACCCTCTCGTGAGTTGCAACTCACCATAGCAAAACTCAAACATCAATATAGCAAAATACCAGAACACAGTGCATATATAAAAGTATCAGGTTCAACCATCTATACGAGGTCTTTATCATCATACCCCTGTGCTAGTTCTTCACCATATCAGTAATAATAGCTAAAACATCTTCTTCTTTTTTTTCTTTTTGTCCGAACTGAGCCTGACTGGAAGACTGATGTCCTGTCCAGAAGAAAAATTTACTCAAAATTGAAAATATTGGAGGACGTTTTGATCAATGTCCTTAAAAAAAAAAAAAATTCCCGTTTGAGATAAAAATTAGAGTAGAAGTTATAAGAGAAGCTGAGTGTCGAATGATTTTATAGAAAAAAAAGTTTTTTTTTCCGAAAACTTAACTTCAACACAATCATCATATATGTCTAATCAAAGCAGCCGTAAAAGTGTTGGGTAAAATTTTTTTTGACAACCTCCATTAGCCCAGCTATTTTGTTTTGATAAGTTTTGACGGAAATTCCTTTATTAACTTATGATTTGCACAAAATTGTACTTAAAAGTACCTTTCAAAGTCGCTGTCATCTTTGTCAACCAAAAAATAAATCTTTGGATAGAGTTTACTTTGATTGCTTCAAGAACCCCAGCACCGAAACAGAGGGGACAAAATGGATATGAAATCCAGGAAAAAATAATCTAACAGGCAATAAACAGTTGGTTAGGAAGGAATAAAATGAAATTGATCCAAATTTAAAATTTAAAGCGATGGAGTTTCATAACTTGAGTTGCCATCAAATCACAACTCACTCCAGCTGGTTGACATTTTCTCATTCATATTTATCTCTAATTTTTCCTTGTCAAGCAACTTTGCTGACGGACACCATGGCATCTAAAATTCTTATTTGATTTATAATTTTACATATATATTTTTTTTAAGAATTTTATTTATAATTTTACATATATTTTTTTTTCTTTCAGCATCTATAAAACACCCCATAAACATCCTCCATCCATCACCTTAAAAAAAGATCAATTCCAAATTCAAAAAGACACAGAAAAGAAAGTGAATGGAGTATAAAGGAAACAAGCCGCCCCCTGTTACTGCACCCCCAGCACCATACATGCAGCAAACTTTTGAGGAAGCATACCAGCCACCACCAGTTGCCATGTCCCAGCCACCATCCGTACAACAAAGACAGGCATCGCAGGCTATTACAATTCTAATGTCGATAGAGGGGATCGGGTACATAGTACGTTGCGCATCAATTGTGACCACATTCTTAGCAACTATTATCATGGGTACGGCCAAACAGACAATTGGCTCGAAATACTATTTCCAAGTGACTGCAAAATTTTCCACCTTCTCTGCTCTCAAGTAAGAAATTACTATTCCATGAATGCACTGACCAAAAATTAGGCTCGTTACATTACCAGAAAATTAGTAGGCTAGTTTGCCGTAACTAATTGTTGCTACTTTCAAAAAAGCAGCTAGCAACTAGCTCTCTCCATTTGTCAATTAACTGATAATATCTGGTAATTTGAGGTACCTGATAGCTGATATTAATGTCAAGTGTAATGACCTGCTGATAACTACATATGGCGTAAAACAAAATTATAACCTTACATTTGAGTGCTATCTTTGCCATTTGGGAGCTTAACTTGTACCTCCATCATCACAAATTAATAGGTCAAGGTAGGAACTTTCCTCCAATTCAAGTGAATATGCAGAAAAATGTGCGTTCAGATATTTTTGTCGATGAATTGAATAATTTCAGAACCTAAAACTATTGATGAACTCCAAACTCGTTTTTGTTTCAGGTACTTTCTGGCTGCGAACGTCATCGTGTTGTTCTACTCCATAGTATCACTGCTGGTATCTATTCTCATGAAACCAAAATCCTCAATCCTAAATCTATTGATCACAATTGCCGATATTGTAGCCCTCTCCATGCTCCTGACAGGCAGTGGAGCGGCTTGTGCAATAAGTACGCAACTTGAAAACGTCGATGATTTACTTTCAACAGACATATGCTCATACTATGGCAGGTTTTGTTCACAAATCAAAGCCTCAATTGCCATGTCTATGCTTGCATGTGCCATCTATGCGGCACTGATAATTCTTTCTTTGGTGACTGCCTACAAGAGAAGCTGATGTCCATGTGCTTTCCTAAATTTGTGCATTATCAAATTGTTGAATTTACATTTGTTTGTTCTACTTTTTTAACTTCACATTAAATTGAATGTGCTTTTATCAAATTATTGACTGTACAGTACCTATTCAAATTATTGAGAAGTAATAGTAATTTGTGAATAATAATCTTGTGTGAATAAAATGGAAGATGGAAAATTGAAAATTGGGAATTTCTGCTTGATTCATACATAACACCTTCCTTACTGATTAAATATGTGACAAGTTTACGTAATACAAAACTGGCAAGTAGTATAACAGGGTCGCACAAGTGTACGCAAAATCAGTGGAAAAGGATATCTCATTGGCCCTACAAGCCATAAACATTTTTAAATCTCAAAGTTGACCATTCAAACCCTAATTCTACCAGTTCGAAAAATTAGACTCATTAACATCCTCCCATATCGAATTGATAAAGAAACAAAAAAAAAAAAAAATCATTGTTAAGCAAATTTATCAATTCTATAATCACGCCTGTAAGGAGAAAAATTAAAATACCATATCCCTCGTCCATGAATTATAACCCATTGTTCACTAAAATCAAAACCAAACACCTACTCTATAAACTGGCATAACTCTTTCTTTTTGCAAAAAGAAAAAACAAATATTTAACAAAATTATTTAAAGTTGGAATATTATAGAAGTCAGATCGTATGAAACCCCAATAATATGTGGATATGATTATGCCAAGATTAGCCTCGTCTTTTGCTAAGTTTTTTTAGAAAAACTTGGTAGATGCTACCAAATTGAGTCTTTTGCTGAGTTGCACTAGCAAACCTCATTTAAAACAAACAGGCAAGTCGAGATAATGAGAAGTGCTAATAAATAATCTCCACAGATGTCAGCAAAGTATTATGAGTTCGCCCTTTTATTAGCTACCTCTTGCCTCTTGGTATTTCTAGATATTAATTACAACAGCACTCTTATATATATTTACTATTAAACAACAACATGGAATCTTGACTTATAAAGCCTTACTACTCACCAACAAGGTCATGACCCATTACAAAATTTCTATGTAAGCATCAGATCTTTACCTAGCTTATAGCACTCTTATGTAAGCATCACATCTAAACCTCAGTAGTGAGACTAATAGACGAATCCCTCTATTTGGCAGTCCTATTTTTTTTTTTTAATGTGATCCCTTCGCCAAGCAAAATAATGAACATTGAAATGATTTAAGAGAAAATCAAGAACTCAATTGAGACAGAAACTGTAAATCTTGTATAAATGTTTTCCAATTCTAATGTACAAAATGAGTCTCTACTGGTATATATAGGCGCAGACCTTTAGTCAGCACCTGTCAACCATCTTACCAGTAAACCGTCACAAGCCATCATCATTACAATTAAACCAACAGAATATAACAACACTAATTTCTAACTAATCCATCTAGTAACTTCTATAACCAAGGCGCTGTAGTCAAGCTTGTTGCTCATCAAACATTGAACAATTTTCACCAAAAGTTATAATTAAGGTTCAACTTTTGCAGAAATGGGGGCAATACAAAAAGGACAGGAAAAGTCTATCACACTGTGATGAGGATAGAGCCATAATAGGTTTCTTGGGAGGAATATGCTGGATTGCCCAGATTATATAAAACCCAAAGGGAAACCAAAGTCCCTTGGTCAATTACCTAATTATTCTATTTCTTTTGTAGTAATACATTGTATATTAAATAAAGCTCTTATGTATGTAAGAATTCTCAACTAAACCTACCAAACACAAAGCATCAGAATTAATCCTTAACATCAAAAGACATGCTAAACAACCCAGATATGTAACTAAATAAATATATAAAAACATAAATTTTAGCTCAAACAGTACAAAGGTTTATGTGCATTTTATTCCACAAAGGAGCTGCACGCCTGCACACAACTAGTAACAAATAAAAAAATACTTTCACTACAAAAATAAAATACCTCCTTCTGTACTAATTGATCCATTTTGCATAAAAACCCTCTAAAAGATCAGAAATCTGAACAACGACCCTTACGTTCCCAATCGCCATAGCGAGTCGGCTCTGGGCCTTTCGGTCCCCCCACCTCCCCGGTGGCTTTATTCACATGCACTCCGCCTTCTCCTTCACCATCTTCGTTCGACTCCACTTTCAGTGTCGATTCGACCTTCTCTCTTTCTTTCTCCGAAGGAGGAAGATCCGATCTAGAGGACTCTTGAGGTGGCGTTGATGGAGTGGAGATGCTAGAGAGGTGTCGAATCCGATGAGAGATTGAAACGGAGAGAGAGGTGGAGTCTAGATTTAGCAAGCGGTGGAGCTTGTTCGCCATGGCGATCTCTTCGTTTCCCAAATTTGTATTTGCAAGAGGTGGAATTTGTCTAATAAAATCTGATACGACTTGTTTTTGGGCTTTTATACGAGAAATTTATTTGTGGGCTTTAATTGCTCTCGGAGAAAATTACATATGGCCCATAAATGTTGTAAATTTTATCCGAAAAAATTAAAACTAACGTTACTGTTCACACGAATATCGAAAAAAACGTTTAAAAATTCGAAATTTTAAAACTAACGTTGTTAGATCGGCAATCGGAATGCCGATGTTGGAAATTGCTTAGATCGGCAATTGGAATGCCGATCTAAGCTTAGATCGGCATTCCAATTGCCGATCTAAGCCAAAAGCCGCCAGCGACCCTCCTCCCGTTTTTTTTATATAATTTAATTAGTTTATTTATTTAATTTAATTAGTTTAATTAGGTAATTAATAGAAAAAATAATTAAAAAATTACTAAAAAATCAGAATAAATATAAATAATTATAATATGTAATTTGAAATTTTTTATATAATTTAATTAGTTTATTTATTTTATTTAATTAGTTTAATTAGGTAATTAATAGAAAAAATAGAATAAATATTAAAAAATAATTAAAAAATTACTAAAAAATCAGAATAAATATAAATAATTATAATATGTAATTTGAAATTTTTTTATATAATTAATTTTAATTACTAATTAATTATTAATTGATAGTTATCATTGATTATATTAATGTAAATTTATACAATTAATTATTAATTATTAATTGATAGTTATTAATTTATATTAATCTAATTAATTATTAATTGATAGTTATTAATTGATTATTTTTGTCGTTTTTTTAAATGTTTCGTTGAAAAGTCTTTCTGAAAGTGCGAAAAAGTTACATCGTTAAAGGATAAATTTAGAGGCGAAATTATATTTAATACGATATTCAGCCTTAATTTCCAATATGAGAAATACTTTTCTGGAATTTTATTTAATACTCAATCAATAGATCATATGATTTTTTATGAATTTTCTTGAACTTTTTTATGCAAAATAGAAATAAAAACTCAAGAAGTCCGAAATATCATAACACAAAATAGAAATATAGCAATAGAAGTCCGAAATAAAATCATAAGACTCTCATACAAAAATATAAATATCACAATAAATATCACACTATCCTACTGACGTCCATCACGACGGTACCATCCCTGAGAAGGAGATAAATCAAATGGAGCACCAGGCAAGTTTCGAGGCTCTCGGCCTGGAGCAAGTCCTGGGGGAGGAGGGGGGGGAGGCAATGGAGTGCGATGACGAGGCGGTCTGCTAGATGAGGCTCCAGAATCGCCGACTGGATGGTGAGACATAGGTGTGAATGGGTCCTGTAGTGGAGTACCGTATGCCTGGTAATAAGCATCCGCCTGAGAGATAGGTGTGGGGCTAGACGTAAATGGCTGACTGTACCCTCCTCCGTACTGAGTCTGAGTATATGGTGGAGGTGGAGGATACTGAGCCTGAGTATATGGTGGAGGTGGAGGATACTGAGACTGAGTATATGGTGGAGGTGGAGGATACTGAGTCTGAGTAAACTGCGGCTCTGTGGTCTGGGGCTGGGAATGGGATGGAGGCTGCGGCTCTGTGGTCTGCGGCTGGGAATGGGGTGGAGGGTGCGGCTCTGTGGTCTGAGACTGGGAATGTGACCGTCTGCTCCGAATAAGAGGCTGACTGGGTCGTGGAACATCGAAAAATGTATCCCAATCATGCAGACTGAAATCATGCTGTTACAGATAATAATAATAAAAAATAATTATAGAATATTAAGCATAAAAATAACAATAATATTAATAAAAGTGATTAAAAAATGTATTATACCTGCATAAACTGCTGCTCCTCAACAGATCCCGGCTCTGGTGCATAATCCTCATCATCCGTATCAGGGATAGACTCGATGTCTGAATGAATACCCTTCGACTCTAAGAGTCGAGGCAATCGATGAGGCTCGCCAACAATATCCAAAGACGTGCTGCACCCCCTCAGCAATTTCTTCCCAGCGCGACGAAATCCCTTCGTGACAGCCCATGCACATCCTCGCAACGCCTCCCGCAAAGTATGCTTGACCTGTTCAATTTTTGTTAGCTACTGAATTATTTGTTAGGCACAAAATTTTGCTTAATATAACTTACCAAATTCATGTGACCAGGCGTCTCGCGAAGGTACGACAGGTCGTGAGCCGGACCAGACGCTGCCCCTTCAGGAATCTGCACAAGATGCGCACCTCCATGTACCCTCAACCAGCGTCGGTAGTCGGTCCAAATATCCTCGCTCCACGGCCGCTCCTCTACCACCCTAGCCTCATTAGTGTTCGTCCACATGTTGACCTCAGACCGAAAGAGTTCTTGCCAATCAATGTCTCGATAGGTATTATGGTGATATCCCATCAATTGCTCCATTCTCGACCAAGCCTGTTTTATTCAAATGACAGTTAATCAACAAAATGTAATTGCGAGAATTAAATAATGAAATAGTATATGAAGAGTTAAATATACCTGAGGTGGCGGTGGGGGAACTGTCTGATAGAGCTCAAACTGATGCATAACACGATCTACGTGGTGCCACATCACAGCCCAATAATGAATGCATGGGATGCGTAGAAGGAACATCCTCTGCTCAACCTGGGCACAACGAGGCATGCGGGCCCTGATGTGATCATAAGGCCTCCACACGACGTGCTCAGGCTTCATTTTCATGCAGACATCCCTTGCATACTCTATCCCACCGCGAGTAGGGCCGGTCACCTTCTTCGATTTCTGTCTCGTCGTCCACTTCCTGCATTTCCATTTTGTTGTTTGTTAAAATCAAGTAAAACATATTTTTAAAATTTCAATTAAAATGAAATTAACATACCTCCCATAAGGCGGACACGAGTCAATATTGGGTAGACCCCAACCATCAAAATCCTGAATGATTTTCGGCCGACTAAGTAGCAGTCTTGCATACGACCACAATTGCAAGAGCACCCAAGGAGCAGCAACATGTATATTATTATTAATGAAGGCAGTGTCCAAGCCTCGGTATAGCATGGCAAGAGTGGCCCCACCCCAATTGTACTGCACCGAGTTACTAGAATGAAGATCCTGCAAATATTAATTTTTTTTTACGAATAAATGTGAGATATTTACGAATATCATAAGCGTGATTTTTTTTCATTATTTGTTGGCTAACCTGCAATAATTGCAGATAGAAACATGGAACCGAGTCACCCGTGCCGTCAGGAAATAACTCGCACCCAAAAATCTCCAGCACGCAAGCGCGTGTGTATCTATCGATTCTCGCTGCATCATTTGTGCCAGGTCCCCCAATCTGATCCCAAACCTTACGCAGCTTCGTGAATCTAACGGAATAAGATTTCCTGCATTACATTATAATGTAATTTGATTGTAAGAATTATATATATTTAAAATTAACATAAATTTTTTTTTAAAAAAACCTTCTTACGTCTGTTCTTTTTCCCTGAAGCACTTCTCAACTATCGCCGTGTCTGTATCCTCCGGCAACGCAAAATCCTGAAGTAACTGTATGGCGTCATAATCGGTCCGTCCAGTAACGGTTCTACCACTCGTAGGTAAACCGTACAAAAAGGCCACATCCTGCAAATAGTTCAAATTTTATACATATATATAGTTCCAAAAAAATAAAATTACAAATAGGTATTGATACGAACCTCTAGAGTGACCGTCATCTCGCCAACGTGCGGAAAAAAGAAAGTGTGGGTCTCTGGCCTCCAGAACATGGCCAGACCCTGCAAAAGCGAATGATCGAGCTGCATATGACCCAACTGAACGAAATGTATCAGTCCAAGTCTCATCAGACGCTCGTCCACCTCAGCAGTACGTGACATCTGAGCCTTATGTACTACTGCCCTCCAATTCTGTATATATTTATTTTTTCATTATTTTAAAAAATAATACCAACATAGAAATATATAAGTAAAAAAATAAAAGAACAATAATAACTTACACCAGTGCCACGAACTTTGAACCCATCTAAATGCAAAAGACGATCTGCATTAACAGGACCGGGAGGAACAACAGGACCGGCTGATGTAGAAGCCTCGGCATCGGTAGATGTAGAAGCGCCCACATCTCCACGAAGCCTCGTAGATCTACGAGGTGGTGCCTCTGATGTTTCTGGTACTCTTCTTCTCGGTGGCATTTTTATTACACTGCAATAAAAATTAAAAATGTAAAAAATCTAATAAAATTTCGGCAGCATCTCCCCTATACCTAGAGTGTTTCCGAAAAAAAAACACCCAAATCCCCCCTAATTACAAACCCAAATCTCATACAACAACATTTTCAATCCAATCTCATACAATAACATTTTCAATCTCATACAACAACATTTTGTATTTTCTCATACAACAACATTTCCTATTTTCTCAATAAAATAAATTAATTAAATGTATAAATATTAAAAAAAACTCACCTCGACTAGAAGCGCTGCTTGTCTCTTTTTAAAAAAATTTTCTACATTTAAAAAATTATTCTATCAATTTTTCAATATTTATTCTATTTTTTTATCTTAATTACCTAATTAAATTAAATAAATAAACTAATTAAATTATATAAAAAATTTTTAAATTACATATTATAATTATTTATATTTATTCTGATTTTTTAGTAATTTTTTAATTATTTTTTCAATATTAATTCTATTTTTTCTATTAATTACCTAATTAAACTAATTAAATTAAATAAATAAATTAAATATAAAAAATAAAAAAAAAACCATACCTGTGGAGAGAGGAGAGTGGTCTCGCGCGAGAGAAAGTGAGAGGGGTGGGAGGGGTCGCTGTCGCCTTATATAGGAGGGGGAGTCTTAGATCGGCATTCCAATTGCCGATCTAAGCAATTTCCAACATCGGCATTCCGATTGCCGATCTAACAACGTTAGTTTTAAAATTTCGAATTTTTAAACGTTTTTTTCGATATTCGTGTGAACAGTAACGTTAGTTTTAATTTTTTCGGTAAATTTTATAGTGTAAGAACAATTTTATTTTGAGCCCATTATGTCTATGATACTAATTTGCGCAAGAAAAACACAATAAGACGATAATTTCCGTGACAGAAAAAAATAAAATAAAACCGCTACTTAATTTTTATTATTTTAGTGCCAGAAATTTTCTAATAAAATAAATTTCCAATTTCATGAATAAATAATTCAGAAAACTTGATATAGAGATCTTAAACTTTTCCTAGTAAAAAAGATATCAATCAACCATCCAATTACAAACATTGTAAAGGAAACAAAAAATAAAATATTTTTACTTAAAACAAATATTTGCTATCTAATTTACACCCCAAAATGAAAATGAAGTGGCGGGAAAAATCCCAAAAGTAACCCGCGCATCTGCTAAAAATTCCCAAACTCACACTCAACAATTGAATCACCTTTCTTCACTCAATCTCTCGCCTCTTATCTCAGCTTTCTCTTCTCCCTTTTAATTCTCTTCTATTTCTATTTCTACCTTTCCAATCGAACAAGCTTCGGATATTTGGTTGCGATCTGAGACCTAGGGTTTCTCGTTCCTGATTTGCTTTTTCGCTAACCCTAGCTGCGAGCTTTTAGGGTTTCTTGAGAAAACAATGGCGGATGCTTTCGGGGATGAGATGGAAGAGCGAGTTGTCACCATTGATGAGTACATCGAGGAGGTTGAGGCTGAGGAGTTGGTAATCGCTCTCTCTTTCTCTCTCTGTCGTTTCTTGGTTTTCACTTTTGGAAAACTACATCGGATATTGCACATATACCCTCCCTGATTCAGTTAATTTCGCATTAATAATTTCATGATTTGCTATTTGCACGATCAGCGAAAGAACTATGCCTGATGAACTTTTATTAAAGCAAATCAAGTAATAATGTGTCCAATAAGTTGAAAGTATCTTGACAATTGGTTATTGGGCCTTGATTTTATTTATAATCTGTAATTTTACCTGATTTTTAGGGATGAACTCGAAAAATTCCCAACTTTGATTGGTGGTTACTCATTAAGCTCAGATATGATTATTTTGGCTGGTTACTTTAGTGTTGTATCTATTTAATAGAGTATAGTTATATGAACTAAAATGGTTGAATTGAAAAAAAAAATAAGCACTTGGGAGGGGTGCATAATTATCCCACTGACTGCCTCTCATTGATAACTGAAGCTAATAATTTTTACAATTCCGACTTCTGAGAAATGAGGCAGACCTAGTGCAGCAAGCATCTTATCACCATGGGTGTTGGTGAATTGGCAGTTATTGTTGGGTACTTGGGTTATGCACACAAATTTCAAACTTTTAGGAAAGCCATAAAAGCGGTAAACATTGGCATCAAATCAAGACAATATTATAACTTTGTAATTTGGAAAATGCAGGAGGCTGATTTAGTACTTGGAGGGGATGAAGGGAAAGAGTGCACTTATGCCAATGGGTACATGAAGAGACAAGCTATCTTCTCTTGTTTGACTTGTGTGCCTCAGGGGAATGCTGGTGTTTGCACTGCTTGTAGCCTTACTTGTCATGATGGTCATGAGGTATTGTTTTGTTTTTTTCTTTTATTTTTGTAAATTAGTTAGCTGAAGTTAGGTTTGTAATTTTTCTTGGTTTGATTTTGTTATATATTTTCAATTTCTGAGATTAAGGCATAATTTTCTGTTGTTTTCAATTTACATGGTGAGTGTGGTAGTCCAGTTTGTTATTTTTAAATAGCTGAGAACAAGGCTGTTGTACCATGTATGCATTTTACTTAAAATTGCCTGTAGAAACTACTATGGCAAGTTGTGAGTAAAGTGGATCAGTAACTTTAATGTTAAGCTATATTCTAAATTTCTCATTTATGAGTCCTCTTTTTCATTCATATATACGTACTATTGCCACAATAAAAATATAGTAGTGAACACACAAACTGGAAGGGCTGAACATTCCTGGCTTGACCCTGATCCCTTTAAGGTTGACCCATTGAGTTTGTATGTTAGATTTTAATCTGCTGGCAGGTTGGGCTGGATCTAGTATGGCCAGGTTGCAACTTAGTTATGTTGTTTGTCTCATAACAAAGGTTGACTAGTACATGCAATACAAACACTTGTCATTAACAAGAACAAGGATCTGCGGTTTAATAAAAATAGTGAGCAGTGAGGACAACGTAAAACAGCTCAATTTTATGTTCTTCACTTTATGTAAATGAATATTTTTCCATGCTAATCATAGCACATAATATGGTAGTTAGTACAGTTGCTAGTAGTTGCGTTAGAGTTGCTGACTATGCACAACTTGACACGATCTGATAAGGTTGACAATTGGGTTGATGCCATGTCCAAATCAATCCTCCTGGGCCCTGTGATATATTTAAATCTTAACTTTCATAGTACCCAAATACTTTTAATAAAGTTTTAAATTTGATGGGTATTTGGACCAAACAATTTGATAATTTTGACCTAACAACCTGACAAAGCACAACTAAGGTTCATGTTTGCCTGACATTCTGGCAGGTGAGTTTTGGATGAGATATGATAATATTTTTAAGGAATATAAATCCAAATATCCATTTACACTGTAACCAGCTAGCTTTTATATTGTTCATTCCATTGTGGCAAATCTGCATTATACAGGAAGTGCTTTTTACGAGAAATTCAAAACGAGTATGTTCCAACTGAAAATATGCTAATTTGATTTGTTTGGTATCTTCTTGTGAATAACATTTGCTCTTTCTTCTACCCTACTGATCCAGATGGTGGAGCTGTGGACCAAGCGCAAGTTCAGGTGCGACTGCGGCAATGCAAAGTTCATTGATTTCACCTGCAAGCTCACTTCTGACAAAGACTCTGAAAACATTGACAACAAGTACAACCACAACTTCAAGGGTTCTTATTGCACCTGTGGCCGGCCTTATCCTGATCCAGAGGCCGAGGATCAAGTGGAGATGATACAGTGCTGTATTTGTGAGGATTGGTTCCATGAAGACCACCTTGGTCTCAACTCTGTCAATGAGGTAATATTCTCTTTTACTTGCAGGAAATCCTTTTGGCCCTTAATATGCTATGAAAAAAAAAAAACGGTTAGAATAAATTATAATTATACCATTTTAACCAGTGTGCATCTTGTGGTGCTTTGGATTTGTTTATGCCGTACATCCTTTCAATTGGAAGGCGTGAATTGTGGTGTCTGGTTTTAAGGAATGATGGAGGGTAAGGTGGATATTTCCAATTTTTTTTTTGTTGGGACATAAATACCATGTATGTTCAAAGTTCTTGATATTTCTATATTTTATTAATTTTTTCTTCTTGGAGTAGATACCAAGAGATGAAGACGGCGAACCGATTTATGAGGACTTTATTTGTCAAAAGTGTGCCCCGACCTTTACCTTTTTGAAACATTATCCCTCTTCAATAATGTCCCGTCCTGTTCTTGAAAATGCACCTCAAGCAACTGACACCAACCCAAATGCTACTGTAAATGGATCTGCACCAGAGGCTAACTCATCAACTGATCCAAAACCTGATTCCAATTCTAAAGGGAAGGAACCTATGAATGATGAAGACGCAAAATGCAAGCTTGGGAAGGATGTCAATGAAATTTCAACTGGGTCAGAGATACCTGGAACAATGTTTCTATCCAAAAAATGGAGAGAAGCTCTTTGTAGATGTGAAACTTGTAGTTCTTATTATGCTAAGAATGGTGTTGAATATCTGATTGATAAAGAGGATACCATAGCGGAGTATGAGAAGATGGCCAAAGAAAAGAGAATGGAGAAGTTACAGCAGCAGGAAGGAGCAGAAATGAATTTTTTGAACAAGTTAGACCATGTTCAGAAAATTGAAGTTTTGAGTGCTATCTCTGACATGAAGGATGAGCTTCGAAATTTTCTGGTTAGAGCTTTCATTCCTATTTTATTGAGCATATCCCAATGCTGATAACTATTTTGTTCCTATTTTGTTTATTAAAACATTTGAACTGCAATCTCACTAAAACCAATGCTGATTACTATTAAAGCTCCAAATTTGTCCATGCTTCTTAGAATCATTTTGTGATATGAGATATAAGGTGGTATTCTTCTTATTGCTGTTCGTGCAATTAATCATAATATCTGTGGACAGAAACATTTTAAATCTCAATAAGCTTTCGACTGAATGACATCTCAGGGACCAAAAGCACTATAAATCATAATATCTGTGGACCAAAAAGGGGGTAAGGATATATTGGCAACCACTTCTATTTGACAATTGTAACAACCAATCAAATGGTTATCAGAATTTAAATTTTGAATTATAGATCTTCTTTGTACATTTGTTGACTTTTGTATAAATTTGATGCAATGTACGAGTTGTTTTAACAGTGATCGAGTGCCACAAAAGATGAACGGTTAATTTTTTAAAACCACTTGATGGATGACCAAGTAATTTTTAAATTGCCCCAAATTTATCTATCTAAACTATAAAAAAGATGTCTATAATTTTACTTGTTTAATTTTGCTAATGTTTAATTAGTCCTCGTGGTTGTTAAATAAGTGTGTTGTCAGTATAACCTATCCCCCAGAAGGGAAGCCAAACATCAAGAACTAATGGAAAATTAATAATTATTATTGGTTCATACATAATTGAGTTTTTTAATTATGATAAACCCAGGCAAGTAAGCAGGATTCATCAGATCCATCGAGACCAATCACCTCAGATGATGTGCGCGGCATCTTTGACAATCTTAGGAAGAAAAAGCAGAGGTTGCTTTGATTGTTATCCTGATCTGGGAAGCTAATGCTCTGCCTTGGTTGTGATGTTTGCGCTTAGGGATGTAAAATTTCTACTAGTACATTTAGTTATTGTCACTCTCTTGCACTGTTATAATGAATTTAGAACTTTTATCAGGGATGTTTGCATGTTTTATTAGAACTAGGTTATGATATGAAGCCTGTTATGTTACTATATTTGTGCTTAGGGATGTAAAATTTCTACAGTACATTTAGTTATTGTCACTCTTGCACTATCATAAATTTGGAAGTTTTATCATGGGTGTATGCACGTTTTATTAGAACTAGATTCTGACATGAAGCCTGGTATGTTACTTTGTTCTGTTTCATGTAGAGCTTATTTTCTGATAGTGTTCACAAGTTTGTCAACCTGCTTAATATCTTATAAGTGATGACAAAGTTAGCTTTGGAATAGGCTTGATGGAATAATTCGATGGATTGCATTGTTCTTATTAACTTTTACTTGCTAACCTAGACAGACGCGTTGGTACATTCTCATATCAAATTTTGTTGGTTTCCTTATCAGCACTGATGTTTGCTTCTTTGGTCATTTCTTTTTTTAATTTGCCATTTTTGTTTCCTTATTTTTATTATAATGAGAGTTGGGAACTGAAATTTTTTATCCAATAACAGTATAAAGCTAGAAAAAGAATACAAGAGAACGTAGACCCACTTCATAATTTGATTAATTTCCTTGTTATAGTTAAGTACCTTTCTCGATTGATATGTTTTATGTCATCTTTATGTTATTGTTTGGTAAGATATGTAAAATTCAACAGATAAAACAAATTTAGTTGATTTGGTTCACACCTCACAATCCGTTTCTTTGTCACAGGTAATTTTCAAAGTTCTGTCTGAGACCGTGTGAACTATTTTGTTACTGGTTTGACAATTTTCCTATGCCCTAATTAATGCAAAACCGTCATTGATAATGAATTAATTTTGTCTAACTAATTTGTTTCACATATGCAAATTTGGTATACATTACTCAAGTAATGAATAAACTGTGAGTCTCTTTATGCGTTGACATGCTTTGTTCTTTTGATTGAATCACCATTTTTGTCACAGACTGCATATAATCAACTTTCTATCAAGTGCTAGCTGAAACTTCCGTGCTTCAGTCTGACAACTGAAAGTAGATTATATTTTGATCTTTATAATATATTCTCAGATATTAAGCTGAATCCTTATATCAAAGCATCATTCTCTTCCTAAATATTAACTACTCTTGGAAATATCGATCACAGTTGACAAATAAGTTCTGATTTCGTTATTTTAGTTTAAATATTTATTGCAATGAACATGGAAGATTAAAATGGATATACGTATGGGACTTTGCGAAAAGATGGTTAAAATTGAAAAATAAATATAATCTGATATATTCAACAAATAATTTACGTAGTTAACCTCACAAAAACAATGTTAAGTTATTTGGTGATGATCCAGTTATGAGGGAATATTCTACATCAGCAAACAAAGCTAATTGAGTATTCAGTTATTTTTGTTCCCCGTTTCACGGTTATAGCTAATAATTTTTATTTGAAGTATAATTGCGTGACTCGCCTTTTTTTTCTTTGAAATAGACTTGATAGGTAGAAGGGACGATTTAACATAGCACCATAGTTTAGGTGAGATGTTGTTAAACTTTGTATATTTCTGTCACGGCCCCAACAGTGCATTCTAGGCTCACACTTCACAACAAACAAATCAAATGTCTTCTTTGCTTCCATGAATTGTTATGTTTTGTCGCATCTTAGATAGGCTCCTCAGATCCAGCCATATTTCGTTTTATTTCATCCGTTTTATATTTCTCTCTAAATAGTATAGAATTATCATTTACTGACTCAGATAAATAAACCGTTTATTTCAGATAGAAATGTTGGAATCACTCCTGAACAAACTTGTCCAAATGGTTCGGTTTTTAATGAGCATATTTATTTTTATGCTATTTTTATAATATTTTATTTATTATTATGTACAATAATAGTGTTTTTGGATATATATACTGTGACACTTTTATTCGTTTCTCCAGAATATTATACGTGTCAAAGTTGATCAGTAACTAACGATAGATTTTTGAGCTAGATAATTTAGTAATCGATATATATATATGATTCATGCTCCGAACTGTTAACCTCATTTCACAATTGCTGAAGTTGTGCTGATCCTTTTTGTTTTATCCCCTCGTACCAGCAATTTGTGCTTATATGAATAATTTCATCATCCTGTTTGACCCCTAAACAATAATGTTTCAACTAAAATTCTGGCTCTGACACAGATTTGATTGGGTCAGGGACTCAGGGTTGATACTATCTTCAGTACTTTTCGATTTCATATTACTGGAAATTGTGTGAATTACTTTTAAAAAAAATTATATATTAAGAGGTAGAAGAAAATGCGAGAGCGAACATGGTGATTGTTACTATAAAAATTATATATTTACTAGCTCATTACATAGTGATTGTTACTATAAAAATTATAAGAGTACGCATTTATGATTTTAATTAACATAAACTTCAAAATCAGTAGAATAGTTTTGATTCTGCTATTAATAATTTCAAAGCTTGAATTAGGAAATTTCTATTGTTTTGAATTTTTTATTACATTTTAGTATTGGTAAAGTTTCGGACATTAAAATAGGCTTGACCTTGACCAGTATTCCTACTTTGGTACGGTTTTGCATGTACTAGACAACAATGACAATGGCTGCATTAATATATATTTTTTTTCAGGAGACTCAGGAGTCAGGAGGGGCAGAATCGTAGTAACTAATTGTAGGAGGTCTGTTTTTTGGTATCATTTTTATTGTTTTTTGCCACGTCTGACTAGTAATGGAACTTTGAATTTCTTAGCACCTATTTAATTGCTAGAAAATCAAAAAAGGAATCGTAGTATTTGCTAAGGTTGAGGCTACGTTTCTGATGTATATATATATTAATGGGAAAATTTTTTCTGTGCCACTCCGAAGTTGCGAAATTCAGCATTTGCCATCCGAAAGTTAAACCTTCTGATTTTGCCACCCTAAAACGCGACTTCCTTCTGAAATTGCCACTTTGTATTTTTTTATAATATAAAAATAATTTAAATAACAGAACTGAAAATCTATGACCCTTGTACCCTTGGTCGAATTAGACCCAATCCCATCGAATTGAACCAGAGTACCACACCCCACCCCCATCGATCCCTTATCTTCAGATTTTATCCTCTCTCTCTTGCAGATGAACTCCATCAATCCCACGCACGACATGGCCTCCTCTCTTCATCGCTAACCTGTCCCCACCTTACCTCCATGGCAGACGCTTGAGGACGCTGCATGGGAGACGGATTCAGACCTGCTCAAACGACGATGCATGGCAACGATTGCCAAGGAGACGGAGGAGCGACAGAATAGTTGAGATGAACTTTACTTCTCCAATCGACGACAAAGACGCTCGCTCGCAGACTAGGGTTTATAGCAGAATCCAATCGACTCAACTGGGTTTTCCAATTAGTGTGCCGATCCAATCGACTGGTTTCTAAGAGAAAGTTTTAGGGTTCATCTAATCTAATTGAAGATAAGGAGAAGGAGAAACGAGGAAGACTGGATTCGATTGGGTACTTATTTTGATCGAGTTCGACTGACTGCCGACTGGGTTCGACTGGGTATAACACATCAAGGGTACAATTGTCATAAACTTTGGGTTTTTATTTTTTTTAATTCAAAATATCATTTAAAGGAAGAAAAGGGCAATTTCAGAAGGAAGTCGCGTTTTAGGGTGGCAAAATCAGAAGGTTTAACTTTCGGATGGCAAATGCTGAATTTCGCAACTTCGGGATGGCACAGAAAATTTTTTCCCTATATTAATTGATTCAAAAACCATACAAACTATGATTTTATCTGTATACTACAACGTATAAAAGTATTACATGTCAATTCCAGACCAAGTCTTGCTTTAGGGTTTTGTATACCTTTTCAAAGGCTTATCCGTTTCTCCAAATATTCGGGGGGGGGGGGGGGGATACTATTCTAACTATATATGGTTTTTTTTTTTATTCTAGTGTGAAATAAAAAAATAAGAATCTTACTGCTTCTATAGCGCGTAATAATTTTTATTACTAAACTTCGGAAATAATTAAAAAAAAAAACAGACATAGTCACATAGAGATAGAAGCAAGTGTAGTAGTGTACTCAAGACTCAAGACCAGACTACTATAGCGCGTAATAAATATGCAATGACATACAAACATTTTACTAAGAGCTAACTTTTAGGTCTCAATAAATGTTCGTAATATTGTTTCTGGGCCCCAGACGAGGACTTTGTGTAATGTGTACCCAATTTGTGGCATCAACTCGGAGCTCACTTGTTGCCTGGCCTTAAACAGCCACACTGGGGCCACAGTGCCACACAAAACGGTCCATATATAGGACATCCTATTTTGATATAGACCTCCTTTTGTGCACCCCGAAATCATGTCCTACTATTGGAACATTCTTTCATGTGTGATGAACATGTTGCATTTTGATTTTTGAATTAGGCTCTTTGCCTTACCCTTTTGATGGGAGATAAAAAAAAATTAGTATTTTTGGATATAATATGACTCAAAGAATCAAGACCCATTTGGTTGACATGAGAATATGAGATTGTACCGAATGAATTCCCAATATATGACTTTATATGAATTAATTTACATGCACTTCGCTTGTGAAAACGAACATGAATAATTAAAGACCGATGCCTAGAGAATTATACATAATATACAGGAATAATTATGCGAATATGTTAAGGTCTTAAGGATGATTTTCTGGTTATATATATTACCAAAATATTTATATAGGGTAATAGGGGATAGAGTTAGACCAAATGGGGCTGCTTCAAGCTTATCTATCGACGCTACATATCAAATAATGTTGACTTTCGAAATAATAATTTTTAATTAGAGGAAGAATTATTAGTGAAAACCTTTGAATAAGTATAACATCCTCTTATCTTTATGATTGTTTCTTTTTGTTCGTTCTTTCAAAATATAATGTCTTGAAACAAGTAATAAAAACAATTTTATTATGACCATAGTATAAGAAAACAATTTATTACACCTTTTTATTCTGATAATGAAGAGGAAAATATTTCAGCTTTTATTGTTTTTAACATGTGGTTATACAATTATTCCGTAGTATAATTCATAAGACATTGAAATCTGTCACATGAATTCCTTCATAAGAAGAAAAGGCCAATGAAATTACTAAAGCGTAAAGATGTAAAAAGAAGAAAAAAAAAATCGAGCACCATATATATAGTCTCAATGTATATCTAGTGAGTATTCTCTCAAAAAAATATTTTGTTTACACACTAAATCATTTTTACGCATGTCAAGATTATAGCGGTTCCTTTAAAATGTTTATTTTTGCTCAGGAACAATAGCCACGTTTAAATTGCTGCAATTTTTTTATATCAAAATTATAAGTAATTTGGTAAATGCATGCTAAATGATTCATTATTGATGAACCCAACTCACAGATATATATGTAATAATCTATGTTGTCTCTAAAGGAGACGGCTTAATCAAGGTTTAGAGAAAACAATTAAGATTTTAGACTGATTTGGTATGAACTACCCTAACACAATTCAATTGTTATCCAACAATTAACAAGCACACAAGCAATTCAAATAAAGCAAATAAAGAGAGAGAGAAAAAAAAAATTGAACACGCAATATGATTACGGAGTTCTGACCCACTAGGAAAATACTAGCCTTAGTCGTACGTCTCCGGGAGTTTCGCTACCACAAAAGGACGCGCTCCATTCAATTCCAACAAGAACGGGACTACAATTTCGAACCGACTCGCCTCGTCACAAGGACACTCGAGGTGGATCGGTCTAACTCGAATAACACATGGTACCACGACCTCAGGTGAGAAGAGCTCTTAACCTATTCCAACCAACACCTAACATTTAACAATAATGTCGGGGTGGTGGTGTTTGAGGCTACTTTATCTTTTAAAATGATATAGTTATAAAAAGCTCAAGTGGGGAGTAACCCTAGTGCTCAAAGGTTCAAATCTGTATTGGTTTTGGCTAAGCTAAAGTCTCTAAAGAGATAGAAAAAGTGTGGTATATATAGGCCATGAAAAGGGCTCATTTTACGAGAAATATCAGTCCAAGCGTTACCTGACACTCTTGGACTTCATACGACGCTGGAATATGACTGTTGGAATTGTCTTATAGTAAAACTAGCCGTTGGAGAGTTACACAACGTTGCTGGAAATTCCAGCATAAACAACAGGCGTTACCTGACCCCCAAGGACGTTATACAACGCTATTGTCAGTTTCAGCAGACAATGTTTAATATTTTGACTCAAACTTTCTGCTTCGAACTCCGATTAAGATGATTCAAAAAACCATTGGAAAGAAAACAAAAAGATCTACAAGTTTTGTGTTTTGAGTTTCATCAAATTCGGAACAGAAAGTGATCAAATCAGGCTCAAAAGAGCAGTACAGCAGGAAGACCGCTGCAGTAATGTTGTGTAATGCCTTAGCTGCGTTGTGTAACGCTTCCAGAGCCATTTTGGTGGCAAAACACATCCAATAGATGACCAACTACTAGCATTAAGTAATGTTAAGTACCATTACTTAATTTACCACTTGAAACTTGAGCTTTTCTAGCTATCTTGGTCATTATAAGAGATATAGAGCTTCAACACCTATTAACCTAGCATAAATTAGTTCCAAGCATGAGAAAAACTTGGTCTTGATCTTGCTTGCCTTATTCTTTAATCATCATCTTCATTTTAATTCATTTTTTGAGTTCATATACTGATTTCATACCATATCATATCCTATAATGAGAACTCAAAGAAGATTGTTAAATGTCAAATGATATTGTTTTACAATTGACAAACCAAAAATTGTTTAAAGCAACAATCTACTTGCAAAGTTTGTACGATTTGTTTGTACAATATAAGGGGAAGGGCTATAGCTTGCTTTATTTTTATATTGAATACGTTACCTTTCTCAAAAAAAAAAAAAAAAAAAAAAAAGCAACAGAAGTCAAAATAAAAAAAAATTTTGATATATGTCAAAATTAATTTTTAGTAGCCAAGTCTCGGGGATACGTATCAGGAACATTTCCCTTGCAATAAATACGCTGCATTTGAAATCGCCAACATTTTCTTCCAACAATTATTAATAGTTACATATTACAGCCTTGAATTTAACATAAAGAGAGCCAGTGAACCCCCAAAAAAATAGTAAACCAAAGCTCTGTCCATAAAGTGTGTGTTTGTGAGTGCGCGTGCGCGCTTGAGAGAAAGAGAAGTTAATGGGAAATTGCATGGAAATGTTTGGATCAGAAGAAGATCAAGAGAAAAGAGAGAGAGTTTATATGGATTCAGAGGAGAGAGGTTTAACAGTGAAGTTGCTTGTTACCAAAAAGGAACTAGAAGTTCTTGTAATGGAACTAAAGAAAGGAGAGAAGGGAATAGAGGATATATTAGTGGAGATGGGAGAAAAGAGAGATAAGAGAAGGAAAGCTAAACTTCAAATTGGTTGGAAACCCAAATTGGAAAAAATTGAAGAAAGTCATGAGGTTTTAGAGTTTTGAACTTTTGGTTTTGTTGATTGAGATGGTTCAGATCGTAATGGAGCTTTGATTTGATTTTGGGTATGTTGTATTTCTTTCTATTTTTTTGGCTTAAATATATGTTGTATTTCAGCTTAATGTGATTATGTACTCTGTTTTGTATTTGTAGACTGTATATAAATTTGTGCAATACTGTATGTTTAAACTTCAAAGTGCATTTTGGTTGCGCTTTCATACTCTTTTTAGCTTATTCTTGTTGTATCCTTATCCTTTCTCTTCCATCTACTTTTTTTTTTTTGTAAACTTTGATTTCTTTTTAATATCATTATAGTTTGTTGACATTTATCATCTGAACTCAAAAAACTAACAAAATAATTATAAATAAATGTAATAATAAACAATTAAAGCCTCATGACAATAAAAGCCTCCTGATGACTTTGTAGATAATTTTCCTCTTATGGATTGTCAATATAAGAATCAGTGCATCTGAAATAATATAATGATTTTGGTTTATTGCTATCAAGTTAAAGATCGATAATAAGAATGCATTTTTTTTTTTTTGCATATGTTTCATTGTTTTAACTTTTTCATCTCTATTTATAGAGGGCTAGTATTATTTTAACTGTTTAAGGTGCATCTTTCTTACATGTATTTTAAATCGATATAATATTAATATATTTCCATTTATATTTTTGGCTAATGAATTCATGAGTTGATGTAGACTAAAATCAGTCGCGACTGACGAATGAGACCGTCAGCTACGATCAAATCTCAATTTTCGAGATTCTAACAGTCGATCCGAACCGTTCAATGTGTTCTCCATATTAAAATCTCATTGGAGACAAAATTTTATATTTTTCTGAATTTCTTGAGTATTTGTTTGGTATTTTACAAAATTCTTAATCTAAACAATTATGGACCCTTCAATAACTATGATTTTTAAAATTCTCAAAAAAATAGTAAATAAAATTAGAAAAATGTAAAATTTGGTCTCCAATGAGATTTCAAAATGGAGAACACATTGAACGGTTCAGATTAGCTATTAGAACCGCAAAAGTTGAAATATAATCGCACCTGATGGGTCCATCCGTCAGTCGTGGCTGATTTTAGCCTATCTCTTCATGAGTTGGTCCATATGGATCGTCACACAGTGATGACCGCACACAATTGGATGCCGACGATATCCTGGAGAACCTTTTCTATGTAAACGCATTCGTCCTTTTGTTTAATTAGTTTTAAAACTACATATCAATGTTTTTAATACCGTACCGGTGGTCGAACCGGCTAGTCAACTGGTATGGAGTTTTACCGGTTTACCGATTGAACCGGTTCCAAAAATCGGATTATGTCATAATCATATATTTTACTGTTAAAATAAATAAATAGAGCATTAATAATAAAGAACTAAAGCATAATTAAATAAAAAATAATTATCATACAAACAACCTATGATTCTCCGAAATTAAGATAACATTAGATATCTAAGTCCTTTTTTTCCTTTTTTTTTTCTTTGTAACAACAGCCCATTAACGATAATAGTGAAATCACAAAGTAAATATTAATCATAATATTGAAATCACTCTGTAAATATTACCATAATCATTTAACATTGAATATAAATCTCCTACAACTTGAGACTATAATTATAAATTGTATTTTTACAACTTTGCCTACCTCTCCCAATTTATTTTATTTTTGTCTAATCTCTGTTAATTTGCCCTGATGTTATTTTGCACATTAAAAAAATAAGTATTCATGTCAAAAATATTTACTCCGTGGGAACATAATTTTCGTTTTCTACATCACGGGTCTGTGGGTCCCTTGGGTCCCTTGGAGTTGGGAATACAGATTTTTTTTTTTTTTTTTTTTTTTTTGTAACAGCTATGTGAGCTATTGGCTATATGCCTATAGCCTATAGGTCACAGTCTCACAGACTCACGCCACCTCGAAAATACAAGTTTCCAAGGACCAAAAGAAAAATAAAACCAAGATGCAAATTTGATGAACCATAGAATGCAACCAGCAAAAATCGGTCTTCCGGTACATTATATTTTCCGGTTTTGACCGGTTCACCACCAGGCCGAGATTATGTTCTTTTCTTACCGGACCAAGGGCCGGTTCTCAGTTTTTTCCGGTACCCGGTCCGGTATTAAAAACACTGCTATATATATATATATACGAGTTCTTAAATTAATTTCAATGCCCAGCTAAAGACCCCCCCAAAAAAAAGTTCACAAACAATACCATTGTTTAAATTTTTAGGATTTCAAGTTCCATAATTAAAACGTGACTTAAGAGTTATGACTTTGTTAATGGATGAGTAATAAACTAATAATTAATGAGGGTTTTTGTTTATTTATTAATTCATTTTGAAATGGGTACAGCCAAATTTCTAATTCATTTTTATATTCGTTTTCCTTTTATTATTCAAAAGAAGTTTACAATAACATAAAAAAAAATAAATATATCCACAACATTGAGGCCACAAAAATAAATAAAAAATAGAAAAGTTGGTTTCTTTATTTTTCGTCTATAGTTTTTTTCAGTTTGACATGGACGCATTTGACACTAATTACACATTATACGTGTATTCAGACACAAAACACAATCTTAGATGGCATTGCTACTGACACGTATTGTGCTGATGTGTCGATGTTTTGTACCACTAGATGTCTTATGTTCATGCATTGTAGCTTTTGGTACATTTAATACGACTAAATTCTTTAAATATAAAATGAAACGGTATGAAATAGGATCGAGCAATCATTATTTTATTTTTTTCACAATTACAAATCTATTTAAAAATCGACACAACAATTGACTTTAAAAAAATTTTCTCATTTTAAATTATCTTCTATTATAAAAACAAATTGTACCCAAAAAAAAATCCCTATTTCTTTATAATTTAATTCTGAAATTTATACTTGTGTTTTATTCAATTTTTTTTTTTAATTTAGCTCAAGGATTTTCAAACACTTGCATGGCAGCTATATTTAGACGTGCCATGCGCTTAAATTCATTCTTTGGACACGATATAAAACGGCATTTCTAAAATTTTAAAATTTCTAGACATGTCATTAACATATGGGATATGGCATATTTGATGAACATGCGCCGACATGGCAAGTTTAAACTTTAAAGCACCCCTATTGGGACGTTTGGTGGTAACTGCTAAGGCAGGTCCTAAACGGGGAGGACAAGCGTGCGCCTTTAGTCCATTTTTAAGAAACCTTGTGGGGCCCATTTTCTGACCACATAACTAACCTCAAAAAGGCATTTGCAACGAAATTAAACCACTTTGGCACAAAAGAGCAAAAAAAAGAAAAAAAGTTACCTCAAAGAAATCATGCATGGTCCCCTTTGTGGCTTCTGGAACTGGAGGCCCACGATTTCCGGAAGCCTTTCAACTGAAAATCGAATGGCTAAAATTAGAGCAATCATTTCGTTTGTTCTTTTCTTTATTATTATTATTTTTTTTATAAAGTGTAATCTGAACTCCCTGGTTTTGATTTTATATTATAGTTTATAAAACATTAATGAGACATTAATGCCATCACGTTTACAACAATAGATGAATTCCTTTTAACTGTCACATTATATTCGTCCATATTTTAATTTTCACATCAGCATTATTCAAAATGTAAAAGAAATAAAATAAAATAAGAGTATCGAAAAAATATTTTATCGCAATATCTTGGGTTCTTGGAAAATTGAACATAAAATATTTATCTAGCTAATATGTTCAACATTAAAGAGAGACGAACACTATAAAGACGCTTGCCACCTTAAAAATTGTGAACCTGCATCTTGGATGTTCTCAATTTATTTCTATGTTAGTTAACTTTTAGAAAAATGATTTCAAGATTGCTTTTTCATCCAAAATAATTATAAAGGTATATTCTATCAAGCATTTTTTTTTTATCAAACATTTTGGTACGTTGACTTCGCCCCTCCCTATAAACATGGCTCTGGATTCAAAATTCAATGAACAAGCAAATCATTCCTTGCGATTATTATTATTATTTATTTTTCATTTTTTTTGTGAATGTCATGGTCTAATCAATATTTTTCTTATTTCGGCTTGGTAAGAGTTTGAATCCAATATATCTGTTCCATATAACGTTCGTTTTTTGGCAGACAATTGATCTTGTAAACAAGCTTTTCGGTTTTTCACTGACACGTTTCCGCTATTGTAGCAGATCTAATAAATGAGTTAATGCCGTTTATTCTCAAAAAGTAATTTACTATATGTAACCGATGCATACCATAGCACGCAAAGAGAATTGTAGATGCACACAAAAAAAAATATTTATCATCACTAGAAATATCATAAAAACATGTTTTTAATTCAAAATAATTATAAAAATAATTTATTTTTAAATTATCTCTTAAATTATAAGCACATTTGGGTGCAATTCTGGCGGCTGTGTTTGTTAAAAACTGCTAGGCATGGGAGCTGAGTTTACTGTTTGAACTTTTTTTTTTTTTTTTCTTTCTTTGTTGACAGTCGATGTCAACCTCTCGAGAAAAAAAAATTTGTAGGCACATTTTTTTTTACTTCAAAGTAATTATAGAATTATATGATTTAGATTCAAAATTCGATGTAAGGAAAAACATGATGACTCACATTTTTTTTTTTAAATTCTGTTTTTGTGAATTTCATGGTACAGTTATTTATGTTATTTTTTTAATATTTCGGCTAGGTAAAAAGTTTGGACAATCTGTTCCGTAACTATTGTCGCACATCTTTGACGATCTTTATTTGTTGACGCGTTTGCATGTGTTATCTCAAAATGTAATTTAATTTAATTTAATTAACACATGCAAACCATAACATGTATATAAAATTTTAGATGCACAGAAAAAAATATCACCATTAAAATATCATGAGGTGATGACTACCAGTCAACGTAAGTCCGTAAATTCCTCCACTTTCCAATTATAACTTATAAGCGTTTGTTTAGTTTAGTTTAGTTTAGTGTTTCTGTTTCAAAAAAAACAAAAACAAAACAAAAAAAGTTTAGTGCCACCACGTAGGAGAGTTGCTAAGAAATTAGATTCCCTTTTCCTAACCCACTTCACTTGTCTGGTACCGCGGAGAACAACAAACCCACATGCGCTCCTGTCTATTCCTTGCATAAACTAAAGCACTAAATATATCTATAGCTATCTTTTTAATTATTGGTATGTAGTTAGTAGGAACTTCCCATCATTCCTTTTTCTTAATTTTATCATTGTACTGTTTAATAAATAAAATTTTGTTTTCTGATAATTTTGGATCATACACCACGGACGTCTTCTAAGTTGTGGCTGGACTGATTTGAAGTAATATATATCTATGCATGATTTTTTCTATAAAAAAAAAAGGTGAGCTACTCTTTGTACACATTGCACTAATTTCCATGATTTATATTCATTTCATTCACTCATCATGCATCAGGACAAAACAAACAAGAAGTTCCTCTCTAAAAGAAAAAGAAAAAAAAAGAAAAAGAAATCGAAAACCAAGGAGAGAACCTAAAAAAACATATCATCTCCTATTCAACCAATAATGGGAGGGTGAGCATGCATGCAACTCTAGCTGTGCTTCTCTCCTCTTATCCCATTCTACTAACCTAAACTACTAACATGAGAACAAACATCTCTCCATGAGAATTAGTACACCTTTTATATGTATGTCAAAAGGTTTTTTTTATCATGCACTCTCTAACACTCTTCCGGTATGCTTTCGAGTACCGGGCGCCACACACCATTTCTTGAACAAAATGATTTTTCATGAACATCCGTTTTCTTAATCTCGCTCATGATCTGGCCAATCGTCTTGTCTCCTTTAACCGACATCGATAGCAACTGTGCCGCCTCTTTCTTCGTTAGTAGCACCTTTACTCGAATAACTCCCTTCTCTTGACTAGCCTTTGTTTCTTCGTCTTTTGTAGTAGTGCTAGTAGCCCTTGAACTATCTTCTTTGTTATTTTGGTCAATTTTATGAATCGAGCCTGATTTTGACCTCTTGAACTTGTATAGCCTGCTTAGAATAACTGTATAGCAATGGAGCTTTTGCTTTGCTAGCTTTGAAGGTGTTGTTGGTACATTGGTACAATGGACCAAGCTTGGTAGAAAATTTCCCATGGAGAGAGAGAGCTCTAATACAAGTACAAGTGTACAACCAAGCTGTTTAGTAGAGAACTAGAGATGAGAAATGTGAGAAGGCGAGATGAAAGTGCTAACTAAAGGCCTCTAGGCCTTATATAATATACAAACAGAGACTAAAAAGGAATTAATACTAGTGGGATTAGGTTTGCACTTTGCACTGCTCCATATACAGTAAAACTAAATAATTATATATAAAGCAGTAAATTAAGGAGTAAGAAAAGAGAGGGAGCACATGGTGTCAGATGTAATCTTGTTGTGGCGTAAAATATGTCAAGTTATCAGTTTTTTCTATTGTTGTCTCAGGCGTTTACCAGAGCAAATATATATCTATAGGTGATTTAGTAATATATGTTTAGGAATATTGTTTTAATTTCCTTTCTATTTTCTGATATGTGAAAGAAAAAGAAACCACATGTCAGTTATAGCAATATTTGTATTAGGCGATTTGTTTCCTTGCTTTGTTTTAAGAAGTATTATAAGTAATAGAAAATCAGAAAATGGTGCTAGCAATTTTTGCACCACAAGAGTTCTTTCTCTCTATTTTCTTGTGTGTTTGCTTCAAGAATTTTGTCTGTTGCTTAAAAAATTACATTTGGTATCAGAGCACAGAGTGTTATGGGAAGCGACGACGAGACGAAAAAGACTCCGCCACCGAAAGCAATGGTGAGAGGTGGTGTGCCGATCTAGTACCCCATGTTGAACAATGAGAATTATGGTCTGTGGGCTATAAAAATGAAGATCATCATGCGATCCCTATGTGTATGGGAAGCAGTAGATGGTACAGCATCGGGCGATACAGAGAAGGATCATGGTGCCATGGCTGCAATTTCCCAAGCGGTGCCAGATGAAGTGATGATGGCAATTGCTGAAAAGGACTCAGCAAAAGAGGCGTGGGAGGCTATCAAGCAGATGGTTGTGGGCGAAGACCGTGTCAGGAAGGCAAGGGCACAAGTTCTGAAACGACAATTCGATCGTTTAGTAATGCCAGAGACAACAAGCATAGTTGAGTTCTCTCAGAAACTAACTGGGATGGTAGGGGAGATCCGATCCCTAGGAGTGGAGGTGAAGGATGTTGTAGTTATTGAAAGGCTGTTTAGCGCTGTCCCTGACAAGTTTTTACCTATTGTTAGTACCATTGAGCAATGGGGAGACATTTCCTCTATGCCTGTGGCTGAAGCAGTAGGACGACTACGAGTGTTTGAGGAAGGTTTGAAGGGGCGGCAACAACACAAGGAGGAGGAAGAAGAAAAACTATTGCTAACCAAGGCACAGTGGGAGGCACTCAACCTAAAAGAAAAAGGAAATGGGGAGGTGTCAAACAGCAAGCAAGAGAAGGGACAGAAAACATATAAGAAATTTGATAAATCCAAAATAAAATGTTTCAATTGCTCAGTGTATGGGCATTTTGCATCTGAGTGCAGAAAGCCAAAAAGGGAGAAGGTGCTGGTGATAGAGAAGGAAGAAGAGGAACCGGTTTTATTAATGCATGAGATAGTAAGCGAGGATATGAAAACTGATTGCACTAAATCTGGTACAGGGATAACTAGCGAGCTTCATCTCAGAGAAGGAACATCAACCCCTGGGAAAGCATGGTACCTGGATTCAGGTGCCAGCAATCATATGTCAGGATGCCTGGAGCACTTCACAAATCTTGATACAGCAACCAGAGGAATGGTGAAACTTGGTGATGGTTTTGAGGTACCCATTGGAGGTTGTGGGACAGTGCTTATCCAAGGTCACACTGGAGAGCATAGAGTTTTAACAGATGTCTACTACATTCCAAAACTAGCCACAAATGTCATAAGTTTAGGCCAGCTTGAAGAACACGGTTGTAGAATCGAACTTGTGGGTGGCAATCTACAAGTTTTTGACCAGGAAGGGCAACTCCTAATGCGAGTAAAAAGAGCTAAGAATAGATTGTATACCCTGAATCTTGTGATAGCCAAACCAGTATGTCTGCTAATCAAAGGAAACTCAAATACTTGGAGATGGCATGCGCGTTTCGGGCACCTGAATTTTCAAACCCTTAAGAAGATGAACCAAGAGAACCTGGTAGAAGGGCTACCACATATAGATCAAGTTGAGCAAGTCTGTGATGGGTGCTTGGTTGGGAAGCAACGTCGTTTGCCTTTTCCACACATGACACAATTCAGGGCAAGTGAGCCTTTAGAGCTGACACATGGTGATATTTGCGGACCCATTCTGCCTCCTACCCCTGCTGGTAACAAATACTTCTTTTTACTGGTAGATGATAACACTAGATTTATGTGGATAAAGTTGATGAAGCACAAAGATCAAGTATTTACAGTTTTCAAAGAAATCAAGGCGAGTGTTGAGGTAGAACATAATAGAAAAATGAGAATGTTTCGGTCTGATAGAGGAGGGGAGTTCAAATCCAATGAGTTTGTGGACTATTGCAAGAAAATGGGAATAAAAAGGCAGATGACAGCTCCATATTCGCCACAGCAGAATGGAGTAGTTGAAAGTCGAAATCAAACTGTTGTGGGAATGGCAAGAAGCATGATGAAGAGTATGGAAGTCCCGGCTGAATTTTGGGGAGAAGCAGTGAGCACAGCTGTTTATATTCTTAATCGGGCAGCCACCAAGAGCCTGACAAATATGACACCATATGAGGCGTGGTACAGAAGAAAACCAAGAGTGCAACATTTCCGTGTTTTTGGATGTGTCGTACATGTCAAGAAGATAAGCAGTCACATCAGGAAGCTTGCTGACAGAAGTGTTCCTATGGTATTTTTAGGATATGAGGAAGGATCTAAAGCATACCGAGTGTATGATCCCACAGCAAACAAGGTGTATGTGACTCGAGATGCTATCTTTGAAGAAGACAGGGTATGGAATTGGAAATCCAAGAAAGATGAACAAACAGTAAGTCTCTCTAAAGATACTGGTTTCAAAATTGTATATGATGTATTAGGTAAAGAATAACTGGAGAGTGACTATAACTTACAACCGATGTCACCTGATGAAGTTGAGCTAGAAGCCTCTCCAACATTCACACCACAGGGAAATGACATGAGTTCAAATGAAACAAGAAGTGACCAGCAAACACCTGTAAGATTGCGCAGCCTTGAAGAAATTTATGGTGAGACTGAACCGATACAAATGTATTACTCTGATGTGTGTATGTTAGGAGTTGAGGAACCAGTAAACTTTAGAGAAGCAAAAGAAGATGAAAATTGGATGCATGCAATGAGAGAGGAAATTAATTCAATTAACCAAAACCAAACTTGGAGTCTGGTAGAACCAGTAAAGGGTCAGAAAATCATAGGTTTGAAGTGGGTTTATAAAATTAAGAAGGATTCGGAAGGGAAAGTGATTAAGTACAAGGCGCGTTTAGTTGCTCGAGGGTACGTGCAACAACACGGCATTGATTACGAAGAGGTGTTTGCCCCCGTGGCCAGGATGGAAACAATAAGAATGCTCATGGCCATAGCAGTCCAAGAAGGGTGGTTACTTCACCACATGGATGTTAAGTCTGCTTTCCTGAATGGAGTATTGAAGGAGGAAGTGTATGTCAAGCAGCTACCAGGTTTTGAGAAAGCAGGAAGTGAACACAAAGTTTTTAGACTGCATAAAGCACTATACGGATTAAAACAGGCACCAAGGGCTTGGAACTCCAAGTTAGATAACACGTTGGATTCACTCGGTTTTGAGAAAAGCAAGTTGGAGCATGCAGTTTACAAGAAGGGAGATGGTAGAAATCGTATACTGATAGGGGTGTACGTGGACGATTTGATAATAACAGGAACATGTGAAAATGAGATTGCAAAGCTCAAGGAGCAGATGAAGGAAATATTTCAAATGAGTGATCTAGGTCTTCTAAGTTATTATCTGGGCTTAGAGGTGCAGCAAGGACAAAATAAAATATCGGTGGGTCAATCAGCCTTTGCAAAAAAGATTCTCAAAGAGTTCAACATGTCAGAATGTAACCCGACAAAAGTGCCAATGGAAACTAGATTGAATTTAACCAAAGAAAGTGACACATTGTTGGTTGATCAAACAAGATACCGTAGTGTCGTGGGGAGCCTGAGGTATTTGCTTCACACTAGACCTGATTTAGCATATTCTGTAGGAATCGTGAGCCGATATATGGAATCTCCCAGGAGTGAACACATGTCAACTGTAAAACAGATACTCAGGTATATTAAAGGCACTATTGACTTGGGGTGTGTCTATGAGAAAACCTCAGAAACCATGTCAAATATAGTGGGTTTTTCTGATAGTGACTTGGCTGGAGACAAAGATGATAGAAGGAGCACAACTGGCGTTATATTTTTTCTGGGAAGCAATGCGGTTAGTTGGCTCTCTCGTAAACAGAAAGTGGTGGCTTTGTCATCATGTGAAGCAGAATACATAGCTGCCTCTACTGCAGCGTGTCTGGGTATCTGGCTTGAATCACTGCGGGCAGATCTCCTGAGCCAAGATTTTAGAAAGTTGAAGTTGAATATTGACAATAAGTCTGCAATATCTCTCTGTAAGAATCCAGTATTTCATGATCGGAGTAAACACATAGATACACGGTATCATTACATAAGAGAGAATGTGGAGGAAGGCAGGATAGGTGTTGAGCATATCGGAACCACTGATCAACTGGCAGACGTGCTGACAAAACCACTGGGAAAAGCCAAATTTCTGGAACTAAGAGAAAGAATAGGTCTCAAGCGTGTGAAGGAGATGCACCAAGATTAGGGAGGTGAATGTCAGATGTAATCTTGTTGTGGCGTAAAATATGTCAAGTTATCAGTTTTTTCTATTGTTGTCTCAGGCGTTTACCAGAGCAAATATATATCTATAGGTGATTTAGTAATATATGTTTAGGAATATTGTTTTAATTTCCTTTCTATTTTCTGATATGTGAAAGAAAAAGAAACCACATGTCAGTTATAGCAATATTTGTATTAGGCGATTTGTTTCTTTGTTTTGTTTTAAGAAGTATTATAAGTAATAGAAAATCAGAAAATGGTGCTAGCAATTTTTGCACCACAAGAGTTCTTTCTCTCTATTTTCTTGTGTGTTTGCTTCAAGAATTTTGTCTGTTGCTTAAAAAATTACACATGGGGTGTCAAAGGCATGAGTTTGACAGTTTAATTGTTTATTATAAAACTCCAAAAGGTACGTAAGAAAGGCATTTTGCGTGAAGAGAAAGTTTTTATGCAAGTGTGGGTCAAACTGCGTTTTTATAGGTCCAAGAATGATTTAGAATTAAAGACAACGATTTGCAAACCCAAACCCGATCCGATAAAGTATCCGTTTGATTTGTTTCGAATGTTAAAATTGGAATCCGATTTGATCCAATTTGAAACGACATCCGAAACAATTGACCTGATATGAGATACCGTACCGTGATTCCTCTGACTCCAAAATAAATATAGTCGAAATTATGAGATCATAATCTGAATTTAATCAATTTATATATAAATCGAACTATAGACGATTCAAACCATAACTTGATGACCTGGATCTGATAACGACATGAACTTGAAATGGCACAGATCAGGAATGTTTCAATTGAACCGGATCAAATACGCTAATTTGAACTATACGGGTCTGAATTTTTTTAAACAAAATAGTTAAATGACAGAAAGTTCGTAATTACAAAAAGAAGAATAGAAATGAAATTGATATATGCTTTACATTTCAGGTCTGAATATGGCTTTGCATTAATTGAAAGAGGAGATGAAACTAATTCTTTTTCTAGAATTTTTGAGAGATTAGTACTAAGTTCCGTTTTTAAGAGAACAGTATAGAGGTGCATCTGTAGTATGCTTGAGTAACAGAAGATCTGAGCTTAATTTATTAGCTCGTGCAACTCAATATTCCAATAGTAGGTTAATTTGAGCATCTTGGTACAAATTGAAGTACTTAGGATGATAATGACAAAAAAAAAAAAAAAGCACTTTGGTTGATGGTATTGTTATCGACCTAACTCAGTTTCCTGTGTCGCTTGTTAGAACGTAGCAGTTGACATGGATCCACAATCAATACTTTCAATAACACTATGCATATTTTTGCAAGTTATGTCGTGAAAAAGAAAGCTATAAATAAGGAAAAAGATAAAATATTGGGCCTAGATATTATGATATGAGAATATTCCTTTGACTTAGTTTTGTAAGCCCATTTGTAGGCCCAGATGATACTTTACAAACTTTTGCCCTTTAGGTGAGCTTCTTTCTAGTTCTTAGTTTTTACCACGCTTTCGAATTTTTCAAGTGTCTAATATACAGTTCCATGATCATTCACAGCATATTAAAATAAAGAACACATGTATTATTCTGAAGATACTACTAAAACACAAGCAATTAATATTAATAACAAACAAAGAAAGATAACAGAACCCTTAAATGCTGGAAAATGTTTCTAAGACAGAAACAACCTAACTTTTCTTAATTTGAACTATGAGCCTCAATCGAATGAGAATAAACCAAGATAAGAAGTACGGAAAAGAGGTGAACAAATTACAACAACCTGAGATGTATGGTATTGGTATACTGGTAAGTATATGTCCCTGTACTTTATATTAGGCTTATGTGAGTATTACCTAATCTTTTAACTAAACTATATTAACAAGGAAATTAAGAATTTATATCAGTTGCTGTGAGATCCTGATTGAGACCACTTTCCCATTGTTGTCTTTCATCACCTGATACCTCACAAAAATTCCTGAACATGGGCAAGGAAACAAGGTTAGGCATATTTACAGAGGCACCCTCATAATAATTCAATTGCTTTTCTTTCTTAAGTGCTGAATAATTAATTTCCATTCAATAGTCAAATGTTCCTCTTTAAGGACTGGAATATTTCAGATTAACTACATTGAAGAATATTATAACATACATTAAGCTAAATTTAGACTAGAATTTAAAAATAATTTGAATTACCATCGTTTGGTTGGAGATTGGTGTTAACAGCTACAGCATGGGAGCCTATCTTTGCTTTGGGCTGCCAGTCAGTGGGTGGACCAATCCAGGACTTTGGATTCAAAATCTCTGCAAATAATTTAATATATGAAACATATATCAGAAACTATTCAATAGCAAGTTATTAATAGATCACAAAGATATTTAATAGAAATATAAAGAAGTAATTCATTTTAAGTAATTGTACTGGCAGTGCTAGGAGAGGAGAGGTTTGGCAGGTCAAATATTCCACCAACGGCAGCGGCAGCAGGAACAGGGATGCGGTTGCTGCCGATCTCCTGATATTTCCAGGTCTCATCCAGGTAGTCTTCCTCCAGAAACAACTCCACATGTCTTGTATCCAGTACTTGCATTGTTCCTACATTTTGAGATCAGTTAACTAGGAAAATATTTAATAAAAGAACAAGAGCTGTAATTTGAGATAAGAATTCCCTCTGGTTTTCTCCCCTTTCTTTGAAACCAAAAATATTCTCTTTTGAGATCAGTTAACTAGGAAAATATTTGATGAAAGAACAAGAGCTGTAATTTGAGATGTAAATTCCCTCTGGTTTTCTCCCCTTTCTTTGAAAACAAAAATATTCTCTTTTGAAGATAGGAAGAGGGTGGTGGTTGCATTATCTGACCTTCGCATGTTTCAAGGTTGCACACAGGGCAGCGAACCAATTGGAGATCTGCAAAATGAAACAGAAACGAAAAATTAGAAATTACTGAGTGCACTGATAGCAAGGTTTCTAAATTGGAGCATCAGAAGACACGGAAAAATACTTTTTTTTTAATACTCTTTTGTTTAGTTTTTGAGTAAGATTGTACCAGCTATCCAGATGCCAGTCCTGGCATTGGTCAAGGAGCATGTGCCAGTTAACTCAATTGAGCGCTTAACATCACTGCCCGGCCTGGGTAGCCTCCTGGGGAGCGATAATGTCTCTGTCAAAAGCACAAAAGGGGAGTCCAGGTAGAAAGACCCGATCCGCATCCAATCTGCACAGGAATTACAAACAAGTTTTTCTGAAATGAGGTTTTGATTGTGCAGAATGTAAAATTTCTTTTAGAGGGAAAAAACAAACCCATATGCTTATCCTGTTGGCGAAAGCAGAACGAGTGAGAACCATCTGTCAGTAGAGAGCATCTGTTAGTTTTGAGTACTGAGATTAAATTATAAAAATACTTTCACAACTTGCAAGTAAAACAAGCAGCTAGACAGGTAAAATTAATCATATGAAAGTTAGCCTGGTTAAATTATTTAATAGCACGACCTTTTATATACCACCAAGAAAATTCATACAACTTAGCTTCAATCAGAAATATTCATGGATCTAATCAGACTAAACTAAAAGAGCAACAAGATCTACTTAAAAAGAAAATAAATCAATACCAAAAGAAGAGGCATAGATCTCCTTCCAGGGAAAGGACACAGGACAAGGAGCTGGAATCCCCATGTCGCGTAGGCAAGCATACTTCCATATATAATCTTCAGAGATAAGACGTTTGAACCATCGGTTAGTGAAGCTCAACATTAGCAGTTCTCTTCCATCCATGTGTTTTGCAACCTCTGTCCACAGATCCATGTCATAGCTGCCATTGTGATGATATTAAACAAGAAATTTCACTTAGATATGTTAAATTGATTAGATTGGATGGAGTGGATCTGATTGGAAAATATAATAAGATGCAATTTAAATCTAAAATTGAAAATGAAAAATGAATGGTGCTTAATGCTACAACATATGGATAATGAAATATATACATGCATTATCATAAAGAGGTTCAAAATATAAACACTATATAAGCAGTAACTGATAAAAATGCGAGCTAATCAGCTCATTTCGAGATGTTCAGATCAAATTCAAAACTGAAGGTGATACTTTGACAGAGAACTCCAATAACCTAAACTAGCTTTAGTACAAGGAAAGAGCAGAAAGATAAACTTCTGCTATTCTTAAATAGAGATAAATAACAGCAATAAATGAATAAAATTATGTTCATGCCATGAAATTAGTATAATACTTATGTAAATCTAAATTTCAAGTCAGACTGAACTGAATTTTAAGAAGCAAACCTAAATGTTAACAGATAGTAACAATTCTGAACAAAAAGGTACATCCAGCTTTCTCACTGAACTAATCACGATGCATCATTCAAATCCTAATGAAATTCTACCATATTCATTATGTGACCTGATCCCTGTTATGTTTACAAATGACCTATATGTATGTAACAAGCATTTAAAAGGAGATCACAGCAAATCTTAAATCACAAATCATGCTATATTGCATTGTGGAAAATTCAGTTCAGATGGAGTTTCTATAACTATTATCCAATTAAGCTCATCTGTCACCTTAGATCTGATATCATTTCATCTGATCAAATATAATCACAAATTTATCTATGAAGAAAACTAAATAGTTAAAATTCGAGCTCAATCCTGTAATAACTAAAAATCAAACTAAAGCATTGCATATCTCAGATCGGATCTAACCCCATCTGAATCAAATATTGAAGTGAATTTCAAGAAGAAAATCTAAGTTTTATCAGATAGTAACAGTTCTGAACTAAAAAGTAAATCCTGACCGAATTCTACAATGTGCATTAGGTGACCAGATCTTATCATGCTCACAAATGGCCTACATGTATGAAACAAGCTTCTAAAAAGAGAGCACAGCAGATTTCTATCTAAATCACACAAGAAGCTACAATTATCGAGGAAAATTCAATTCAAAAGAAGTTTCTGGTAAATCTGAACTAATTAAGCTCATATATCACCTCAGATCCGATCTGACATCATCTTAATCCAATTAATCACGAAATTAACCTATCTGAGAGAAATCAAAGGCCGATTTAAATCAAAGAGGAACAAAATCAATAATCTGCACTTGCTAAACTGTAAATCGAAGCTCATACAAATCAGATCCGATCTAACTCCATCTAAATTCAAACAAACGAAAATTGAAGCTAAAAACAGAGATTTAGAAAATCAAACCAGTTAGAGGTGGAATGAGGAGAGAGAAACGAGGCACGAGGTGAGCTACAAGGAGCGATTGTTCTCTCCTTCTTGACAGCTCTCTCTTCCTTCACAGAATCGCCATCTCCTTCTTCTCTCCCTCTCTTGTTACAGCTTGAAGGAACGATCTCCTCCTTCTGTCTCGCACAACCTCTCTTTGTTCTCCTCGTGTAGTATTTCAAAATCTCTCCGATCTTGCTTCCTCTCTTTCTCTTCCTATAGTAAGTCAACATCGCTTTCTCTTCTTCTTCTACGCTCAGATTTGAATTGAATGGATTAAGCCACTGATAGTAGCTGGAGAGTGTGAGTCCCATAAAGAGAGAGAGAGAGAGAGGTTGGAGGGATGGCTTTATAAACGCGGGGTGGAACTGGAAGAGGGACGATTCAAATTTTTAAATACCGATCGGGAGGCCAACGAGAACTTTTGTAACTACACCTGATCTATATAAACCAAAACGGTGGGTCCGGAATTTCAGTGGGCGTTTCCGTTTGAAATGATGGACCCGGTTTTGTATTTGATTTTCCGAAAGCGAGGCCTCGTAACAGAACGGGTACAGGACAAACGCAGATCGTTCGGGGGTATTTTCGGTAGTTCGAATTTAATTGGGTGCCGTGCAATGTTCGACTTGGAGGGAGCATTGACCATTCCTGTCGCACATTTTGATTTTGGTTTTTGGAGGCCGTAGCGGCGTAGCGACTCTGATTTGTGGGCCATGCAGTAGCGTTTATTAGGTAATGCTCCAACAAGCGACTTGCTATTCCACGTAGGATACTCTCAAGGAAAGAAATAATAAAAAAAATTTTAGGATTACTGTAAAACTAAAATTACAAGTCAAATTTCCAATAGAAAACAAGTACAGGACACTGCTTGGCTCGAAGGGCATTGCTATAGTCACACCGTATGTACTGAATGAAGTGGGACCTACTTGTCATTTTCCGTAAACCATCTGTATAACATGCCATTAATAAATATGTTTTATTATGAAACTTCTATTGAAGTTCTTATCAAATAATAATAATAATAATAACAACATTTTATTTTTTGGAAAAAGGTGGTTTTGACCACCCGTTTCATTGAAGAAGATGAAAGAAATATATTTACAGAATCAAGTACTGTTTTGTGTAAGGTGCAAAATACTAACTAGCAAACTACTCTGTTCTCTGTACTCTCTAAAAAATTCACCGACTAAATCTACCACAGAAAAGCATGTAAAATTATTTACTGTAAGTTTTCCGTTTATTATGTAGCAGAAGTCTATTCGGAATAGGGATTTTTTTTTCCTTTTTTTTTTTTTTTTGAAAGTAGCAACGGATAAATTTGAAAGCATGTAAAAGTCTAAGATAAATTTGAAAGTAGCCACGGACAAATTTGAAAGCATGAACAATTCTAGGATAAATTTGAAAGTAGCCACGGATAAATTTGAAAGCATGTAAAATTCTAGGATAAATTTGAAGTCATAATCTATTTTTAAAAACAGAATTGTACTTTCGAAATCGTTATTTTTATTATTATTATTTTTTTTAATTATAAATCGTTGTTGTTCTGATTATAGGAACAGTGAATTTTATTGATTTTCTTGTGACCTGTGAACAAAGTACAAATAAAGCTCTCTGATGTATTACTTAGGGTTTCATCCACGTAAGATCAAGAATCCTTATCCGGTGCCGCACGGCACCGTGCCGCTCACTAATCCGAGCCGTTCGATCTGATCTCGACGGTTAGATTTTTTCGGACCTTACAATCTGGTTACATGCACGGAGCACCCATCATCATTGGATTTAATCTGGACGGCTCGGATTGCGCGCTGCACGGTGCCGAGCGGCACTAGATTTGAGTTCTAAGATCAAGCTACAACCTACAAACCTACAAGGCTTTTTCACTTCTCTTTTTTTTAGATAAAAAAGTCTTTTTCACTTTTCACCCGGGGCTTCACGGTCACGTACTCACGTGGCTTGGGTGGGAACTGGGAACTGGGAACTGTGTGTCACATGATCACATCAGCAGCTTATTTTCCTTTTTATTTACATATTAAACCCTGTACTCCTTTAATTTCTACTTACGTTAAAATTTGTTGAAAATCATATATTATATAAACAGTAAAATGTATAATATTAAATAATTATTAGTATTATAATATAAGTATTAATATCTAACACATATTATTATAATATAAGTAGTAATATATAAACATATTACTAATTTATAATGTTTATATAATATATATTGATAACAACATTAATTTATAATAGTAATATAATAAAATTTCATATTAATATGGTTAAGATACATCGAAAAAGAAGACTAAGCAATGCTCGAAATTGAACGGTTAATATATATTGATATTGTACCTATACTTCGGAAATAAGTCGAAAACTTATAAACAAAATTCAACGAGCCTATTTTTTAATAGCAATGGCACAGTCATATTCACTGAAGATATAAAAATCAAATTTGCAAGGTGTGTTAATCTAGGATTCCACTATTCTTATTGGTGATTTCTATCAAGTACACCAGCTAATTAAAGAACTGGAGAGGTCTTGTACAAAATACAATTGTAAGAGGCAAAACAACTGTCGCAAGTCCATAATTCAGTCTCTAGAATTATATTCTACGTAGAAACTGATCAGTTTTTTTTCTAGTTCTTATTAAATTTTTATTATTTCTTAAAGAGTTTCAAATTTTCCAAAAACAATAATTAGTCTTGATATATCACATCAAGCTTATCCCCCAAACAAGTACGTTTAATAACGGATTTTATCTTAACTTTAAATATTAATCTTGTTGATCTAGTTTTTTATTATCTTGAGTTTTTTATTTAACTGATCTATTAGTTTAAATAAAATTGGATCGCTTAGATTAATTCTAGATGAACAACTTCAATTATGTAGACCGTCCGATCTGAATTCGGCTTTGCACAACGCAAGAAGCTGATTGTGGTTTTTTTTTTTTTTTTTTTTTTTTTTTGAAAGTTTGACAGCGGCTGTCAAACAAAGAAGCTGATTGGATTTACTGTGGGCATTTACCGAAGTGCCAAAGACAGATAAAAGGAATTTGGAGGATTAATTATGAAAAATGTAATGAATGAAAAATAAGGGTTTCTCCAAAATTTCCTACTATTCATTGAGCCTATTTGTAAAATAATAGTCTCGTCTTCTTTTCGTACTTCTGGCAATTCCCAAACAACGTGGTCTTTTTAACACTCCGATCCAATTCAATCCACAAGTTGTTTAGATTTCATTGCAACAAATGCTCCTCTCCAGTGACTACCAAGGACGATATACTGGGAGGCTGGCCAACAGGGCCTCTGTAATCTTTCCTTAATTCAGGTCAACCCCTCAAATTAAATAAAATTACAAAATTACAAACTATGTTCTCCAACTTTTTCTGTATTATTTTGCTCCAGTGTGAAATTGACTGACGCATCTTCTATCTCTTCATTTTCTTATTTTGTGGAGGATCTAGGTTTTGGTGCATGCCTGCTTGGTGGCCTCGTTTTTATGCTCTTGGGACACAGGGACAGTAATTTGTTTTCTTTTTTCTTCTTGATTTGTTTATGTTCTTTTTAGAGACTCTGACAGGTATGTACCAGGTTGTCAATTATGGGTTTTATCTGTAACTTAGTGCCAGAAAATCATTCAGAACGGATAATTTGATCGATGCTACCTTTAATTGGTTTCAACCATTGACAAATTGAGGCATCATTAATTAATTTTAGTATGAAGAACTTACACCAGTAATTCACATTATCCATCTATTGTTGCCTTCAAAAACACCAATTTTGGCCTAATCATCATAAGGTACTGGTCATTACCAGACTGCCCAGTTATAAATGGGTAATTGCATAATTGCCTTGCTTGATGTCAGCACTTTTTATGTCAGTATTTTGACTGTATGGTTTGCAATGGAGCTGTAAAGACAATGTACCTGGTGGAAGTACTGAACTGAGAACATTGTACCAGTGAGTAGTTCTTTTTAATTCAGGTAGTTTACTCAATTCTGCCACTAAACTATTTTCATTTCCTTTAGTATTCAGTTGTGGCATTGTTCAGCCAATCAAATTTGCATTGTTGTTGCAGCTGTTGGAAGGTTGGTTGGTACTGATAATTTGTTATTGTTTTTAAGCATAAACAGTATGATGCTAGTATATCTAGTCTGTTACGGTATAATTCTGGTATTTCTAGTCTGTTTCTCCCTCCAATAGAACGTTCAAATTAACAAAATTTTAAAATACTGGTAACTTGAGGTGAGCATTAGAATATCTGAGTTTTGAGGTCGTCAAATGTTTTATTCTCCTGAAGGTATAACCATTCTGAATAGGTAGTTGTACCTTAGAATGTGATTGTTTAAAGTAGGCTAAATTTGTCATTTGAAAAATTGAAATTATGTGTAGCCGCTACCAAGTTCTCTAAAAAAAAAAAAAAGAAAAATTGAAATTATTAGGCAGCATAATAATTTTTTCTAATTTAAAGTAGGTTAAAATTTTCTTTTGAAAAATTGAAATTATTAGGCAGCATAATAAACTTTTCTAACATAAAGTAGGTTCAATTTGATTGAGTATAGGTCTTTTCAACTGCAATTTATGCTGGTTGTATTTTCCTCTGACTTGCTCTTATCTATGCCTTTTTGTGAGCAATATTTCACAAGTCGTAGCTATTTTTTTAATGTTTGTTTTGTAATAATAAAACAAAATTACTGCACTGTGGACTCAACATTCTTTAAATGGTCACTAGCATGGATCATTTATTGTTCAGTTTGATCTATTATATAATGCTTGAGGATTTTTATCTTCATTCAGGACAATCTTATTTTTATTATTATCATATATGTGATTTCTTGAAACAGGTGGTAGTGGGACAATCAACTTTTCCAAAATATAAAATATAATAAAATAATAATAAAATGTAAAATGATCTATTTGTGCTTTGCTAATTACTTTTATGTTTTTCTACAAATATTACCATAATTTATTTGAAATAGTATATGGACTATTGCTTATTATTTATAATTAACAGTACTAGCAGAAGCGAATGCTTACGAGGATGAGAGCAAGTACTGGCGTAAGATGGAGAGCATTGTAACAGACAGGCACAGAGATGAGAATTACCAAGACCAAGGGCTTAAAAGGAAATATCAAGATAGCTTATCATATAAGCAAGAGAGAAATGGTATCTGGTAATTACAAGGGTATACACATAAAAGAGATGTGCAGGGAGATGGATAAACACATGCCAAGACCTTTTTTTTTCTAGAAAGCTTGGTAGCAGCTATCAAGGGTAGAAGAAAAGAGCAAAATTAAAAACATAAAAAAGACATCAACTAAACAACATCTACGCCCTGATGTTTGTGTGACATCCATCCAACGTCCCGTTCCAGCTGAGGAATCTCTCTTCCTGCAACACCTTCTGTACCATACACTGTATTATCCTCCTCTTTGCAAAAAGAGAGCAAAAGAAGAACCTCCCACCTGTCCTTCAATCGATCCCCATAGGAAACCACAGTTGCCAAAAACGATTCAAGCACCGAACCCTTACAGATCGGTATAGGAAATCTGCATACCCTGTGCATTTCTCTCCAGAATCCAATGATGAAGGGACAGTGGAAGAACAAACGCATTGCATCCTCCATTACCAGTGAGTCACAGAGGGTACAGCCTGGGGAAATTCTCAACCCCCTTTTAATCAATACATCCTGAGTTGAGATTCTCCCTCTTTGGAGCAAAAGAGTAAACATCTGAACCGAGGGAGTAACTATCAAAAAAAGGTTTCGAATCTTTTTCTTTTATTTCTTTTCTAAGAATCTTATCATAGGGGTCAATAGAAACCAAGGTCTCATCTGTAGGATCCCAAGTGCCCAAATCAATCAAATATTCGATTTGGTCGGAACTCTCCATTTGTAAATGAAATGCACAATGTTTACAAATATATTTGTTTTTTTTTTGGATATTGCTTGTAAATGGATCTCACACAAATTTTCATGTGACTCAATTTTTCCGGCTGCAATGAAGGAATTATAAGTCACCTTCACTGAGAAGGTATTGTCCGATCTCCATCTCCACAACAGTCAGTCGTCTGCTGTACTCAGCCACACAAAGACATGCCAGGACTTAACAATTGAAAAGCTGATAACCTGTCAGGTCATAGCTGTCACAAAGACTCTAGAAAATCTGAACCTAACTCAATCCGAGGTCCAAACAGGTACATATTTTGCTCTTTTGTTTTTACTTCTTTGTCGGTACTATCTCTGTGCTTCTTTGTATGTGGTGATAATGCACATCTTATTTTCATTAAGGCTTTGATCAAAATTATTTTTACGCAGGATTACATTTCATTAGATTTCGTTGGGTGTAATAACATGGACATTCCTATCAAATGACATCAAATCCATCCATTTTGATAAAAAAATTTCTACTGAAATGAAATGAAACGAAATCTCGTGTTAAAAATAATGGCATTCTGATCAGGGCCTAAATATTCCATGGCAATGTTTTTGGTGAGCCATCATGACCGCTTGACCGTGCCTTTTTTTTTTCTCCTTTCCATTAATTAGTACATACTGGTCCCAGCGTGTCCTGCTGCCAATTTGATTTTATTCAACAGTTAACGGTCCCCTTTTGGTATAAGATCAGAAATCCCATAATGAAATCTGTTTCAGCTCCCTCACAACTCGCATGGAGAAGTGAAACCATTCCCATTTGACCGGGCTTACTAATTTGGAAAAATAAATTCTGTTGCCATTATGCCACAAATGGGTAAAAGTGCATTTGGACAAAGTGTATTGGAAAACAGTGAACCCCAAAATAACCCTGCCATCCTGCCAGTGCTTCTGACAGGCTACTTGGTTGTCATGCTCATGATTCTGCAGAAAATGATGGAAGTAAAGTGCCAAATCTGTAGAGAGAACTTAATTTGGTCATAACTTGCACCTCTGATAAGCACCAAAAGTGATGACAATTCCTGTTAATAATGGGCAGAGCAAGCTTCCAAATTGGGTATTTCAGAATCATAGTTTGTATGTCTCTTTTTTTTTTTATATATGTGACAATGTATGATGCATATTTTTCTTCTAAGATAGTGAGCTGAAATTCATGCATGTTGGGCACAATTTTGTAGTTTGGGGTCTATCCGAAACTAGTACCGGAGATCTAATATGGTTGCATATTTTCTAACTAGGTCCTTCAAACTTTCAGAAATCCAGGGGTCTCGTTTGCCTATACAGATGGTATATTTAGCATACCTAACAAACCTGTGACATCAGAAAGTCTAGGAGAAGCCCAAAAATTGTAAGATGCTTGTATCAACACTGACAAGATGGAAATTGATGCTGCCAAAGAAGAATCACAACAATGAAATTGAAATCTGTTTGGAGGACTCTGCTAACTCTGATAAAAAAACAAAATTTGGGATGATTCTTCAGAACACAGCTTACTCCCATCGAAGGAGAGGTTACAAAAAATATCGGGAAATTAATTTTATGTGGTATAAAAATGTTGTTTGGCATCAGGTGTTCAGGGGTGCAATGCAGTATTGCCCAATTGCAAAATTAAGCCAACAGATACCTAACATTTGAAGCTTTTTTTTTTTATTATGTGACGAAGATAATTGTCTGTGTTTTGACTCGTGCTTTTGGTCATTGCCTTCTATCTTTCTGTACTCTATATTTATTCAATTATTTTCTTTTTCTTGGAATGTTGCTCTCTTGTTGTACTGCATTGCACCCCTGAACACGATAATACTTTTCCTTTTCTGGTATCGTCAAACTACTATAATCTTTGATCAGGCTTCATAGAACATGCAAGTGGTAAATAGCTTTGTACTTTGTACAGGGACTGGCAATTTATTTACTACCATGTCTCAACTTTGAATGCATGCAACGTTTCCTATTTCTAGGGGTTTAATGCTTGCGTAACAGAAAATCTGAGCTTAATTGATCTATCATGCCACTGGATATTCCAATATAAGGTTAATTTGAGCATCTTAATATACATCGAAGTACTTAGGATAGTTGATAATGTTGTTATAGACCTCAGTTTACTGTGTCGATTTTCAAATGATAATATGCATTTTGCTTCTTAGATCCTAGGCAATGTTTGTCAGATAAAAATAACCGAATTTTTATTATTTGAACATTGAGGCTTATAAAATGCCTATTCTTATGACAACGATCAAAGATACAATTGGAAAACAGAGTACACTAAAAAAGAGCGAAAATTAAAAAGCAACAACGTGAGATATATGCTTTGTTATCCTATATGGGTCAGTCTATCCCTTTTATTACCTTATAATGCGCTTATTTCATCTAAACTATACCAGCAAGGAATTTTATAAGAACTAAATCACATAATTGAAGATCCTGATTGAGACTGCTTCGCCCTTATCGTTTTTCATCACCTGATACCTCACCAACATTCCTGAAAATGGGCATGGACATTAATTTAGTTAAACTTTACAAAGTTGTCCTCGTGATAATTTAATTTGCGTTTTTTCTACATAATATACTCACCCAAGATAAGAAAAAAAGCATTAACAAATACGATTGAATACTTAATTCCCATAAAATAATCAAATGGTCCGCTATGTTTCAAATTAATTACTTTGACTAATTCAACATTTCGGCTGTTTTAAAAAGAATGGATTATTGCATGTACATTCCCATTGGCATTAGACCCAACGGAAGTGCAAAAGTTAAACTAAATTTAGAGATGGATTAAATAATTTTATTTACCTAGATTTTGTTCTAAAGTGGCGCTAAAAGCTACAGCATTGAGACTTCTTTTTGTTCTGAACGCATTGGAGGGTATGCCAGCCCAGGTATTTGCACTAAAAATTTCTACAAAGACATACAAAAGTAAAGCATATATCAGATGTTGCCCAATAAGAAGTTATTAATCGATCAAAAAGATATCTAATCGAAATATAAAGAGGTAGTTAATGTTGTGTAATCATACGGAAAGTGGGAGGAGACCACATGCGTGCCAGGTTGAATATTCCACCCCTGGCTACAACACAATGGTATGGGATGATCCTGAAGGCAATATCCTCATATTGCCAGGTTCCATTCTTGAGGCCTTCCTCTAGGAACAGCTCCAAGTGTCTTGCATCCAGTACATCTACTACCCCTAAAATTTAAGATTAGTTAAAGTTAGAAATAATGTTATGAAAGAACAAATGCTGTTATTTAAAATGTAAATTCCCTCTGTACCCCCCACTGCCTTTTTTTTAAAACAAAAGATTCTCGCTTTCAGACTTTAATTTGAGGATGGAAGGAGGGTTATTAATTGCATCATCTGACCTCTGGTTATGTCGCTCCATGGGCAGTGAAGTTTATGTTGATCTGCATAAACACAAAATCACAAATTATTGGGTGCGCTGATAGCAAGATTTGTAATGTGAGGCAACGCCAAACAGGGAGCAATGTTTGTTGTTGGTCCCCCCCCCCCCCCCCCCTTTATTTTTTGTTTAGTTTAGAGTATTTGGATTGTACCAGATATCCAGATGCCAGTCTTGGCATTGTCCAAGATACACATGCCCCAAAAAGCAACTGAATATTCAAATAAAATGCCCACAGGGGGTGGTGTGCTGGGGATGGATAGCGTGTGCGTCAGAAGCATATGACGTGAGGTTAGGTAGAAAGCCCCATGCCGTATCCTAGCTGAAGAGGAATTACAAACATGTTTTTTATCAGAATTGTTAGAGTAATGAGGTTTTGATTGTGAAAAATGTAAATTGTTCTTGTAAGGAGGAGAAAGAAACCGATATGTGCATGCCCAAATTCATGACGAAGGCTGAAGGAATGTGAACCATCTGTTCGTAGAGAACATTAGTTAGTGTTGAGAAATGACTAATTAAATGGTGCAAAAGCTTTGACAACTTATGAGTTCAACAAACAAATCAGTAACAGCAGCTAGAATGAATTATTTAACAAGACAAAACTTTTTATAAATCAAAACTGCTTTGACACTTCTAAACTTTTTTTTGAAATGTTCATGGATCTAATCAGATTAACAACAATGAACTAAAAATCACACTTAAAGAGAACAGAAAAGGTCCATACTGAAAGCAGAGCCATAGATCTCCTTCCAGGGGAAGATCACACAACAATCAACTGGGATTTTCATGTCCCGAAGGAAAGCGAGCTTCCATAAATCATCTTGAGAGACTAGTTTTTTAAACCACTGGCTAACCGAGGAGATAATTGTCATTTCTTTTCCTCCCGTGTGTTTTGCCACCTCTGTCCGCATATCAAAATTCAAGAGATGCCTGCCATTTTTTTAAATAAATTTTAGTTACAAATGTAAATTGGATGTTTGGATGGAGCTAACCTGTTTCATACTTACAATAAGGTGTGACTAAACTTAAATTTGAAAAAAAAAAGTTAGATGTTATTGTTCTATATCAGACATATAATTCAAAACTTTCTACAAAAGTCAGAACTTTCTAAGCAATATTCAAAGAAAATGGGAGCTAAATCCTTTCCAGTTTGAGATTGGAGGTGATACTTTTATACAAAAGTCATCACAGGTGCTAGTTTTGGTGCTTTTTTTTTTTAACAAGGAACGGGCACTGAGATTAAAGTTCTATTATTGCAGAGAAAAATAACATCAATTAATTAAATGAATAATAGTTTTAATACATTATGTAGCTGATCCTGTCATGCATGCTCACAAAAAGACCGAGATGTATGAAACTTAAAGAGTTAAATAACACAACAAGATACAATCTTTTGAGGCAAATACAATCTTTTTGGTACATCTTCTCTAACTAAGCTCATATATTACCTCAGATCCAAACACCACATCTGTAATCAAATTAATCAAGAAATTGTCTTAAAGAGATCAGAAAACTAATTCAAAGAAAAACTATAATAAAGTATACATATTAAACAGCAAGTTCGACCTCAATTTGATAATAACTGAAAATCTGACTAAATCAGTGCACATAAAAATCTCAGATCGGATCTAACTAACACCATATATGAAAGTTTAAGCTGGAAACGAAATATAGGAAAGTAATTAAACCAGTTGACAGTAGAATGAGGCGAGCTGCCATGAGCGAGTTTCGTTTCATTATTCACAGGAATCAGAGATCCGCCTTCCTTGAAAGAGATGCCACCTCCTCCTCCGTCTCTGTTGCACTCTCTCTGCATCCTCCTCTCGTTTGCCAACAGCTTAGCATTTGCTCGTTTTCTCCTAAAGTAAGTCAGAATGCCTTCTTTCTCTCCATTGTTGTCTTCTTCCCTGTCTCTCTTCCCAGCCTGATTTGAGTTGAATCGGTTGAGCCTCTGACAGTAGTTGAACTGAGAGAACGCCATGTTTTGGTGAGACAGAGAGAGGTTCAAGACAGGATCTTACAACAGTACAACTACAAACTCAGAAATGGAAAGAGGCCAAGAGGGAAGACGATTTCAAATTTTTATATAGCGATCGGGAGGCAAAAGGGCCTTTGCCGAGTACACCAGGTCTATGAACACCGAAGGATGGGTCCTACATTCAGCGAGCATTTCTGTTTTTGAAATAATGAACCCGGTTTTGTGTTTGATTTCCCGAAGGAGAGGCCTCGTAACAGAACGGATTACGGGTACTGAACAAACTCAGGTAGTTCGGGGGTATTTTCGGTAGTTTGAATTTATTGGGTCCTGTGTTTAACTTTGATTGGAGGGACCACTCTTGTTGCACATTTGGATCTCTCTTGTTACAATTGGCGATATATGGTGCTATACAGTATACACAGCCTACAACAATCAAGATACATCAAGATACATTGATCAGTAACGGATGCGCAGAGAGCATAATAGAATCTGTTCCAACTAATTTTGTTAAGAGCTTAACTCGTTCCCTTTTTTTTTTTTGAAAGATGATCGTAATATATAAATAATTAAATATATTAGCATGTGAAAAATCTTATGTTTCCAAATCAAAATATATTAGCATTTCAATAAATATTCTAATAATGTTCAAATTTACATATTTGAAATTAAAATTTAAGAATTTTAAAGATTCAAAATTTGAAAACTTTAAAATTTAAAAATTTCAATTTTATTTAATTTGAAATTTTTCATATTTAAAATTTGTCATAAAATATCTAAAATTTCATGGCATAAATTGAAAAATTTTGAACTTTAAGAAGGGAGAAGTCTTTAGTCAATAGAAAAATTTTGAAATTTAAAATTTTGGTCAATACGCATAAGTCAAATGACACGCATATAAAGTGCTTAAATGACACTCAGAACTACATTACTTGCACTTTCTAAGCAAAATTGACATGTATAATCCAATCTTTTTTAATAAATAACATATGAATCAAATTCTAGACAGTACAAATTGTATAAATGTAGATTATTGCGATGAAATGACTTAGAATGAATCCAGAAATGATTGAAGTGCTCAAATGACACTCAGAATTGCATTATTTGCACTTTATAAGCGAAATTAACATGTATAATCCAATCTTTTTGAATAAACAACATTGGAATCAAATTCTAGACAGTATAAATAGTTTAAATGTAGATTATTGTGAAGAAATGACTTAGAATGAATCCAGAAACGATTGAAATGCTCACATAATACTCAGAATTGCATTATTTGCAATTTATATGCGTAATAAACATGTATAATCCATTCTTTTAGAATAAATAACATATGAATCATATTGAAAACAGTATAAACAGTTAAATGTAGATTATTACCACGAAATAACTTAGAATGAATCCAGAAACGATTGAAGTGCTCAAATGACACTCAGAATTGCATTATTTGCACTTTATAAGCGAAATTAACAAGTATAATTCAATCTTTTTGAATAAATAACATATGAATCAAATTCTAGACAGTACAAATAGTTTAAATGTCGATTATTGTAATAAAATGACTTAGAATGAATCCAAAAACGATTGAAATGCTCAAATAACACTCTAAATTGCATGATTTGCATTTTATATGTGAAATTAACATGTGTAATCCAATCTTTTTGAATAAATAACATATGAATCAAATTTTAGACAGTATAAATAGTTTAAATGTAGATTATTATGAAGAAATGACTTAGAATGAATCTAGAATCAATTGAAATAATCAAACAACACTCAGAATTGCATTATTTGTATTTTATATGCGTAATTAACATGTATAATCCATTCTTTTAGAATAAATAACATATGAATCATATTGAAGACAGTATAAAGAGTTTAAATGTAGATTATTGCTATGAAATGACTTAGAATGAATCCAGAAACGATTGAAGTGCTCAAATGGCACTCAGAATTGCATTATTAGCACTTTATAAGCGAGATTAACAAGTATAATACTATAATCCAATCTTTTTGAATAAATAACATATGAATCAAATTCTAGATAGTATAAATAGTTTAAATGTAGATTATTGTGAAGAAATGACTTAGAATGAATCCAGAATCGATTGAAATGCTCAAACGACACTCAGAATTGCATTATTTGCAATTTATATGCGTAATAAACATGTATAATCCATTCTTTTAGAATAAATAACATATGAATCATATTGAAAACAGTATAAACAGTTTAAATGTAGATTATTACCACGAAATAACTTAGAATGAATCCAGAAACGATTGAAGTGCTCAAATGACACTCAGAATTGCATTATTTGCACTTTATAAGCGAAATTAACAAGTATAATTCAATCTTTTTGAATAAATAACATATGAATCAAATTCTAGACAGTACAAATAGTTTAAATGTCGATTATTGTAATGAAATGACTTAGAATGAATCCAAAAATGATTGAAATGCTCAAATAACACTCTGAATTGCATGATTTGCACTTTATATGCGAAATTAGCATGTGTAATACAATCTTTTGGAATAAATAACATATTAATCATATTCTAGATAGTATAAATAGTTTAAATGTATATTATTGTGAAGAAATATCTTAGAATGAATCTAGAAACGATTGAAATGCTCAAACGACACTCAGAATTGCATTATTTGCATTTTATATTCGTATATAACATGTATAATCCAATCTTTTTAAATAAATAACTTATGAATCATATTCTAAACAGTATAAAGAGTTTAAATGTAAATTATTGCAATGAAATGACTTAGAAGTAATCCAGAAACGATTGAAATTATCAAATGATGCTCAGAATTGAATTATTTGCACTTTATAAGCGTAATTACAATGTATAATCCAATTTTTTTGAATAAATAACTCATGAATCATATTATAAACAGTATAAATAGTTGAAATGTAGATTATTGTGATGAAATGACTTAGAATAAATCCAGAAACGATTGAAATGCTCAAATAATACTCAGAATTGCATTATTTGCACTTTATATGCTTATTTGACATGTATAATCCATTTTTTTTGACTAAATAACATATGAACCATATTGAAGACAGTATAAAGAGTTTAAATGTAGATTATTGCGACGAATGACTTACAATGAATCCAAAAACAATTGAGGTGCTCAAACGACACTCAGAATTGCATTATTTACATTTTATAAGCGAAATTAATATGTATAATCCATTCTTTTTAAATAAAAAACTTATGAATAATATTGAAGACAGTATAAAGAGTTTAAATGTAGATTATTGTGATGAAATGACTTAGAATTAATCCAGAAACAATTGAAATGCTCAAATGACACTCTGAATTGCATTATTTGCACTTTATATGCGAAATTTCTATGTGTAATCCAATCTTTTTGAATAAATAACAAATGAATCATATTCTAAACAGTATATTATTGTTTAAATGTAGATTATTGTAAAGAAATGACTTAGAATAAATCCAGAAACGATTGAAATGCTGAAATAATACTTAGAATTGCATTATTTGCACTTTATATGCGTATTAAACATGTATAATCCATTCCTTCTGAATAAATAACACATGAATCATAGGGGAGACAGTATAAAGAGTTTAAATGTAGATTATTGCCACGAGATGACTTAGAATGAATCCAGAAACGATTGAAGTGTTCAAATGACACTCAGAATTACATTATTTGCACTTTTGAAGCAAAATTAACATGTATAATCCAATCTTTTTGAATAAATAACATATGAATCAAATTCTAGACAATATAAATTGATTATTGTGATGAAATGACTTAAAATGAATCCAGAAACGATTGCATTGCTCAAAGGACACTCAGAATTGCATTATTTGCATTTTATATGAGAAATTACTATGTGTAATCCAATCTTATTGAATAAATAACAAATGTATCATATTCTAAACAGTATAAATAGTTTAAATGCAGACTATTGTGAAGAAATGACTTAGAATGAATCCAGAAATGATTGAAATGCTCAAATAATACTCAGAATTGCATTATTTGCACTTTGTATGCGTATTTAACATGTATAATCCATTATTTTTGAATAAATTACATATGAACCATATTGAAGACAGTATAAAGAGTTTAAATGTAGATTATTGCGATGAAATTACTTAGAATGAATTCAGAAACGATTGAAGTGCTCAAATGACACTCAGAATTGCATTATTTGCACTTTATAAGAGAAATTACTATATGTAATCCATTCTTTTTGAATAAATAACATATGAATCATATTCTAAACAGTATAAATAGTTTAAATGTAGATTATTGTGATGAAATGACTTAGAATGAATCCAGAAACGATTGAAATGCTCAAATGACACTCAGATTTGCATTATTTGCACTTTATATGCTAAATTACTATTTGTAATCCAATCTTTTTGAATAAATAACTCATGAATCATATTATAAACAGTATAAATAGTTTAAATGAAGATTATTGTGATGAAATGACTTAGAATAAATCCAGAAACAATTGAAATGCTCAAATAATACTCAGAATTGTATTATTTGCACTTTATATGCTTATTTGACATGTATAATCCATTCTTTTTGAATAAATAACATATGAACCATATTGAATTCAATATAAAGGGTTCAAGTGTAGATTATTGAGACGAAATGACTTAGAATGAATCCAGAAATAATTCAAGTGCTCAAAAGACACTCAGCATTGCATTATGTACACTTTATAAGCGAAATTAACATGTATAATCCATTCTTTTTTAATAAATAACATATGAATAATATTGAAGAAAGTATAAAGAGTTTAAATGTAGATTATTGTGATGAAATGACTTAGAATTAATACAAAAACGATTGAAATGCTCAAATGACACTCATAATTGCATTATTTGCATTTTATATGCGAAATTACTATGTGTAATCCAATATTTTTGAATAAATAACAAATGAATCATATTCTAAATTGTATATTATTGTTTAAATGTAGATTATTGTCAAGAAATGACTTAGAATAATCCAGAAACGATTAAAATGCTCAAATAATACTCAGATATGCATTATTTGCACTTTATATGCGTATTTAACATGTATAATCCATTCCTTCTGAATAGATAAGATATGAATCATATGGGAGACAATATAAAGAGTTTAAATGTAGATTATTGCGACGAGATGACTTAGAATGAATCAAGAAACTATTGAAGTGCTCAAATGACACTCAGAATTACATTATTTGCACTTTTGAAACAAAATTAACATGTATAATCCAATCTTTTTGAATAAATAACTTATGAATCAAATTCTAGACAATATAAATTGATTGTTGTGATGAAATGACTTAAAATGAATCCAGAAACGATTGCCATGCTCAAATGACACTCAAAATTGCATTATTTACATTTTATATGAGAAATTACTATGTGTAATCCAATCTTTTTGAGTAAATAACAAATGTATCTGTTCTAAATAGTATAAATAGTTTAAATGTAGATTATTGTGTAGAAATGACTTAGAATGAATCCCGAAACGATTGAAATGCTTAAATAATACTCAGAATTGCATTATTTGCACTTTATATGCGTATTTAACATGTATAATCAATTCTTTTTTAATAAATAACATATGAACCATATTGAAGACAGTATAAAGAGTTTAAATGTAGATTATTACGATGAAATAACTTAGAATGAATCCAGAAACGATTGAAGTGCTCAAATGACACTCAGAATTACATTGTTTGCACTTTTTAAGCAAAATTAATATGTATAATCCAATCTGTTTGAATAAATAACATATGAATCAAATTCTAGACAGTAGAAATTTTTTAAATGTAGATTATTGTAATGAAATGACTTAAAATGAATCCAGAAACGATGGAAGTGCTCAAATGACACTCAGAATTGCATTATTAGCATTTTATATGAGAAATTACTATGTGTAATCCAAGTTTTTTTGAATAAATAACTCATGAATCAAAATCTATAAAGTATAAATAGTTTAAATGTATATTATTATGAAAAAATGATTTAGAATAAATCCAAAAACGATTGAAATGCTCAAATAACACTCAGAATTGCATTATTTGATCTTTATATGCGAAATTTCTTTGTGTAATCCAATCTTTTTGAATAAATAACTCATGAATAATATTCTAAACAGTATAAATAGTTTAAATATAGATTATTGTGAAAAATAACTTAGAATGAATCCAGAAAACGATTAAAATACTCAAATGACACTCAGAATTGCATTATTTGCATTTTATAAGCGAAATTAACATACATAATACGATCTTTTTAAGTAAACAACACATGAATCATATTTTAAATATTAGAAATAGTTTAAATGAAGAATATTATGATGAAATGACTTAGAATAAATACAGAAACGATTGAAATGCTAAAATGACACTCAGAATTGCATTATTTGCACTTATATATATGCGATATTACTTTGTGTAATCCAATCTTTTTGAATAAATAACTCATGAATCATATTCTAAAATGTATAAATAGTTTAAATGTAGATTATAGTGAAAAAATTACTTAGAATAAATCCATAAACGATTGAAATGCCGAAATCATACTCAGAATTGCATTATTTGCACTTTATATGCGAATTTAACATGTATAATCCATTCGTTTTGAATAAATAACATATGAATCATATTGAAGACAGTATAAAGAGTTTAAATTTCGATTATTGCGATGAACTGACTTAGAATGAATCCAGAAACGATTGAAGTGCTCAAATGACACTCAGAATTGCATTATTAGCATTCTATAAGCAAAATTAACATGCATAATCCAATATTTTTGAATAAATAACATATTAATCAAATTCTAGACAGTATAAATTGTTTAAATGTAGATTATTCTGATGAAATGACTTAAAATGAATCCAGAAACGATTGAAATGCTCAAATGACACTCAAAATTGCATTATTTGCAATTTATATGCGAAATTACTATGTGTAATCTAATTTTTTTGAATAAATAACTCATGAATCATATTCTAAACAGTATAAATAGCTTAAATGTAGATTATTGTGAAGAAATGACTTAGAATGAATCCATAAACGATTGAAATGCACAAATAATACTAAGAATTGCATTATTTGCACATTATATGCGTATTTAACATGTATAATCAATTCTCTTTGAATAAATAACATATGAATCGTATGGAAGAAAGTATAAGGAGTTTAAATGTAGATTATTGCGACGAAATGATTTAGAATAAATCCAGAAGCGATTGAAGTGCTCAAATGACACTCAAAATTACATTATTTGCACTTTATAAGCAAAATTGACATGTATAATCCAATCGTTTTGAATAAATAGCAAATGAATCAAATTCTAGACAGTATAAACTGTTGAAATGTAGATTATGGTGATGAAATGATTTAAAATGAATCCAGAAACGATTGAAATGCTCAAACGACACTCAGAATTGCATTATTTGCATTTTATATGGGAAATTACTATGTGTAATCCAATATTTTTGAATAAATAACAAATTTATCATATTCTAAACAGTATAAATAGTTTAAATGTAGATTATTGTGAAGAAATGACTTAGAATGAATCCAGAAACGATTGAAATGCACACAAAATACTCAGAATTGCATTATTTGCAATTTATATGCGTATTTAAGATGTATAATCAATTCTTTTTTAATTAATAACATATGAACCATATTGAAGACAGTATAAAGAGTTTAAATGTAGATTATTGCGATTAAATCACTTAGAATGAATCCATAAATGATTGAAGTGCTCAAATGACACTCACAATTACATTCTTTGCACTTTCTAAGCAAAATTGACATGTATAATCCAATCTTTTTGAATAAATAACATATGAATCAAATTCTAGACAGTATAAATTGTTTAAATGTAGATTATTGCGATGAAATGACTTAGAATGAATCCAGAAACGATTGAAGTGCTCAAATAACACTCAGAATTGCATTATTTGCACTTTATAAGCGAAATTAACATGTATAATCCAATCTTTTTGAATAAACAACATTGGAATCAAATTCTAGACAGTATAAATTGCTTAAATGTAGATTATTGCGATGAAATGACTTTAAATGAATCCAGAAACAATTGAAATGCTTAAATGACACTTTGAATTGCATTATTTGCATTTTATATACAAAATTACAATGTGTAATCCAATCTTTTTAAATAAATAACAAATGAATCATATTCTAAACAGTATAAATAGTTTAAATGTAGATTATTGTAATGAAATGACTTAGAATTAATCCAGAAACGATTGAAATGCTCAAATAATACTCAGAATTGCATTATTTGCACTTTATATTTGTATTTAACATGTATAATCCATTCTTTTCGAATAAATAACACATGAACCATATTGAAGACAGTATAAAGAGTTCAAATGTATATTATTGCGATGAAATAACTTAGAATGGATCCAGAAACGATTGAAGTGCTCAAATTACACTAAGAATTGCATTATTTGCAATTAATAAACAAAATTAACATGGATAATCCATTCTTTTTGAATAAAAAACACATGAATCATATTCTAAACTGTATAAATGGTTTAAATGTAGATTATTGTGATGAAATGACTTAGAATGAATCCAGAAACGATTGAAATGCTCAAATGACACTCAGAATTGTATTATGTGCACTTTATATGCGAAATTACTATGTGTAATCCAATCTTTTTGAATAAATAACTCATGGATCACATTCAGAACAGTACAAATAGTTTAAATATAGATTATTGTGAAGAAATAACTTAGAATGAATCCAGAAACGATTGAAATGCTCGAACGACACTCAGAATTGCATTATTTGCACTTTATAAGCGAAACTAACATGTATAAACCAATCTTTTTGAATAAATAACATATGAATCAAATTCTATACAGTATAAATAGTTCAAATGTAGATTATAGTGACGAAATGACTTAGAATGATTCCAGAAACGATTAAAATGCTCAAGTGACACTCAGAATTGCATTATTTCCACTTTATAAGTGTAATTAACATATATAATCCAATCTTTCGGAATACATATCATATGAATCATATTCTAGACAGTATAAATAGTTTAAATGTAGATTATTGTGAGAAAATAACATTGAATGAATCCAGAAACGATTGAAATGCTCAAACGACACTCAGAATTCCATTATCTGAAGTTTATAGTCGTATATAACATGTATAATCTACTCTTTTGAAATAAATACTTTATGAATCATATTCTAAACTGTATAAAGGGTTTAAATGTAGATTATTGCGATGAAATGACTTAGAAGTAATCTAGACACGATTGAAATTATCAAATGATGCTCAGAATTTTATTATTTGCAGTTTATAAGCGTAATTATAATGTATAATACAATTTTTTTGAATAAATAATGTATGAATCATATTCTAGACAGTATAAATAGTACAAATGTAGATTATTTCGTTGAAATAACTTAGAATGAATCCACAAAATATTGAATTGCTCATATGACACTCAGAATTTCATTATTTGCACTTTATAAGCGAAATTACCATGTATAATCCAATCTTTTTGAATAAATAACATATGAATTAAATTCTAGAAAATATAAATAGTTTACATAAGGAATTTTTTGAAGAAGTAACTTAGAATGAATCCAGAAACGATTGAAATGCTCAAATGACACTCAGAATTGCATTATTTGTAATTTATATGCGAAATTACTATGTGTAATCCAATCTTTTTGAATAAATAACACATGAATCATAATCTAGACAATATAAATAGTTTAAATGTATATTATTGTGAAAAAATGACTTAGAATAAATCCAAAAACGATTGAAATGCTCAAATAATGCACAGAATTGCATTATTTGCAATTTATATGCGTATTTAACATTTTTAATCTATTCTTTATGAAAAAATAACATATAAATCATATTGAAGACAGTATAAAGAGTTTAAATGTAGATTATTGTGATGAAATGACTTAGAATTAATCCAGAAACGATTAAAATGCTCAAATGACACTCAGAATTGCATTATTTGCATTTTATATGCGAAATTACTATGTGTATCTTTTTGAATAAATAACAAATGAATCATATTCTAAACAGTATAAATAGTTTAACTGTAGATTATTGTCAAGAAATGACTTACAATAAATCCAGAAACGATTGAAATGCTCAAATAATGCTCAGAATTGTATAGTTTGCAATTTATATGCGTATTTAACATGTATAATCTATTCTTTTTGAACAAATAACATATAAATCATATTGAAGACAGTACAAAGAGTTTAAATGTTGGTTATTGCGATGAAATGACTTAGAATAAATCCAGAAACGATTGAAGTGCTCAAATGACACTCAGAATTACATTGTTTGCACTTTTTAAGCAAAATTAACATGTCTAATCCAATCTGTTTGAATAAATAACATATGAATCAAATTCTAGACAGTATAAGTAGTTTAACTGTAGATTATTGTGAAGAAACTACTTAGAATGAATCCAAAAACGATTGAAATGCTCAAATGACACTCAGAATTGCATTATTTGCAATTTATATGCGTATTTAACATGTATAATGCATTCTTTTTGAACAAATAACATATAAATCATATTTAAGACAGTATAAAGAGTTTAAATGTATATTATTACGATGAAATGACTTAGAATGAATCCAGAAATGATTGAAGTACTAAAATGACACTCAGAATTGCATTATTTGCACTTTATAAGCGAAATTAACATGTATAATCCAATATTTTTGAATAAACAATATTCGAATCAAATTATAGACAGTATAAATAGCTTAAATGTAGATTATTGTGATGAAATGACTTAGAATGAATTCAGAAACGATCGAAATGCTCAAATGACACTCAGAATTGCATTATTTGCACTTTATATGCGAAATTACTTAGTGTAATCAAATCATTTTGAATAAATAACTCATGAATCATATTCTAAACAGTATAAATAGTTTAAATGTAGATAATTGTGATGCAATGACTTAGAATAAATCCAAAAACGATTGAAATGCTAAAGTAATACTCAGAATTGCGTTATTTGCACATTATATGTGTATGTAACATGTATAATCCTTTCTTTTTAAATAAATAACATATGAACCACATTGAAGACACTATAAGGAGTTTAAATTTTGATTATTTTGATGAAATGAAATAGAATGAATCCAGAAACGATTGAAGTGCTCAAAGGACACTCAGAATTGCATTATTTGCAATTTATAAGTGAAATTAACAAGCATAATCCATTCTTTTTGAATAAATAACATATGAATAATATTCCAGACAGTATAAATAGTGTAAATGTAGATTATTGTGATGAAATGACTTAGAATTATTCCAAAAACGATTTAAATGCTCAAATGACACTCACAATTGCATTATTTGCACTTTATATGCTAAATTACTATGTGTAATCTAATCTTTTGGAATAAATAGCTCATGAATCATATTCTAAACAGTATAAATAGTTTAAATATAGATTATTGTGAAGAAATGACTTAGAATGAATCCAGAAACGATTGAAGTGCTCAAATGACACGCATAATTTCATTATTTGCACTTCATAAGCGAAATTAAAAAGCATAATCCATTCTTTTTGAATAAATACCATATGAAAAATATTCTAGATAGAATAAATAGTTTAAATGTAGATTGTTGTGATAAAATGACTTTAAATGAATCCAGAAACGTTTGAAATACTCAAATGACACTCAGAATTGAATTATTTGCACTTTATATGCGAAATTACTTTGTGTAATCCAATCTTATTGAATAAATAACATATCAATCAAATTCTAGACAGTATAAATTATTTAAATGTAGATTATTGCGATGAAATAACTTAAAATAAATCCAGAAACGATTGAAGTGCTCAAATGACACTCAGAATTGCATTATTTGCACTTTACAAGCGAAATTAACATGTATAAGCCAATCTTTTTGAATAAACAACATTTCAATCAAATTCTAGACAGCATAAATAGTTTAAATGTAGATTATTGTGATGAAAGGACTTAGAATGAATCCAGAAACGATTGAAATGCGCAAATGACACTCAGAATTGCATTATTTGCAATTTATATGCGTATTTAACATGTATAATCCATTCTTTTGGAACAAATAATATATAAATCATATTGAAGACAGTATAAATTGGTTAAATGTAGGTTATTGCTATGAAATGTCTTATAATGAATCCAGAAACGATTGAAGTGCTCAAATGACACTCAGAATTGCATGATTTGCATTTTATAAGCGAAATTTACATGTATAATCCAATATTTTTGAATAAACAACAATTCAATCAAATTATAGACAGTATAAATAATTTAAATGTAGATTATTGTGATGACATGACTTATAATGAATTCAGAAACGATTGAAATGCTTAAATGACACTCAGAATTGCATTATTTGCAATTTATATGCGAAATTACAATGTTTAATCCAATCATTTTGAATAAATAACTCATGAGTCATATTCTAAACAGTATAAATAGTTTAAATGTAGATAATTGTGAAGAAATGACTTAAAATAAATCCACAAACGATTGAAATGTTCAAGTAATACTCAGAATTGCATTTTTTGCAATTTATATGTGTATTGAACATGTATAATCCATTCTTTTTGAATAAATAACATATCAACCATATTGAATCCAGTATAAAGAGTTTAAATTTTGATTATTGCGATGAAATGACTTAGAATGAATCCAGAAACGATTGAAGTGCTCAAATGACACTCAGAATTGCATTATTTGCAATTTATAAGCGAAATTAACATGCATAATCCATTCTTTTTGAATAAATAACATATGAATCATATTTTAGACAGTATAAATAGTTTAAATGTAGATTATTGTGATGAAATGACTTAGAATTAATCCAGAAACGATTGAAATGCTCAAATGACACTCAGATTTGCATTATTTGCAGTTTATATGCTAAATTACTATGTGTAATCCAATCTTTTTGAATAAATAACTCATTAATTATATTATAAACAGTATAAATAGTTTAAATGTGGATTATTGTGAAGAAATGACTTAGAATGAATTCAGAAACGATTGAAGTGCTCAAATGACACTCAGAATTGCAATATTTGCAATTTATAAGCGAAATTAACATGTATAATCCATTCTTTTTGAATAAATAACATAAGAATCATATTCTAGACAGTATAAATAGTTTAAATGTAGATTATTGTGATGAAATGACTTAAAAATGAATCCAGAAACGATTGAAATTCTCAAATGACACTCAGAATTGTATTATTTGCACTTTATATGCGAAATTACTTTCTGTAATCCAATCTTTCTGAATTAAAACAAATGAATCATATTATAAACAGTATAAATTGTTTAAATGTAGATTATTGTGAAGAAATGACTTAGAATAAATCCAGAAACGATTGAAATGCTCAAATCATACTCAGAATTGCATTATTTGCACTTTCTATGCGTATTGAACATGTATAATCCATTCTTTTTGAATAAATAACATATGAAAAATATTTAAGACAGTATAAAGAGTTTAAATCTAGATTATAGCGATGAAATGACTTAGAATGAATCCAGAAACTTTTGAAGTGCTCAAATGACACTCAGAATTTCATTATTTGCACTTTATAAGCGAAATTAACTTGCATAATCCATTCTTTTTTAATAAATAACATATCAATCATATTCTAAACAGTATAAATAGTTTAATTGTAGATTGTTGTGAAGAATAGACTTAGAATGAATCCACAAACGATTGAAGTGCTCAAATGACACTCAGAATTGCATTATTTGAGTTTTATAAGCGAAATTAACATGTATAATCCAATCTTTTTGAATAAACAAAATTTCAATCAAATTCTAGACAGTACAAAATAGTTTAAATGTAAATTACTGTGATGAAATTACTTAGAATGAATCCAGAAACGATTGAAATGCTCAAATGACACTCAAAATTGCATTATTTGCAATTTATATGCGTATTTAACATTTATAATGCATTCTTTTTGAACAAATAACATATAAATCATATTGAAGACAGTATAAAGAGTTTATATGTAGATTATTGTGATTAAATGACATAGAATGAATCCAGAAACGATTGAAGTGCTCAAATGACACTCAGAATTTCATTATTTGAACTTTATAAGCGAAATTAACATGCATAATCCATTCTTTTTGAATAAATAACATATGAATCATATTCTAAGCAGTATAAATAGTTTAATTGTAGATTATTGTTATGAAATGACTTAGAATGAATCCACAAACGATTGAAATGCTCAAATGACACTCAGAATTGTATTATTTGCACTTTATATGCGAAATTACTATGTGTAATCCGATCATTTTGAATAAATAACTTATGAATCAAATTTTAAATAGTAAAAATAGTTTATATGTATTTTATTGTGAACAAATGAGTTAGAACAAATCCAAAAACGATTGAAATGCTCAACTAATACTGAGAATTGCATTATTTGCACTTTATATGCGTATTTAACATGTCTAATCCATTCTTTTTCAATAAATTACATATGAACAATATTGAAGACAGTATAAAGAGTTTAAATGTAGATTATTGCGATCAAATTACATAGAATGAATCCAGAAACAATTGAAGTGCTCAAATGACACTCAGAAGTGCATTATTTCCACTTTATATGCGAAATTACTATGTGTAATCCATTGTTTTTGAGTAAATATCATATGAATAATATTCTAAACAGTATAAATAGTTTAAATGTAGATTATTGTGAAGAAATAACTTAGAATGAATCCAGAAACGATTGAAATGTTCAAATGACAGTCAGAATTGCATTATATGCACTTTATATGAGAAATTACAATGTGTAATCCAATCTTTTTTAATAAATAACTCATGAATCACATTATAAACAGTATAAACAGTTTAAATGTAGATTATTGTGATGAAATGACTTAGAATAAATCCAAAAACAATTGAAATGCTCAAATAATACTCAGAATTGCATTATTTGGAACTTACATGCTTATTTGACATGCATAATCCATTCTTTTTGAATAAATAACATATGAACCAAATTGAATACAGTATAAAGAGTTTAAATGTAGATTATTGCGATTAAATGACTGAGAATGAATCCAGAAACAATTGAAGTGCTCAAATGACACACAGAATTGCATTATTTACACTTTCTAAGCACACTTAACCTGTATAATCCATTCTTTTTGAATAAATAACATATGAATTATTTTGAAGACAGTATAAAGAGTATAAATGTAGATTATTGTGATGAAATAACTTAGAATTAATCCAGAAACGATTGAAATGCTCAAATGACACTCAGAATTGCATTATTTGCACTTTATATGCGAAATTACTATGTGTAATCGAATCTTTTTGAATAAATAACTAATGAATCATATTCTAAACAGTTTAAATTGTTTAAATGTAGATTATTGTCAAGAAATGCCTTATAATAAATCCAGAAACAATTGAAATGCTCAAATAATACTCAGAATTGCATTATTTTCACTTTATATTCGTATTTAACATGTATAATCCATTTGTTCTGAATAAATAACATATGAATCATATGGAAGAAAGTATAAGGAGTTTAAATGTAGATTATTGCGACGAAATCATTTAGAATAAATCCAGAAACGATTGAAGTGCTCAAATGACACTCAGAATTACATTATTTGCACTTTCTAAGCAAAATTGACATGTATAATCCAATCGTTTTGAATAAATAGCAAATGAATCAAATTCTAGACAGTATAAATTGTTTAAATGTAGATTATGGTGATGAAATGACTTAAAATGAATCCAGAAACGATTGAAATGCTCAAATGACACTCAGAATTGCATTATATACACTTTATATGCGAAATTACTATGTGTATTCGAATATTTTTGAATAAATTACTAATGAATCATATTCTGAACAGTATAAATAGTTTAAATGTAGATTATTGTCAAGAAATGACTTAGAATAAATCCAGAAACGATTGAAATGCTCAAAAAATACTCAGAATTGCAATATATGCAATTTATATGCGTATTTAACATGTATAATCCATTCCTTCTGAACAAATAACATATGAATCATATGGGAGACAGTATAAAGAGTTTAAATGTAGATTATTGCGACGAAATGACTTAGAATGAATTCAGAAACGATTGAAGTGCTCAAATGTCACTCAGAATTACATTATTTGCACTTTTGAAGCAAAATTAACATGTACAATCCAATCTTTTTGAATAAATAACTTATGAATCAAATTCTAGACAATATAAATTGTTTAAATGTAGATTATTGTGGTGAAATGACTTAAAATGAATCCAGAAACGATTGAAATGTTCAAATGACACACAGAATTGCATGATTTGCATTTTATATGAGAAATTACTATGTGTAATCCAATTTTTTTGAATAAGTAACAAATGTATCATATTCTAAACAGTATAAATAGTTTAAATGTAGGTTATTGTGAAGAAATGACTTAGAATGAATCCAGAAAAGATTGAAATGCTTAAATAATACTCAGAATTGCATTATTTGCACTTTATATGCGTATTTTACATGTATAATCCATTCCTTCTGAATAAATAACATATGAATCATATGGGAGACAGTATAAAGAGTTTAAATGTAGATTATTGAGACAAAATGACTTAGAATGAATCCAGAATCGATTGAAGTGCTCAAATGACACTCGGAATTACATTATTTGCACTTTTTAAGCAAAATTAACATGTATAATCCAATCTTTTAGAATAAATAACATATGAATCAAATTCTAGACATTATAAATTGTTTAAATGTAGATTATTGTGATGAAATGACTTAAAATGAATTCAGAAACGATAAAAATCCTCAAATGACACTCAGAATTGCATTATTTGCATTTTATATGAGAAATTACTATGTGTAATCCAGCTTTTTTGAATAAGTAACAAATGTATCATATTCTAAACAATATAAATATTTTAAATGTAATTATTGTGAGTAAATGACTTAGAATGAATCCAGAAACGATTGAAATGTTCAAATGACACTCGGAATTGCATTATGTGCACTTTATATGAGAAATTACTATGTGTAATCTATTCTTTTTGAATAAATAACTCATGAATCACATTATAAACAGTATAAATAGTTTAAATGTTGATTATTGTGATGAAATGACTTAGAATAAATCCAAAAACAATTGAAATGCTCAAATAATACTCAGAATTGCATTATTTCCAACTTATATGCTTATTTGACATGCATAATCCATACTTTTTGAATAAATAACATATGAACCATGTTGAAGACAGTATAAAGAGTTTAAATGTAGATTATTGCAATGAAATGACTTAGAATGAATCCAGAAACAATTGAAGTGCTCAAATGGCACACAGAATTGCATTATTTACACTTTATAAGCACAATTAACATGTATAATCCATTCTTTTTGAATAAATAACATATGAATTATTTTAAAGACAGTATAAAGAGTTTAAATGTAGATTATTGTGATGAAATAACTTAGAATTAATCCAAAAACGATTGAAATGCTCAAATGACACTCTGAATTGCATTATGTGCATTTTATATGCTAAATTACTATGTGTAATCAAATTTTTTTGAATAAATAACTCATGAATCATATTATAAACAGTATAAATAGTTTAAATGTAGATTATTATGATGAAATGACTTAGAATAAATCCAGAAACGATTGAAATGCTCAAATAATACTCAGAATTGCACTATTTACACTTTATATGCTTATTTGACATGTATAATCCATTCTTTTTGAATAAATAACATATGAACCATATTAAAGACAGTATAAAGAGTTTAAATGTAGATTATTGCGATGAAATGACTTAGAATGAATCCAGAAACAATTGAGGTGCTCAAATGACACTCAGAATTGCATTATTTACCCTTAATAAGCGAAATTAACATGTATAATCCATTCTTTTTGAATAAATAACATATGAATCAAATTCAAGACAGTATAAATTGTTTAAATGTAGATTATTGTGATGAAATGACTTAAAATGAATCCAGAAACGATTGAAATGCTCAAATGACACACAGAATTGCATGATTTGCATTTTATATGAGAAATTACTATGTGTAATCCAATTTTTTTGAATAAGTAACAAATGTATCATATTCTAAACAGTATAAATAGTTTAAATGTAGGTTATTGTGAAGAAATGACTTAGAATGAATCCAGAAAAGATTGAAATGCTCAAATAATACTCAGAATTGCATTATTTGCACTTTATATGCGTATTTTACATGTATAATCCATTCCTTCTGAATAAATAACATATGAATCATATGGGAGACAGTATAAAGAGTTTAAATGTAGATTATTGAGACAAAATGACTTAGAATGAATCCAGAATCGATTGAAGTGCTCAAATGACACTCGGAATTACATTATTTGCACTTTTTAAGCAAAATTAACATGTATAATCCAATCTTTTAGAATAAATAACATATGAATCAAATTCTAGACATTATAAATTGTTTAAATGTAGATTATTGTGATGAAATGACTTAAAATGAATTCAGAAACGATAAAAATGCTCAAATGACACTCAGAATTGCATTATTTGCATTTTATATGAGAAATTACTATGTGTAATCCAGCTTTTTTGAATAAGTAACAAATGTATCATATTCTAAACAATATAAATATTTTAAATGTAGATTATTGTGAGTAAATGACTTAGAATGAATCCAGAAACGATTGAAATGTTCAAATGACACTCGGAATTGCATTATGTGCACTTTATATGAGAAATTACTATGTGTAATCCATTCTTTTTGAATAAATAACTCATGAATCACATTATAAACAGTATAAATAGTTTAAATGTTGATTATTGTGATGAAATGACTTAGAATAAATCCAAAAACAATTGAAATGCTCAAATAATACTCAGAATTGCATCATTTCCATCTTATATGCTTATTTGACATGCATAATCCATTCTTTTTGAATAAATAACATATGAACCATGTTGAAGACAGTATAAAGAGTTTAAATGTAGATTATTGCAATGAAATGACTTAGAATGAATCCAGAAACAATTGAAGTGCTCAAATGGCACACAGAATTGCATTATTTACACTTTATAAGCACAATTAACATGTATAATCCAATCTTTTTGAATAAACAACATTGGAATCAAATTCTAGACAGTATAAATAGTTTAAATGTAGATTATTGTGAAGAAATGACTTAGAATGAATCCAGGAACGATTGAAATGCTAACATAATACTCAGAATTGCATTATTTGCAATTTATATGCGTATCTAACATGTATAATCAATTTTTTTTTAATTACTAACATATGAACCATATTGAGGACAGTATAAAGAGTTTAAATGTAGATTATTCCGATGAAATAACTTAGAATGAATCCAGAAACAATTGAAGTGTTCAAATAACACTCAGAATTACATTATTTGCACTTTTTAAGCAAAATTAACATGTATAATCCAAACTTTTTATAAATAAATAACATATGAATCAAATTCTAGACAGTATAAATTGTTTAAATGTAGATTATTGTGATGAAATGACATAAAATAAATCCAGAAACGATTGAAATGCTCAAATGACACTCAGAATTGCATTATTTGCATTTGATATGAGAAATTCCTATGTGTAATCCAATTTTTTTGAAGAAATAACAAATGTATGATTTTCTAAACAGTATAAATAGTTTAAATGTAGATTATTGTGAAAAAAATGACTTAGAATGAATCCAGAAACGATTGAAATGCTCAAATAATACTCAGAATTGCATTATTTGCAATTTATATGCATATTTAACATGTATAATCAATTCTTTTTGAATAAATAACATATGAACCATATTGAAGACAGTATAAAGAGTTTAAATGTAGATTATTGCGATGAAATAAGTTAGAATGAATCCAGAAATGATTGAAGTGCTCTAATGACACTCATAATTGCATTATTTGCACTTTATAAGCGATATTAACGTGTATAACCCATTCTTTTTGAATAAATAACACATGAATCATATGATAAACTGTTCAAATAGTTTAAATGCAGATTATTGTGATGAAATGACTTAGAGTGAACAAAGAAACGATTGAAATGCTCAAATGATACTCAGAATTGCATTATTTGTACGTATATGCGAAATTACTTTGTGTAATCCAATCTTTTTGAATAAATAACTCATGAATCATATTCTAAACAGTATAAATAGTTTAAATGTAGATTATTGTGAACAAATGACTTAGAATAAATCCATAAAAGATTGAAATGCTCAAATAATACTCAGAATTGCATTATTTGCACTTTATATGCGAATTTAACATGTATAATCCATTCTTTTTGAATAAATAACATTTGAATCATATTTAAGACAGTATAAAGAGTTTAAATTTTGATTCTAGTGATAAAATGACTTGGAATGAATCCAGAAACGATTGAAGTGCTCAAATGACACTCAGAATTGTAATAAGACAAATTAACATGCATAATCCAATCTTTTTGAATAAATAACATATGAATCATATTCTAGACAGTATAAATTGTTTAAATGTAGATTATTCAGATGAAATGACTTAAAATGAATCCAGAATTGATTGAAATGCTCAAATGACACTCAGAAGTGCATTATTTGCACTTTATATGCGAAATTACTATGTGTAATCCAATTTTTTTTAATAAATAATTCATGAATCATATTCTAAACAGTATAAATAGTTTAAATGAAGATTATTGTGAAGAAATACCTTAGAATGAATCTAAAAATGATTGAAATGCGCAAATAATACTCAGAATTGCATTTTTTGCACTTTATATGCGTATTTTACATGTATAATCAATTCTTTCTTAATAAATAACATATGAATCATATGGAAGAAAGTATAAAGAGTTTAAATATAGATTATTGCGATGAAATGCCTTAGAAATAATCCAGAAACGATTGAAGTGCTCAAATGACACTCAGAAATGCATTATTTGCACTTTATAAGCAAAATTCACTTGTATAATCCAATCTTTTTTAATAAATAACAAATGAATTAAATTCTAGACAGTAGAAATTGCTTAAATGTAGATTATTGCGATGAAATGACTTTAAATGAATATAGAAACGATTGAAATGCTTAAATGACACTTTGATTTGCATTATTTGCATTTTATATGCAAAATTACAATGTGTAATCCAATCTTTTTAAATAAATAACAAATGAATCATATTCTAAACAGTATAAATAGTTTAAATGTAGATTATTGTAAAGAAATGACTTAGAATTAATCCAGAAACGATTGAAATGCTCAAATAATACTCAGAATTGCATTATTTGCACTTTATATTTGTATTTAACATGTATAATCCATTCTTTTCGAATAAATAACACATGAACCATATTGAAGACAGTATAAAGAGTTCAAATGTATATTATTGCGATGAAATAACTTAGAATGGATCCAGAAACGATTGAAGTGCTCAAATGACACTAAGAATTGCATTATTTGCAATTTATAAGCAAAATTAACATGGATAATCCATTCTTTTTGAATAAACAACATATGAATCATATTCTAAACTGTATAAATGGTTTAAATGTAGATTATTGTGATGAAATGACTTAGAATGAATCCAGAAACGATTGAAATGCTCAAATGACACTCAGAATTGTATTATGTGCACTTTATATGCGAAATTACTATGTGTAATCCAATCTTTTTGAATAAATAACTCATGGATCATATTCTGAACAGTACAAATAATTTAAATATAGATTATTGTGAAGAAATAACTTAGAATGAATCCAGAAATGATTGAAATGCTCGAACGACACTCAGAATTGCATTATTTGCACTTTATAAGCGAAACTAACATGTATAATCCAATCTTTTTGAATAAATAACATATGAATCAAATTCTATACAGTATAAATAGTTCAAATGTTGATTATAGTGACGAAATGACTTAGAATGATTCCAGAAACGATTAAAATGCACAAATGACACTCAGAATTGCATTATTTCCACTTTATAAGTGTAATTAACATATATAATCCAATCTTTCGGAATAAATATCATATGAATCATATTCTAGACAGTATAAATAGTTTAAATGTAGATTATTGTGAGAAAATAACATTGAATGAATCCAGAAATGATTGAAATGCTCAAACGACACTCAGAATTCCATTATCTGAAGTTTATAGTCGTATATAACATGTATAATCTACTCTTTTGAAATAAATACTTAATGAATCATATTCTAAACAGTATAAAGGGTTTAAATGTAGATTATTGCGATGAAATGACTTAGAAGTAATCTAGACACGATTGAAATTATGAAATGATGCTCAGAATTTTATTATTTGCAGTTTATAAGCGTAATTATAATGTATAATACAATTTTTTTGAATAAATAATATATGAATCATATTCTAGACAGTATAAATAGTACAAATGTAGATTATTGCGTTGAAATAACTTAGAATGAATCCACAAAATATTGAATTGCTCATATGACACTCAGAATTGCATTATTTGCACTTTATAAACGAAATTAACATGTATAATCCATTCTTTTTGAATAAATAACATATGAATCATATTCTAAACAGTATAAATAGTTTAAATGTAGATTATTATCATTAAATGACTTTGAATGAATCCAGAAACGATTGAAATGCTCAAATGACACTCAGAATTGCATTATTTGCACTTTATATGCGAAATAACTATGTGTAATCCAATCTTTTTCAATAAAAAGCTAATGAATCATATTCTAAACAGTATACATAGGTTAAATGTAGATTATTGTCAAGAAATGACTTAGAATAGATCCAGAAACGATTGAAATGCTCAAATAATACTCAGAATTGCATTATTTGCAATTTATATTCGTATTTAACATGTATAATCCATTCGTTCTGAATAAATAACATATGAATCATATGGGAGACAGTATAAGGAGTTTAAATGTAGATTATTGCGACGAAATGACTTAGAATGAATCCAGACACGATTGAAGAGCTCAAATGTCACTCAGAATTACATTATTTGCACTTTTGAAGCAAAATTAACATGTATAATCCAATCTTTTTGAATAAATAACATATGAATCAAATTCTAGACAGTATAAATTGTTTAAATGTAGATTATTGTGATGAAATGACTTAAAATGAATCCAGAAACGATTGAAATGCTCAAATGACACTCAGAATTGCATTATATACACTTTATATGCGAAATTACTATGTGTATTCGAATATTTTTGAATAAATAACTAATGAATCATATTCTGAACAGTATAAATAGTTTAAATGTAGATTATTGTCAAGAAATGACTTAGAATAAATCCAGAAACGATTGAAATGCTCAAACAATACTCAGAATTGCATTATATGCAATTTATATGCGTATTTAACATGTATAATCCATTCCTTCTGAACAAATAACATATGAATCATATGGGAGACAGTATAAAGAGTTTAAATGTAGATTATTGCAACGAAATGACTTAGAATGAATCCAGAAACGATTGAAGTGCTCAAATGTCACTCAGAATTAAATTATTTGTACTTTTGAAGCAAAATTAACATGTACAATCCAATCTTTTTGAATAAATAACTTATGAATCAAATTCTAGACAATATAAATTGTTTAAATGTAGATTATTGTGGTGAAATGACTTAAAATGAATCCAGAAACGATTGAAATGTTCAAATGACACACAGAATTGCATGATTTGCATTTTATATGAGAAATTACTATGTGTAATCCAATTTTTTTGAATAAGTAACAAATGTATCATATTCTAAACAGTATAAATAGTTTAAATGTAGGTTATTGTGAAGAAATGACTTAGAATGAATCCAGAAAAGATTGAAATGCTTAAATAATACTCAGAATTGCATTATTTGCACTTTATATGCGTATTTTACATGTATAATCCATTCCTTCTGAATAAATAACATATGAATCATATGGGAGACAGTATAAAGAGTTTAAATGTAGATTATTGAGACAAAATGACTTAGAATGAATCCAGAATCGATTGAAGTGCTCAAATGACACTCGGAATTACATTATTTGCACTTTTTAAGCAAAATTAACATGTATAATCCAATCTTTTAGAATAAATAACATATGAATCAAATTCTAGACATTATAAATTGTTTAAATGTAGATTATTGTGATGAAATGACTTAAAATGAATTCAGAAACGATAAAAATCCTCAAATGACACTCAGAATTGCATTATTTGCATTTTATATGAGAAATTACTATGTGTAATCCAGCTTTTTTGAATAAGTAACAAATGTATCATATTCTAAACAATATAAATATTTTAAATGTAATTATTGTGAGTAAATGACTTAGAATGAATCCAGAAACGATTGAAATGTTCAAATGACACTCGGAATTGCATTATGTGCACTTTATATGAGAAATTACTATGTGTAATCTATTCTTTTTGAATAAATAACTCATGAATCACATTATAAACAGTATAAATAGTTTAAATGTTGATTATTGTGATGAAATGACTTAGAATAAATCCAAAAACAATTGAAATGCTCAAATAATACTCAGAATTGCATTATTTCCAACTTATATGCTTATGTGACATGCATAATCCATTCTTTTTGAATAAATAACATATGAACCATGTTGAAGACAGTATAAAGAGTTTAAATGTAAATTATTGCAATGAAATGACTTAGAATGAATCCAGAAACAATTGAAGTGCTCAAATGGCACACAGAATTGCATTATTTACACTTTATAAGCACAATTAACATGTATAATCCATTCTTTTTGAATAAATAACATATGAATTATTTTAAAGACAGAATAAAGAGTTTAAATGTAGATTATTGTGATGAAATAACTTAGAATTAATCCAAAAACGATTGAAATGCTCAAATGACACTCTGAATTGCATTATGTGCATTTTATATGCTAAATTACTATGTGTAATCAAATTTTTTTGAATAAATAACTCATGAATCATATTATAAACAGTATAAATAGTTTAAATGTAGATTATTATGATGAAATGACTTAGAATAAATCCAGAAACGATTGAAATGCTCAAATAATACTCAGAATTGCACTATTTACACTTTATATGCTTATTTGACATGTATAATCCATTCTTTTTGAATAAATAACATATGAACCATATTAAAGACAGTATAAAGAGTTTAAATGTAGATTATTGCGATGAAATGACTTAGAATGAATCCAGAAACAATTGAGGTGCTCAAATGACACTCAGAATTGCATTATTTACCCTTAATAAGCGAAATTAACATGTATAATCCATTCTTTTTGAATAAATAACATATGAATCAAATTCAAGACAGTATAAATTGTTTAAATGTAGATTATTGTGATGAAATGACTTAAAATGAATCCAGAAACGATTGAAATGCTCAAATGACACACAGAATTGCATGATTTGCATTTTATATGAGAAATTACTATGTGTAATCCAATTTTTTTGAATAAGTAACAAATGTATCATATTCTAAACAGTATAAATAGTTTAAATGTAGGTTATTGTGAAGAAATGACTTAGAATGAATCCAGAAAAGATTGAAATGCTCAAATAATACTCAGAATTGCATTATTTGCACTTTATATGCGTATTTTACATGTATAATCCATTCCTTCTGAATAAATAATATATGAATCATATGGGAGACAGTATAAAGAGTTTAAATGTAGATTATTGAGACAAAATGACTTAGAATGAATCCAGAATCGATTGAAGTGCTCAAATGACACTCGGAATTACATTTTTTGCACTTTTTAAGCAAAATTAACATGTATAATCCAATCTTTTAGAATAAATAACATATGAATCAAATTCTAGACATTATAAATTGTTTAAATGTAGATTATTGTGATGAAATGACTTAAAATGAATTCAGAAACGATAAAAATGCTCAAATGACACTCAGAATTGCATTATTTGCATTTTATATGAGAAATTACTATGTGTAATCCAGCTTTTTTGAATAAGTAACAAATGTATCATATTCTAAACAATATAAATATTTTAAATGTAGATTATTGTGAGGAAATGACTTAGAATGAATCCAGAAACGATTGAAATGTTCAAATGACACTCGGAATTGCATTATGTGCACTTTATATGAGAAATTACTATGTGTAATCCATTCTTTTTGAATAAATAACTCATGAATCACATTATAAACAGTATAAATAGTTTAAATGTTGATTATTGTGATGAAATGACTTAGAATAAATCCAAAAACAATTGAAATGCTCAAATAATACTCAGAATTGCATTATTTCCAACTTATATGCTTATTTGACATGCATAATCCATTCTTTTTGAATAAATAACATATGAACCATGTTGAAGACAGTATAAAGAGTTTAAATGTAGATTATTGCAATGAAATGACTTAGAATGAATCCAGAAACAATTGAAGTGCTCAAATGGCACACAGAATTGCATTATTTACACTTTATAAGCACAATTAACATGTATAATCCATTCTTTTAGAATAAATAACATATGAATTATTTTAAAGACAGTATAAAGAGTTTAAATGTAGATTATTGTGATGAAATAACTTAGAATTAATCCAAAAACGATTGAAATGCTCAAATGACACTCTGAATTGCATTATGTGTATTTTATATGCTAAATTACTATGTGTAATCAAATTTTTTTGAATAAATAACTCATGAATCATATTATAAACAGTATAAATAGTTTAAATGTAGATTATTATGATGAAATGACTTAGAATAAATCCAGAAACGATTGAAATGCTCAAATAATAAGTCAGAATTGCACTATTTACACTTTATATGCTTATTTGACATGTATAATCCATTCTTTTTGAATAAATAACATATGAACCATATTAAAGACAGTATAAAGAGTTTAAATGTAAATTATTGCGATGAAATGACTTAGAATGAATCCAGAAACAATTGAGGTGCTCAAATGACACTCAGAATTGCATTATTTACCCTTAATAAGCGAAATTAACATGTATAATCCATTCTTTTTGAATAAATAACGTATGAATCAAATTCAAGACAGTATAAATTGTTTAAATGTAGATTATTGTGATGAAATGATTTAAAATGAATCCAGAAACGATTGAAATGCTCAAATGACACTCAGAATTGCATGATTTGCATTTTATATGAGAAATTACAATGTGTAATCCAATTTTTTTGAATAAGTAACAAATGTATCATATTCTAAACAGTATAAATAGTTTAAATGTAGATTATTGTGAAGAAATGACTTAGAATGAATCCAGAAAAGATTGAAATGCTCAAATAATACTCAGAATTGCATTATTTGCACTTTTTAAGCAAAATTAACATGGATAATCCAATCTGTTTGAATAAATAACATATGAATCAAATTCTAGACAGTATAAATAGTTTAAATGTAGATTATTGTGATGATATGACTTAAAATGAATCCAGAAACGATTGAAATGCTCAAATGACACTCAGAATTGCATTATTGACACTTTATATGCGAAATTACTATGTGTATTCGAATATTTTTGAATAAATAACTAATGAATCATATTCTGAACAGTATAAATAGTTTAAATGTAGATTATTGTCAAGAAATGACTTAGAATAAATCCAGAAACGATTGAAATGCTCAAATAATACTCAGAATTGCATTATATGCAATTTAAATGCGTATTTAACATGTGTAATCCATTCCTTCTGAATAAATAACATATGAATCATATTGGAGACAGTATAAAGAGTTTATATGTAGATTATTGCGACGAAATGACCTAGAATGAATCCAGAAACGATTGAAGTGCTCAAATGTCACTCAGAATTACATTATTTGCACTTTTGAAGCAAAATTAACATGTATAATCCAATCTTTTTGAAGAAATAACATATGAATCAAATTCTAGACTGTATAAATTGTTTAAATGTAGATTATTGTGATGAAATGACTTAAAATGAATCCAGAAACGATTGAAATGCTCAAATGACACTCAGAATTGCATTTTTACACTTTATATGCGAAATTACTATGTGTAATCGAATATTTTTGAATAAATAACTAATGAATTATATTCTGAACAGTATAAATAGTTTAAATGTAGATTATTGTCAAGAAATGACTTAGAATAAATCCAGAAACGATTGAAATGCTCAAACAATACTCAGAATTGCTTTATATGCAATTTATATGCGTATTTAACATGTATAATCCATTCCTTCTGAATAAATAACATATGAATCATATGGGAGACAGTATAAAGAGTTTAAATGTAGATTATTGCGATGAAATGACTTAGAATGAATCCAGAAACGATTGAAGTGCTCAAATGTCACTCAGAATTACATTATTTGAACTTTTGAAGCAAAATTAACATGTACAATCCAATATTTTTGAATAAATAACATATGAATCAAATTCTAGACAGTATAAATTGTTTAAATGTAGATTATTGGGATGAAATGACTTAAAATGAATCCAGAAACGATTGAAATGCTCAAATGACACACAGAATTGCATTATTTGCATTTTATATGAGAAGTTACTATGTGTAATCCAACTTTTTTGAATAAGTAACAAATGTATCATATTCTAGACAGTATAAATAGTTTAAATGTAGATTATTGTGAGGTAATGAATTAGAATGAATCCAGAAACGATTGAAATGTTCAAATGACACTCAGAATTGCATTATGTGCACTTTATATGAGAAATTAGTATGTGTAATCCAATCTTTTTGAATAAATAACTCATGAATCACATTATAAACAGTATAAACAGTTTAAATGTAGATTATTGTGATGAAATGACTTAGAATAAATCCAAAAACAAATGAAATGCTCAAATAATACTCAGAATTGCATTATTTCCAACTTATATGCTTATTTGACATGCATAATCCATTCTTTTTGAATAAATAACATATGAACCATGTTGAAGGCAGTATAAAGAGTTTAAATGTAGATTATTGTGATGAAATGACTTAGAATTAATCCATAAACAATTGAAATGCTCAAATGACACTCAGAATTGCATGATTTACATTTTATATGAGAAATTACTATGTGTAATCCAATTTTTTTGAATAAGTAACAAATGTATCATATTATAAATATTATAAATAGTTTAAATGTAGATTATTATGAAGAAATGACTTAGAATAAATCCAGAAACGATTCAAAAGCTCAAATAATACCCAGAATTGCATTATTTGCACTTTATATGCGTATTTTACATGTATAATCATTTATTTTTTAATAAATAATATATGAACCATATTTAATACTGTATAAAGAGTTTAAATGTATATTATTGCGATGAAATAACTTAGAATGAATCCAGAATCGATTGAAGTGCTCAAATGACACTCAGAATTACATTATTTACACTTTTGAAGCAAAATTAACATGTATAATCCAATATTTTTAAGTAAATAGCATATTAATCAAATTCTAGACAGTATAAATTGTTTAAATGTAGATTATTGTGATGAAATGACTTAAAATGAATCCAGAAACGATTGAAATGCTCAAATGACACTCAGAATTGCATTATTTACACTTTATATGCGAAATTACTATGTGTAATCGAATCTTTTTGAATAAATAACTGATGAATAATATTCTAAACAGTATATATAGTTTAAATATAGATTATTGTGAAGAAATAACTTAGAATGAATTCAGAAACGATTGAAATGCTCGAACGACACTCAGAATTGTATTATTTGCACTTTATAGGCGTATTTAATGTATAATCCATTCTTTTTGAATAAATAACATATGAATCATATGGAAGACAGTATAAAGAGTTTAAATGTAGATTATTGCGATGAAATGACTTAGAATGAATCCAGAAACGATTGAAGTGCTCAAATGACACTCAGAATTACATTAATATTATTTGCACTTTATAAGCAAAATTAACATGTATAATCCAATCTTTTTGAATAAATAACATATGAATCAATTTCTAGACAGTATAAATTGTTTAAATGTAGATTATTGTGATGAAATGACTTAAAATGAATCCAGAAACGATTGAAATGCTCAAATGAGACTCAGAATTGCATTATTAACATTTTATATACGAAATTACTATGTGTAATCCAATCTTTTTGAATAAATAACAAATGAATGACATTCTAAATAGAATAAATAGTTTAAAGTAGATTATTGTGATGAAATGACTTAGAATTAACCCAGAAACGATTGAAATGTTCAAATAATAATCAGAATTGTATTATTTGCACTTTATATGCGTATTTAACATGTATAATCCATTCTTAATGAATAAATAACTTATGAACCATATTGAAGACAATATAAAGAGTTGAAAGATAGATTATTGCGATGAAATGACTTAGAATGAATCCAGAAACTATTGAATTGCTCAAATGACACTCAGAATTGCATTATTTGCACTTTATAAGCAAAATTAACATGCATAATCCAATCTTTTTGAATAAATAACATATGAATCAAATTCTAGACAGTATAAATTGTTTAAATGTAGATTATTGTGATGAAATGACTTAAAATGAATCCAGAAATGATTGAAATGCTCAAATGACACTCAGAATTGTATTATTTGTACTTTATATGCGAAATTACTATGTGTAATCCAACCTTTTTGAATAAATAACTCGTGAATCATATTATAAACTGTATAAATTGTTTAAATATAGGTTATTGTGATGAAATTACTTAGAATAAATCCAGAAACGATTGAAATGCTCAAATAATGCTCAGAACTGCATTATTTGCACTTTATATGAGTATTTAACATGTTTAATCCATTCTTTTTGAATAAATAACATATGAACCATATTGAAGACAGTATAAATAGTTTAAATGTAGCTTATTGCGATGAAATGACTTAGAATGAATCCAGAAACGATTGAAGTGCTGAAATGACACTCAGATTTGCATTATTTGCACTTTATAAGCGAAATTAACATGTATAAACCAATCTTTTTGAATAAATAACATATGAATCAAATTCTAGAAAATATAAATAGTTTAAATGTTGATTATTGCGATGAAATGACTTAGAATGAATCTAGAAGCGTTTGAATTGCTCAAATGACACTCAACATTACATTATTTGCACTTTATAGGCGTAATTACCATGTATAATCCTATTTTTTTGGAATAAATAATATATGAATCAAATTCTAGACAGTATAAATAGTTTAAATGTTGATTGTTGTGGTGAAATGACTTAAAATGAATCCAGAAACGATTGAAATGCTCAAATGACACTCAGAATTGCATTATTTACACTTTATATGCGAAATTACTATGTGTATTCGAATATTTTTGAATAAATAACTAATGAATCATATTCTGAACAGTATAAATAGTTTAAATGTAGATTATTGTCAAGAAATGACTTAGAATAAATCCAGAAACGATTGAAATGCTCAAATAATACTCAGAATTGCATTATATGCAATTTAAATGCGTATTTAACATGTGTAATCCATTCCTTCTGAATAAATAACATATGAATCATATTGGAGACAGTATAAAGAGTTTATATGTAGATTATTGCGACGAAATGACCTAGAATGAATCCAGAAACGATTGAAGTGCTCAAATGTCACTCAGAATTACATTATTTGCACTTTTGAAGCAAAATTAACATGTATAATCCAATCTTTTTGAAGAAATAACATATGAATCAAATTCTAGACTGTATAAATTGTTTAAATGTAGATTATTGTGATGAAATGACTTAAAATGAATCCAGAAACGATTGAAATGCTCAAATGACACTCAGAATTGCATTTTTACACTTTATATGCGAAATTACTATGTGTATTCGAATATTTTTGAATAAATAACTAATGAATCATATTCTGAACAGTATAAATAGTTTAAATGTAGATTATTGTCAAGAAATGACTTAGAATAAATCCAGAAACGATTGAAATGCTCAAATAATACTCAGAATTGCATTATATGCAATTTAAATGCGTATTTAACATGTGTAATCCATTCCTTCTGAATAAATAACATATGAATCATATTGGAGACAGTATAAAGAGTTTATATGTAGATTATTGCGACGAAATGACCTAGAATGAATCCAGAAACGATTGAAGTGCTCAAATGTCACTCAGAATTACATTATTTGCACTTTTGAAGCAAAATTAACATGTATAATCCAATCTTTTTGAAGAAATAACATATGAATCAAATTCTAGACTGTATAAATTGTTTAAATGTAGATAATTGTGATGAAATGACTTAAAATGAATCCAGAAACAATTGAAATGCTCAAATGACACTCAGAATTGCATTTTTACACTTTATATGCGAAATTACTATGTGTAATCGAATATTTTTGAATAAATAACTAATGAATTATATTCTGAACAGTATAAATAGTTTAAATGTAGATTATTGTCAAGAAATGACTTAGAATAAATCCAGAAACGATTGAAATGCTCAAACAATACTCAGAATTGCTTTATATGCAATTTATATGCGTATTTAACATGTATAATCCATTCCTTCTGAATAAATAACATATGAATCATATGGGAGACAGTATAAAGAGTTTAAATGTAGATTATTGCGATGAAATGACTTAGAATGAATCCAGAAACGATTGAAGTGCTCAAATGTCACTCAGAATTACATTATTTGAACTTTTGTTGCAAAATTAACATGTACAATCCAATATTTTTGAATAAATAACATATGAATCAAATTCTAGACAGTATAAATTGTTTAAATGTAGATTATTGGGATGAAATGACTTAAAATGAATCCAGAAACGATTGAAATGCTCAAATGACACACAGAATTGCATTATTTGCATTTTATATGAGAAGTTACTATGTGTAATCCAACTTTTTTGAATAAGTAACAAATGTATCATATTCTAGACAGTATAAATAGTTTAAATGTAGATTATTGTGAGGAAATGAATTAGAATGAATCCAGAAACGATTGAAATGTTCAAATGACACTCAGAATTGCATTATGTGCACTTTATATGAGAAATTAGTATGTGTAATCCAATCTTTTTGAATAAATAACTCATGAATCACATTATAAACAGTATAAACAGTTTAAATGTAGATTATTGTGATGAAATGACTTAGAATAAATCCAAAAACAAATGAAATGCTCAAATAATACTCAGAATTGCATTATTTCCAACTTATATGCTTATTTGACATGCATAATCCATTCTTTTTGAATAAATAACATATGAACCATGTTGAAGGCAGTATAAAGAGTTTAAATGTAGATTATTGTGATGAAATGACTTAGAATTAATCCATAAACAATTGAAATGCTCAAATGACACTCAGAATTGCATGATTTGCATTTTATATGAGAAATTACTATGTGTAATCCAATTTTTTTGAATAAGTAACAAATGTATCATATTATAAATATTATAAATAGTTTAAATGTAGATTATTATGAAGAAATGACTTAGAATAAATCCAGAAACGATTCAAAAGCTCAAATAATACCCAGAATTGCATTATTTGCACTTTATATGCGTATTTTACATGTATAATCATTTATTTTTTAATAAATAATATATGAACCATATTTAATACTGTATAAAGAGTTTAAATGTATATTATTGCGATGAAATAACTTAGAATGAATCCAGAATCGATTGAAGTGCTCAAATGACACTCAGAATTACATTATTTGCACTTTTGAAGCAAAATTAACATGTATAATCCAATATTTTTAAGTAAATAGCATATTAATCAAATTCTAGACAGTATAAATTGTTTAAATGTAGATTATTGTGATGAAATGACTTAAAATGAGTCCAGAAACGATTGAAATGCTCAAATGACACTCAGAATTGCATTATTTACACTTTATATGCGAAATTACTATGTGTAATCGAATCTTTTTGAATAAATAACTGATGAATAATATTCTAAACAGTATATATAGTTTAAATATAGATTATTGTGAAGAAATAACTTAATATGAATTCAGAAACGATTGAAATGCTCGAACGACACTCAGAATTGTATTATTTGCACTTTATAGGCGTATTTAATGTATAATCCATTCTTTTTGAATAAATAACATATGAATCATATGGAAGACAGTATAAAGAGTTTAAATGTAGATTATTGCGATGAAATGACTTAGAATGAATCCAGAAACGATTGAAGTGCTCAAATGACACTCAGAATTACATTAATATTATTTGCACTTTATAAGCAAAATTAACATGTATAATCCAATCTTTTTGAATAAATAACATATGAATCAATTTCTAGACAGTATAAATTGTTTAAATGTAGATTATTGTGATGAAATGACTTAAAATGAATCCAGAAACGATTGAAATGCTCAAATGAGACTCAGAATTGCATTATTAACATTTTATATACGAAATTACTATGTGTAATCCAATCTTTTTGAATAAATAACAAATGAATGACATTCTAAATAGAATAAATAGTTTAAAGTAGATTATTGTGATGAAATGACTTAGAATTAACCCAGAAACGATTGAAATGTTCAAATAATAATCAGAATTGTATTATTTGCACTTTATATGCGTATTTAACATGTATAATCCATTCTTAATGAATAAATAACTTATGAACCATATTGAAGACAATATAAAGAGTTGAAAGATAGATTATTGCGATGAAATGACTTAGAATGAATCCAGAAACTATTGAATTGCTCAAATGACACTCAGAATTGCATTATTTGCACTTTATAAGCAAAATTAACATGCATAATCCAATCTTTTTGAATAAATAACATATGAATCAAATTCTAGACAGTATAAATTGTTTAAATGTAGATTATTGTGATGAAATGACTTAAAATGAATCCAGAAATGATTGAAATGCTCAAATGACACTCAGAATTGTATTATTTGCACTTTATATGCGAAATTACTATGTGTAATCCAACCTTTTTGAATAAATAACTCGTGAATCATATTATAAACTGTATAAATTGTTTAAATATAGGTTATTGTGATGAAATTACTTAGAATAAATCCAGAAACGATTGAAATGCTCAAATAATGCTCAGAACTGCATTATTTGCACTTTATATGAGTATTTAACATGTTTAATCCATTCTTTTTGAATAAATAACATATGAACCATATTGAAGACAGTATAAATAGTTTAAATGTAGCTTATTGCGATGAAATGACTTAGAATGAATCCAGAAACGATTGAAGTGCTGAAATGACACTCAGATTTGCATTATTTGCACTTTATAAGCGAAATTAACATGTATAAACCAATCTTTTTGAATAAATAACATATGAATCAAATTCTAGAAAATATAAATAGTTTAAATGTTGATTATTGCGATGAAATGACTTAGAATGAATCTAGAAGCGTTTGAATTGCTCAAATGACACTCAACATTACATTATTTGCACTTTATAGGCGTAATTACCATGTATAATCCTATTTTTTTGGAATAAATAATATATGAATCAAATTCTAGACAGTATAAATAGTTTAAATGTTGATTGTTGTGGTGAAATGACTTAGAATGAATCTAAAACGATTGACAAATTCAAATGATACATAGAATTGCATTATTTGCACTTTATTTGCGTAATTACCATGTATAATCCAATCGTTTTAAATATATAACATATGAATCATATTCTAGACAGTATAAAAAGTTTAAATATAGATCATTGCGAAGAAATGACTTAGAAGTAATTCAGAAACGATTGAAATTATCAAATGATACTCAGAATTGAATTATTTGCACTTTATAAGCGTAATTACACTGTATAATCTAATTTTTTTGATTAAATACGTATGAATCATATTCTAGACAGTATAAACAGTTTAAATGTAGATTATTGCGATGAAATGACTTAGAATGAATCTAGAAACGATTGAATTTCTCAAATGACACTCATAATTGCATTATTTACATTTTATAAGCGAAATTACGTTGTATAATCCAATCTTTTTGAATAATTAATATATGAATCAAATTATAGACAATATAAATAGTTTAAATGTAGATCATTATGAAGAAATGACTTAGAATGAATCCAGAAACGATTGAAATGCTCAAATGACACTCAAAATTGCATTATTTGCACTTTATATGCGAAATTACTATGTGTAATCCAATCTTTTTGAATAAATAATACATGAATCATATTCTAAATAGTATAAATAGTTTAAATGTAGATTATTGTGAAGAAATGACTATTTATACATTTCGCAAATAAATAGTTTGATTGCATTATTGGGTGGCTTAGATCCCCAATTTATCTTAAAAAAAAAAAAGAACCAGCTCTTGCTCAAGTGGCAAAGAGTAATGCATCTCAAGTAAGAGGTCGCAGGTTCGAAACTCGGTTGGGGGTCTTTTATAGACATTTAATTTAAAAATAAGTAGGGAGGCTTGATCTCTTATTTATCTTCATAATGAGAACCAGTTCTTGGTCTAGTAACAAAGCGCAATGCATCTCAAGTGAGAGGTCGCAGGTTTGAAACCCGGCATATAGACATTTAATTTAAAAATAAATTGGGAGGCTTGACCCCAATTTATCTTAAAAAAAAATAACATTCTTATAAGTGCAACTCTTTTGAGAACCAGCTCTTGGTCCAGTGGCAAAAAGCAATACCATTTCACCGAAGGTCGTGGGTTTGAAACTAGGCTGGGGGTCTTTTGTGACATTTAATTTTGAAATAAGTTGGAGGGCTTGACCCCCATCTTATCTTCAAAAAATAAAAAAAATAAAAAAAATTTGAATTTTAAAATTTTCTTAAATTTCCAAGTTTTTGCTCCTAAGTTTAAAATTTTGAAATTTATGAAGGAATTTTTGGTTAATATAAAAATTTTTCCCATTTTTTATAATATTCTGATATGAAGAACACGTCGACATCTTCAAATGAACCTAATATTTAAAAAAAAATCATAATTTTTTTTTAGAAACCCTTGGCAGCGCCTGCCAAGTAAAAGTACAATAAAAAAAAAGACAAAGAAATAGATGATCGGTAGTATCACATCTCTAGTCGAATCACGCCCGTCGTATGGTACCACACACACCACATTGCACATCGCAGCAGATCACACACTAATCATACTCATTCTGGCTGTACCCTATGGTACAGTCGGCTGCACCCCACATCACATACCGGCCATGTCATGCACCGGCCACACTGCAGATCACGCACCAACCACACCACAGATCACGCACTGTCTGCACCTCAAGCACCCGTCGAACCTCATGTGGCACCACATGCACTGGCCGCACCTCTCCCTCAGGCGGCAATGCACCTCCCGCACTACACCCCATCCTGACCATATCACGGAACACGCACTGGCCGCACCACTTGTGCCTCTTGCCGGCTGCACCTCTTGGGCCTCGTGCGCCAGTAGCACCTCTTGTGCCTCTTGCCGGCCGCACCTCTTGGGCCTCGTGCGCCAGTAGCACCTCTTGTGCCTCTTGCCGGCCGCACCTCTTGGGCCTCATGCACCTCTACGATCGGCCGCACTGCAGACCTACACCGGCTATACCACAGATAAGTACAAGCCTCCACCTCTCGTGCAGGTCGTACCTCTCACGCCGGTCGCATAGCACCTCTTGCATCGGCCTCACCTTACCGAGTAACACACAACCCATCACACACCCACAATCACCTTGACAACATCGCAATCGTCGACCGACCATCTAGATTTGTCATAGAAGAAGAAAAAGAAGAGACAAACTAGTAGAAGAAGAAGAGGGGAAGGCGGGAGGAGGCCGGCGGCGACCTCCCCCACCTAGCGTTTGCGCAGAGGAGGACTCTCAAAATCGCTTATATTTTTTCCTGGCGGCGCCTAGGGTTTTTGCTCCTCCAATGTTTTAATGGTTCCAGAAGAAATAAGTTTTATATGCTATTATTAGCTTACATGCAGGACGAAATCTAGTCAAGAGAGTATGAATTCCAAAAAAAAAAAAAAAAAATCATAATTTAAGCAGTTAATTGTTAGTACATTCACAAAAAATTTATTATCAATATCATCATCATCAGTAACTGATCATTAATTCATTATCATAGTCGTCATTGTTATCATCATCATTATATCTACCATTCCATTATTTTTATCGGTGATTTTCATGTCCTGATCAAAATCCTGTAACACCTCATGATTTTGACCAGCTTTGACTTTTGTTGACCATGAGTTTTGACCTTTGACCAGTCAAAGTCTTAATTTTCTGTTGACCAAGATGAAAGGAAAATTCTACAGCCGTACTCTATACACGTGTTACACCGAATAAAATGGAAAAGTGACACCTTCTCCTTGTACTCATACGTGTCATGTTCCTATCAACCTTATAGCATTACTTTATTTAATTTATTTTCCTTTTATTAATCCTTTATGCTTCTACTCCCTCTGGCTACAAATCCGAATAGACAACTTGACCTTTAACTTCCATAGAGTTTGTATCCCATCTAAATGAATTACAATATTTTCTTCTGCCATTTTCATTCAGTTAAAGCCCAATTGAATTATTTGAGTTGTCGGCCGATTGAGTATTGGAGTTAGTCGAATTGTATATTTTGATGAGTCGACCAATTGAATATGTTATCTGAATTGTGATTGGTATATTTCACGGATTATCGGATTTGGAATTGGATTTGAATCTGAATTTGAATATGAATTTTAAGTCCTGATCCTCCTGAGTTCGGGTAGGGGCCGGTCCTGATCCTCCTGAGTTCGGGGAGGGACCACTCTGACTGACTGACTGGCTAGACCCGATTATCTCCGTAAAATATATTATTTGTTATGTGGATTAATCCGATCTGATTGAATTTTGTTATATAATAATTAATTATAGAGAAGCTGCGTCGTTAAATAACCAGTTACTGGGGTTTGTACTTGACTCTGTTTATTTGAATTTCTGTTGCGACGTAGGTTAACTGGCTGTCGGATGGATGCAGAAGATACCGTTCCAGCTCGCGCCCCACGACCCGTCGGTGCGGGACGTGACAAATTTCATTTTTTTTTAACATGGAATTTCATTTCATTGGAAAATTCTAGATCAAAATGAAGGAAATTGGTGTCATTTGATTGGAATTCCCATGTAATTAGATCCAACGAAATCCTTTGAAATCAATTCAATTGAAATGAAATCCCATGTAAACTTCATTTTGATCAGGGCATAACTTTTATTTTGAGAGTTATACTATTGCAAGAGCCAATTGGAGATGTCTTGTACATAGAAACTCATCACATGTTCTACTCTTGCTTTTCTTAAAGAGGCCCAAATGTTCCAAAAACATTATTGTCTTGAGAAATTAGACCTCGGTCATCAATTTTAACAATCAAGTCTGTCGATCTATATAACTCTTAGTTATTTCGACTGAGCTGGTATGATATTTTTTGAACCATGAGCTGTAAACAGTTAAAAAAAAAATTGGACCGTTTAGATTAATTCACGACAACTTCGATAATTGGTGCCGTCGGATAAAAGGACAAATGCGCACAAAAACCATTGCGTTAGACCGAATCCCTTCTCCATCTACGAAGAACAACAACAGGTGGATGATTTACCAAGGCGGCAAGGCCTCTGCAATCTTTCCCCAATTCAGGTTAACCCCTAAAAATCAAAGAATTACGAACATCTCCTGCAACCATTTTTAATTCAAACAAGATGTTAGGATTTCAACTGTATGGTTACTATTGGAGCTGCACACAAAATGTCTCCTCTGGTTCTGAGCAGTTCTTTGTTAATTATTAATTAGTATTTTACACACAATAATTCTGGTGCTAAACCTTTTTATCATTTCCTTTTGTAGCCATTTGTGGGATTTGTTTGGCCAATCAAATTAGCGTTGTTGTTCGCCTTTGGAAGGTTGATTAATTACTACTTTTAATTTGTTTTTGTTTAAAGCACAAACAGTGGCAATGCTGTTCTTTCTTCTCTCTCTCCAATAGAATGTTCAAGTTAGCAAATTAGAATTATAGTGGTAAGTTCAGTTTTTTATTTTTATTTTTTTTATTATGGACATGGTTGCCATTGAACGCAATATGAACAATTCTAGGATAAATTTGAATGTAGCCACGGATAGATTTGGTGTTTACAAAAAACTGAAAAAGTTTCTAAATTGAAATGGCAAATGTCCAGAAGTTAAAATAGTCGGGCTTTGAAGTCATGATGTAGTTTTAAAAACAGAATTGTACTTTCGAAATCGTTGTTGTTCTGATTTTAGGAACAGTGAATAATTTTATTGATTTCTTGTGACCGGAAGTACAAATAAAGCTCTCTGCATGCAGTACTTTAGGTTTTATCCACATAAGATCAAGCTACAAGTGAGTTTTTTTCACTTTTCTCCACTTCTTTTTTTAGGATAAAAAAGTATTTTTCACTTTTCACCCAGGGCTTCACGTGGCTGGGGTGGGAACTGGGTCTGTGTGTCAGTGTCACATATCACATGATCACATCACCAGTTTATTTCCCTTTTTATTTACATATTAAACCCTGTACTCCTTGAATTTCTATTTTAGTTCAAATTTGTTGAAAATCATATGATAATTAATATCTAACATGTGTTAGTATTTTTTGTTATATTTAAAATTATTTGTATTAGTAAATATTACTAATTGATAATGTTTATATATTGATAACAACATTAATTTATGATAGTAATATAATAAGATTTCATATTAATACTGTTAAGATACATCAAATAAGAAGACTAAGCAATGCTCGAAATTGCACGGTTAATATATATTGATATTGGTACATAACTATACTTCGTAAATAAGTCGAAAATTTATAACCAAAATTCAACGAGCCTATTTTCTAATAGCAACGGCACAATCATATTCACTGGAGATATAAAAATTAAATTTGCAAGGTATGTTGGTGCGAATATGTGTGTCTACAAGTTTATAATATTTGGATGGTCCAGAATCAACTTTTATAATATTTGGATGTAAAAAACACATTAACATCTTGGAATGGTCCATCAAATATGACAAAAATCAAAATCGAAACCATTAGGCGTTAGTACATTCTTAATACTCAATTATCATCATCATTATTTTGTTAATACTTTGTATAATTACTATTTCTATTACTATGATGATGATGATGATCATCATCATTAAATCTAGGATTCCACTATTCTTATATTGGTGATTTCTATCAAGTACACCAGCTAATTAAAGAACTGGAGATGTCCTGTACAAATGTTAGAAGCAAAACAACTGTCGCAACTCCATAATTCATTCTCTATAATTATATTATACGGAGAAACTGATCACATGTTTCTAGTTTTTATTAAATTTTTATTATTTCTGAAAGAGTTTCAAATTTACCCAAGTGCCAAAGACAGATAAAAGGAATTTTCAGGATTAATTATGAAAAATGGAATGAAGAAAAAATAAGGGCCGCTCCAGAATTCATATTATTTATTGAGCCTCTTTGTAAAATGATGGTCTCTCGTACTATCAATCCACAAAGTTGTTTATATTTCATTGAATTGCATGCTACCAAGACCTCTGTATTATTTCTTTAATTCAGGTCAACCCCTAATATTATATAAATTACGAACTACATTCTCCATTTTTTTATATTATTTTTCTCTTCTCCAGCGACGACCAAAGATGATTTACTGGCAGGCTACCAAGACCTCTGTAATATTTCTTTAATTCAGGTCAACCCCTGATATTATATAAATTACGAACTACATTCTCCGTTTTTTTTATATTATTTTTCTCCAGTGTAAAAGCGACTGCCGCGTTTTCTATCTCTTCAATTGCGTAATTTGTAGAGGATATTTATCATACATTCATACCTAACAAATCTGTAACGTCAGAAAGTTTTGGAGAAGGCCAATAAGTGTAATAAATGCTATCAAAGAAGAGAATCGCAACATTGAAATTTGTTTGGAGAACTCTGCTAACTTTGATAAAAAAAACAAATTTGTTTGGAGAACTCTCCCATCGAAGGAGAGGTTACAAAAAACATCGGGAAATTAATTTTGTGTGATGTAAAAATGTTGTTTGGCATCAGGTGTACAGGGGTGCAATGCAGTATTGCCCAATTGCAAAATTAAGCCAACAGATACCTAACGTTTGATGCTTATTCTATGTTTTGACTCGTGCTTTTTGTCATTTGATGCTTATTCATCCAACTATTTTCTATTCACTTTTTCAGTGCTGCTGCCCTGTTGTTGTACATTGCCTTGAGCACATGGTACTACTTTTCCTTTTCTGGTAGGATCAAACCACTACAATATTTGATCAGGCTTCATGGAACATGTAAGCTTGGAATAATTTTGTGCTTTGTACAGGACTACAGGGAACTGGCAATGTATTTACAAGCATGTCTTTGAATGCATGCAACTTTACCTGTTTTTAGTGGCTAATGATTGCCTAACAGAAGATCAACTTAGAATTCTACAACCACACAAAAAAACCACTTATTAAGCTTAATTCATCTATCATGCGACTGGATATTCCAATATAAGGTTAATTTGAGCATCTTAATATACATCCAAGTACTTAAATTGGTTGATGATGCTGTTGTGGACCTCTAAGCTGTGTCGCTTTTCAAATGATAATATGCATTTTGCTTCTTAGATGCCAAGCAACGTTTATCAGATAAAAATAACCGAATTTTATTATTTGAACATTGAGGTTTATAAAATGCCTATTCTAATGACAACGATCAAAGACAATTGAAAAAAAGGATACACTAAAAAAGAGCGAAAAAAAAAAGCAACAACGTGAGATATGCTTTTGTGATCCTATATGGGTCAGTCTATCCCTTTACCTGATAATTCGCTTACGTAGCTTTATCTAAACTAGAACAACAAGGAATTTTTATTACGAACTAAACCACAAAATTATAGATCCTGATTGAGACTACTTCGCCATTTCCGTCTTTCATCACCTCATATTTCACCAAAATTCCTGAGAATGGTCAAGGACATGAGTTAGTTAAAATCTACAAAGGTGTCCTCGTAATAATTCAATTTGCGTTTCTTTCTGCTGTTCTACAAAATTTAGTTAGTCGTGATAAAAATATATAATACTACAAATACAATGGAATATTAATTCCCATTCAATAATCAAATTGTCCTCTTTAAAGGCAGGTTGTATGTTTGAAATAAATTAATTAATTTGGATAATGCAACATTTTGGCTGTTTTAAAAAGAAGAATTATTGCAGGGACATTCCAATTGCCTTTAGACCCAAAGGAAGCTACCTTGTCTAAAATTAAACTAAATTTAGACATGAATTAAAGAATTTTATCTACGTTGATTTTGTTCGAGATTGGCGCTATAAGCTACAGCATTGACGTTTCTTCTTAATTTGACCCCATCAGCGGTGGGTATGCCAGCCCAGGTATTTGCACAAAAAAATTCTACAAAGATATACAAAAATAAAGCATATATCAGTTATTACCCAACAAGAAGCTATTAATCGATCAAAAGGTTATCTAATTGAAATATAGAGAGGTATTTGATGTTGTGTAATCATACGGAAATTGTCAGGAGACCACATGTGTGCCAGGTTGAATATTCCACTCCTGGCTACATCACTGTGGATCATCGTCATGGCAATATCCTCATATTGCCAGGTTCCATTATTGTAGCCTTCCTCCAGGAACAGCTCACAGTGTCTTGCATCCAGTACATATACTACCCCTAAAATTTAAGATTAGTTGAAGTCAGAAATAATGTGATGAAAGAACAAATGCTGTTCCTTAATGTTAACTCCCTCTGTACCCCACCGCCTTTTTTTTTAAACAAAAAAAGTATAGCTTTCTGACTTTTGAGGATGGAAGGAGGGTTATTGCAGCATCTGACCTATGTGTGTGTTGTTCCATAGACCCTGAACTCTATGGTAATCTGCATAGACACAAAAATACAAATTATTGGGTGCACTGAGAGCAAGGTTTGTAATTTTTGTTTAGTTTAGAGTAGTTGGTTGTACCAGATATCCAGATGCCAATCCTAGCGTTGTGGAGGATACACAAGGCCAATATTTTATTTGAATATTCAATTAGCACAGGGGGTAGTGTGCTGGGGACGGATAGAGTGTGCGTCAGAAGCACATAACGTGAGGTTAGGGAGAAAGCCCCTAGCCGTCTCCTAGCTGAAGTGGAAATACAAACATGTTTTTTTTTATCAGAATTGTTAGAGTTAAGAGTAATGAGGTTTTGATTGTGAAAATTGTAAATTGTTCTTGTAAGGAGGAGAAAGAGAAACCGATTTGTGTATGCCCTTCCCAATACGCATGATGAAGGATGAAGGAGTGAGAACCATCTGTTTAAAGAGAACATCAGTTAGTCTTGAGAAATGACTGATTAAATGGTGCAAATGCTTTGACAACTTATTAGTAACAAATCAGTAACACAGCTAGAATAAATTATTTAACAAGACAAACCTTTTATAAATCACTTAAGAATGTTTACACTTCTAAACTTTATTCAGAAATTTTCATGGATCAAATCTGATTAAAAACAATGAACTACAAATCGCACTTAAAGAAAACAGAAATGGTACATACTGAAAGCAGAGGCATAGATCTCCTTCCAGGAAGCGTTCACATGACAATCATCTGCGATTTTCATGTCCCGAAGGAAAGCGATCTTCCATAAATGACCTTCAGAGAATTGGCTGTTTAACCACTGGCTAACCGAGCAGATAGTTCCCATTTCTTTTGCTTCCAAGTGTTTTGCCACCTCTGTCCACATATCAGAACCCAAGAGAGACCTGCCATTATTATATTGAATAAATTTTAGTTACAAATGTAAATTGGATGTTTGGATGGAGCGAAACTGTTTGGTACGTACGATAAGGTGTGACTAAAACCTAAATTTGAAAAAGAAAAGTGAGATGTTAATTATTGTGCTATATTACTAATTAAATGAATAATAGTTTTACTACATCTTGGCATCTCTCTAAACTAACTCTGATGCTTTCTTTAAATTACAAGCTCTATAATATGCATTATGTAGCTGATCCTGTCATGCATGCTCACAAAAAGACCGACATGTATGCAACTTGGAGTTAAATAACACAACAAGATACAATCTTTCGAGGACAATTCAATTTAGAATGAGTTTAATTCTGTTATTTCTGCTCTAACTTAGCTCATATATTCTCTCAGATCCGATCAAGAAATTTTGGCTTAAAGAGATCAGAATACAAAAAACAACAAACTAATTCAAAGAGAAACAATAATCAGGTTAACATGTTAAACAGAAAATTCAAGCTCAATTCGATAATAACTGAAAATCTGACTGAATCAGTGCACATACAGAGGCTCAGATCGGATCTAACTCAATGTCAATCACATAGGTGAAAGTAATAAATGAAAATAATCTTGCTAAAACAAAGAATAGGGAGAAGTAATTAAACCAGTCGACAGTAGATTGAGTCTCTCTCTTCCTCCTCCTCGAGTATGTAAACACCTTCTTAGCATTTGCTAGTTTTCTCTTAAAGTTTGTCAGAATGCCTCTTTTCTCGCCATTGTTGTCTTCTTCCCTCTCTCTATTCCCATCGAGGTTTGCATTGAATAGTTTGAGCCTCTTCAACAGAGAGAACGCCATGAAGAGAGAGAGAGAGGTTCAATTCTGAAATGGAAAGAGGCCAAGAGGGAAGACGATTTCAAATTTTATATAGCGATCGGGAGGCAGAAGGCCATTTGCGAAAATGCACCAGGTCTATCAACACCGAAGACATAGTGGGTCCGACATTCAGCGAGCATTTCCGTTTTGAAATGATGGACCCGGTTTTGTGTTTCGTTTCCCGAAGGAGGAGAGGCCTCGTAAGTCGTAACAGAACGGGTTACAGGTACTGGACGACAAACTCAGGTTGTTTGGGGGTATTTTCGGTATTTTCAATTTATTGGGTCTCGTAACAGGGTAGGGTAGTTTGGTCCAATGCACAGCGTACAAGAATCAAGAAGCATCTCAATTGTCAAGATAGTAAGATACATCAAGATCCATTGATCAGTAATGAATGTAGAGAGAGCGTTTCACACAATCTGTTCTAACTATATGGTTTAATACACAGCCTTCAAAGATACGTCGGATCACCAAATTTTTTTTAAATACATATAATTAAAAAATTATTATTATTTTTTGTATAAATAATATTCTTGTTGTTGAATTTGAAACTAACCACAGATAATTTTTCGGTTTTAAAACTGTATATTCGCTAAAGTAGTAACCGGCATCAAAATGACAAATATCAAGATTAAATAGTTGGAATATGAAAGCTTGATATTAGAAATGCGATTGTCAAAAATCATTGCTAATGTGTCAATATTGGCATTTTTATCAAAAAAGCTAACAGCCTAACAATAATACTTTATATTTTATGTCTAAATTGCCAATACAAGATGTCTAATGTGAAATTTATATCAAAATAACGTAGCAAATAAAATTCCACAATTTATCTATATTTTGTTTCTTTAAAATTTTGTAAAGCTGATCCTAAAATAAAAAATAAAAATATTAGCACGTGAAAAATGTTATTTTTCAAAAAAATATTAGCATTTCAATAAACTAATATATTCTTAAAAATTTCTAATTTGTTGAAAATTTAAAATTAAAAAAATATGAAACTTCAATACTTCAATTTTTAAGAATTTGAAAATTCCAATTCAAAAAATATAAAAATTTTACAGAAGTTTTAAATTTTAAATTTTAAGTTTTTCTTACATTTCTAAATTTTCACGGCATAAGTAAAAAAAAAATTGAAATTTAAAAAGGGAGGAGTCTTTTGGTCAATACGAAATTTTGGTACGAAGATGACGGCATAAGTAGTTAATTTTTAACGTGATATTTTTCAAAAACATAACTTAGAGTGACATTTTGCAAATTTGAGGTACTGTGCAGGTTGATCTACTTTTCCCTTTTTATAATATTTTGGTATGAAGAACACGTTACATCTTGGAATGACAACAGTAATATTAAAAAAAAAAATCACAATTTAAGCAGTTGTTAGTACATTCATAAAATTTTATTATCAACATCATCATCATCATCTCATCATCAGTTACGATCATTAATATATTATCATAGTCGTCATTTTGTTTTTAAGAATCTCTTGGCAAAGACTGCCAAGTACAGTCGTCGTTGTCATTATGTGCTAACAAGAATTATTTTATTTTGAAAATTATACTATTTCAAGAGGCATTGGAAATGTCTGGCCCAATTGCAAGCGCCCGAAAAATTGTCTCAACTCCCTCGTATATAGTTCTCTACTTCTCTTAATTATGTTCTACATAGAAACTCATCAGATTTGCTACTCTTCTTTTTTCCTTAAAGAGGTTCAAATTTTCCAAAAATAATAATTAATATTGATAAATATCAAGTCTATTGATCTATCTGACTTGTAGTTATTTCGGCTGAACTGATATGATATTTTTGGAACCATGAGCTGTAAACAGTTAAACAAGAATTGGGCCGCATAGATTAATTCACGACAACTTCCATTGGTGCCGTCGGATAAAAGGAAATTCGGACATCTGATAAAATGGATTTAAAGAGCTATTATATTACGAAAATTAAAAGGACAAAAAATGATTGCTGCATAATTCCTAATACTCCGAGCCCTAAATTGTAAAATGATGCATATCCTGATATCCCTCTCCCTTCTTGTGCCTCTTTATAGCTCCCAATTTTCCCAAACGATAGGGATCTTACAACACTCTATAAAGGCCTATTTTAATGACACCGTCAAAAATACACTAAAAAAGACTGACAAATTACTACAAAATTGAGATGTTTGCTATATTTTTATTTGCATCCTACATGGGTTAGTCTAATCCCTTCAACTTATAATTCGCTTATGTCGACTATTCCCGTTAACTAAAACTATACCAATATGGAATGTTATAAGAACTAAATCACATAATTTGATATCCTCATTGAGACAACTTTGCCATTATCGTCTTTCATCACCTGATACCTCACCAGAATTCCTGAAAATGGGCAAGGACATGAAGTTACGCATATTGAATAATTTAACTTTGCCATAATTCAATTTGCGTTCTTCTTTTACAGAATTAAGTTCTTCAATATAAGAAAAAGTATTAACAAATACTATTGAATAATTTAACTTCCTTTCTGAAATCAAATGGTCTTCTTTAAAGAAATGTTGTTTATCTCAAGGTAATTTGAAATAAGGATTATTGCAAGGACAATCCTGATCCCTGTAGAACCAAAAGAAATGCAAATTAAACAAACTTTATTTACCATTATTTTCTTCGAGTTTGACGCTAACAGCTACACAATGGGAGCCTATCTTTGCCTTGAAGGGAGCTGGCCGAGCCCAGGATTTTGCTTTTAAAATCTCTACAAACATATAGTAAATGAAGCACATATCTGATATTGCCCAATCAGAAGCTATTAATCGATCATCTTTAAATTGAAATTTAAATAGGTAGTTCAAGTTATGTAATCGTACGGGAAGAAGTAGGAGACCACATGCGTGTCAGGTCGAATATTGCACCGACGGCTATATCACGATGGACAGGGATGCAATCGTAGCCAATTTCCTCATATTGCCAAGTTCCATTCTTGTAGCCTTCCTCCAGGAACAGCTCCAAGTGTCTTGCATCCAGTACATGTACCAACTCTAAAATTTAAGATTAATTAAAAGTTAGAAATAATGGGATGAAAGAACAAAAGCTGTACATTGAAATGAAAAATCCCCCCCTTTGAAACAGAAGATTCTAACTTTTGATGATGGAAGGAGGGTTGTTGTATTATCTGACCTGGACATGTGTTGCTACAGTGGCAGCGAGCTACTTGGTGTTCTGCATAAAAATATTGTAAACATAAGTTTACAAATTATTGAATGGACTGATAGCAAGGTTTGTAATTTCAGACAACACCAAACAGTGAAAATTGTTGTTTAATTTTCTACTTTTTGTTTAATTTAGAGTAGTTGGATTGTACCAGATATCCAGATGCCAGTCCTGGCTTTGTTCAAGGAACAGAAGCCAAATTGCTCAATTGAAAGCTTTAAATAAGTGCCTGGAGGAGGGGGTAGCCAGCTGGGGAGGTTTAGTGTCCGCATCAGAAGCATGAAAGGCGACTCTATGTAGAAAGGACAAAGTCGCTTCCAAGCTAAACATGAATTAGAAACAAGTTTTTTTATCAGAATTAATACAGCAATGATGTTTTGAAGTGAAAATTGTAAAGTGTTCTTTTAAGGAATACAAGCTGAATAGCTCAATTGAAAGCTTTAATAAGTTCCTGAAGGGGGTAGCGAGCTGGGGAGGTTTAGCGTCTCTGTCAGAAGCACAAAGGGTGACTCTATGTAGAAAGCACGAAGCCGCTTCCAAGCTAAACAGGGATTATAAACAAGTTCTTTATCAGAATTGTTAGAGCAATGATGTTTTAATAGTGAAAATTGTAAATTGTTATTTTCAGGAGGAGAGAGACAAACCGATATGCTTATCCTGATTGCGAAAGCTGAAGGAGTTAGAACCATCTGTTCATAGAAAACATAAGTTAATCTTTAGAAATGACTAATTAAATGGTGCAAAAGTTTTGACAACTTGTGACTTAAACAAATCAGTAAAACAGCTAAAATGAAGACCTTTTATAAATCACTCAAGAAGATTTACACTTTTAAACTTTATTCAGAAAGGTTCTTGGATCTAATCAGATTAAGATTCTGTTTAAAGAGAAAAGAGAAGGTCAATAACTGAAAGCAGAGACGTAGATCTCTTTCCATGGAAAGGACACACGACAAGGAACCGGGGTGCCCATGTCGCGAAGGAAAGCATACTTCCATATATAATCTTGAGAGAATAGGTTGTTGAACCACCGGTCAGCCAAGCTGACAAGTACCAATTCTCTTGGACCCATATGTTTTGCCACCTCTGTCCACAGATCAGTGTGATACGGATACCTGTTAGTCATATTAAGCAAATACATTTTTAGCTTTAAGTGTAAATTGGATCGTTTGGATGGAGGGGACCTGTTTGGTACTTAAAATAGGATGAAAGTAAAATCTAAATTAAAAAAAAAAGGTGAGATGTTTTGGTGCTATATCAGACAGTTAATACAAAAATGTACTTAACATTACATATAGAGTTAAATGAGTCAGCAATTTCTAAGCAGTATTTGAAGAAAATGAGAGCTAAATTAGTTTCCAGTTTGAGATGTTACGATCAATTTCAAAAACTGGAAGTGATATTTTTGTCAGAGAATCATCACAAATGCTAGTTTTAGTGCTTGTACTATAGCAAGTAAAGGGCAGTAAGATTAAAGTTGTGATATTCCTGAATAGAGAAAAATCACATCAATTAAAAGAAAATTAGTTTTAGTGCTAGCTAGTTTCTACAATATATATTATATGTGGCTTATCCTATCATGCTCACAAAATTGCCTACATGTATGAAACAAGCTCCTAAAAGGATATCACAGCAATTTTCTAAGTAAATCGCAAAATAAGTTACAATCCATAGAGAAAATTGAAATTGAAAAGAGTTTCTGGTATATTTCTCTCTGATTCAAAGAATACATAAACAATAATGAGTGATCTAACAATAATAACTGAAAATTCGAGCTCAATTCAAAGATAAAACAATAATCATGTGAACATATTAATTCAAGCTCAATTCGATAATAACTGACATATGAATGTCAGATCGGATCTAACTCCATTCTGGAAAAAATAAATATAGAAAAGTAAGCAAACCAGTCCGTGGTAGAATGAGGCACGAGAAATGAGGCTTGAAGTGAGATGCCACCTCCTCCTTCTCTTTGACCACCTTCCTCTGTGTTGCTTTCTCTCTTTCTCCAAAAGTATGTCAGAATTCCTCTTCTCTCTCCATTTTTTCCTCCTTCCCTTTCTCTCTTCCTATCCTGATTTGAATTGAATCGGTTACAAAGCCTCTGACAGTAGCTAAACAGTGAGAACGCCATAGGGAGGTTCAAGAGAGGATCTTGCAACGACAAACACGGAAATGGGAAGAGGGAGATTTCAAAATTTTATATATAGTGATAATCGGGAGGCAAGGAGAATTCACCGTGTACACCAACTCTATGAACACCGAAGAGGTGGGTCCCATATTCAGTGAAGCATATCCGTATTGAAATGATGGACCCGGTTTTGTATATGATTTCCCGGATGCGAGGCCTCGTAAGTCGTAACAGAACGGGTACGGCCGTACGGGAGAAAAGATAAACTCAGGTTGTTCAGGGGCATTTTCGGCATTTTAAATTATTGGGTCCTATGTTTGACTACTCATCTTGCACATTTCAAAGTAAATTAGCATTTAGCAATGACCCTGATTCCCTGAAATGTTGCGACTCGAAGTGGGACCCAGTTGTCATTCTCGGTAAAAATATCTTCAACGCAACATGCGACAATAAGAAATGTCTTATTATGAACATTCTTTTTTTTTTTTTTTTTCAGATCATAATTGTCCTTGGAAGCATTGCAATTCACAACAACAGTTCTTACGACAAAATCTGAGTATTCCAGGCATTTTGAATGACTATCGCGTAGTATTAGAACTGTATGATAATTGACGAAATTTAGCAGTTGTAGTGCTCATGTCGTCAGATAAAAGACAAGAAAATCAACATAGATACGACACCATACACTTTCACTTTTTGTCACCAAAAATAGAATTTAATTATATGTGAAAGTTACAAGCAAAACTTGACACCGATATTTCAATTACATTTGGGTAACTCAAAATTTAACCAATCTTATGTATACAATTACAACATAAGAGTTCCCAAAACACCGTGCACGGGAAAAAAAATAATCGCACAAAACTGGATTAAAAAAAAAAATCACACTTAACCCAATTATAGAACCCAAAAAAAAAAAAACTACAAGTCTATAACCAATTAACCATCTTCAGTTTGTGGTCAAATTTTGAAGAAGGGAATTTAACAAAATTTAATCAGACGTGGTAAAGTACATTCAAACAGTAGGAAATCTACATATAATTCTACCTTTACTCTGTACGCTCATATCTCAGTGTCAAAAACCCTTATGAACATATCAGAAACAATTTTTCTGGCAAAAGGGATGTAACTCAGGCCATACCTACATTACCAGCATTACATAATATTGTTAACAAACAAAGATCAGCCTAAATGAACTTTGGAGAAGGCTGTAAAACACATAACCAAAGTTATTAACAGAAAAACAAGCTTACCAAGTGAGAGCACAAATCTCAACTATAATCGCTATCAGTGTCAATATCTTGTTATGAATCTGTAAAAAAAAAGTAAAAATGTTGACCAGCAATTTTGTTTTTATCAGGACACCCAAAATGCATTAACAAATTAACTACAAAAAATTAAAGAATTTCATACCAAAAGGGCACAAATAAGGGCAAGGAGAACACAACCAGCATAAATTGCAGTTGCAAGGACCCGAACTCGATCAAACATCATCTTAAATTGCTGTGTCGGCCCAATTATAAAAGTAGTGCTGCCACAATAATTGAAGTTTTTTTTCAAAAGAAAAATTTATAACTAACCAATTTTACATTAAAAATCACATTCTCAGGTTGTTAACTGTATGAATTGTGAAACACAAAGGGAGTTAATTTGAAAGGCACTTGTATCAAGGGTTGGAACCAGTGTGCCTTTCATAGGGGCAATTTCTTTCTGCATTTTTGCTTTGCTTTATAAAACAATGTTTTCATATTTTGCTTTCATTGAAATATGTCGTAGAGCGTGAAAGTATTCTACTTTTTTTTTTAAGTACAATTACATACTTCGATGGGTTTCAAGGGGTTAGGGCTTAAATGTTTTGTGACTTTTTAAAATTGCGAGATATGATATTGTCCACCTGAAATTACCAGCGCATTTCAATTTTTTCACCACTTATGTCAGAAAAATAAAAGACAAACAGAGAAGAAAAAAAGACCAGGCTTGTACAGTTTTATGCTTTTAAAAAAAAAAAAAAAACAAAGTATAAGTAGTAACCAACCTTCCAACAGCTGCAACATTTCCTAAGGTGAACAACAATGCAAATTTGATTGGCCGAACAAAAGTCACAAGCGACTACAAAAGGAAATAAAAAAATTGTTTAGTGCCAGAATTATTGTGTAATCCACTGAATAACAAAGAACTGCTAGCTGGTACGTTGTTCTCAGTTTAGTACCAGTACATTAAATATTATAATATGTGTGGAGCTCCTGTGTTTTTAACCATACAGTCAAAATCCTGATAAGCAGCATGGAAATTAAACACAATTGCCAAAATCTGTGTTATTAAAGGCCAAAACCATACATTGTTCTCAGTTCAGTACTAATCAGTACCCTAGGATAATTAGGCCAAAATTTTTGTTTTTTAAGGCAATAATAAATGAGTTCTCAACTAGAACTAACACCCTGACAAAAAAGAAAAAGAAAAAGAAAAAGAAAAAGAAAAGAAATTAGTGTACCAAGAGCATAAAAACCAGTCCAGCGAGCAGGCATCCACCGAAACCATAGATCCTCTACAAAATAAGCAAAACCAGTCAGTGGATTTTACAATGGCATTGTAACACAAAAGAGTTGGTAATTCTTTGATTTTTGAGGGGTTGACCTGAATTGGGGAAAGATTGCAGAGGCCTTGGTAGTCTCCCAGTAAATCATCCTCCTGTTGCTGTCCTTCTTCGTCTTCGGCGGAGAAGAGATTTTGTTGCAGTCTTCTCAGTGCATCCATTTTTATTTTTAGTCGAATCTAAACGACTTGGAAGATCACATCGTTTGGGAAAATTGGGAGTGGGAAGTGCCAAAAGGCAACAAAGAACGGGAGACTCATCATCTTACAAATTAGGGCTCAGAAATATTAGGAATTGTGGAGCACCCCTTCTACTTTCTATTTTTGAAATTTTTATCCGACTTTGCTGCTTCGGTAAATGTAATTTGACAATTAATGGGCTTTAAAAAGACACGAACATATTTACCACTCAGATTGTCCTAAGTATTTATAAACAAATTTTGATGAACCGGAAATATTGCAGTATCAAATCGGTTAGTTATGAATACGAAATAGAAAAATATATATAAAAATTAATTATTAAAACAATAAATCGAACACAATTATACGTTTTGATCGTTTCGAGCATGTATAAAAATTAATTGTTAGTTCATTAACCGTTTCGAAAATGGATTGTTAACGAAATTATTATTTTTTCAAAAAACAATAAACACAAATTATTATTTTTTGTGTCATAAACGAAATAGTTAACGAAAATGGATTGTTTAGTAATCGTTTAGCTGCGTTTGCAGTCCTACCTAGACGCGTTTGTTAAAAGAAAAAGTTCTCCTTTTTTTTCCTGCGTCGTTAATTTCAATCTGAGTCTGAGTCTCTGAGATGAAGCGTAGGGGAGTGATTGTATATTTGTATTTGTGTATGCGAGAAAGCTTGTTGGCGCTTTTCTCGACACCGAGTTGAATTTCTTAATCACTGATTCTGGCACGGAATTGTTTACAGGTTGGCATGTTTTGTGTTCTAATCCGATGTTTTCGTGTGTGTTTAGGTCTTTATCTTAGAAGAAAAGAACTTTGGTGGTATTTAAGATCAGTTTATGTATACTGGACTGGTAAGTTTAGTGCCAAAGCTTTAATTTTGGGGTTCTAAGTGTTAGAAAGTGCTCAATTTTAATTTTTCAAGCTAATTACACTTAATTAACCTCAATTAAACTCAAGCAAGAAAGAGGATCTTGCTAGAAAGCATTAACACATCACATGAGAAAAGTGAAGGAATCAATTACCTCTCGCGGAATCGTATCCGCGAGGCTCGACCAATGCATGGAAGTTGATGGCGTGCTCTCCTTCGCCTTCTCCTCCGTCGACGGCCGCCTCGAGTCCACCAAGAAGTTTAATCACCTCCTCTTTTAACTTGTGCTAGCAAGAAAGAGGAGAGCAACTAATCCCCAAGGTTTTCTCTCTTCTACCTTTGTCAATTAACTAGTTTAATTAATGGAGAAGGGAGAAATCTCAACACATGAGTTAGATGAGGTGGAAAAGAGCAAGAGCAAGAGATGAAAATTCTAAAATTTTCTCTCTAATTTTCGTTCTAGGAGGAAGAGGGAGAGAAAAGACTATGGTGGCTAGGGTTTCTCTCTCCAAATGACCTCCTTTTATAGACCAACCACTCCACAAACTTTAGGGACCTTTTTACCCCTATTAGGGCAGCCACTATATGGGCTATCAAGCCCATTTTGTGGTGTGTTAGATGTCCACTAATTCAATTAATTAATGGACCTTTCTCTTGTACTCAAACCGGACCTTTAATTTACTAATTAAATAAAGGTCCATAAGCTCTATTTAATTCCTATAATTAAATTGTGTTGAACAAAATTAATTATTAACTTATTAATAATTATTTTAGGATTAGTTAATGTATTAATTTATTTCTATATGATCTCATTGACTTAATTAATTATAACGGTTCGCAACGGTATATAATTAATTAATCAACTTATCATATTTTCGCAATACACTGCTGCGAATAAATAAATAATGCACTGTGTGATTAAAGTCCTATTTGTGTGACCATTTGAGGATTTATGCTACGTTGGTCATGGAATTAAATCGCCATTTAATTCCAATAATCATAAGCGGTATCTAGCAACACGTTATGATTCCCAATTCGCATAAATAATGTACTGCTACAATATCTCAATCCTGCATAAGAAATAAAAGTATCTCCTTGTCTGATTCTTATGTCACATGATATCACTGTATAATCCAAGATAGGAATGTGTCATTCTTGCAGATTATATATTTTTTGATCTAGAGTTGATTGTACAAGTTGGCCAAACAATCCAACTCCATCAAGGGGCCCAAACAGATATCATCACTCACTAGGTATACTAATGAGGGACATACGGTTTTTTTGATGAACAAGTTTTCCCCGCACAATTCAAGAGAACATAAATAAAGTCCGTATAGCAGCCCTTATCTGGAATCAACGGTAGACGATATTTATTGAACCTATCCTCATGTGGAAAAGTTGAACTATCTCAAACTTAGAATCAAACATATATGAAATAAACAATGACACATAACACAATCCATATGTTTATTTCATTGGGTCATGTCCTGTACTATGTTCTAATAACATACACATATGCAATTAAGTTGGTAACACCTTACCTATGATTTGTAGAACTTAATCATCACTTAACTTGCATACTAATCTTTTATGATAATTAATGTTCTTTGTTAATTATCAAGATTACAGACGATTTAGATTTATTACTGTCATTCTAATGAATGATCCACAGAGATCTACAATTCAGATCCTCAACCTGAATGATCTGTCAGTAATAAACTCTAGGAACAAATGATCAAATATAATCAATAACATAAACTAAGAAATTAAGTCATTAAATATTGACTTCTAGGACACAACTCCAACACTAAGGTCGACTAATTTTGGGGAATTTAAAGAATTTGAATTAATCGGTATATACTGAGAATCATTCTATATATGGTCTCTGATGACCTTGGCAAGATATCTTTTAAAATCGAGTAAAAACCACCAAAGTTAGGGCTAAATTTTTTTTTTTTTTTAGAAAGAACTTGATAGCGGCTATCAAGTGGAAAAAAAAACTAACAGTAAAAGAAGATGGGTTGTTTGGTCTAGTGATTTTACTCTATTCCGTCAACCAAGTGGTCCTTAGTTCGATTCACATAGAGAGCATTTATTTTCAAATTTCTAATAACAAAATCGTTGGTTTCAAACCAACCTTAAAAAAAAAAAAACTAGCAGTAAAAGAAAATAGAGAAAGAAAAAACTAAAACTAGGACCCAAAAACAGCTAAACTTAACAATGCTTCAAGAATAAGGCTTGTTGAGAGACGATCCAGCGCGAGAGTGTCACACCCCGAAGGATGAATGTGATCCCTCTTCCACCACGAGAGTAGAAAAATCCGCTCTCGCAAGGCTAACAACCAGTAGTTAAGTAGTATATTTTTTTTCATTCATTATTCCATTTTCTTGATTTCGGTCCAAAAAATACACACAACAAACAGAAATATTCACACAACATATCACACATTATTTCATAGCATATCTTATAGAGTACAAATCTTGCAAGCACCTATTTTACATAACCCCAATTCTTCTCACGGGTAATTTATTATATAATCTTTTGGGGCTGGTTGATACTATTTTACAAGACTTACTTATCTCCCTAAATTTTCTCTTCCTGGGAGTTATTCGTTTGTTTGGGTTCTGGCACCATGCCATCCCCCAGACTACTAGGAAAAAAGTCCAAATACAAGTATGCGTAGATCTCAGGTAACTCAACCAAACTGAGTAAAATGGTGACATCGCATCCCAAACTCGGAATATGTACACCAAATTTTATAAAAGAACATTAAAAAGTTGCAATAGCACGGGATCTCACAACGTTAGTTCTTTCCTGAAAACCCTTACCGCTGAGGAACATGCAAAACAAATTGCACGAATGAGAATAAATCTCAATGCAGGTTTTAGTTCCAGTACACTGATCTTGGTATAAATCCAAGCATCGGAAATAATACCCAATAAAACATTTGAAAATAATTTTTCATAAAATCCATTGAAAGCATTCAAAATAATGGAAAATCTTTTCAGAATTCAGAGTTATACCAGGGGCACCGATCAGAAAGGCCCAATCATAGGCATGCTGCAAATATGAACATGCAATAGAAACAAATCAAGCATAACATTCATAATCATTTATCATTTATGTTGTCCCTAAAGGAGGCGGCTTAAATAAGATTTAGTGGAAGCAATTAAGGTTTTAGACCGGTTTGGTATGAACTACCCTAACACAATTCAATTGGTACCCAACAATTGACAAGCACACAAGCAATTCAAGTAGCAAGAAAATAAAGGGAGAAAGAGAGAGAGAAATTAAACACTCGATGTGATTACGGAGTTCCGACCCGCTAGGAAAGGCTAGCCTTAGTCGTACGTCTCCGGAAGTTCCGTTACCACGAAAGGGCGCGCTCCGTTCAATTCCAATAAGAACGGGACTACAACTTCGAACCGAATCACCTCGTCACAAGGACACTCGAGGCGGATCGGCCTAACTCGAAAACAAATGGCACCAGGGCCTCCAATGGAGATGAGCTCTCAACCTATTCCAACCTATACCTAGCGACAATGTCGGGGCGGTAGTGTTTGAGACTACTTTATCTCTCAAAATGATCTAGCTATGAAAAGCTCAAATGGGAGAGTATCCATGTGCTCAAAGGCTCAATTCTGGTCTAATTTTGCAAGGCAAATCTCTTTAAAGAGATAGAACAAATGGTGGATATATATATAGGGCTCGGAATGAGCAGTTTACCAGCAAAAACTGGGCAGAGCGTTGCCTGCCACTAAATAGCGTTGTACAACGTTGAATATTATAGTTGTAAAATCAAACGGCTATTTAATATAGCCATTGGACTGTCAGAGCGTTGTGCAACGTTATTTGCCGTTGCACAACGATGGAGTGTACAGTGAAAGAATAACTCCGACAGTTCCGTTGAAATTTGTCAGAGCGTTGTGCAACACAAAATACCGTTGCACAACGATGGAGTGTATAAGTCAAAGAAAAGTTCCGACAGTTTCGTTGGTAAACGAACTAGTATCGGTGAGAGTAACTCTGACAAATTCAAAAGGGGCGTCATACAACACTAAAGACCGTTACACAACGCTGTCATTACACACCTGTACTCAGGAGCGTTGTGCAACTTTAAAGGGCGTTGCACAACGTTCTGTCTTAAGTACACAGAAAATTTCAAGTCTTTAACTGGAGCGTTGTACAATGCTACTGAGTGTTGTACAACGTTGTGACTCAGTGTTACCTAACGCTATTTAGCGTTGTGTGACGCTGTTTCACAACATGTCAGAATTTAACTGTTTTAGTTTTGAAACCATAGCGTTGTACGACACCATATAGCGTTGTACGACGCTCTGTCACTGAAAACTGGATTTTGCTGGTAAATTGAGCTTTTCTGCTATCTAGACCATTTTAAGGATAATAAAGGACTAAAGTATACATTCTACCCTAGTCTAAACTAGCCTACAACATCTTTAAAGACTTGATCTTGGTCTTGCTCATAGCTCTTATCCAAGTCTTTATAATTTGTAACTTTTTCCTATAAAACTCAAAGAAGATTGTTAAATACCAAATAATATTGTTTTGTAATCGACAAACCTAGAGACGTTTAGTACAACAATTTATTATTCACTCAAGTTCTCAAGGCCTATCAGAATCAGAAACTGACAGAACCATACTCCGGAGAGTGATACATTTTATAAGTTATGCAAGGTTGACTGAATATAATGGTTCCATAATTCAAAGTCCGATTCTTCTATCATAAATCATAATCAATTGATAGAATTATCTATTGGATACCATTCCAGTCCATTTATTAAGTCTGGCAGTCCAAATTCATAAACAATCGGATAACAATATTAGACTTAGCAATTTCAACTGATCAATCGGATAATTTGATTCAACATGCATTTTTATTTATTTCTGGGCATCTAATGTCTATGTGAACAATTAGAATACATTGCCAAAATTTGTTCAACATGCTATGCATGAATTTAATAATACTGAATTTCGAGTTCAACCAAGAAACCGCATAACAACCACTCTTACCAGCATACCAGAGGCTATACCAGTGTACCAAAAACTAGTACCATAGTTCCAAAAACATTCACATACACCATATTTCATGCCATGCACTACCAAACTTTGCAAATGATGCAAATTTCATCAAATTAACCCATAAAACATTATTTTCAAAGAAATCATGCCCTTCACTGTGCTCAGAATTTAATTTCTCATACAACAGAACAAAATAAAAAGTTCCTATTTAGAATCTATACACATGTCAGAGGTATGGCAAGAAACCCAAACTTTTTATAATTACTGATACGTCTACAATTACTTCGCACAACAGCTAAATGTATTTTGTTCAATCAAAATGTTATATAACAAGGCAGCACCAATTGCTCCTGTTTCCATAAGGGGTAGCATACAAGTTTCCATTCAAAATCTTGGTCCTATTTCAGGCTATTTTAAAAAATTAAATTTTAGTGTACCTATTAATGAAACTATGGAAATCAATTTTTAAGGATATTTTTATAAAATTTAATTTCAGGCAACCTGTTTTTAATAATAATAATTTGACTTTTGGGACTATTGTTATAGTTTAATTTTAAACGTAACTCTTTTTGAAAATATATAATTCAGTTTTTGGACTTTTTACAATTTAATTTTGAAGATATCTATTTTTGAAAATGAAAATCAGTTTTGTCTCGGCCTATTTTTATAATTTTTTTCAGTGTACCTATTTATAAAAATCAGTTATTAAGTTTTTTTTCCTATGTTTGTAATTTTTCAGAGTATCTATTAATGAAAATATGAAATTCAGTTTTTAGTCCTATTTCTGTAAATTTTTGTTTAAGGTAACCTACTTTTAAGCCTATTTCTATATATTTATTTTGAAGTTACCAATTTTAAAAATAAAAATTTGTAATTTTTGCCTTTTATGTAGTTTAATTTTGAACATAACTATTTTTGAAGACCGATAATTCAGTTTGGGTGCTTATTTTACCAATTTAATTTTGAGAGCACCTATTTATGTAAACTAAAATAGAATATTTTGGACTATTTTTATAATTTTAGTTTCTATGTATCTATTTATAAAAATCAGTTATTAAGTTTTTGCTGCCTATTTTTATAATTTGAATTTCAGAGTACCTATTAATGAAAATCAGATATTCTGTGTTTTAAGGATATTTTTATAAATTTTAATTTAAGGTTTCCTGTTTTTAAAAATAAAAATTTGAGTTGTGGTACTATTTTTGTAGTTTATTTTTTAACGTAACTATTTTTAAAAACTAATAATTCAGTTTGACTGGCTATTTTTATCGCCCCTTATTTTTGTAAATGCAAATTTGTTTTTTATTGTTATTATGTAACTACTCTATAGTTACACGCATATTTATAACAGTAACATTTTTGTAGGTTTTTGTCCGTTGTGTAAGAGCATTTGTTTCCTCTAGCAAGAAATATGAAGACAATATCTTCAGTACATTATCTAAAACACTTGCAAAACTAGTAAGAAATAGTTCCCAAAATCCCAAAAAAAATGCAGATTGCAATTTGCAAAAAAAAAAAAAAAAAAAAAATGTAGATCATTCTTTCCAAGTCCCTGTATTATATACACTGTTCAAGTTAATGTCTCACTTAGTTTAGAAAGCAATAACTGAGTGCTTCTCTTCTGGGGCAACACACTGCCAGAGGGAGCGGTAAGAGGGAATTTCTGCAGCATTTATCCCTATTCCTGCAAGATTGCGCCCATATTCCTGCCAAAGATTGCAAAAACATTAGTATTTGACTAATACTGGTATGAAACTTGGAACCGAAATTCAGACTATCATTGATTGTAACAGTTCAGTTTGGAATTGGAGTTTATAGTATAAGGGAAAAATCATGACATCTAACAAATTTCCATCACATTAACGTGTGAATTATAAATGTGAAGAAACTTGTGTTATCTTCCCTACGATACAAGTATCCAATTGTTGATAGGTTACCTGAATATCACGAAACAACTGCGTGCAGATGTTCACAGTATCAGAGATATTGTTGTCAGAAGCATCAGAGCTGGCACCTACTCTTCTTTGAGCACCTTGTCTATATCTTTGCAATGAAGATTCGGTCTTCCTTGCCTGAATCAAAAAGTAAGAGCTATAAACATACTAAATCATAAGAGATACTCCTTTATATAAATGTAGACTAGTTGAACTTACTACATACCGCATGGACAAGATCAGATGCAAGTTCATAATAGCGGTTGGTGATTTTTTCAGCCGAGCCCGACAGAAGATTGTGAGCTGCCTCTTTTGTTAAGTAAGCTGATCGCTCTCCTTCCAAAAATACCTATAGACAATAAGATGCCACAAATCTTAGGCAAACTGAAAACATTCCTTACATTGCTGTATCATAGGGTGATAAGGATGAACAAGGTGACAACAAAATGAACCTTAAGAGGCCTTATGATCGCCGAAACATACGGTGAATGCCTGACTGGAAGCTTGTTCTTCATCCTAGAAGTTGCTGTAATTCCTTGCCTCAAGTCCTGCCTCAAGTCCTTTATAGAAAACAGAAATGAAAATAGAAATGAGTTTTATTTACAACCATTACATCTGAAAACTTCAAATTCAAATTTACCAACCTCAACAGATTTATCAACAATGGATTCTATCATAGTATCCAATATAACCGGCAGTAATTGCTGGAGCAATTGACTAGCTTGGGCTATGCTTTCTCTCACAAGCTGGACAACTTCGTCAGAGCAATTACTGAGCAATTGGCTCACATGCCCTAAAAAATCTCCAGAAAGCTCACTGATCAAAACAGAAACATCATGGAACACCTGAAATGGATTGAAAAATCAAATATAAGATTGACGAAAAAGAAGGCCAATTTGGTCATGAACAGTACCAGTGACAAATATCTACTATGTTCGAAGCATAACTCCATGATGAATAGTACAAGTTGTGTTATATCCAGTTATTTGAATTTTTCTTTCTTTTTCTCAAATTTTTATCGATTTTTCAACACTAGTTGTGAATAAGCAAATAGATTCCCAATAGTCGTGTAAATAGTTCCTCACATTTCACTCCTTTCGATATGGTTCAGAAATCTTAATTTAAGGTAAATCACTACGACCTATATTAAAATTGACAAGAAAGCATACATAAACAAAATCCTCCACTGGTGCAGATATTGCCCAGTCAGCATCCCCACTATGAGCTCGACGAGCAGCTAGACCAGTAGAGAGCCATGTGGAGTACCTATCGACCACAAAAATGATAAAAAATATTATAATAGATCATCCTAATATTGAATGAATTTCAATAGATAAAGGTAAAATAAGCCAACCTTGAGAGAAGCTGCAAGGACAAACGCAGGAACTTGTCACAATGAGAGAAAACAAGAACATCATCACTCCAACAGGTCTTTAGGCTCTCTAGAAGCTGTATACTCTGTTTCAACAATAGCTTCTGGGTTTCCTCTCTGCTTTCGATTGGTTTAATGGGACCGGTCAAGGAAGAATCAAGAGTCCCAGCAATTTCCTGAAATCTTAGGCAATAGAACAGAAGCACATTAAGAAGAAAGCAAAATATTAATGAGAAGCTTATCAATAATGCCAAGGATAAAAATAAGGGAAAATTAGTTTTGTGGCACTCTAAAATTGAGAATTTAGAAAATTGCCACTTCAAAGTTAAGATTTTGAAAATTGCCACTCTAAATTCAATTAATTGAGAAAATTACCACTTATAGTGTACAAATATCCTCTTTGCATTTAATTATTTGTATTACTGAATTATCCTCTCCTTCTTCTCCCTCAAAGTAGGGCATTCGATTTTATAAATCTCATTCGGCCGATTGTATAAACCATAAATTTATGTGCTTTTATTTGAGTCTAAGGACGATGACACAAATTGGCCCTCCTTAGTGTCTGGGACTCCCTTTATTTATCCCTTCGAATTTTAAGAAGGGTACGGAAAAAATTCATCACCCAATCTTGGGAGAATATTGCTAACTGTGATGCACAATGATTTAGGTCCCAATCTCCCTTCTATGTTGGATTTATTGGGGTTATCTTGTTTTTTTTTCTTCTCAAATAATGGTTTTCATATTTTAACAAATGACGAAATTTGCTACCGGTTAATTAGACTAGACGAAGGTTTGTAGTCTAGTAATGTTTTTTCCCATAAAATTGTAAGGTTTGTAGTCTAGTAATGTTTTTTCCCATAAAATTGTAAGGTTTGAATTGAGAGAGAAGAAGTAGAGGTTATTACAGTCAATACGAAAATTTGAATACAGAAAGGGATGATTTGTAGAATATAATGGCAAATTCCTCAACTAATTGAATTTAGAGTGGTAATTTTCAAAGACTCAACTTTAGGGTGGCAATTTTCTAAATTCTCAAATATAGAGTGGCAGAAAACTGATTTTTCCTTAAATTAATAGGTTGGCAGGCACTTGTAATCCTGATTAGTGCCACTAATCTTACTGACAATTCGCAGCACCAACTGAACATTCAATATCCAAATCCACATAATAAGACCGTTTTTTCACAACTTATAAAAATATAGTTTGAAGATTTCTATGCATGAACCTCAATGAAAAGTACACACCAACATTCCATTGCCTCATGAACTCTGCATACACTGTTTCCGAACGGAACCTAACAACAGCAGCTTTTGTAGGGCAGTAACCTTACAAAAGAATTGCAAGGTTTGTGTCAGTATTCATTTGACCAACTAAAAGGAGATACAATTCAAGAAAAATCAATCCCAAGATGAAAAAGTTAAGTTCCTACTTCTCAAGTAAATTGTGCAATGTATGTATACTTGTTATAGTTAGTTAAGCATGTGAAACACTGCCCACTATCTCATAGGTGACCAACAAGCTTATGTTGCGCTAATATAGATTTTACAATCAGTACCTTCAAGGAATGCAAGAAAAGCAAGGCTTGACTTGTAATTCTTCAAGAATTCAGTGGGCTTCCCTGGGGAGAAGGCCCCTGGTTTTCCCTTCTGGATTGCAGACAGCACCTCCCTCAGTATCGAATTGGCCAGGAAATCAAATACATGCAACCCAGAATTTGCTACAACATTGCACAAAAACATCTTAGATGACACCAAGGACAGCGGTACAAAGTTTTAGTACATCAGCAGTCAGGTCAATGTGTTGCCAGCCCAGAACAAAATAAAAAGTTCCCTATTTAGAATCTATACACATGTCAGAGGTATGGCAAGAAACCCAAACTTTTTATAATTACTGATACGTCTACCATTACTTTGCACAACAGCTAAAAGTATTTTGTTCAATCAAAATGTTATATAACAAGGCAGCACCAATTGCTCCTGTTTCCATAAGGGGTAGCATACAAGTTTCCATTCAAGTTCTTGGTCCTGTTTCCATAAGGGGCAGCATACAAGTTTCCATTCAAGTTCTTGGTACCACTGTGTTCCCAACCTTGGTCAGGTCTTGTATCAGTATGAAAATCTGTGTGCTATACCAGCAGACCTTTATGACAAGTAATTACTATTTCATAACACTTTTTCCTCTTATGGTTATTTTTATTTTTACATGAAATTGAGTTCATATTAGATGACTAAGCAGACGGTTTAGAAAAAAGGCTTAAATCTGTTCCTTCCACCAAGAACGTCAAGCCATCGCTTCGGGCCTAAATCCAACAAACACTACAACAATCAAATATTAAAATCCTACTTCCAACCTGAAGAAGATGACTCAAGTATGAATTTGCAATCCTTCTCTACACACTGCATGATTCGCTGATAATCCCCCTCAAGTTCGTCTGAAGATACTGCTGCAACAGCCTCAGACTGGTTGCTGCCACTGTAAGCGATGATGTCTTGTATAAGGGGAGAAACCACGGTTTTACGAAAAAGCGCCTCAGCAGCTGGGGTGTTGTCTACAGCTGCATATGCACGGAGGCAATTGTAGATGGCATTATTGTCGCGGTGCTTGAGGCCTTGAACAAAGCACTGCTCCAGACTGTTGTCTAAAAGTGAGGTTGCTGCTTGAATCCTCTTCTCCATGTTTTCAATGAAAGGGAGGTTCTGTACTGCCATTATAATAAAGACAACAATAAGCACTAAGAAGCAGTACTGCAAGGTACTGGTGTTGTGCCAATGCTTGTGCACACTAAAGTATCATTTCATCATGAGTACAAATATGCAAATGATACAAGAAAGGTCATAATAAATGATTTATGTATATGGGCATAATACCTCTACAATTTCCCCATCTTATCAATTCCTTTCTGTAACCTTTTTACAGTGTTTGATAATGATGTTGTGGGAAAACTATTGGTAATTACACACAGCTTCAGACTTAATTGCAGAGTCGGGAGAAGTTTTGATTAGTTTAAAGTCACTTGAGGCTTGATTTTGACATTTTCAGTACTAAATTTGTTTGGGCATCACGAAGTAAGATATACAGAGGATTGTACATGTATCTACTGAAAATTAAAAAAAATTGGGTAAAGGTAAAAATAACCTTTTTATCACCAATGTAGAACTTCAATCGGTTCATCTCACTGGCAATCCTTTCCAATAAAACGCTTTGAGTAATTCTACTACTGTTTCCACTTTCCAAATTTTGTAAGGTACCATCAGTAGCTACAGAACGGATCTCTGCCCCAGCCAAATCAGATGGTGCTGTAGGGAGCTCTTTTATAAGTTTCTCAACCTAATCAAGGAAATACATAAATATAGCATACTCTTAACTCGCATACATAGGTTATCAGATAAATCATAGAAAAGATTCAAATAAAACAACTTATCAGAGATCTTCATCAATAGTGATAACCTGATCCGTAGGAGTAAAACAGAGAAAGAAACATGATACCTTAGAAACCACATGAAATGTATCAAGCATTCTCTCAAGCAGTTCTCTAGATGCAGCCTCGGCAGCACGACGCTCCATCCCTGCTCTGAGTTCAACAAGCTGAGTCGCAGCAGAGCCACGCAATGCTGTGACCTTGGAACACAACTCCGCTAACGGATCCCAGATCCGCACGGCGGCATCACCAGCACCAGGAAGCCTACTACCCAGGCCAACAAAATCAGCATAATCACGATTAACAAGGTCGATCAGATCGGAATTGAGAGAGGTGAGGTGAGATGTGAGCTCAGTAGCGAGGGTTTCGAGCGGGACGTAGGAGCGGAGGGAGGAGATGTAGGAGGAAGGAGAGAAGTGGGAGGAGAGGAAGGCGGCGGGTGTGAACCATGTCGGATGCGCCTCGACCGGCTGGCCAAAGAGGTCGGTGGCTGTCGCCACGGCCGCCATTGACGATGATCTCTCGAGCTCTTTTGCTTTTCTTCGGTTGTTCTATAATCAGATCTGAGAAGAGAAGAGAAGAGAAGAGAAGAGGGAAGTAAACCCACTATGATCTCTCTGATCTCTCGAGCTCTTTCGCTTGTTAGCAACCAAGATTTCAATCGAAATCGAGGCGTGTAAATATTGGGCTGTCTGGGCCGAGATGGTCCAATATTGGAAACATAGGCCTATAGCCTTGTTTCTTGAATCTTTTACAGGCTACTTAACTTTTCAAACAAGATAAAATCCAGCCTAATATGTAAAAGGGCCTCGTAGTCGTAGACCTCTGTATCAGAAAATTGATTACTGCAATATGCCATAGCTCGCAATCGCGCGTCAGCGCTCGCTAAACTTAAGCACCACTCTCTCCCCTCACCTGTACTCACCCTGCACGCATATTATTTTTTATTCATTTCGTTATTATAAGTGTTCACTTAATTAGATATAAATGTTCATTTTCTGTTGTAGTTGTTCATTGTGTTCAATATGTTTATTTAGTTTTTTTTTACCTCTTATCCAAATGTTCAATTCGATAAGTACAAATGTTCTATTAATTGAGTATAAATATTCAGTTAGTTGCAATAAAAAATATAAATATTATAAGAAAAAATGTTTATTTAATTAAGCATGAGTGTTTAGTTTAGTAGGCACAAGTGTTCAGTTTGGTAAGTACAAATGTTCTATTAATTGAGTATAATTGTTCAGTTAGGTGCAATAAAAAATATACACATAACGCAATGATATGGTTTTATCAGATAACCTTTTACAAAATGCGAGCCCTTTAACCTTAAGGATTAAGGCTGTGCTCCACGAGCTTGTTTTGGAAGGGAGGGAAGAGAATGGAACGAAAAGATTGAATATTTTACCCTGGCGGTTGGTATCACTTGCTCCATAAATCAAAAGGAACAGGAGGGAGTAACAAGCAATAAAATTTGTGAAGAGCTAACCTTCAGATTCTACCCTCTGATTTTGGGTACAAATTCTGGTCAAACATTCCTTCCCTCTCTATCCCCTTCCGAGGTACTTCACCGAAATTGAGGAAATGGAAGGTGAAGGAAAGAAATATAATGAAATGGAACGAAAATAGTTTATTCCCTCAAACCTTCAAAGAATAGATCTTGTCCCCCTAAAATTAAAGTGTAAAACTTATCATCCCTCTCCCAGCTTTTCCCTCTCATTCCAGTCCATTAGTAAAAATTTCTGTAGCACATCATCAATGAAGGTATATAAATCACCAGATTACATGACATATATACAACTTCCGAGTAAAACACGATAGACTCAATTCCTCAAAATAAGAGCATCAATATCAAACCTAAATTAACTGATATCACACACAAAAATTACAATTTACAATAAAAATATATAGGTCATTTGATACAACATTCAAATTGGAAAAGATACAATTACTTTTTTCTATTCTCCTTTTTTTTTTCCCCTTTTTTTACTTTTCTTACCTTAAAAATTCCCTAATATAGCTAAATATGAACGCTACAATTATGCACAGACAAACTATACAATATATTTATAAGTGTTCACTTTGTTCTTCTATATGTTTATCTTATCTATTGTATGTGTTCATTTTGTATTTAGCGATGACAAGGGATGGTAAAACTACAGGTGATAGTTATCATTTCTGGATTGCTAAAAGTCCAGTTTCAAAGCCCAAGTGTAGGCACGGTCAAATATCAAGCCTAGACACCCACTAAAATACCTATATGCAGGCCTCTATTTTTGAAAAACAAGCCTGGCAAGTGCCCAGGCTTGTCTCTTACTGGCCTCGCCACTGCTTACGTGGACCTGTGTATGATAAATGAATTTAAATAACCAAAATTACTCAAATCAATTTAAAGGTTCAAATTGAAGTTATCCTAACTAAGATGATTTTTAAGAACACCTTTATGGCTCACCAAGTTCTAGTGGAGACTCTCTTTTTCTTTCATTTTTATTACTTCATAATTCTTTCAGAGAAAGTTTGTTTTCATATTTATCACTTCAAATTTCTTTTAGAGAGAGTTTTCGTAGGCAACTAGTACTAATTAAGTCCAACGACCATGTGAGATAAATCAAATTAAAGATAAGTGGCCAGCAGCCGAACACAGAGTAGAAGGAAATTAAATATATGCGACCAACGAAATCCCCAAAAGCCCATCAACAAAAGTTAATTTCAGTAAAGACAAAAAATTAAAAGAAAATAATAAGAGGTACACGCTCATACTGGCCTACAGCTACAGTTAAAAGGACTAGCACTAAGATTAAATGATGCGACGAGAATTTGTGGGAAGAAGAAAATTTACAGGAATAAATGAATCAATGACAGGTTTTAATTATGCTTACCATTTGAAAAGTATTATGGGAATATGAGCTATCTTTTTGTACTTACGACCACCATTTCCATATTGCTTCTCTAGGATGGGGCAATCTTCGATTTCCAACTTTTTAAGATTCTCGGGTAAGAAGTTCAAATTGTCGAGCTTTTTACAGTCATCCAATAAGAGAGTATGGAGATTAGCAAGGCCCTTCATCGTTGTAGGCAGAGATGTAATCTGGCAAGCACCAAACCCCAGATACTTCAGAGAGGTAAGGCATTTAAAGACCTCACCATTTATGGCGCCACCTCCAACAGAAAGTATAACCAACTTCTCTAGTTCAGAGATAGTTTTATCTGAGAGCATCAGCGTCAGTAATGATAAATCATCAATAACGAGGCAGTAAAGCAGAGACGCGTACTTATCCTCAGGGGAACTGAGGTAAACTTTAGGGCATTTCCACACCCATAGATAGTCAAGTCCACCTAATGAACTCAAGCCCTCCAGCACAAAGGGCTGTGAGCATCCCTCGATTGTAAAATTTGTCAGTTTTAACAGGTTGGTGAGATTTATCTTGTTGATTGAACAATTCCGGTAATAGAGAGTGCATAATTCTGGCAAGTCTGAGTGTTCAATGATCACATCGATATTTGCACATTCTTGAAATGTTAATTCCTCTAATTGTGACAGCAAGAGAGATCTATCAGATGATACCTGTAGCTCTAGACAAGACCCATATATGTTCAGCATCTTGAGGGATGTTAGTGCTGAAATACCTCCAAAGGAAGTTAGTAAATAGCAATCAACAATTTCAATAGACTGGAGATTCTTGAGTGCACCTAAAACTTCCTCTGGAGGTAGAGAGGTTATTGTCAGGATTTTGTGTAGCACCAGCTTAAAAAGGCAATGAAGGTTTTGTAGGGACATGGATAATGCTTGATTTGTAATGCTACCCCCGTATATCATAAGAACATCAAGAGAAGTTGGTAAAACCAATAGGGCCTCATTTTTTCTAATAAATATCAAATCTAGTTGACTAACCATGCCTGTGGCCCACATATCTATGAGCTCTTGTTTCGAAGGACACACTTTGTGACTAAAAGTTTCCATTGATGAAAGGAAAGTTTCATATTTTGTACTACTACTTGCAGAGATTTCTGTTTCTACTTTCAACCTTTTTATTATGGACCTTAAACTTGATTTCAGATCTTCCAATACATGACAGGGTAAAAATGCATCTTGTAATTTGCAATAATTCGCCATTTGCTCTACAATCATCAATGTTGATCCCTTCCTTTCCTCTGCCATGCACAAGTCATTCGTACAGACAAAACTGAGCAACATTGGTAAATCAATAGATAAACATTCAAGTTTCGGAGGAAACAGAGGTAGTTCTTTGAGGTTATCAACCCGACTAAGCCAAAGCAATCCACATTTGGGGAAACACTGATCCATGGATGGGAGCTTTTCAACTTTAGCACACCCCTTTAAATAAAGAATCTCAAGGTGTTCTAATGAATTCTGATTTAATAGCCAGTTTGGCAGTTTTTTACCGTTAAAGTTTATCATCCAGAGTACTTCAAGAAAAGGATAGGGACATAGAGCCTCAATAATTTCAGCATTGTCAGTGTCTCTTCCTCTGCTTTCCACTCTAATATCAAACTTTTAAGGTGTTCTTTTCCTCTCAGTTTGGCCTTAACAGCGTCATCCTTCCTTGTCACATTCTCAAGGCCTTTAATACACAATTCCCCTCGAAGCTCAGCCAAATTTTCAAGCTGCTGTAGGTCATCACTTTGTTTTACGTGGAATTCCGTAATGCCTTGAATGGAAGTCAGCCTTCCCACATTACAAATTTTGGAAACAGTCTCTTTGCTTGTAAGAAAGTGTCTCAGGCTAATTAGTTCAGAAAACCTCTTAGGTATGGACTCACAGCTTGATAGGTAGAACGATTGGAGGTGGTAAAGTTTGCATATGGAGTTTGGCAGCTTTTGGAGAGAACTACCAGAAATATCAAGATACCTGAGATGTTTCAAGTTGCCAATAGAGCCCGGCAAATTCTTTATTCCACAAGAGGGAAGTGATAACACACGCAATTTTTCTGAGCTTTGTAAAATCTCTTTTAACTCTTTCTTCAACACAGTTCCATCTCCTTCAAAAATGATTACACTGCGCAAATCCTTCATTTTGCGTATATTATCTTTTACTTTGCTTACCATGCTTGCCTGGAAGGAAAGATGGCGAATATTTTCATTTTCTGATAGCTTGTTTCTCGTTTCTCTAGGAATTTCCCCCTCGTTATTGTATTCTATTCTAATGAAATCAGCACCACCAACCCGCTCGGCCAGATCATGAAACAGGTCATGTAATACATAATAATTTTTCCCTTCTTCCACACGCTTTTCCATAAAGTAATTTGATACCAGCTCATGCAAGTAGCTTTTGCCAATATCCTCCATTCTACTATTATTTGCTTGTTTTATAAAACCTTCTGCCATCCAGAAATGAATCAGTGTTTCACCTCGAAACCTAAAGCCTTTTGGGAACAAGCTGCAAAATGCAAAGCATCGTTGAAGATCTGCATCTAAGTTCTGATAACTCCAAATCCTTGATTAATTCCATAATTTCATCTTCCGACCAATCCCTTTCTGATAATTTCTGCCATTCAATTTTGCTCCTTTTTTTTCTCAACTGAGCACCCACCACCTCCGCGGCTTTAGGATCTCCTTTTAATTTTTTGGCAATTTTTCTACCTACTTCTTCAAGGATATCTTCCCGCACGTTACTATCATTATCAAAAGCATGGTGCATAAAAAGTTCGAAAAAGGGATCTTCCTCTAACTCAGCCAGTTCATGAATGTTTCCTTCTGGAACATTTATCTGCTTTGCTGCTTCAGGTGAGTGAGTGGTAATTAGAATTTTGCTTCCTGATCCCCAACTGCTTAAACAGGAGGTGAACTTTTCCCTCCTGAACAAATCCTGCTTTACACCCAAAATCGTCCAAGACGAGTAGACATTTCTTAGAACGCAGCATCTTATCAATATCTACATAAAGACCTTGTAGAGGAGATTTATCATTGAAAAAAAATTGCATCTTATTTCAGCAAGATGAAAGCTCGTCTAGCTCTCTCTCATCACAGGCCTCAGATGGAAGATTCTTTTGTTTGGTTAAATTGCAAACATGGGATTCTTCTTTCGTCTGCTTGACTTTCAACATTTTTTGCATCACATCACTGGCCTTAAATTTGCGAGGGACATACACCCACATGAAAATATCAAAAAGCCCCTCTTTCCTCGCATAACCATAAACATACTTTGCTAGTGTAGTTTTCCCAATTCCAGGTCGACCAGTAATGGCAACAACAGGAAGACTGGTCACTGCAATTGTTCCATTGTCAGTTAAGTTTTCTTCCATAAGTCTAGTCAGTATAGTTTCTCTATCCTTATTGTTGGATTGCAAGCTGATACATTCAGGCGCATAGAAGGAAAGACAAAAGAAGAGAAGGCAATAATCATAGGCGTTGTAATCAATTGGAATTGTATGATAAGTTTCCATAAGTACAATCATGTAATCTCTGTTGATTAGGATAGCTAGAAAAATGATTAATAACTTTCTATGTTTTGTATTATTTCCTAAAATTCTCTACTGGCTGCGCATATAGGTTTGATGCACACCAGAGACAAGAACATAGCGATAATCAGAAAAGCTTGTAATATCACTTTGTAACTTTTTCGAGTATGAAATAAATTAGGGAGGGAAGGGAGTTTCAGGGAGTGCTGTGTTCTTTGGTATTCTTATTTTTGACATGGTATCGAGAGCTCCAGGTTTGTGAGTCTTGAAAGTTTAGCAAACTGAGATGGGTGACGGGGAGAAGACCGATACAAGTAACCTTGAATCATCTGTTGAAACAAATACCTTGCTAGCAAAACTCACAGAACTGATTACCCTACAACAAGCACAGCTTCTAGCCATTAAACAACCTTCTCAAAATCCTGTTGTACTTGAGAACTCAGTGAATCCAAATCCAATTGATGTGAAGTTCAACGGCGCAAACTATGGACTGTGGTCCCAAAGCGTGGAACTCTATGTCAAAGGAAAGGAGCGCATGAGGCATCTCACCGACGCCCCACCATCACTATCTGATCCTCTATACAGCAAATGGGAACTAGATGACACTGCTGTGAAGAGCTGGTTAATTAATTCTATTGAAACAAATCTGCGAGGAGGGTTCATTCGACACCCTATAGCAAGAGGTGTATGGCGAGCAATAGCTACCACCTATTATGATGGAAATGATGCGGCCCAAGTATTTGCACTAAAGAGAAAAGTCAGTCGAGTTAAACAAGATGGAAGATCTGTTGGGGAACTCTATGGGGACTTGCAGACACTATGGCAGGAAATAGACTTTCGACGGCCAAATCCGATGGTGCACACAGAAGATATTGAGAAATTCAACAGCTTTATCCAAGAATCTCGGGTCTACACGTTCTTGGATGCACTCGATGACAACCTAGATCGGGTGAGGGCTGATGTACTACAAATTGTGCCCTTTCCCACTATTGAACAAGCATATGCACGGGTGCGACAGGAAGCAAACTGACAGATGGTAATGTTGAAAGGCGAGGGCTTCACACAGCAACCCGTAGCGATGGCAGCGAGAACAGGTAATCATTCAGACCTAAAGCTTGCAACTAATCGCAACATCCACAACTTTGATGGAAAACAGGGGTGCACTCATTGTGGAGGGGCCAAACACACGGCTGAGACCTGTTTCAAATTAGTTGGCTATCCTGAGTGGTGGGTGGAGCGAAAGCGCCGCCAGCAAGATGGGAGAAGGGCTAAGGCTGTTGCACATACCAACCTAGCTGTCAATCATGGGTTGGAGGGAGCAGATCATACCCGAACTACAGGGTCAGAATTAACTCCTACACAGAACCGTGGGGGTGCTTCACTGCAGTTTGGCGCTGCACAAGTTGCGCCTACAGCTCCTGCCGCAACACCTGTTACACATGTCGCTTCTGCTTATGGATCTAACCACCAATCTCTGCATGGCTCGAACCAGACAGGTAGTACTCAGGTGCAAACCGAAAAATCAGGTATGAATACAACTTGTTGTTTAACACAAGGGAATAGGTCGGTCCAGAAAGTAAACCAATGGGTAATCGATTCTGGTGCTACTGATCACATGACTCACTCAGAAAGAGATATGTTCAATATAATGAGCTCTTCTAAAACTGGAATTATTAATGCTAATGGTGATATATACCCGGTTAAAGGAATGGGAATAGTACCAATTTCTGGAAAAATAAATCTAAAGGATACATTACTTGTTCCATCCCTGTCTACCAAACTCATATCAGTTAGCAAAATTACCGAGGATTTAAACTGTGCAGTAACCTTATTCCCTGATTCATGTGAATTTCAGGATATTCTAACGAGGGAGGTCATTGGGCGTGGTTCTAAAAGAGATGGACTGTATTACTTTGACGATCTCTCTCCAAGCAAGGTCTACTTAACTACAACCACCTATGAAGAATCAAGAAATAAGATTTGGTTATGGCACAAGAGACTTGGACACCCGTCATTTGGGTATATGAGAAAATCATCTCCTTCTTTATTTTTGGGTCTAGATCATGAGAACTTTGTCTGTGAAACTTGTATTAAGGCCAAGAGCCATAGAAATACTTACTTTCCTAGTACAAATAAATGTTTGTATCCCTTTGACTTGGTTCATAGTGATGTATGGGGACCATCTCCGATTATCTCAAAATCTGGGTGCAAATGGTTTGTTTTGTTTACGGATGATTGTACAAGAATGACATGGCTTTACTTACTCAAAACTAAGGATGAAGTTTCAATTGTTTTTAAGAATTTTTATACGATGGTTCAAACACAATTTGAAAGGACCATTAAAGTGGTAAGAAGTGATAATGGAAGAGAGTATATCAATAAAAATTTGGATGAATTCTTCAAAACAAATGGAATTGTTCATGAAACTTCATGTGTAGGAACACCTCAACAGAATGGTATTGCAGAAAGAAAAAATCGACACATTCTTGAAACTGCCAGGTCATTACTGTTTGAATATCAGGTTCCTGAATATTTTTGGGATAATGCAGTCTCTACTGCTGTTTATTTAATCAATAGAATTCCAGCAAAAGCAAATAATTTTCAGTCACCTCTTCAAGTTTTGGCCTCTTATGTAACTATACCATCGTATTTAAACTTAAGCCCAAAAATCTTTGGATGTGTTGCCTATGTACACATTCAAAAACATCTTCGATCCAAGGTAGAACCGTGTGCAGAGAAGTGCGTGTTTTTAGGATTTGGCTCACACCAAAAAGGGTACAGGTGCTATAATCCTCAAACTCAGAAGTTTTTTACCACAATGGATGTGACCTTTATCGAGGATAAACCATACTTTGCAGACACTCAAATTAATGGTCAGGGGGAGAGTAACAGTGACCATTCATTTTTTGAGTGTGTGGGCGCCGGACATGATACCTATGCCGTTCCAAGACAGGGTGAACTTGATCCGACTGAAGATGGGCAGTCTGGTTCCGAAATGATGCAGATGGATTCGGGTCCTGAGAGTGACTCGTGCATGCAGAGCATCTCGGGTCCAGTAAGTAACCCAGGTGTGGGAACCGAACTCACTCTTGTCCAGGAGTTGATGGATGAAGATGGAAACAATGGTGAGAGCAGTGATGTAGAAGAAGTAATACAGTCCAACTCTCAACCACAAGGCCCGAACTCCCTGTGGAATATCAATGAGGTAAGTTCCCTAAATCAAGAGTCTAATTTTCATAACAGATTACCTGCTAGGAGCAATCGTGGAGTCCCACCAAATCGGTACATACCTGAGGATGGAACCAGTAAAAGAGTGAAATACCCTATATCCAATTACACATCTTCAAAACACCTTCCTGAGAGATTAAGAAACCTTGTTTATAATGTTTCTTCAATACCTATTCCAGAAAGAGTAGAGGATGCTATGCATGATAAAGAATGGGTTAATGCTATGAGATTAGAAATGGATGCACTTGAAAAAAATCAAACATGGAAATTAGTTGACCTTCCTAAGGGAAAGAAAACTGTGGGTTGTAAATGGGTTTACTCTGTAAAATATGATGCCAATGGAAATATTGAAAGATACAAAGCTCGTCTGGTAGCAAAATGGTATACTCAAACATATGGAATAGATTTCCAAGAAACTTTCTCTCCAGTTGCTAAACTAAATACCATACGAGTTCTGTTGTCTCTTGCAGCAAATTTTGATTGGCCATTACACCAGTTGGACGTGAAGAATGCATTCTTGCACGGAGATCTCCAAGAAGAAATATACATGGATGTTCCACCAGGATACACATACCAAGGAATGGGTAGAAAAGTGTGCAAACTGGAACGTTCCCTGTATGGACTTAAGCAATCCCCTAGAGCTTGGTTTGAGAGATTCTGTAGTGCGATGAAGGGATATGGGTTCAGTCAAAGCAACTCAGATCATACGCTATTCTATAAACCAAATCAAGGTAAGATTGTAATTTTGATTATATATGTAGATGACATGATTATAACAGGAGATGATCAAGCGGAGATACATGACCTGGAAAAAAAATTGTCAAAAGAATTCGAGATGAAGAACTTGGGAGGACTGAAGTACTTCTTAGGAATTGAGGTGGCAAGAAATCATAGCAGCATATGTTTGTCACAAAGGAAGTACGTGCTGGATTTACTCACAGAAGTTGGGATGCTTGATTGTAAGCCTGCTGACACACCTATAGTGCAAAATCTCAAACTTGGTATCAATCTAAACCAAGAGCCCACTGACAAAGAAAGATATCAGCGTTTAGTTGGTAAGCTAATCTATCTATCTCACACTAGACCAGATATAGCATATACAGTGAGTGTAGTCAGTCAGTTCATGCATTCTCCAAGCAAAGAGCATATGGAGGCAGTCGTGAGAATCTTGCGGTACTTGAAAGGAGCTCCTGGGCGTGGACTAGTTTTCAGAAAGAATGGTCATGTAGATATGAAAGGGTACACCGATTCTGACTGGGCAGGATGCATAGATGATCGGAGATCGACAGCAGGTTACTTCATGTTTGTGGGAGGAAATTTGGTGACCTGGAGAAGTAAGAAACAGAAGGTTGTATCACTCTCAAGTGCTGAAGCTGAGTTTAGGGGAGTGGCCAAAGGAATATGTGAACTATTATGGATCCGGAGACTGCTCACGGAATTGGGATATGAGCCGACGAAGGAAATGAAGCTGTTCTGTGATAATAAGGCAGCTATTGATATTGCCCACAATCCAGTACAACATGATAGAACTAAACATGTTGAGGTGGACCGGTATTTCATTCGAGAAAAGATTGACTCAAGAATAATTGAAATTCCATATATCAAAACTGGAGATCAGATAGCTGATATACTCACTAAAGCAGTATCAAGTAGAGTCTTCAATGAGTTCATTAACAAACTGGGAATGATTGATGTCTATGTATCTACTTGAGGAGGAGTGTTGGATTGCAAGCTGATACATTTAGGCGCATAGAAGGAAAGACAAAAGAAGAGAAGGCAATAATCATAGGCGTTGTAATCAATTGGAATTGTATGATAAGTTTCCATAAGTACAATCATGTAATCTCTGTTGATTAGGATAGCTAGAAAAATGATTAATAACTTTCTATGTTTTGTATTATTTCCTAAAATTCTCTACTGGCTGCGCATATAGGTTTGATGCACACCAGAGACAAGAACATAGCGATAATCAGAAAAGCTTGTAATATCACTCTGTAACTTTTTCGAGTATGAAATAAATTAGGGAGGGAAGGGAGTTTCAGGGAGTGCTGTGTTCTTTGGTATTCTTATTTTTGACACTTATCACAGCCGAATACTATCCCCTGGATCTTAAATTCTGATAGAGTTTCCCTGTCGTGATTACCAGCATCATCAAATTGGAACAAATCTGACTCTGTGACCCAATTGAACCAACCCTAGTCTTTATTTGATTTGTGATCTTTCATTTAAGAGATTTTTCTTTATTATTGATCACCTTTTGATGAAGCTTAGAATAACTGAACAGGTCGATTGCTTCCTCAGTCTTGTAATATGCATCCTTCAGTCTTTCAAGCCAGTTCAGCAGTTGGTTCCTTTTGGGGCTTTTCTCTGCTTTCTCAATCTCCAGTGAGATATGAGGAAGTACAATTGTTTCAAGATTCCGAAACATTTTACGCTGCTCCTCCATGCTGGTTCCAAGATGATCGAACACTTCATTCCACAGCCTACTTATGACCGGTGACACTACCCACCTTGAGGTGGCTAGAGCGGCTGCCTCAAGCCATAATTGGCTGTAATTCTGTGCAGCTAGCTGCTGTACTCTTTTTCTTTTTCTTTTTTTTTTGTTTCCCTCAATTTTTTCTCTTTTTTTTTGTTGACTATAGGTGCTTTTCTAAATTACTAGATTGCGAGATAAATTACTAGCTGGTGATGCATCAGGGGGATTGTGGACAATTCTAAAATGATCAAACACTTCTTCATTCCACAGTCAACTAATGGGATATGACACCATCAGCCCTCCTTAAGATGGCTAGAGAGCTGCCGCGTCAGCCATAATTGGTTTCAATTCTATGATGCTAGCTAGTGTATCCTTCCTTTTTTTTTTCTCCTTTTGGTGACTATAGGTGTTATTTCTAAATTACTAAATTGCGAAACAGATAATATGAGAAAGTTGGTAAGGGTGAATACAAGAGGTGGATAGTACTGTAGGAATTTTTTTTTTACGAAGGCTTTTAGTGAGGACTTGGTTATGAGGATAAGATTGTTCATCTATCTATGGTTTCAAAGATAAATGGTGTGTTTGTTATGGGTTGAATAAGCTTTATTTCGAATAAGATTTATTCGGGATGAAACTAAACACGTTTTGAATAAGTTTTATTCCGAATAAGAACTTATTCAACTCTTTATTCTAATTCCACATATTTGTTGGAACAAAAGTGAATAAGAGGAGAGAGGAGAGAGGAGAGAGGAGAGAGAAAAACTTATTCAATCCCTATTCCAACCGGTACCAAACACATCCTTAGATTGTGTGATGGAAAAACAGGGGATCTGAGAGTCACCTATGTATCTTCAGATTTCCTGCTGCAAGTACGACACGTATAGTGTGTTGTGGGAAATATCATACCTTCCAAAAGGATATTACAATCCCCATGTAATGCTCTTATATTAAATCACGATCATCCCACATGTCACTGAAACCGACACACACGGTATTCCGTGCATGTAACAGATGACCAGTCAAGCAACTTCTGCAATCGGCAATAGCCAAGGCAGATGTCCCCATTTGAAAATTCAAACATTTCACCCATCAAATTGGTGGAAAAATATCTATTATCTAAGGACCACTGCTATCCGTTGTTATTATTTACGCTTATAACTCGCAACTTTCATTTTCAATATTTTTTTTTTGTTTCTCTTTTTTTAGTTGGGAGACTGCTCTTGACTACCTTCGTAATTATTATTTTTTTCCTTTCATTTTTGAGCTGAAGTAACAACTTATATTTTTCATTTTTTTATGTTATTAAATCTTCTTTCATATATTTCTTGTGCGGACACGGCTGTTGACAAACCTTCTAATTTTTCTTTTCTTTAACGTTCTTTTTTTCAGCTCTAGAAATACAACACCACCAAGTTCTCCAAAACGTGCCGTGTGTTTAGCATGCATGTTGGTACGACGGACACATGTTGGCACGACACGTGTACAGAAATACCACAACACGTGCGTGTCAACGTGTCGTGTTGAAAGCGTATCGTGTCAAAGGTTTAGCCATGTTGACACGTTTTAATACAACACGTTTTGACACGCAATATGACACGACAGTACACCACGATATGCGACACCGCCGACACGATGTCTAACACGAGTTAAGATGTTTTTTTTTTTGAGGGCCAGGTGGCAATTGCCACGCTGACAGATTTTATTTACAAAAGAAAAGTAAAGAAGAAAAGAAAAAAGACCTAAAACCTAAACTTGTACAAAAACAAAACTAGACATGTTTTTTCCAAGAAAGAATACAACGTAGATATCCTTGAATAATAAGAATGGAGGATTGCCAACATTTAAGTTCTTTATTCTAATTCCACATATTTGTTGGAACAAAAGTGAATAAGAGGAGAGAGGAGAGAGGAGAGAGAAAAACTTATTCAATCCCTATTCCAACCGGTACCAAACACACCCTTAGATTGTGTGATGGAAAAACAGGGGATCTGAGAGTCACCTATGTATCTTCAGATTTCCTGCTGCAAGTACGACACGTATAGTGTGTTGTGGGAAATATCATACCTTCCAAAAGGATATTACAATCCCCATGTAATGCTCTTATATTAAATCACGATCATCCCACATGTCACTGAAACCGACACACACGGTATTCCGTGCATGTAACAGATGACCAGTCAAGCAACTTCTGCAATCGGCAATAGCCAAGGCAGATGTCCCCATTTGAAAATTCAAACATTTCACGCATCAAATTGGTGGAAAAATATCTATTATCTAAGGACCACTGCTATCCGTTGTTATTATTTACGCTTATAACTCGCAACTTTCATTTTCAATATTTTTTTTTTGTTTCTCTTTTTTTAGTTGGGAGACTGCTCTTGACTACCTTCGTAATTATTATTTTTTTCCTTTCATTTTTGAGCTGAAGTAACAACTTATATTTTTCATTTTTTTATGTTATTAAATCTTCTTTCATATATTTCTTGTGCGGACACGGCTGTTGACAAACCTTCTAATTTTTCTTTTCTTTAACGTTCTTTTTTTCAGCTCTAGAAATACAGCACCACCAAGTTCTCCAAAACGTGCCGTGTGTTTAGCATGCATGTTGGTACGACGGACACATGTTGGCACGACACGTGTACAGAAATACCACAACACGTGCGTGTCAACGTGTCGTGTTGAAAGCGTATCGTGTCAAAGGTTTAGCCATGTTGACACGTTTTAATACAACACGTTTTGACACGCAATATGACACGACAGTACACCACGATATGCGACACCGCCGACACGATGTCTAACACGAGTTAAGATGTTTTTTTTTTGAGGGCCAGGTGGCAATTGCCACGCTGACAGATTTTATTTACAAAAGAAAAGTAAAGAAGAAAAGAAAAAAGACCTAAAACCTAAACCTGTACAAAAACAAACTAGACATGTTATTTCCAAGAAAGAATACAACGCAGATATCCTTGAATAATAAGAATGGAGGATTGCCAACATTTAAGTTCTTTATTCTAATTCCACATATTTGTTGGAACAAAAGTGAATAAGAGGAGAGAGGAGAGAGGAGAGAGAAAAACTTATTCAATCCCTATTCCAACCGGTGCCAAACACACCCTTAGATTGTGTGATGGAAAAACAGGGGATCTGAGAGTCACCTATGTATCTTCAGATTTCCTGCTGCAAGTACGACACGTATAGTGTGTTGTGGGAAATATCATACCTTCCAAAAGGATATTACAATCCCCATGTAATGCTCTTATATTAAATCACGATCATCCCACATGTCACTGAAACCGACACACACGGTATTCCCGTGCATGTAACAGATGACCAGTCAAGCAACTTCTGCAATCGGCAATAGCCAAGGCAGATGTCCCCATTTGAAAATTCAAACATTTCACGCATCAAATTGGTGGAGAAATATCTATTATCTAAGGACCACTGCTATCCGTTGTTATTATTTACGCTTATAACTCGCAACTTTCATTTTCAATATTTTTTTTTTGTTTCTCTTTTTTTAGTTGGGAGACTGCTCTTGACTACCTTCGTAATTATTATTTTTTTCCTTTCATTTTTGAGCTGAAGTAACAACTTATATTTTTCATTCACTACAGGAAAAGACACTATCTGCATCGTCTTTTTACATCCGCAAAACCGATGAAATAAGTGATATGCATCGGCTTACTGATGCAACAAAGGTGATGCAGAAAGTGGCGATGGTGATGATATCAAACGCATCGACTCACTCAGTTTCATCGGATGACTGATGCTAAAAATATATTCTCAATTGCATCAGTGTTCGGATGAAGAATAAATTATCTACTGCATCATCATGCTGATGCAACTTCTTACCTTTTGCATTGACATTCTCAATGAATTTCATTACCATAGCATCGGCTTACTCATGCAGAATTAACAATAAACTGCATCAACAAGCCAATGAAACTTATACTCTTTTGCATGAAAGTTCCTGATGCATGTGTTTTTTAGTTTCATCAACTAACGCATGCAAGATAAACGATAAACTGCATCCGCATACCAATGCAATTTATACTCTTCTGCATGAGAATTCCTGATGCATGTGATTTATAGTTGCATCAACTTACACATACATGATAAATAATAAATGCATCCACAAGCTGATGCAATTGATACAGTCAATTGTATCGACAAGCTGATGCAACTTGTACTCTTTTGCATGAAAGTTCTTAATGCATGTGATTAATATTTGCATCCATTTGCATCTTTTGCGAATAATTTTTGTATAATCGTATTTTACAATACTAATAGATTTTACAAACTAATTATCATAAATATTATCTCATTATTATTATTTTCATTTAAATAGAACATCAAAATTATAAAAAAAATTATCTCATTATCATCATTTTCATTTAAATAAAACATCAAAATATCACGACAATAAAACAAAAAGAATATAAATAAATCATAATTAATTTATAACTCAAATATTATTCAACTATTTTACATCACTTGAATTCGTTTTTCCCCTCAAATACAACTAAATTTGAACTATTTTATATTTTACAACAAATTTGTAATTCTCTCAACTACAAAATCTGACTTTGACTTCGTCAAATTTATATCCAACGCTCGAAGTTCATCCAAGAAGTGTAGCTCTACTGTCGTTGCAAAAGACCTCTTCATCACTTGGAGCACCAAAGTCAAAATTAGACCCGTCATGTTATTTGTTTTAAAAAAATATCACGTTGAAGCTATCCCTCATCGATTTCATCATCTTCATCGCTATTGCAATTATAAGTGAAAGCGCCACCCTTATGCATGAAGACACTGAAAGATACCTCACCTGCAACTAAAGCCATCAAATGTAAATTAGTTAAAATAAATCACATGCGATAAAAATCTACATTCATGTTTTTCATTTTTTATACAAAAATGTTGCCCTAGTTCTAATCATTTGCAGTAAAAACGACTAGTCCTTTAATCAAACTTTTTAGTCAACAAAATTTAAACCTTAAAAAATAAAAGATTATCAGTTTTACAAAATTATACTTTGATCTACTTGACAGAATTTTTTTTAAAAAAAAAACAATAAGACCATCTGCAAAATTATCAATAATAAGAAAAATATGTTACTTGCGATATCAAAATAAATAAGAGTTTTTATAATTTTATTACCGGAACAAAAGAGAAAGAAGTTGAGTGGGGGACATCACATCCTTTGCATATGTAATATCTGTCTCGAGGAGAAACAGAGAAGCATACGAAAATAGAGCACCAAAAAAAATAATAATAAAAAACATATGAGTAGGGAGAACATGAGAAGTATTTTCTAGATAATCTAGGTGGAGGAAGTCGTTTAAGAATGACAAAGATTGATGAGGTAATTAATATAAAATAGGAAATGAGTAATTAATGACGCCTGGTCATCTCTTAAATTATTTCGATTTGCTCCCTTTTTAGCCAATCCGTAAGAAGAAATTCAGGGAGAATATTAAGGAATGAAATTATAAGAATTATGCACCAGGTCAGCACCATTGATTGTTTTTTTTTTTTTTTGACCAATCACAATAAGAAAAAAAAATAGAAAATAGAAAATGCACACCTCTTTCAAAGCTTCTGAACAATTTATTGGGCAAGTCAGCATGGACAAATTTAGATATATTAGTGAAGCAATTACGTGACAAAGAGTTTCATGACAAAGGACAAAATATAATATATACCTTAGTATGATATAAAATCTTGCTTATATATATAAATGTCACATTAATGACGTAAATCAACTCATCTAAAAGAACATAAGTATGGTGATAGAAATTCAACTCCAATAAAAATCATTACAATAAATGATTCATCAATAACTTAGAAAAATACGTGTGAAAAAAATAACATCATTTTAGTAAAAAAAAAAATAACACTCTAAGGTTAGTAGGGTTAGTAGTGTAAGGTTAGTACTTTTTGGTGTTAGAGGGATAGAATGGTGAGGGTAGTAATTGGGTGCGACTAGTGTAAGGTTAGTGAACGTCGTTTGATACGGTGTTTTGAGGTTAGTACTTTAAGGTTAGTAACTATTAGTGTTATAATTATTATTAATTAATAGTTATCAATAATAATTAGTTTTAATAAAAAATATTGTTATTAATTATTAAATATAAAAATTAACCATCGTGCATAACATGTTCGGAGTATACATCAGAAAGATTATAAAATGAAAAAAAATCAAATAAACTATTTATGACCTACTTAAGAGGATTTAAAGTTGGTCATTCACCTTTACTTAATTTATATTACACAATAATTTCATCCTTCATAACATGTTAATATTTTCTTCCTATAACATCGTGCATAATTTCTTTTCAGATCTCATATACAAATCTAATTTTTCTCTAAATTAAATATTAAAACCTCATTAAAAATCAAATTTTATATTCATATAATTTTTAAATAACTTTTTCTGAATTTCTCATTCTTTTTAATTTTTAAAATTTTATTTAGATTAGTTTCTATAAAAATACAAGCTTTTATAAATTCGAAAAAACTACTAAAAAATTTGTAAAAATAAAAAATTTGGTTGCTCTGAAATTTCAATACATAAATTAGATTGGTTAAATAAAATGTTTTAGTTTAAAATAAATTTAACTTATAATGCTATGATGGACCAAGGTATGTATACATTATTAATGTTTTATATTAAACAACATATTTTTTATATTATAATGGTATTACTTGTCCGCTTCATATGTGATTAATTTTAATATATATTTTCAAATCTCTCACATACATTAATAGAATATTTGATAAATTATTTAATTTAGAATCATTGGGCTTTGATAAATAACAACAAAAATAATAAGCCATTAATAGTTACATAGTATATATATATCTTTATGAGAATATCTATTGTGAACCATAATGCATAGAGGGCTCCGTGATGATTAAATAACAAATATTACGAATAAGTATCATTAGTTTTAAAATGTAAACACATTTTTATTTAATAAATTATAAAAATATACTAAAAATATAAATTATATTAATTTTAGTTTTGTCATGTGGTATTGTGTTGGGTCACGTGTCAATTCGTGTCGTTTTAAAATGTGTCAATATTTGAGAATCTTCAACACGATATGACTCTGACACAACAGTTGAACATTCTAGTGTCATGCTTCATTGCTATACTAATACTTGGCATCACTAATAATTTTTTATGAGGACCGTTCTGCTAACATTGTTTTTTGTTGCCACAAGTTGCCACAACTTCATATTTTATAAATATTTGAAATTTTTAAAATTCAAACGCTGAATCTAAACCGTTAATCTTATTCAATTTAATGAGCGATGTGTTTCTATATAAGTTTTATAAAATTTGAAGTTAGTTTGATACTCGATCAAGTAGTCAACAAATGAATGAATCTAGTTAATTATGACTGATTAATTCTAATACGTTCATCATTTGGTCACTTGATCGATTATCAAACCGACTTCAAATTTTATAAAACTTACATACAAACGCATCGCTCGTTAAATTGAACAAGATCAACGGTTTGGATTCAGCGTTTGAATTTTAAAAATTTTAAATAATGATAAAATATGAAGTTGTGGCAACAAAAAATGGTGGCAGCGGAACGTTGCTCATTTTTATATTAGTAATAAATTAATTTTAAGAATTAATTTTTATTGTCTTATATTTACATTTAAAAGATTATAAAAATATAATACATGATCTCAATCATATATTTAAGAAGATATGAATCAGATAGTATTACTGAAACACTTTTTTATTTTATATTATAAACGTTAAAATATTTTTATTATTACTATTAATTTCTATTAAATTTATATGTTTTGCAAATATGCAATCAAATATCAAAAGTGACGAGAAAAAGAATTTGTAGGATGATACTATACCAATTAGGCAATGATAGTAATTACGCCTGGTCATTTTGTACTAAATTATATTAAATATTCTTCTTCTTTTGTTAAACCATTATAGGAATGAATTGTGAGAATTATGGTGCCAGGCCACTGATTCGGCATTTCTAATTTATCATTATTATTAGTATTTATCTCAGCCAATCAACATCAATTTGGCCATGAGAATAGAAACAAAATAACAAGAATGATGATAAATTAGAAAGAGTTTATATAATAGGAAAGGCGCATAAAAAAACAAAATTTAATTTTATATCTAAATGATTTTTTTCAAAAAAAGTTTTTTTTTTCTTTCTTTGAAGATACTAAATTCTGAAACAAAGGAAGGCATCAAAGGAGATTGCAGTTTTTTGAATTCATCTCCTTAGAAAAAAAAAACAAAATAATGAACTTAATTAATATTAAAATTTAAATCTAATGGTTTAGATCTATCAGTTGTTACTACAGATATGTTCGAAGGCATTTTCCAACTATCAAAATTCGTCAATTAATATTAATTTTCTCATTCAACATAGGAAATCTTTTTTGCTAACATAATAATAAATGTTGCAAAAAAAAAAAAAAACACTTCGATGATCCTCAAACATTTATGAAGTGATACAAAATCTGTGCGGCTATATTAAGTGCCACTAGTGAGACCTTAGTTGAATTTACAAATTATTTATGTAGTTCATCAATTTTTTATTGAATTTTGATTGAATTTATAGTTAATTAGAAATTTTTTATAATAATTTTTTACAATAATTCATTAGCCACATCAGCGAATATGATACAATAGCGTGAAACAATTACATCAATTAATTTTGTGTAGTTAGTTATAAAATTTACATCTGCATAGTCGATATAAGAGCTACATATTTTGTACATCAGCTGGACAAATATAATTAAATCTAGTTACATTAGTGAAATCCTATGCAGTAGCACGGATTAGTTAAATCAATTTTTTCCATGCAATTAGTTATGTTATTTACATCAATATAGCCGATGCATAAGCTGCATATTTCTTGCATCCGCAGGACAGATGCAATAATTAGTTTAATTACATCAATGAATCCTATGTAGTAGCACAAATTAGTTAAATCGGTGTTTTTCATGCAATAAGTTATAGTATTTACATCGACATAGCCAATGCATAAGCTACAGATTTGTTGCATCTACTGGATAGATGCAAGAATCTGTTGGTTGCATCAGTCATACCGATGTAGTCAAATGAAAATTGTTGCATCAATTTATCTCATGCAATTAGATCTATTATTTTCATTGCCGCAGCTGATGCAATAGCATATACATTAACTGCATTGGCTAGACAGAAGCAAATATTCAATTAGTTACATCAGTAAATCTTATGCAGATAAATGAAAATAGTTACATCGGCGTTTTCCATACAACTGGCTATTATGTACATCAACAAGCTGATGCAGAAAAATACAGGTCGATGCAAAATGCTGAAAAGTTAAGTGTGGATGCAAATAAATTTTTTAAGCTGATGCAATAGATATTTTTGACTGCAAATTCATAAATTCCGATGCAGATACTGCAGTTTCCTGTAGTGATTTTTTTATGTTATTAAATCTTCTTTCATATATTTCTTGTGCGGACACGGCTGTTGACAAACCTTCTAATTTTTCTTTTCTTTAACGTTCTTTTTTTCAGCTCTAGAAATACAGCACCACCAAGTTCTCCAAAACGTGCCGTGTGTTTAGCATGCATGTTGGTACGACGGACACATGTTGGCACGACACGTGTACAGAAATACCACAACACGTGCGTGTCAACGTGTCGTGTTGAAAGCGTATCGTGTCAAAGGTTTAGCCATGTTGACACGTTTTAATACAACACGTTTTGACACGCAATATGACACGACAGTACACCACGATATGCGACACCGCCGACACGATGTCTAACACGAGTTAAGATGTTTTTTTTTTGAGGGCCAGGTGGCAATTGCCATGCTGACAGATTTTATTTACAAAAGAAAAGTAAAGAAGAAAAGAAAAAAGACCTAAAACCTAAACCTGTACAAAAACAAAACTAGACATGTTTTTTCCAAGAAAGAATACAACGCAGATATCCTTGAATAATAAGAATGGAGGATTGCCAACATTTAAGTTCTTTATTCTAATTCCACATATTTGTTGGAACAAAAGTGAATAAGAGGAGAGAGGAGAGAGGAGAGAGAAAAACTTATTCAATCCCTATTCCAACCGGTGCCAAACACACAACGAATAAAAGGGTGTGAGTATGTAGTCTTATTAAATGAATGGGTGAGAAAGAAAAGGTGCCTTTTTAACATATATTTCATAGGGTTTCAATTAATATATATCTTTCCAATGGATGCAATCAAATTGATGCCTTAAAAGGTGCGATTTAAAAGGTGCATTGACAAAGCATGCAATCGAATGGATGCCTCCACCACCAAAGGGTGCCAACATTTTATCTATAAATAATACCTTTTTTTTCTCAAATTTTTATCAACCATTTCACATTTACAAAAAAGACAACCATAATAGATATTGCATTGCTTTAAAATAGAAATCTAGACGTGATACATGCACGGATCATGAAAATTTGTCCCGCAGCAAATTTGAAGACAGAAAATACATGGGGGATGATTTTTGTTCTTCTAGAAGTAAGGTAAATTTTTATACAATAATATTTTTCCTATATCATGTCGATTTCAATATGTGACAAAAATTTGTTTCCAACATTTTTTTTTCATATTTATTTATTTTGTCCAACAACTTTATGGGTATATATGAATTTAAAAATATTTAAATCTTTGAAATTAACTATAATATTGGCTTAAAATATTATGTTTTTTTACTAGAAAATTTTTTATTTGGTATGTAGGGAGGTGTTATATAATGTGTTGTTGATATTAGATATTATCAACGGATCTAAAATGATTTTACAGAACCACGTGCGAGATTGGATGATTCAACATAGAACATATTAGAGAACGCTATGGTATAGTTCCCCACAAGTTTTGTATTGGTTTTTCCAAAAACGCTTATGTTACTCCTTTTCCATCAAATCTCCTTGTCAAATTCATATTTTGCTTTGATTTCAAGCCTTTTGAAAATATCATAATTGAAATTATTGACTTAACACAACCTATTTGTACATAAATTGTTTAAATTTAAAATTCTAATTCTTAATTACAATTTATTTATTAATTTGTATATTTTTAATTTTTTTTTAAATTCAATTCATTTTTTAGTATTTCATAATACTTGTAGCAATATTAATTATCATTATAAAAGCTACTATTATTGTCACTTATCTAAAGTTTGATATTTGTATATTTGTAATTAATGTAGATGTCATTGGGATGATTTATGAGTTTTATTCTGTGAAGGTATATATATTGAATGATTAATACCGAAATGTTTAAATTGTTATTACTTTTCATTCTTGAGCAATTCAATTTATGAAATTTATCTTCTTATAGAAAATATACTTTAAAAATTTTTAAATTCTTTTATATTAAAACCATTGATTCAAACTTATCTATATACTTAAAATCAAAATTAATGCCATAATATCGCATATATTGTTTACAATGGATACCATTATCGTCGACCGAAGCTCGATGCACAGATCTAGTTTTAATACTTTACAGTGGCAAATTACTAATTTTAAAATTTTATGGTGGCATATTTAAAAGGGCATAATGGTCATATCAATCAGTCAATGACATAAATATAATTTTATCATTTAGTGATGCCATAAAAATAATTTGTTATTTAGTGATGGCATATCTTTCATTTTCAATTTTGACAATGGCATAAACCTAAATCACCCTTAATAATATTAACACAAATCATCATTTGAAAGACCAATACTCGGGGGCGGAGCCAGACTTTTAGACTTTAGAATAAGAGAGGCAAAGAGAGACCATTTTAAAATTTTTTAATTTTTGAGGGGAGCAAATTAAATGAATCAAACAGACTAGCATGTAATTTTTGCACTTTTTAGGGGTTGTTTTCAATATAAGGGGACAATGCCCAATTTTGCATACATGTAGCTCCGCCTGGCGATACTAATATCGGTTTTTCTTCTTCTTCCATCATCCTAAATGGTTATGTTGGTGAAACCTTCCTACATGCTAGGGGTTTGAGGCAAGGAGATCCTCTTTCTCCTTACCTGTTTCTCATTGCTGCTGATGTACTCGATAGAATGTTGTCTTTAGCTGCCGACACACTTTCAGATACACTCTCCCGAAAGTTTGATCGGCCTTTTCAAATACTTTAGTATGCGGACGATACTTTGTTATTTGCACCAGTGACACCTCCAGCACTACAGGCATTGAAGACAACCCTAGAACTCTTCTCGACTGCTTCTGATCTCTCCATGAATTTTGCCAAAAGCTGCTTTGTTCTAGTGAACCTTCAACCTTCCTTGTTTGCTGATGTTCAATCTGTGCTTCAATGCTCACCTACTGAATTGCCAATAACTTATTTAGGCTTGCCCCTCACTCTTAAACGACCAACTCGTCAGGCCTACCAAGATCTCATACAAAAAATTGAAAAGCGGCTGAAAGGATGGAAATCCAAACTGCTGTCCCGAGCTGGTAGGATTCAACTTGCCGCTTCTGTTATCTCCTCAATTCCAATTTATTTCCTTTCTGTTTTTCTATTGCCAAAATGGGTCGTGAACTCTATTGACAAGTTACGGAGAAGGTTCATCTGGGGAGAATCTTCTGCCATTACTCCCCTAAATTGGACAACAGTTTGTCTACCGAAAGCTTTGGGTGGCTTTGGACTACGAAACTTGCATCTTCAGAATATCTCATTGCTTATCAGGTGATGGTGGAGGCTATATGGAATTGAGGATTCAATTTGGGCTCAAATTGCTGGTTTGATTTACAAACGAGCTGGTCCCCTTGTGGGGCCAATGATGTGGATTTCTACTGGCTCATTCTTTTGGCACCAACTTCGAAGCATCTGCTTCTATTTTCAGCTTTTCACAAGATGGACAGTGGGTGATTGGAATACTATTCTGGTTTGGGCAGATAACTAGAGAGGATCACCATTACATTTTTTCTTGGTGCTGAAAAGTGGGACCAGCAGCATAAGCTTCTTACTTTGAGGCAGGCTGTCGGTCTGTCTCATTCTTTGTTCCAGTCCCAGCTTACTAGGCTTGATTTTGAGCTTACTAACCATCTCAACCGGTTGCACTTGAGGAATACTCCCGATCTTATTCGTTGGACTCTAACAAGAGATGGAATTTTCTCTTCTTCTAGCGCCTACAAGTCTCTGATATTTGTTGGTAAAATAAGATCACAATTTGCTTTCTTATGGAACTTGAAAATCACTCCTAGTGTTAAATACTTTGGTATTTTACTTATGTGTAATAGACTTCCTACTAGATGCAAGTTACACAGCATGAGAGTTCTCAATCAACCAACATGTCCTCTTTGTGATACTGGTGATGAGACTCATCTTCATCTCTTCTTCACATGCCAAGTTACAAGAGTATTTTGGCATCATTTCTCCAACTTGACTGGCCTGCATCTGCCCCCTGCTGCCTCCTCGGTGTTGGATGTGATTTCCACTTTCAAATCTTCCCTACTTGTGGGAGGTTGTTCTAGAGACCTTTCTTTTCTTTTTTACAGCTTTGCATATTATCTGGCGAGCAAGAAATGCAAAGATTTTCAGAGATGAGATAAGAGCACCTATGGTCTTGGCTGGGATTGGAGCAAGTGAGGCTAAGCTAGTTTTAGAAATGCATAACATGACAATCTCCAAGCTTTTTACAATTGTGCTGATTTCCTACTTGGCTAGTTGGTTTGTATAGTTCTGGTACGTTTCTACTATGGTGTGGTTTGTACTGGTTTTTTCTTGTTTTTTTATTTTTTCTGTTCCTTAGCAGCCGCTGCTAAGTTGTCTAAAAAAAGGTTAGGTAGATTTGGTATTTTCCCGTCAAGTAGTAGCTAAACTTGAATGATAGGAAGTTAAACCCAACCAAACGTAGCCACTTTAATTGTATCAAAACCAATAGACGGTCAACAATTCGAAAGATGAGATCTAGATCATGAACCAGAAATGGAGATCTATTCCCAACAGATGAAAATTAAGGAAAATCTTAGATATAAGAAAATAGACTTATAACACTTAAGCCAAGGAACGAAAGTTGAAACTTAGGTTTTATAAGAGCTTTAATAAATTGATTAAAACATGTTAATCTCTCTCACCTAATTACCCGTTTATAAAACACGTTACGCGGAATTACGCATTTTATGAATGGATAAATAGGCTCCTAACGCGGTTTATGAACGGATAAATAGGTTGAATTCATTACTACTTTCACGAACGGGTAAAAAAATATTTATTGCCAAATATAAAACGGGTTATTCTTGTAATAACGCTTTTTATAAACAGGTTATTACACCTGTTTCAACTAACTTTCGCCCTTTTAATCAAATTTTTGTCATTTCAATCAAACTTTTGTAATTTCAAATAAATTTGTCTATCAATTTGTGAAACTTTTGGAGGTGGTTTTTTCCACATAGGTTGTAGTCTGCAAACCACGTTTGCTGATATTATAAACGAATTATACAACCGGCTCCAGATAATGGAAACCCAATACACCTTTAATATCCATGGCCGTTACAATGATATAATAGTGAATTGGAGATATGAATCTCTATTTTTTTCTGTGAATTCTGAAGATCAATGGCGATATTTTTACCACGGGACAATCAAGACGAGAGGATTACCGATTATTGAGTTTTATGTCAATTTCATTCCCGTATATGACATGGGACCAAATCTGAACATAACACCCCTTGATGAGCCCAGTAGTAGCGAGCCAAACACTACATTAAATTTTGGATGTGGTAAGGAATCCAATCCGTACCAATACAAGTGCAAGCAATCTGTTCTGGTTACGAACTAGAGTTATGGTTTCAGCAAACCTACGGAAGATAACAACATATCAGGAGATGATGTTGAGGTGGTCGATGAAAACAATGAAGAACGTCCAGCGAGTTATTCTGAACTTCCTACCGGAGAAGAATTTATCGATGTGGAGCAGTTCTCCAAGGCAGAATTGCCCTTTTATGCAAACTGTGACCAGCCATACCTTTTCGAAAAAACGGACACTCACCATCCGGTAAGTGCATTGTGTGATATTTCGATGTTTGAGTATGTTGGTAGGTCGGAGTCTAATTTAGAGACAGAAGGGAACTCACTCCTAGTAAAAGATTATGTTCAAAGAAACAACTAATTCTAGCAGTTTGTGATGTTGCTTGCAAAAAAAAATGTTGAAGTAACAATCGAATCTAGCAATGGACAAAAACTTATAATGGTTTGTGTTCAGAAACCGAATTGTAAGTGGCGATTCTATGGTAGACCTGAAAATTATAATACCAATTGGAAGATTTCTACCAATCCAAATGAGCATACTTTTTCGCAACCACCCGACGAAAGAGGTCATGATAACCTTATGACTAGCTTTATTGCTGAACATGTTAGAGATGAATTGAAAAAAAATATAGCTAAAACTGTTGACGACATAGGAGGGCTTATAAGGGCTAGATATCCACGTATTCAACCCACTTGTAATAAACTATGGCGTGGGACTCGAGCAATTATTTGGATCTTGGGAAGGGGCGTACAAGAAGCTTCCACGGCTTTAGGAGGCAATCAAGGCAACGACCCCAAGGACGAAGTACACGATTGTTTCTTGGCCGACGGACGATCCTAACTTCGACTCTTCAAGATGATGGTTTGGGTTTATGGTCCGTGCATAGAAGCACTGAAATATACCAGACCTATTATCTCAATTGATACTAGTTTTCTATCGGGCTGATAGAAAGGAAGGTAGTTTACAGTGTGTGGTTATGATCCAGAAAACCATTTAATTTCGGTTGCATTCGGATTGGCCAAGAAAGAGGAAATTTTTTCGTGGGAATGGTTCATTTTTTGGGTTAGATCAGAGGTTATAGGAGTGTACACTAAGTATTGTGTCATATCTGACCGTCATAGGACAATAAAATCATTATCTGTTTCAACAGAGTACAATTAGAAGGCACAAGGTCTGCATGTTATAGCGATTCATCGTTACTGTATGCAACACATTGTTGAGGACTTATGGAAAGAGGATGGCGGGGGAGACAACTCCGATTTGAAATTTTTTTTCCAAGTGTAGACTGGCAAAATAAGAAAAATTGTAGGCGTTTCAGAGTGAAATGGCAAGAATTGAAAGGGACAAATGAGAGGGTTTATTGATATCTAAGAAATTATGGTAAAAATAATGAAGCCGACCCCAAAGAGGCATTGAAACTGTATAAATGAGCCCAGAGATTTGACAAATGGCATCAATGGGGTATAATGACGAGTAATAGATTAGAGAGTCTGAATAATATTTTTAGAATTGAGAGAACATTACCTGTGTCAGCAATTGTGGAAGGAACGTGGTACAAATGTGCTAATTGGATGAACAAGAGAACACAAGTGGCGTTTCAAAGGCTTAGCTTAGGAGAAAAATGGCCACAAAATATCAAGAATAAAGTGAACAAGCAAGATAAAAAATCACGTAAGTACTAAAAATCCATTATTTCATTTGTTCATACATTTTAATATAACATTGTAGTAACTTCAAATGTCCATTGCATTGGAAGAGGAGATGAATACTTTCGTGGTGAGATTGGACCTTGGAGAATTTTGTGTCAAAGTTCGCGACGAATACTGTGATGGTATAGGGTACGATTATTCCACTTACTAGGTCCTAATTCCACCTCAAATGGAGCCAACCGATGGGCAGATACCTTTCACTGGTACCAAATGTGATTGTTTAAAACTACAATTGACTAGTATACCTTGCACACACGTAATTGTTGTTTGTAGGGAGACAAATTACGGTGTGGATCAGTTCGTGGATCCTTGATATTGCATGCACAACCAACACATGATATGGTAGGCAGGTCAGTTTCACTGTTACAAAGATGAGAATGAATGACCAGTTTATGATGGTCCGACAGTTGTCCCAGACAAGAGTTTGATCAATCGAGGAAGGCGTAAAGTAATTCGTGGTGAGATGTGGATGGACAGAATGAAAGGAAGAAAAGGTAAAGATCTGAAAACAAAAAAAACCAAGAAAAAAGAAGGCAAAATTGGATATAACCCCCTCAAATCTTTTCAAATCGGATATAAACCCCTCTAATCTTTAAAATCGGATATAACCCCCTCTAATCTTGTTTAACAGCGATATAAACCCTTTCTATTAAATTTAAATTCTTATGACCAAATTGCCCCTTTTATATGACATGATAACTCTGTCTTTGTCCTCTCTCTCCGCATTTCACAAAGGTTTCGATAAAGTCTAAGGAGCCAATATAGTCCTATCTGTCTGCATTTCAAGAAGGTTTTAATAAAGTCTATCTAGCCAATATAATCCAAGTTTGTGGAAAATAATAGAAAATCCAGAAAATAATGTTTTTATCTAAACAAAAATTTAGTTTGACCCAAACCCAAGTTGGACTAAGATGAATGAACTAAGCCAATCAGATTTTATCTCAGATCCCTTTATTCGAGTTGTGAGCGATGATTTATGAATTGACATAATTCTTGAATAAAAATGAAAATTTCAAGGTAACGCTAATCCTTTTATTACAATTCATTTGTCAGTTATCATTTACTAACTACAATAAGAATTTATTAGCGTAACAGAAAATGGAGGATTGATCTCAAGTAGTTAGCTAGTATAACAAATTATCTAATAATAGGCTCTGATTAGGTTCATTGGATACCGAGATTAGGAGAGAGGATGGAAAACAAAGTTTTCGCTGGAGATTGGGAAAAAAGAGATGTTAATTTTACCTAAAGATCTTTATTATTGTCAGAGTATAGAATGTGAGAAGATGAATCGTACTGGGCCTGATAATAGTACAGGTAGGTGAGGGTATATTGGTCATAAATTTTAAACAATGATATTTTAATATTTAAATATGATTGAATTTATTTGAAAGGGTTTATATCCATGTTAAACAAGATTTGAGGGGTTATATCCGATTTTGAAGATTAGAGGGGGTTATATCCGATTTTGCCAAAAAAGAAAAGTTAAGCTTCAACAAGTCAGCAACCACAACCACAACCACCATATTCGATGAATGCACTGCAATCTGGACATCACATTAGTAAACCACCAACAAGGACCAACAGTTCAAGTAGGGAAGTGACATTTGAACCTACTGTTCGGACCGTTCAAATGACCATTCAGCCAGGACGAAGGACATTGCATGTTGATCCACGAACCATGACCAATCGGGAGGATCAAGGATACATTCAACCACGATAAAATTCAATCCGCATTCATCCACGAGCCACCCATGTCGCATCTGGGAGTATGAGATCTAAGTCAGGTAGGTTTTCGACTAGCGAAACAGATAGAGCTACTTAATCTGGGGATAGAAGAGGAATTCGGTCGAAAATTCGTAATGTGTTATCTTTTGGAAGGAAGAAAAAATGAACCATTTGTATTGTAATTTGGATTGATTGTTTAACGGACCCTAGTTTTTATTAATATTTTTATGAATTGCAATTTGGATTGTTTGTTCGTTTCATGGATTGTACTTTTTATTATTATTTTTATGTATTGTACTTTGGATTATTTGTTTGTTTTCATGGAATATAAATTGGATTGTGTGTTTTAATAATATTTTAAGTCTCATAATATCAATTATGACAAGTTTACACCGTAATATTATTGATGAATATAAAACACAATCATACAACACATTCACAAATATAAAACACATATTCTACAATACAATCATATAATAAATAATCATAAAAAACTAATAAAAAACACGAAATAATAAAACACCTAATAATTATTGCATGCAGTGTATGTCATTTTCATTTAAATGATGATTTTCAAAACTGGGAGGATAAGTTTGTTTCAAAGACAACCATACAACTCCACCTGAAAGGAGGACACGATAACCTTCATTCCTCTAAACTAGGTCTGTCCAGTGCTTCGGGCCTCTCACATGAAATACATCTCTTTCAAATACCTTGACGTAGAATTTATCACAAGGATATTGAGCATACATTTGCATCAGTATATCTCGATCAGTTGTAAATGCATCTCCCTGCAAAAGCAAACCGGTGCAGACATGACGTGGTTTTGTAGCCATGACAATTTTTTTTTCACTATCTTCTCTCTTTCTTTTTCTTCTTTTTTTTTCTCTTCTTCTCTTCTCTTTCTTCTCTTTTTTTTTTTTTGAGCGGTGAATAAGATGATAGATGAAGACAGATATATATCCAAATGTTGCGCCCTAATAACGCATTTTATAAACGCGCTACTGTCCCTGAAAAAGCTTCCTGCCCAACTAACAATTCAGAGCGCAGCAGTAATGAATTTAGCCTATTTACCCATTCATAAACCGCGTTTGTAGCCTATTTACCCATTAATAAAACACGTAATTCCGCATAGCGCGTTTTATAAACGGGTAATTAGGTGAGAGAGATTAATGTGTTTTATTAACAGGTAATTACTTGGTTCTCATTAAAATAAAAAAATCTTGATTTCTTTTAAATTTCTTTAATAAAATATTTTTTATTAAAAATTACGGACCTAGGCTGAAGGGAAATATTAATTGCTAAAAATATATAATTAGAAAATCATTACAGCTTATTTTGATAATTGAAAACTGTTACGGGAAATATAAAAATTAATAGTTTAAAATTACAACAGAAAAAATATAAAAGAGTATTAATTGAAATACTGGCAAACAAATACTATTGAAAATAGTAACATATATAATATAATGTATTTAGTTAGAAAAGTTGAAATTAGTGTCGAAAAGTATCACTTTCTCTTTCTACATGTTTTCTCTTTCAACTGTATAAGTAAATATTGATGGAACTACAAAAATAGCACTGCTCTCATAATCTTCGTACTAAAAAATGCCAACATTTTTACACCAATAGAGGGTTCAAATAGAGGGTTAAAAAATGCCAACACTTTAACACATCCATTTGAAATAGTGTTCATCTGCTCCAGGACACAAAAATTTCTATAGAAATCAATGGGAATGAGGATGAGAGAGGAGAATCACTCTTCATAATTTTGATCAATTTTCTCATTCTAAATTTGAGAATTAAAATTTTGTTCTCCCCTCCTTTCAATTATACTCTAATTTCTGAAGCAAGAGCTTAGTCTTCGTCGACAAATAACTGAGTTTGCCGGGTCACAGTCTCACAGAGCGCTAGAAGTGGGATAAGCAATATGTTTGCCCCATGAATATTCAACAGGTACCTAACTCACCTCCCATTGAGTCCTAGTTAAATACAGAGAGAAGTCTTTCCTGATCATAGCCAAGAGAGAAAAAGAGGGGCAAACAAAAAAAAAAAAAAGAAAAAAAATCCTCCACCCTAGTGCTTTGTAGTTTTTAAAAATGGAACCAATACAGCCTCAGCCTCTTCCAAGCAAGCTCCAGCTTATCAGCGCAGACAGCGTCTTTTCCTCAGAAGCTCAGAGTTTCGTTGAGGAGCTAAAGGAGTACTCCAGTGCAAGATCTAATTACACCGTGATCTCCATCATTGGCCCCCAGAGCAGTGGTAACTGATAATTAATTAACTTTGATCACACTTTGTTCGATAACTTTTACTCTTCAACATACCAATTATACCAAAACTTACGAAAGGAAATCAAATCAAATACACACATATAGAGTTCTGCTATGGTGAGTCACGATTCACCACGTCGTGCTAAAAAATTCCTAGATCTGGTTCAAAATGACCGATCCAAACCGTCCAATACGATCTCCCTATTGAAATTTTCATGCAGACCAAATTTTATATTTTTTTTTAAATTTGAAGTATTTTTTCAGATTTTAAAAAACTACTGTTTTTGAATGGTTTAGGACTAATTAGATTAGCGATTTTCTAAAATTTCAAAAAAATACTTTAAAATTTCGAAAATATGCTTAAAACCTCTGGTGAGTCGCGACTCACCATAGCAAAACTCTCTCTCTCTCTCTCTATATATATATATATATGATCTCTAGTTCAAAATGACCGATCCAAATAGTCCAATATGATCTCCCTAATGAAACCTCCATGCAGATCAAATTTTGACATTTTTTCAAAATTTTTAAGTATTTTTTCGAAATTTTAAAAAATCGTTAATCTAATTAGTTCTGAACGGTTCAAAAACAGCAGTTTTTAAAAATTCAAAAAAATAATTAAAAATTAAAAAAAGTATATAAAATTTGGTCTGCATGGAGATTTCAATAGAGAAATCATACTGGACGGTATGCATTGGTCATTTTAAATTAGATCTAGGAGTTTTGGTCGCAACTCACGGACCCTCTTATGAGTTGCAACTCATCATAGCAAAACTGTAAAATAAAAAAAAAATACTTAGAAATTTCAAAAAAATGTGAAATTTGATCTGTACAGAGATTTCAAAAGGGAGATCATATTGGAAAGTTTGGATCAGTAATTTCGAACTAGATCTAGGAGTTTTGATCGCAACTCACGGACCTTCTCGTGAGTTGCGAGCAGAACTCCTAGATCTAGTTCAAAATAACCGATCCAAACCGTTTAGTAATCCAAGAAAAATTTCAATACAAAAAATTTGTAGGTTCAAATTTAGTAATTTCTGTCATCAAAAGTCTCCATATAAATTTAGCATAAATTTTATGCCAAAAAAACTTACCAAAAACAACTTCTTGCATAAATCCAGATCGATCGATTAGCAAAAATTGGACTCGCATGTCGTAGGAGGGGATATTTTTTTTTTCTATAGATTAAGCATGACATACGTACTTTAGATTTCCAAATATATCTACCATGGATTTCAAAATATATTTACTTCTTAATTAAATAATGATTGATATGCCTATTTTTAATTTATATTTAAAAACAACTATTTTTTACAAATATTATTTAGGCCAATGCGGAACCTAATGCGGTCACGCATGATTAATAATATAGATTATTATTATTATTATTATTTTGATACATGGCCCTTAGACACTCCCACAAAGAGTCAAGGACTCAAGGGGTAAAAGGATAATAATGGTATTTTTATAATACAGGGTCAAAAATGTGACACCCCGTTGAATACTGTTATTAGACAACGCATGACAGAGTGCTCGCCGCTGATGCCTGCTGCACCCGCAAGGCTTACTAATGCTTATTTTACAAATTAATGTGGATTAAACAAAATTAACATACATGTCAAATATAAATTTATAATTAATTACACAAATATAAGGTAAATCCTACAACAGCCTGGTTCATATAGGTTTCTAACCACAGTATCCAATGGCCCACTACTCATCTTCCTGCCTAACACTTGATCTGAAACCTGGAACCCACAACCTATAGTGAAAAACATGCAAAATACACGGAATGAGATAAATAAAATTTATCTCAGTACGTTCAGTTCCAGCCACTTGAGTTTTGATTATCATACGTTGGAACTAAATACATAACTGAGCCAAACAATGTTTTCAATCAAATCCATATTTATTTCAAGTAAACAATAAATATAAAGTTTTGATCAAGCAATGCAGTTATGAAATAAATTCAATGCTCTTCAAAATCATTTAAAATTCAAAGTATGACAACTGTAATTTCAATTCCTTAGAAAAGTAATTAATAGTATGCAACAACTAACATGTAAAAACATTCACATCTTGTTTCAAGCAGACATAACAATGTCAAATTAATTAAATCCATACAGTATGCAATGTGAACTCAACAATCACTTCCATAACAATTCAAATTCCAAAGTATAACAAATGTCGACTCATTTGATTGGACAATTATCTAGTATGCAAGTCTGGTTTCTTTTGTCATCATCAAAGTCAAATATGTCGTGAGACACCTTCTATGAGGGCTACCAATGACCAAACAGATATGTCACGAGTCTCCTTCTATGAGGACTACCAATGGCCGGACATATATGCCACGAGTCACCTTCTATGAGGGCTGCCAATTGCCGGACAGATATGTCACGAGTCACCTTCTATGAAGGCTGCTAATGGCCGGACATATATGCCACGAGTCTCCTTCTATGAGGGCTGCCAATGGCAGGACAAATATGCCACTTCACTTTCTATGAGGGCTGCCAATGGCCAATTGAATTCATATATCATTTAATCAATTAGGTCATTCAATGTACAAGCAAGCTGGAAACACTTACACTCCGAACCATTCTAGACTGGACCTACTGAGTCCCGGTACATAAGCGCTTACTATACAGTGCTTGGTAGGATAGGTCATGACTCCACCTCCAAACATTACGAGTGTCTATCTCAACCACGCAAGCTGTACTTACCTCAATTAGAACATATTTCAATCGGATACCATTCAATATGCCACTGTTGAGTGAGGTGGTTCGGTTTTTGAAGAGGTGATTTTTTTTTTTTGTTTCGTTATCTGTTGGAGCCGAAGGAAGAGACAGGGAGAAGAAAGAAAGGGGCTTCCCACTCTTAAAGTTCCGAATTTATTTTTATTATTATTATTTTTTTGCTTTTGTTTTTGTTTTTTTTAACCAAACTAATGTCTCATCCATTAAATCAAAATCCATACTTCGTTCTTCCCAAACTTTAAGTATACAGCATGTCAACCAGCAGATAAAGACTTCAATTTTTTTTTTAAATTTCCTTAAAAATAGTGCAGATGGTATCATAACATTTTTATCAATGGATGGCCAATTAGTAATTACCATAGGGCAAATATATTTCTATTTTCTACCAATGGATGACTAAAAAGCTAGTAAGCTCCCACATTTCTATAACCATGCAGGAAAATATATTTTTCATCATTTTAATTTTTCTGTTGAAAGAAAAGCATGCCTTAATTTCCAAAGGTGAGAATTATTAATGTTAGATGTTTAATCATGAACTTTTGTTCGTTAAATTTAATGTGTTGACAGTCAGACTGACAACATTTGTTCAACATATTTTGTTTTTTAGGTAAAAGTTGTCTACTGAATGCCTTATTTAAGACCGAATTCGAAGTTCTTCCTCAGAACCAAAGGTAAAATTAAATTTTGTTAACGTAGAATCTTTGATCATATTTTTCAATATTGGGCGTCGACTTGAAATTTTTGAAGTTAAAATGTTGAAGAACTACATTTGGTATGTTGCCTGTTTCTTGTCTATGCATCATTAAGTTACGTGTTGACATTACTAATTAGATGATCGTTCATTTGTTGATGTGTTCTTTCACTATTGCTGTAATGTTCCCATTTTTTTTTTTTTTTCCATTCTCGAGTGTCCACATTTTCGTATCATATTATTTGAGCCTTAACGAATAGTTAACGAGCTCTCAATGTGTACGTAGGCAGCAAACCACAAAAGGAATTTGGATTGCTCGATGCGTTAAACCTTGCATAATTGTCATGGATGTTGAAGGATCGGACGGGAAGGAAAGAGGGGAGGTAGCTTTTTGTATTAAAATTTTAAACACTGAATTTGCCTCAATTATTATCTATGCTTTTTATTTCGGTAATCATACTAAACCAACCGCAACACTACAGTAACAGACTCGCATTCCAAGAGCGGGTTGCCCTTATTATTGCCACGAACTTTCATAATATGAACCTAGTTCTTGATTCGGTTCCCCTATCACTAACAGTAAATTTAATTAGGGCCTCTTGAAGAACGAAGATTTAGTCCGTCCGAAATCTATTTTCAAACTGAAAGATGAAAAGTTAATCTGAGAAATAGAATATAAATCCATATTCTAGTATCTTCCTGACGTGTCGGAACTTATAGTCTTATAGTTTAATAATTTATCAACCATCTCTTTCAGAAATTAATAAATCGTCATCCCTGCATATCCAAACAAACACACATAAATATATGCGAAACAAAGCAAGAATATCGCATATATATTGACAATTGTTATTCTTGAATCGTAATGCAGGATGGCAAATTTTTTGAAAGGCGAAGTGCACTTTTTGCTTTGACAGTTTCTGACGTTTTGCTACTCAACATGTTAGTATACTCCCTTCTGAAGTACATGAATTTACATGTTCTATCCTTCGGTAAATGATAATATAACCAGTAGTACTGATGGAAGAACTTACAGAAAAATTAATCATTGTACTGGTATAAGTGATTAAATGCACAATTCATTAATATTTATTGCAGGTGGTATATGTTAGATTATTTCCATATAGGCTGACGAGTCTATATGGAAACAATCTAAATTAAGTATGGGCTGATTATTGTTTGGTATCCAAGTTTCTATTGATTATGGTAATAAGCTAAACATGGCTGTAAAGAAATAGCAGATTTTGTGCAATAGATGTGTTGCCTTTTATAGGTGGTTATATTTAGAAACATTACCTATTTTATGATGGACAAAATATGGTATTGTGTGGTGGTCAAGAAGCCCTTGGCACTATAAATAAAGGGGTTGGTCCCCAAGAGACAGGACACACACGAGTATTGCTGCATACATGCGTTGATAGCAGCATCTCTGCCCCTCTCCCTAATTATTCCATCGATTAGAGAGAGATAGTGCTTTTGTTCAGGCTAAAGGCATCAAAAGGCGCGTCTTGTTCTCTTGGAAGATCTTTCTCCCTACTTAGGTGCGTGGAACAGTTTTGGTGAAGGTGCATACACATCAGGACACATCAAGAAGTGCTTAACATCAAGATTCAGACCATAGCAATGGAATTAGGTAAGCTTCCGCTCTCGATTTAGTTTGCTGGTGTTTTGGAACGGTCCGGTCTATGACCAGAACGGTCCGTTCCAACTGTTGGTTCTGCGAGTTTATGTTTTCTGGGTTGCTTATTTGACTTGTTAGAATTGTTTATTCCCTTTGGCTTTAAAGCAAACCCAACAAGTGGTATCAGAGCCACTCGTCGTGAGCCAGTAGCATGACACATAATTTTGGATCTAATTGAAGTGTTTGAATTGATTTGGTGAGATTGTTGATTTGAACTGAACTGTTTAAATTTCTGGCATGTATGTTCTGGAATTTTTTCTGGACTGTTTTCTGAACTGTTTCTGATTTATCTGGCTTTTGGACGGTCCGTTTCATGGCTCGAACGGACCGTTCCATTAACTTTGGATTGTTTATGATCTGTTTATTGAGTATTGTGCCAGACTTATTGTTTGTAATTGCAAATTGGACCCAAAGGGCTACAACTTGAACTGTTATTGAATTGTTTATTTTGATTTAGCTCTTTGTTATGATTCAAATTATTTTGAAATTTCAATTGCTTGAAAAGATTTTGAAAATTAAGTTAAAGTTTTAAAAATTCAAAATCGTTTAAAATCTGACCTAATTGGATGATTTAGATTTAAAGTAGATTGTCAGGTTAGGAGAGAAATCTTTAGGGTTTCTCGACCTAGATTAGGACGACATTTTCTACTCTTCTCTGCGGTTTTCAGGCGGTCCGTTCCACTTCAGTTTTGGTTGCAAACTGTTAGGTACTGACCAGAGTTTAGGACGGTCCGTTCTACAACCAGAACGGTCCGTTCCAGAACCAGATTGTTAGATTTTAAGCCAAAATTCAGGTTGTTTGTACTGGTTAGGTACAAATGACACTTTATGCATCCATCCTCTTCTCTTCTTTGCCGTGGTTTTCATTAGTAAGAGCTGTAAGCGTTGGGTTACACCATGTTGTCATGAGGACAAGTTCTGTCGCAGAAAATAAGGTCGGCGCCTAAAGTGTCCATATGACCCTGGCCTTTTCTGGGAATCTTGCCTGGATGTGGTGTAATTTCAATGGCTGCTGGCTGAACGGGAGACCACCGCTTTCTTTTCTTATCTCAATATGACTCGTACTAGCTTGTATGGTCATATCTCTCTTTGGTTCTCTTCTGGTCTATTTAGGGCGGACCGTTCTCTCACCAAAACGGTCCGTTTCAGGTTTGTTGGTTCGTACGATCCAACGCGTATATACCTTAGGGTTTGCAACTGGGTCCTAAGTCTATATCATCCTAGGTCAGTATTTAGTTAGGCTTTTCATCTTAGGATTGATGTGCATAATGAAAAGTCTAGGATTAGGTATATTTTAAGTCTAATATAAAGGTAATTTGAATTGTATTTTGAGAATTGAACCAATATTAATATCATCCCGCCAAAGTGGGCTCTCATATTAATGGTTGTTTCAAAGACTCAGGTACAAAGTGTATTAAGGTACATGTAACTTCTAAACTATGGATCGGCCCAAAGGAAGGACATAATTTAAAAGACTACATGTACAATGTTTTGGTAGAATCAAATGGGTAATGATTATAAGGTTTTACATACAATTAATTAATCGGCCCAAAGGAAGGTTAATTAATTGATATGTTATGAATCGTTACATTTGATGCTACACCTAGTTAATTGAAGTTTGCTTGGAGACTCCAAAGAGCACTTGCAAATGAATAAAGACTAGTAGATGAGATTTAGACCTTTATATTTTATGATTTAACTTATACATTATGGTTATTAACATTAGTGTATATTTTGTCTTTGGTTTATTTTAGCAAACATTCCAGCTAGCATTAACAGCATACCCATGCTGACTGGTTCCAACTTTAAGGAATGGAAAGAGAACTTGATGATAGTTCTCGGTTGTCTAGATATTGACCTTGCATTCAGGGAGCAGAGACCAACTGAGATTGATGCTAAAAGCACTCAACAACACATTCAAAGTGTAGCTCAATGGAATCGCTCTAATCGCATGGGCATAATGATCATTAAGAAGACAATTCCAGAGGCATTCAGGGGTACCATTTCTGATTCCGATGAGGCTAAGGCATGCTTGGAAGAAATTGAGAAGAGATTTGCCAAGAATGAGAAATCGGAGATTTGTACATTCATGGCAAGACTCACCTCTATAAAGTATAATGGAAAAGGTAACATTCGTGAGTACGTTTTGGAAGTGTCTAATCTTGCTTCAAAGTTACAAGCCCTTAAGTTAGACATATCTGAAGAAATTCAGGTGTGTCTAGTGCTTAACTCTCTCCCTAGTCAGTATAACCATTTCAAGGTTACTTATAACTGCACTAAGGACAAGTGGACTCTGAATGAACTGATTTCGCATCTAGTTCAAGAAGAGGAAAGGTTGAAGCTTGATAAGACACACAGTGCTAACGTTGCCTCCACTTCCAAGAATAATGGAAAGAAGAAACAAAATAAGAAAAATGCTGCTAATTCAGAGCCAAAGAAGGAACCCAATAAGGGGAAGACTGGCAATAAGCCAAAGAATCCAAATGGGTGCTTCTTCTGTGGCGAAGAGGGACACAAGAAGACTGATTGTGCAGGCTACATAGCTTGGCGCAAGAAGAAAGGTATGTCTCTCTCTTTGGTTTGTTCAGAAGTTAATTTAACTTCAGTACAAAAAGATACTTGGTGGATTGATTCGGGTGCTACAACTCACATAAGTATCTCTATGCAGGGTTGCCTGAGCTGCCGCAAGCCAAATGATGGTGAAAGATACATCTATGTGGGCGATGGCAAGAAGGCACAAGTTGAAGCTATTGGGCATTTTAGATTGTTACTTAGGACTGGATTGTATTTGAATTTATATGAGACTTTTGTTGTACCGTCTTTTAGACGAAATTTAGTTTCTATTTCTGTACTGGACAAATTCGGTTACTCTTGTTCTTTTGGAAATGGAAAATTCAGTTTATCTCATAATTCTAAATGCGTTGGATCTGGTTTTCTTTCAGTTTATGACAATCTATATTCTTTGGAAACTATTGCTTCATATAATGAAAACTTGCATACAAGTACTAGAAGTGTTAAGCGTAAATTAACTCATGAGAATTCAGGTGCATTTTGGCATAAGCGTTTAGGTCACATTTCTCCAAAGAGAATTGAAAGGCTTGTGCAAAGTGAAATACTCGATCCTTTAGACATGACTGATTTAGGCCCATGTAAAAGTTGTGTTAAAGGAAAACAAACCAATAAAAGGAGATATGATGCCAATAGAACGAGTGATGTCTTAGAACTGATTCATACGGACATTTGTGGACCATTTCCTATGCCTACTAGGAATGGTCAAACTTACTTTATCAGTTTCATAGACGATTATTCAAGATTTGGTTATCTATATCTATTAAGTGAAAAAGCGCAAGCTTTGGACGTATTCAAATCATTTAAAGCTGAAGTTGAGTTACAACTCAACAAAAAGATTAAGCAAGTCAAATCTGACCGTGGTGGTGAATATTATGGTAGATATGACGGTTCAGGTGAACAACGTCCAGGGCCTTTTGCTAAGTTCCTAGAGGAAAATGGCATTGTCCCTCAATATACCATGCCAGGATCGCCTAGCATGAATAGAGTAGCTGAAAGGCGAAACAGGACATTGAAGGACATGGTTAGAAGTATGCTCAGTCATACTAATTTGCCAAGATCTCTTTGGGGCGAAACGCTTAAAACGGCAGCCTATTTACTCAATCGTGTACCAACTAAGGCAAATAACAATAAAATCCCCTATGAAATGTGGACTGGTAGGAAACCAAGTCTGCAACATTGTCGCATTTGGGGATGTCCAGCTGAAGCTCGGCCTTACAAGCCAAATGAGAAGAAATTGGACGAAAGGACAGTTAGTTGTTATTTCATTGGATATGCCGAACGTTCTAGGGGTTACAAGTTTTACGATCCCACTAATAGGAATATTTTTGAGACGATTATAGCTAAGTTCTTTGAGAATGTTTTGGTTGTGGGGGGAGATATGACACATCAGGATATTATCTTCGAGGAGGAAATGAGCACTGATCTTCAAACGGACCATGACAGGGCTGAAACGGACCGTTCCAGGATTGGAACAGACCGGTCTGAGGCTGAAACGGAACGGTTGATCATAGATGCAGTGCCCAGGATTGAAACGGACCGTTTAATTCAAGAAACGGATCCTGTTCCAGATCCTATGGACTTGGATCTTGGAAATAATCAAGTTGAAGATAATGATGTCATTGAACAACTGCAAACGCCTCAAGAACTTGTGCCTAGGAGATCCACTAGAGAGAAAAGACCAGCAATATCTAATGATTATGTGGTCTATCTCCAAGAACATGAGTTTGACATTGGGATGATGGAAGATCCTCATGATCTTCGTCAAGCTTTAGACAGTCCAAACTCACAAAAGTGGATCGATGCCATGAATGAAGAAATGAAGTCCATGTATGACAATGATGTATGGAACTTAGTACCATTACCAGAAGGAAAGAAACCTATTGGTTGCAAATGGATTTTTAAGACCAAAAAGGATTCTAAGGGTAACGTGGAAAGGTATAAGGCACGTCTTGTCGCTAAGGGCTTTACTCAAAAAGAAGGTATTGATTACAAAGAGACTTTCTCTCCAGTTTCATCGAAAGACTCTTTTAGGGTAATCATGGCACTTGTGGCACATTTAGATCTTGAGCTTCATCAAATGGATGTTAAGACTGCGTTTCTCAATGGTGACATTGATGAAACCATCTATATGGTTCAACCACCCCACTTTATATCGGACGATCCAAAGAGAATGGTTTGCAAACTTAAGAAATCCATATATGGGCTCAAACAAGCGTCTCGACAATGGTATTACAAATTCCATCGAGTGATTCTCTCATTTGGTTTCGAGAGTAACCCGACGGATGATTGTATATATCACAAGTTCAGTGGGAGTAAATATTCTTTCTTGGTTTTGTATGTGGATGATATACTGCTTGCCACAAACGATAATGATATGTTGCATGAAACTAAGAAATTTCTATCTAGACATTTTGAAATGAAAGATCTTGGTGATGCATCATACGTGTTAGGTCTTAAGATACTTAGAGATCGTTCTCAAGGTATTTTGGGTCTATCACAAAAAGCCTATATCGATCAAGTACTCAAGCGGTATGATTTGGAAAACTGCAAACCAACAGAGACCCCTGTTACTAAAGGGGACAAGTTTAGTCTAGAACAATGTCCCAAAACACAGTTGGAAAAGAAGCAAGTAAAGGACAATAAGTATGCCTCCATAGTTGGAAACATAATGTATGCCCAAGTGTGTACACGTCCAGACATTGCTTTCATTACAGGTATGCTAGGCAGGTATTTGCATAACCCAGGAATTCAGCATATCAAGGCAGCTAAACGAGTTTTGAGATATCTTCAAAGAACCAAAGACTTTGCACTAACGTATCGGAGATCAGATAGGCTGGAGGTCATAGGATATTCTGATTCTGATTTTGCGGGATGTCAAGATAGTTTAAAGTCAACCACAGGGTTCATCTTCATGATGGCAGGTGGAGCTGTTTCATGGAAAAGTGCCAAACAATCCCTAGTGGCATCTTCAACCATGGCAGCAGAATGCGTAGCTTGCTATGAGGCGTCATTATTTGGAATATGGTTGCGAAATTTTGTCACTAGGTTGCGTGTAGTGGACTCTATCCAAGCTCCACTAAGAATTTTCTGTGACAATAACTCAGCAGTCATGTATGCTAATAATAACAGAAGCTCAGCCAACTCGAAGCACATCGACATCAAGTTTTTGTCTGTTAAGCAAAAAGTTGAGAATGACGAATTATCAATCAAGCACATTGGAACAAACTCAATGATAGCAGATCCACTAACTAAAGCATTAATACCCAAGCAGTTTCTGAAACATGTAACTAGTATGGGTGTAATTTCAGTTGAGGATTCTAGACTTTAGTGGGAGTTTTGTTCAGTGGGAGTGCTAGATTTGATGATAGTTTTAGTTTATTCAGTTTATTCAGTGTATTATGTAATGAATATTTCTGCAGAAATAAATAAAGTTTCAGTTTTCAGATTCAGTTTCAATTTTCATTCTCAATTTATTTAAGTTGACCTCACTTCAGTTTTTGGGTGACCAATAAAGTTGGAAATAGACACGTGACAGTCACACTTACGTGTATTTTCCACACCACTTATACACATCTTAATTCAATGTCGTTCTTTATAATGATATTGTGATCATTGTGAGTTTAGTTACGACGGCTTTATAGGATTAGAGGCCTGTAAATGCTATAATGTAACGATTGCTTCCTTGGTCTTCTATTATTGTAAATGATGGACGGAATTAAGGACACAAAATTTTATTACCATAAAAGATGAGCTCATTAAGTTAAGGACATTGGATAACACTAAACATAATAGCCCAAGTGGGAGATTGTTAGATTATTTCCATATAGGCTGACGAGTCTATATGGAAACAATCTAAATTAAGTATGGGCTGATTATTGTTTGGTATCCAAGTTTCTATTGATTATGGTAATAAGCTAAACATGGCTGTAAAGAAATAGCAGATTTTGTGCAATAGATGTGTTGCCTTTTATAGGTGGTTATATTTAGAAACATTACCTATTTTATGATGGACAAAATATGGTATTGTGTGGTGGTCAAGAAGCCCTTGGCACTATAAATAAAGGGGTTGGTCCCCAAGGGACAGGACACACACGAGTATTGCTGCATACATGCGTTGATAGCAGCATCTCTGCCCCTCTCCCTAATTATTCCATCGATTAGAGAGAGATAGTGCTTTTGTTCAGGCTAAAGGCATCAAAGGGCGTGTCTTGTTCTCTTGGAAGATCTTTCTCCCTACTTAGGTGCGTGGAACAGTTTTGGTGAAGGTGCATACACATCAGGACACATCAAGAAGTGCTTAACATCAAGATTCAGACCATAGTAATGGAATTAGGTAAGCTTCCGCTCTCGATTTAGTTTTCTGGTGTTTTGGAACGGTCCGGTCTATGACCAGAACGGTCCGTTCCAACTGCTGGTTCTGCGAGTTTATGTTTTCTGAGTTGCTTATTTGACTTGTTAGAATTGTTTATTCCCTTTGGCTTTAAAGCAAATCCAACAGTATACTGACATTGGCCGGCACGAAGGTGGCAGCCTTCCGTTGATTAAATTAATATTCGAGGTACATTGACCTTTTATTTTTTGTTTCGTAAGAAAACTCGAGCAAGTCTTGCAACAAGAATAACAAAAGTAAGAAAAGAAAATGAGGAAAGCATAACAGTTGCTTTTTCCCATCACATAACTCGATCCCATAATAGAAAATAAGGTTTCGTTTCTTTGTTTTATGTACGGTGGAATTAACTATAGTTTTACTTCATTATAGTTTCTTAGAATAATTAAGCTCATAAATTCTTTTATGAAAGGTCCCCAATTGCGTAAAGACAAAAATTCTTTTAGAATAATTAAGCTCATAAACAAAATTTATACACGCGAATATCATTACTTATATACGGTCGCAATTTAATAGTAACTGTTGAAATCAATTGAAATCAACATCGACTTGAAACCAAAGGAAATTATTATTTGAAGGCCCAAATATTGGGTTTGCTTTATAAATCAAAGGAATAACAATTCTAACGGATCAAATAGTAAAATCCTAAATAAATATAAACTCGCATAATCAGCAGTGGAACGGGCTATTTCAGTAATAAACCGTACTGTTCCATAACACCAGAAACTAAAACCGAGACCGGAAGCTTATCTAATTTCATTGAATCTCAATGATCTTGGTTGTCTTCAACTTCTTGATGTCTCCAGACGTGTGTGCACCTTCACACCCGCTATTCCACACACCAAAGTCGGGACAGAGATCTTCCAAGATATCAAGACACACCTTGGTACCCTTTAGCCTTAACTTAGTGCACCTTCTCTAACTACGTGATGCAATAATAGAGAGAGGGGCAGATGTTGGCTATTATCAACACATGTATATATACAGCCAAGAACATAGATGTCTTGTCCCTTGAGGACTTTATATAAAGAGCCAAAAGCTTCTTGGCCTCCAAACAATGTCTATTTTGACCATCATAAAATAGACAATATTTCTAAATATAACCACCTATAAAATGCAACACATCTATTGCACAAAATCTGTCATTCCTTTACAGTGACGTTTAGCCTTTTACCATAATATACAACGACTTGGATTGCAAGCAATAATCAACCTATTTTAAGATTGTTTCCTAATCTGGCGCATGATTTGAACAGGTTCGTTCCAGTCTTGAAACAGTCCGTCCTAATACAGACTCGAGCTGACTAGGCTAGAAATAATCTAACACCAAAGCCCATTTTTGGTTCTCTCTTGAGACGTCAGAGTTGAAACACCTACGAACATATTCCATGGAGTGATTTTTAGAATAAACTAGTATAATTTATGTAAACTATATAGAAATGTAGTTTAAAATCTAGAATACTCACTTAACCGACTTGGCAAAGTGTGTGTGTGTGTGTATATATAGGAGTGTCACATATGTAATTGAGATGTATCAAGTATCAAGTAGAAAAGTGAGAGTAGAGAGTGTATACTTGTAATTCATTTTAGTAAAAATAAGGAGTTATAAGAAAATAATTCTATCAATCAATCCCATAGCTCTATAAAGATAAGAGACAATACTCAACAATTTATATCAGAGCCATGTTCCGAAGTAGGCATTGACGGAGTAGTGGCGTATTAAAGAAGATCCAAGAATCATCATAGTTCATGGCTTTCAGTGTCGGCGCAAGCATGGCGAGTCTCGATCATTATCTAATTTATTGAAAAATTTAAAACGTCGGTTATTTTTTATCGAGAACCATAGTTCATGGCTTCCAATGTCGGCGCAAGCATGACGCAGTCTCGATCATTATCCTAATATAGCACCAACAACGCAACAGAAGAAACAGTTGGAGGAAGACACAATGAAGGATGCCAATGTATTGTTTCTAATCCAATAAGGTGTTGTCGAGAATATATTTTCACATCTCGTTGGTGCTAAGAAGGCGAAGGAAGCATGGGAAGTTTTGCGAGATAAGTTTCAAGGATCTGCAAAGATAATTGTCATGAAATTGCAGACCTTGAGAAAATAATTTCAAAATTTGTAAATGAAGGAGTTAGAGAAAATAAAAGAGTACTTCACAAGAGTAATCGAGATTGTCAATCAGATGCGGACATATGACAAAGATATGCCAGATCATATAGTAGTTGAAAAGATCTCGATTAGCATGCTAGAGAAATATAAGCATATTATCGCGCAATTGAGGAGTCAAAAAACCTATCAACTCTTTTGATTCAAGAACTGTTGAGCTCATTAGGGTCGCATGAAGAAAGAAGACTGTACAACGTGAGGTGAACTCGAACTCGGAAGATGCGTAAGAAAGAAGATTCAGGTTGAAACTCCACTCGATTCGTAAGAAAGAAGATTCAGGTAAGGGAAATTTATTTTTATGGTGCGACGTATGCAAGATGTCAAATCATAGTACAACAAGATGCAAGCTAAACATGAAGTGCAACAAGTGCAAAAAAATCGGCCATATAGCTAAAAAATGTAGGTCTAAAAATATAGATCGAGCAAGCTTCATTAAAGAGGACGAGTACGAAAAAAGTACATTCTATGCGTGCCACTTTGCAATTGAAGAGAAAAACGACGTGGTAACTCGATAGTGACTGCACAAACCACATGGCAGGCGATCGTGAAATCTTCAAAGATATCGACACGTCATATATACTAGAGGTACACATGGGAAATAATGTTTTAGTTAGACCAAAAGGAAAATGTAGTGTTTCCATCTAAACAAAGTTGTCCCCGAAATTTATTCGAGACTTGCTATTTGTACCGGACTTAATGCAAAATTTATTTAAGTGTGAGAAAGTTAGTGCAAAATAGATATGCAATCCACTTTGAAAATAGAGGTTGCAAAATAATAGATAGGAAAAAGAAAAATATGATTATAGCAAGGATTTCTATGGAGAAGTTTAGATACTTCCAGTTGGATTTTAGTTATGCTCCATAATCATGGATGTAAGAAGAGGTACAATTTGCATTGAGGGCTCATGTAATTAACGATTCCGACAAAATAAAAGGGATCGCAAGATATAAAGAAAAGATCATATATAAAGGGTAGCTCAAAAAGAATCAAAGCACCAATAAGGTATGTTTAAGGCATATCATCAAGGAAGCATAGCGTGTTACAATTGAAGAAGACGAGAACATTATGCACGGATGTTGACACAAGAAAGAAGCTAAAGAGAAGATACCCACTATGAGTGGCACAAAGAAGCAATAAAATATCCAATGGAAGTTCAATCATAAAGATGGGTGGTTTGCCAACAAGAAGGTGCTATTCAAAAATAATTCTCCAATATTGGTAAATGATGAGAAGATCAAGTCAGTGCTGCGAGAGAGTGTTGAAATCACCGGAAAAAATTAAAATAATATTGAAATATTCAGAAATTTTGAAAATATTACTAAAATAATTAGAATTATATAAATATCACAATATCGTTTTTTCAAAGAACAATACTAAGATCGTTCTTTGAAAGAACAACCTTAGTATCGTTCATTGAAAAAACGATATCACAATCCTATTGTTAAAATTTAGATTATTTAAGTAATATTTTCAAAATTTAATAATTTTTTAATATTATTTGTAATTTTTTTGGGTTGAAATCAACACCGACTTGAAACCCAAAAGACAACCATGGACATATATCATGGGGTGATTTCTAAAATAAACTAGTATAATTTATGTAAACTAGAAATGTAGTGTACGTAAAGTCTAGAATACTCACATAACCGACTTTGTAAAGTATATAGGAGTGTGCTATATGTAATTGAGATGTATCAATTGTAGAAAAGTGAGAGTAAAGAGTGTTTAATTGTACTCTTTCAAATTAGTTAATAAAAGAATGTTATAAAAAAAAATCAATTATCACAATTAATCCTATAGTTTTAGATAGATACGAAAAAAAAAATACTCAATTATAACTACAAAAACACTTGGCAATATTTATGGACATCAATTATAAGTTTATTTAAAGTAGCTTACTAGACGAAAATAAAAAAAAGATAATTGACAGTTCAAGTGTCTAAGTCCTGTATTGAGCTAATCCCACTGACCTTTGTTGTAGGAAAGGGTAAAGATTAAGGCAGAAAAAAAGAAAACGAAAGTTATTATTGTGGTCCGCGACTTTCAATACAAACAGGTAAGTATCATAAGAATATTAGATATATCGTATGGCAATGTATGTTCTCGAGAAATTGAAGTTTTGAAACTTAAATTTTGAAATTTTAAAATTCTGAATTTTTTTATTTTGAAATTTAATATTTGAGACTTTGAAATTTTGAAATTTAAAATTTTAAACTGAAGATTGAAATTTTAAAATTATGAACATTTTAAATGTTGAAATATTTTTAAATTTTCACAGCACAAAACCGATTATATTTTTTTTTAGGATGACATAGTTCTAATTGAAATATTTCAAAGTAGCATATTTAAAAAAGGCAAAATGATCATCATATCAATTGTCTTAGCCATAAAATAATTTTTACTGGTCGGTAATGGAAAAAAATTATATTTTTTTTGCAGTGGCATAAACTATATATATAGTTAAAAGGTTTGTTGTTTACATATATGCTTACGCTAAATTTTTTTATTGTTTACCTAGTCTTCACCTGATCATATCAAGAAAAATCTAGAGGACACAATGGAAAAGGTAGTAATTTTCTTTTTAATACATCCCAATGCAAAATATGTATGCACCAATTACAACATGTACAGCTGCCGCATTGTCAGAAACCAGTAGCATAATGCAGAACTATTTCCAAATGTTTTCGCTTCTACGTACTTCGGTCCGATTCCATGCCACATGGCCTTAATTTGTTTTGGCATTATGCAAAATCTGTTAAATATAAAACTGTGACCGAAGGCAATCAAATGTGTATATTAGAATGAAATATATATTGTTCCTTTTGATATATTGATGGAAAATTATGCATTAAAAAACTTAACATATTCAATATATATATGAACATCCCTGCATTTCTTATTATGATCGGTCATGAACACTGTACATGTCTGAATTGATAACTACATAAAACAATAATGAAATATATACTGGAATTCTAGAAACATTTACATGCACGAACTGGCATGTCATATATATGTTAATTACTACCTTCACGCAAAATGAAGGACACAAATATGATGACCTAAAAACAAGACATTACAATTTTTTAAACTTAAGGACAGTAAGTAACCAAGTTAATTAACTGTAACAGCTTTGGCTTGATGTGCATCCAGCTACCACAAACAGGAAGATGAGTGACTACATCGAGGTAAATTACTGTAATAAAAGACTCTGACTTAAGGCTAATGAATGATCGATCATTATACGGAAATATGCAATTGTTAAATTTCTAAAATCTGCATATTTTTAGAACACAGATCAACTTACATCCACATATGTAGGTCACTGTAAAGGACTTTCCACACATAGATTATGAAGCGGAGAAATTTACCATGAAGGTATGTTCATATATATATATATGTTGAATGACTTTGCTTCCATTGAGTTATAAAATTGGGTGGTTTCCTTTAACTATATATCTATGTGTTGTTTGGATTGCATTTTCTTCTGGGAAGAGCCTTATTCCGGGAATAAGGCTTCTTCTTACCCATCCAAACAACACCTTGTTCTAGCATTTAGTCGGAAGAAGCTATTCCGGAAAAAAGTCCCTTTTCACCTTCTTTTGCACCTGTTTGGGTGTGCCTTCTTCCGGGAATAAGAACTTATTCCGGAAAGAAGTCTCTTCTTAGCCAATTCAAAGTTTCAAACAAGGCTCTATATATTATGATGTATGGCTTTAGGGCGCATGTCTTTCTATGACAACGCGCTACAAGTCCATGCCTTAAAAGTTTGCAAAGAACATCCCCTATGAGTTTTTCGTGATCAGAACTCAAGTTACAAATTTAATATATTCCTATCCTACTACATCAAAGTAAATCTTCAGTGCTATCGTTTTTGGAAAATTAAAATGCTAATGAAGGCACATCGCTCGTTATTTGCTATTGTACTTTTATTTTATGACCTATTACCATTATCTATAAAATGATTACTTACATGATTATAATGATAATATCAGGTGAAGTCCTACCAAAAGAAATTTTAATATTTACAGTCTAAAGATCGGTGAAGCCACATCGCTTCTATAGAAGGCAAAAATATCCCTTGTTGGCTAGTTATATATGGAAGACCAATTTTTTTTTCCCCATTTTTCAGTCTGAAGATCTTGGTAGTTGCCTTAGCTCTATTGCTCAGAGAGGAACTCCAGAGCAGGCGCAATGTGTTTCTGGCTTTGCCAAACATTTGGAAATGATATGGAAAGATATCTGTGATAATAAGAAGATCATTACAGCTGCCAATTATAAGGTTTTTATACCGACATGCGAGATGTAACATTCCAGCACATATAGTTTGTCCTTCATTTATCTTTAAGAACATGTTGTATTTTAATAACTATTTTTTATTTTTCTGTTTGTGCAGCTGGCAATGTCTGTTTATATATGCAACGAGATAAAAACAGAAATGCTGAACGCGTTGGATAAAATTGAGGTTTGTCAGTTGCTCACAGTTTTCATTAAACTTGCGTTACTGGCTACATTATCTTAAGTATCCTATATTAAGTAATTTTTTTCAAATGCAGGGATACGAGTGTCTGAAGTCAGGTGCATCCACGTCTCTAAAGGACTTCAATACAGAATTGAAATCATTTCTTGAAGGAATAAAGTCCAGGTAAATTAGAAATAAATATTAAAGTTTTGTTTATTATATTAATTGTACAGAGTACAAGAGCTTTTAAAAACTTTGTTTCTTCAATAAGTTTGGTGTATTAAAAATAGCATCTCGATCATTACCCTATATTTTATTGCAATTTGTAAAATGTAAAACGTCGGTTACATGGAGCTATACCTACATATTGTAAGTTCTGTCGTGCCGAATATATAAGTCCACTCAATTTTATTTGGATCAAAAGTTTAATAGATTTTTCAATAAAACGTCGGTATGTACCATGTGATCTCCAGGAAGTGGGGCTTTTGGCCTTCAAAGTCTTTAGGGGACACTCTCCGCTTCATTTCAAATTTTCAAATTTATTAATTGTCCAGATTTTCCAATCGAGCGTACAGTCTTTGAGGCTTTCAATTATCGTACCGAATATCGGAAAATTTCATTAATCTCGGGGGTAAACCATGACTGGAACAGCAGTATCAGATATTGTGAGGCAAAATACTGACAATTTTTGAAAAATATCGGAAAATATTGAATTTCAGCCACTGACCGTTAGGGATTCCAGTGCGTTATTAAAAACACTGTTTCTTTGGGAATAAATACGTGTGTTGGGTGTGGCCTACGGGCATGAAGTAAAAAAAAAAAACACACCATTTTAATTTAAATATGTAATAATTTAGTGACAATGCACATTGGTCCCCAAAAACTGCATGAAAATATTCTTCTTGAAAATAAAGTGCTGCTAACTACGACAGTTTCTGTTTCTCTTCAGATAACAAAACTTATTCTTTCTTCTGGCATTCAAAACAATTAGAGCAAACCGGTTGAAAATATTGGCAACTGACATATTTCAAACAGGTACGAAGAGGCAACGAAAGAATATGACATGAATATAAGGAATGAAACTATGGAACAAATGGAGATGAGGATTGTTGAAGTTAGTTTTTTTTTTCCTCTGCCTCTCTTAATTAACTAGCTAGTCAAAAACAACACTTTTAATTTACCTAGTTCCCTAAAATGTGCATGTGAAATCTTACAATCCGATTATGATGCCAATTTTCAGTAATTCCATAATTCTATCTACAAAGTTAATTCCTCTTATCTAGTTATTTACCTGAACTTCCATGATATCTAAGACAGAGATATATATAGCACTTACATATGCCGTCATAGAATACATAAAAGTCTAATACGAGTATGAAATTGATTAGATGGCACAGTTTGATAGGCAGTGGTTTATAGTATAGACTATAGAGCTGATTGGATAATGGCACCAATATCCATCTCATCATTAATAATTAAATAGCGGCAGATGATGGACTTTTTAAAAGATCATGTGTTGTAAATGCAACTCTTTATGTCAAGCTATTTGCACCATAAGGGATTAAGTCTTCTGTCTCTCTGTGTGTGTTTCAATCAGGACAGTTAATTAATACTCGTAAGTCGCTTCTGCTCTGTATAAATACAAAGTTATCGTTTCCAATTAAATTAATACATGCCACTTGTCAAAATTGAACCATATATATCCAACATATTTATCTTTGAGGCCGATTTATTTGACGTTGCATGTAGACCCCTAGAGTATATATGCAATCTAATAGAAAGCCAAGGTTTTTGTACAAAAAATCCATTATATCAATTTGTCATTTCCGTGTTGCCAGATATTTCAATCAACTTTTAGAGCCAAGGTCGAAAGCTTAATAAAAGAAACGCTTTCCAAAGCGGTGGAAATGATTGGTACGCTGGAAGAATCTGCTTTTGAAGAATGGACATTTGAGTATATAGAAAAATTTGACAATGATTCGTGTTCAGGTAATTTTTCTTTCCCGAATACAATCGCACAGCAGAGTATAATTCTCGATAATTTAATTGAAATTTCGAAAGTTAATTGCCATAATTGTCCGATTTAAATTAATGTATGTATATATTATATATATGTGTATATAATAATGTAAGTATGTATACCTACATACATTTAATCTCGGGCTCTTGATAATCATTGTCTTTGGTCTCAATAAACATAGCAGTGCATGTGCTTACGTGATCAATGCAGCGTGAAGAAAATTACGCATTTTTCAGAATTAAAAATCCATATTTGATTTAGAGAAATGATATACGGTAATCTGAAGTTTTGTCATCGTTTGTCATTACTTAAACAAATGACTACATAAAATAGACAAAATTAACAAATAAATGATCAATGTGAACACGTAAAAATAAATAAATTGCCATCCCTTAATTAGATTTTTATATGCATATTCAACTTATAATTATTGAACTTATTTGTTTGTAAGTATTTACTTTGATCATTTATATGTTCATCTTGTATTTTTTATGTGTTCACTTTGTTCAAACGATGACAATAAATGCTTAATCAATTTCTTTTAATTTAAACAGTCTAGCCCATAAAGCCCAACTTAGAACGGGCTTTTGTTCAGTTTTCTTCACGCCGTGTATCGGCACAGAACATTAATTAGACCAATAAGCATGAGAGATTCATCCCATTATTATTGACCTCATATAAACAAATGTTAGATAATAAAAATATATTGCTTAATCTACCAACGATAGAATTAGATATGTTATTCAATTTGTTTCTTTATTAGACGGAAAATCAAAATATATTATTGTTTCATACTCTGGCAATTGATATCCAACTACAGATCAAATCGATCGAATAACAAAAATACATGTTTACCTACTAGATCGATCTAGTGTGTTAACCTTTTTTTGGTCCGTGCGTTTATAAGTAGTAGAGGTAAATGGGATTGTGGATGGTTGTCCGGTTTTGACGTTTTGCAAGTTCTCACCTCTCAAGAGAGAGATCTGTAGTTCGTTCCTGTCACTAACCACCAACCTTTTTTCAGATTTACATCCGTTCTTTGAAGGGAAACTTGAAAAATATCGTAATAAGCTTCTCAAGGAACTCCGCCTGAGAGCCAAAGAAGAAGCCGCGGAGCGCAAAAAAAAGGTTTGTGTTAAGTTCATTAAGTGAATAATTATCTCGAATATAATTATTTGACACAAATGTACATATTTTGAGAAAATTAAAGATTATAATGGCACATAATCAATTGTTGCAATTCTATAAAGTCACAACACTGATTTTAATTATTTTATCGTGGCACAAAGCAAATTAACTTTTAATGATGACATATTTTTAATTTCAATATTTTAAGTGGAATATTTGGAATTTTAATATTTTATAGTGATATATTTAAAAAGGCTGCTCATATCAATTGACCAATAGCATAAATTTAATTTTGTTATTTAGTGATGGTACAATAATAATTTATAAAATAATAATGGCGTTTTTCTAATTTTTTATTTTATTAGTGGCATAAACCTAAATCACCCTACATAGTATTATTTTATATTTTCCAACACGAAAGTTCAAGCTAATAATAATAAAAAAATATATCATTAACGCAATGGTACGTAATGGAACTTCACTTATTATTCTGTGCAGATAATATTGAATTAATCTATACTTAACATCTCTTATAATTTTAGATAGTCGGCCACCCCTTTCATTACATTAAGGTAAAAGCAGTACAGAACTAAGTTTTTTTTCAAAAAAAAAAATATTAAGTGTTTCCAAAGAAAGGAAAAAGTAAAAGACTGAAAGCATTGTTTGAAATCAGTGAGGGCCTGTAAATCCTAAAACTTTTTTTTTTTAAGTGAAAACAAAGAATGCTGATTGGATTGAATATTGATCGTTTAAAAAAATAGATAACAATATCTATCTAGCATGTTAAATAGAATCCAATATTCGTACTACAATTAAAATCATAAATTTTTTTTTTTTTTGTTTTTCGAATCAACTTTTTTGAATCGGACATGTTAATCATTTTAGGCGACGTCTACCTATGATCATTGGAGTATAGCAGTCATTATTCGCGGATGACCATATATATTGTCCAACATGTATATAATTAAGCTCTTTTTTCTCATACTTATTCAATGGTGTGATAGGCCTAAAAGTCATACAAATATAGACGCTTAAAATTCTTTCTAATTTAATTTAATCAGTAATAAAGAAACATATATATATCAAAGAATTATGTGCCACACTCTGAACACCATTTTGGAAAGATCGACAACCTGTAACTTGTTTAAAAACTTTTTCACAAAAGAAATAATAATAATAATAATAATAATAATAATAATAATAATAATAATAATAATAATAATAGCAGAGAGTAATTATAATGGATATAATGTTCTTACATATAGAGGCTCAGTGTTATCTACGAAAAAAATTCTTCAGCCACATCAAACAATAGTTTGATATGTAGCAAAAGGTATAAACTTTATTATTTAAGATACAACATATAGTATCAAAATAAATTAATATAATTTAATCTAATACATAAAATTTTATGTATTTCATAGATAATTGAATAAAAAATTTGTAAGTATATTTTTAGTTAGCATCATGAAACATTAAACATGATTGATGCTTAATAATATGAATATTTACATATATATTTTTAATCATGAGTTATCCCAACAATAATATTTCAAGTTGTGCCAAACCAACATAAAATCTATTATATTTTGTACAAAACCAATAATATATTCAAATCATCATCATTATTATCTTAATTTTTTATCGCAACCATACAAAATTTATTATTATTTTACTTCACTTGCTGAACAAAAATAATTTATAATGGTTTAAAGTTATTATATATAAGAAGTTACGCTTCTACAGCATTATGTTCTAATCAAATTTGGTGAAACAATTTTTAAAAAAAGAGTGCTACAAATATAGGCAAGTTGACGACATAAACTAACCTTTAATATTGTTATTGCAGGAATTCCACAGAAATAGAGCAACGAAAATTACGGGAATAGTTTTTCATGCATTTGCTGCCACGGCTGCGATCATTACTGGGGTTCTAATTGGTGACCCTATATCCACGACGACGGGAATTTCAAGTTTTGGTAGGGTGGCAAGGGACTCGGTAGATGTGGCCATCAATTCCGAGCCTCCTTTGGATGAGAATTGGGAGGATGCTTTAGATGAGAATTCCGATCCTCCTAGTACAGAATGATGTTGTGGTTCTTTTGGTTCGAACAAGGTAAATCATATACGATTCGCTATCCAGGATGACTGGATGTGTATAATAATTAATAAAATATGACTACTGCCAAAAGTCTTACAACAAATGTTTATATTTAAACTTGCTGCGGCATACCACGTTAAAACTGAAAATAATATTGCTGTTATATTTTTCAACTTGTGAGCGAACATATATATTTCTGGGTCTTTCAGGCAGCTTGCTCTGTTGCTTTTGCTATTGAAGGGTGTGCGTGGATGTGCTGCTTCGTTGGTTTTGATTTGTGATATTAATTATGATGCATATTTAATTATAGTTTTGTTGCTGTGATATGTTGTTGATCAAACATTATTTTAATTGTAATTCACGTTTGTGGTTGAACAAACGCTCTCTAGTGATATTCTATGATTTTATGTGTGTGAAATCAGTTCTGCTTGCCTCTTTGGATTTGCCATTCTCAGAGCTTCAAATTAAGGCCCCGATGAAAATCCCATTTTTTTTAACATGGGATTTCATTTCATTCGAAAATTCTTGATCAAAATGAACGGATTTTGTGTCATTTGATTGGAATTCCTCTATAATTAGATCCAACGAAATCCTACAAAATCATGTGAAACCAAATGAATTGAAATGAAATCTCGCAAAAAAAAAAAACATTTTGATTAGGGCCTAAGAGGGCAGTGTGGCCTCGCTAACAAATTTTGCGCGGCCCAAATGGTTATTCTAATAAATTCTTCAAAGTTAATTGGATAATTATGAAACACGGTCTGTTTGAAATTTTTCATCGGATATCTTATATACCATCCGTTTTTCGAATATACTAACTGACATCCTTCCATTTTGCCATCCTTGCCATCCCACAACTTAATGGACTGTTGGGCCAGCGCCTTCCCCTCTCCTCTCTCCCTAACTTATCTCGGAACGCATCTCCCTCCTCCTTCTTCCCTCTTTTTTTTGGATTCGCTCTCTCCTTCTAGCGCGCATCTCCCTCTCGCCCCTCTCTTGTTATTTCATATCCTCTCTCTCCCCAGTGCATCTTCCTCACCTCGCTCTCCCTTCATTCTCTTCCATCGTCTCTCCTCCCAATGGTCTCTTGTCTCCTCTGCTCCTCATCCCTTTATCTTTTAAATCATTCAGTACTAATTTTATTAGTGAGAGATTGGATTGGCAAATCTTGCAAAAATAATGAATTCTCCATGAATGACTAGGAAATTGGATGCCTCACTATCAAATATAAAGAGAGCAACTAAATATTATTAGGGAAGTATGTGATATTCATTAAGAAAGTGTCAAATATGATCTCATTTATCTTTTATTATGAAAGTATGTTATTTGTGATAAGGAAGCAACTAAATATTATTAGGGGAGTATGTAAGACTCATTAAGGGTGTGTCAAATATGTTATAATTTATCTTTTATTATGGAATTATGTAATTTGTGATAAGAGAGCAACTAAATATCATTAAGAGAGTATGTAAGATTCGTTAAGAGAGTGCCAAATATTTTTTCATTTATCTTTTATTATGGATTGTTTGCCTCTAAATTCTGTTGCATAAAATCCTGGAATAAATAAAATAAATTTTACTCCACAAATAAACCAAAATCCATGACAACAGCAACCAGACAAAATCGCTCAGACAAACAGTCATGATGCATGAGAGGGAAATACAGAAATTCCTAAAAATAGAAGATAAATTAATTAATTATGGAAAATGTCATTATGCCCCTGTGATATCCTTATAATTAATTATGAAAGAAGTCCTAAAAATAGAAATTTTGTAGCGGTTAAATTCTTCATATTTTTATGAGGAGCCATGCGAAATTTCATGTCAAACTGACCTATGGATGGACACCAAACAATTTTTCTCAAATAAATGTAGCTTAATTATCCTCAAAACTCGAATGGGCCGAATTACAAAATAAATCAAGGCCCACATAAATTAATTACAGCTCAAGGCCCACTTCATTATTTCCATTTTCTGGCGGCCCAGTAAAATTCGACAGCCCAATGATTTAAACAAAATCGGAGCGGATCCAACTCTCAGACCCGCTATCAAATCCAAATCCGTTAGTCGGAAATTGATTCATGCGAGACTCATGCGACTAGACCTGAGACTAGCTCAACCGACTGGACTCAACAGGCGCCAACTTGACTCAATTGAGTCAGGTTTGGAGACACCACGTGTCATCGCCCCATTGGCTGGGGACTGTACCGTTTGAAACAAAAAAGGAAAGAGAGAGAAAGAGGGAGCAGTTGGCTGAGAATGGAGCACAATACTTCCGACGAACACAAACGCCATCCCGCCTACTCCGACTACCTCAGTCCCAGCAAATAACACCACTATGCAGGCGACGTCACCACGACTCCAAGAGATCAAACACGACAGGGAGCAGACGAGAGACAACCTCAATTGGGAAGTGGAAATGTCCACTGTTTGAGAAGAAGATGAACAAATTAAGATGGAACAAACATCAAATTAAGCAATTAAATAGAAATGAGGCTCATAGAAGTGATGGCTTACATGACCAGCAAAGCAATTTCTGGGTTGGATGCTTATGAAGTCGAATGCACCATCTCAGTCGCGAGCATCAATGGCGAAAAGCACGAGCACAGCGATGGAGATTGCTAGGCATGCATTAAAAGCCACTGGAGAGTTTAAATTAACACTGAGACATGTTCAGAGGGAAGAATGAATGTGTGAAAGTGACGAGACTTGGTTTCTCTCTTAACTAGACATGTCCAGTGAATAGCAAAGAAAAGACAGACCAAGTAAAAGGAATGGAGAAGATAAACAGTAATTCGTCAGCCTACTCCCTGAAAAGAATGTTCTAGGCCTGCTCAAAACACAGACGCCTTGATGACTCAACGGAATGTGGTACCACACTCTTTCAAGTTAGAGCCATCTGATCAAAGAAGGGATTTAAATCAAAGGCCATGATGTAACCAGGCTCCATACCAAAAGATACCACCTGGATTGGTACAAATAAGAAGCACATGTATACATTCAGCAAAGCACATCCAACCATCCATCCATACTGTTGACCATATGGAAGGACAGATGATCATGTTAGCTGTTGCACTCAAGCTGCAAGTGTAAATGGAGTTGTGCCCCATCTCAAAACATTCCAAGGCATCATAATATACCTGAGAACGCCCATGTGTGTGTCATTCAGTGGGGGACCATGGGCAAATCAGTCACAAGAAGAAGAGACAAAAGAATGGGAGCATCTAAAGTAATGTAAAGAAGAGCTACCAAACCTTAAATCCAAGTAATGCCCCTCAAAGATACCTTTTAAAACGCATTGGATAAAAGAATATGGAAAGTAGCAATGCAAATCAGCTCAGATACTTATCCTGTGCAGGATTAAATGTGCAAAAAATCATAAGCCATCAGTGTCAACAAACAAAGTGTGCTATGTGAATGGCCTCAGAACCAGGCACCATGGTGCCTAGCTTAACTCGTCACAGGCCAATAAAGGGACTAGCAGACTGGGTGTGAGTACAAATTGTCAAAAAATATGACAAATGACAACTCAAACACCCAGTTGCAAAGACTCAAGTCACAGTCACCAAAAAGAAGAAGAGTGACTCATATGTATCTCAGTTCAATTGAACATCATGACAGCCAACAAATCAAACTCAAGCAGCCAGATAACCTAATAGTTCAAATGTGAGTACAACATGTCAGCATATGACAAGTGATAACTCAAACAAAGGAACTACAAGGTCACTAGCCACAGGAGATCGAGTGTGCAGCCTAAGTCATCCATAAGGCGCAACAAGCATCAACTGTATCTCAACAATAACACAATACAAGTACTGGAGAGGAGTTAAGTCCCTCTGAAACATCTCCAGGCCTCATCTATGGCACAACAGCTAACAGCTAAATGCAATATAGCCAATAGCTGAGGCACCACAGCCAACACCCACAACAAAACCACTCAACAAGGTGACACCTGTCCCAGTGTCACAAATGATCACTTCTCAGGCACCAAAAGATAGCCCATACCACTAAGCAAGGCCACCAGAGAACCACAACAGCCAACAGCCATGAAAGAGACACTGAATTGTGTGACACCTGTCCCAGTGTCCACAAGAGCATCACTTCTCAGGCGCCTAAAGATAGCTATTATAGCTAACAAAGCCACAAGGGGATCACATTGACCAACAGCCAACACATGAAGCAGCCAATCACCTCATGTCAAGCAAGCAGCTACATGAAGATAGCTACTTAAAAGCAACATCAAACCACCAAATTAAGTCCTGTGAAGGACAAGAAAGGAAATCAAGCTGAAAATGAGCTACTGGAGATCATCTTAAGCTATCTAACTCCACTGGAGAAACTCAAGACAGGTCTGAAATGTCTCATATGCCCCTCTGACAAGCCACAGGAAGCAGTTGGCACTTCTAATACCCCTCCCCCAAGTATGTCACTTGGTGAGATGGAGTAAAAATGTTTCTCACAGCCACATAAGCCAAGCAATGTGAGCCTCATATGTCACATCAGCTAACAAGCAAGCAGTGAAAGGAAGTAAACCCAGACTCCCAAATACACTACCTCAAAGCAAATGCCACATGTCAAGAGACCAATGGCCAGTAAATTGAGAAGTGAAATCCCCATGTGAAGTAAACACTCCAAATTGAGGCGGCAAGAGCAACACAGCATATCAACCCTCCATCAAACCTCAAAAATATGAGGAAATGCCAAGTGTCAATGCCATCCCAGAAGAAATCCTAGGCTCCTGCCTATAAAAGAAGCAAACTCAATGAAGAAGAGGCCCCCAATTTTTGAATATTAGGCTAGTATTGCGTTTTCAGCAGTTGTAAAAGAAAAGAAAGCTGTTTTAAGTGCTTAATTAAGGTAATTAGCATAATTAACATGTAAACTGTGATTTTATATGCAATAAAGGGGGCCAAAATGGTTTTAACTGTTTATTTTTCTTGTTCTCCTCCTCTTTTCCATTTTCTTTTCTTTTCTGGTTCAATAAAAGCCTGGTATTTGGCACTGGTTCTTGAAGTGCCTGGTATTTGGCATGGTTTTGAGCCTGGTATTTGGCTTTGGCCTGGTATTTGGCCATGAATACAACCCCAGCCTAGTATTTGGCTGTGTAAAACCCTCTTATGAGGAGATAGCTTAGAGATATGCACAATAAGGCATGCAAACTCTATGCCAAGTGCTATTGTTTGCATGCCACCCCAAACTAAAAGTGAATAAGGCTGTCTAGACTTTATGCTAAGTGCTACTGTCTAGTACACCATTTAAAAGTGCCAAAACAACAAAAGAATTTGTAAAAATACTGCATCTGTCATGTTTTAAAACAAGAAAACAGTTTCTGTTTCTAACTCATGTAAAGTAGGGTTAGGATGGCATGAAGCATGGCATCAGTCCTTCATCTACATCATATTTAAGTCTCATATGTCCATTAAATCATTAAGTTATGTTAGAGATATGTCCTAGAAGCCAATCATTTTATGGCTACTTCTATAGTTTATGTTATTTTATGTTATTTGATCATTTGTTTCTGGATTTTATTATTGACAGTTCATTCAGGTTGAGGATCTGAATTGTGGATCACTGTGTTTCATTTATGATTAAATGACAATAATAAATCAAAACTGTCTATAGTCTTGATAATTAACAAGGAACATTAATTATCAGACAAGACTAGTATACAAGTTAAGTGATGATTAAGTTCTACAAATCATAAGAAATGAGCTACTAACTTAATTGTATATGTATATGTTACTGGAACATAGTACATGACATGACCCAATGAAATAAATATATGGATTGTGTTATGTGTCATTATTTATTTCATATGTGTTTGATTCTGAGTTTGAGATGGTTAAGTTTCTCCACATGAGGATAGGTTCTATAAATATCGTCTAACGTTGATTCCTGATAAGGGCTGCTATACGGACTTTATTTATGTTCTCCTGAATTGTGCGGGGAGAAACTCGTCATCAAGACAACCGTATGTCCCTCGTTAGTTCACCTAACGAGTGATGATATCTACTGGGCCCCTTGATGGAGATGGATTGCTTGCTAGCAACTTGTGCAATCATCTCTAGATCAAGAAACGTATAATCTGCAAGAATGACACATTCCTATCTTGGATTATACAAGGATCTCATGTGACATAAGAATCAAAACAATAAGATACCATTTCTTATACATAATTGAAGTACTGTATTGGTACAGTATTTAATTTATGCGAATTGGAAATCATAACGTGTTGCTAGATACCGCTTATGATTAATGAAAATAAATGATGATTTATTTTCATAGCCAACATAGCATAAATCCTCAAAGGGTCACACAAATAGGACTTTAACCAAACGTGCATTATTTATTTGTTTGCAATAGCGAGTACTGCGAATATATGATAAGTTGATTAATTAATTATATACCGTTGCGAACCGTTATAATTAATTAACTCAAATGGATCATATAGAAATAATATAATGTATATGCTAATCCCAAATTAACTATTAATATGTTAATAATTAAGTTAGTTCAACGCATATTTATTATACTGAGCTGATTGGCCTTTTAGTTAATCAGTTAACTGAAAGCCCGATATGAGACGAATTGAAAGAGTGAATTAATGGGCCACTATATCATATGGATTTGGTCCACTTAATCTCTGAAATTTTCGGCCATAGAGGGGCATTTGTGTCCAAGAGAAAATAGGAAGAGAGAAACCTAATTATGGAAAATGTTCCATATATATATTGATTGTTTCTTTGGGAACAAGTCGGAGGAAAAACCTAATTCTCTCTCTCTTCTCTCTGTGGCCGCACTATTCACGCACTGTTCACGTACTGTTCACAGCGGAGAAAATTGGTTTCTCCAATTTTAAGCTCTTAATTCCATCTCTAGCTCATGCGTTGAGCGATTTTCTTTCCAGTTAAACAGTTAATCGTGAGAAGGAATTCAAAGGGAATTAGTTATCGTCTCGGACAAGCTAGCACTTGTCTTGAGACCTTGGTTAATTTTCTAGGTGGACTCGAGGCGACGAGGTGGTGGTGGTGTGCTACCTATCGACTCCTAAGCAAAGGTCGAGCCTTCTAGTTACGAGACTAGAAGAGGTAAATCCTTCTACCGTTCTCTTAAAGTGTCAACTTGCATAATTATCTAGATCCGTATAATAGCAATTGTAAATTGTTTGTTAATAAGTAATAAAAAATTAAATTGCACATGGAATAAGTTCCTTACAAGTTACATGTCATTTATGTTTCATGTAGTTTAGCACATTTGCCTGGTGTTTAGTATAGTCATTCAAAGAAAAAGTATCAGATAGGCTCATAGTCAGTACATATCAGTGTCATCTACATCATATTTAAGTCTCATATGTCCATTAAATCATTAAGTTACATGTCATTCATGTTTCAGTGTAGTTTAGCACATTTGCCTGGTGTTTAGTATGGTCATTGAAAGAAAAAGTATCAGATAGGCTCATAGTCAGTACATATCAGTGTCAGCATGTAATTAGGGTTCATGTCTCTCTAATATGTTAAGATAAGTCAATAAAAATGAGTATCTCTGCATATAGTTCATTTATAGTGCCAGTTAGGGTTCAATCAGAGTAACACTAGAAGTAATTTAGACATTTCCAGAGATAAAAGAAAGTCTAAAGGGCTAGGAGGTGAATTAGGGGATCAAGCATGTATTCAGAGCAAAATGAATAAGTTTCAATGACAGTTGTAGTCGCATAAACTCATTTCAGAAACATAAAGTAAAGTACAGGTAAAGTTTAAGTGTTTACAGAAATAGATAAAATTCCAGGGACCAAAGAATAAAATAAAAGTTTCATATCATGTAAGTCAGTCCTAATGGCAGTTAACTAATAAATGACTGAAGAAACTCATTATACAAACTCAAGTCAAGCACAGTCCATAGGATGTCCCCTAGGTCAGGTAAAAAAAATCATCATTTGAGTTTGCATGATAAAAGTGATTTGAAGTTGAAATAAAAATGGGAGTGTCATGGTTTCCATAGTCTTTCACTAATAGAGAGCTGCATCATATCATTGTCAGAAGTCAGTGTCCAGAGACAACTCATTCTCCATTCAATATGAAAACCAAAATAAATGTTAAAATAAAAAAGAGAGCTTGTTTAAACTGCATCATTGTCATTAGCATACATGGCACCTTAAAAGAAAACTAGTTTCTGCATCTCATTCACTAGAGTCTGCCAAAAAGTTTTCAAGTATATTCTCTCAAAGTCATGCACAGTTAACATAAGTTCAAAACAAAATTGGCATAATTGTCTGAATCAATTAGTTGTAAAGTCAAAAGAATAAGAGTTTTGCGTCTGCATCAGCACCAGTGAATATTCAGTCCAGCATTTCAAGTGTCTTCATATGCATAGCATCTTTCAAAAACAAAAACACATTTCTGTGTATCCCATAGAATAAGAATGGACTTGTGTACACAGTCATCAATTCACAAGTTCAAACCAAAGTATCACAGTATTTGCATCAGTCAGTTTAGTAAGGCCATAAAGTCAAACAAAAAATATATAAAATTTGCATTTGCATCAGAGTTAATAAGCCCCAGTTTAGGGTTAGTATCTCTTCATTTAGCATGTGCATGGTATATTTTTTCAAATCATCAAAATAATTTAAAACTGCATAGGTCCTTTTTCTAAAAATAAATAAATTTCTTAATTAAATGCCAACAAAACAAAATTCTGAAAAGCATCTCTTAAATCCGAAATGATTGCAACACAAACTTTTCTTAAAAAAAAAAAAAAACTCAAACAAAACTTACAACAGAAACACAAATGAAATGAATGAGACATACAGATCAAACACAATAAAATCAGTGAAGGGGTGTGCATGTCTCTAAGTTAACTCATGAGAGAGTTTTCACAAGCCCCGACAGATCTAAATAGACCATGTGAAAGTCCACTGTTAAATAAAAATGGTGACAGTGGAATAGTTTGAGCCAACCTCAATCCAGACCTCAAAATTGAACCCAATTGAACTGAAGTAAACCAAGGCAGCTGGTCTTCAACAACCACAGACCTAAAATAAATCTTAAACAAAGCTCAATTGAGCATGAAATTGGACAAGGGATAAGTTACCAAACCTAACCAGTCCACACGAATCAAGTCCAAAAATTGAAACAAAGCAGAAGGTTACTTGTGCAATTGAAGCCTCCAGTGACCTCCACGAACCTAAAGAATCCTGTGGGACCCACCAATGGACCTCAGTTTGGCTCAGATCGACTCAATTGAACTTGGCCGAAATACCTAACTGAAAAGGGAAAATTGAAAGTTCAAAATGAAGAAGCAATTGACAAAATGTGGTAAAGAGGAAAAAAAAGTAGCTCAACGTGAGCTGAAAAGTACCTTTAATTGAAGAAGGAGGAAGGAGAAAGAAAGAAAGAAAAGAAAAGAAAATAAAAAAGCGTCCCCTGGCACGAATCTTGACGCCAGGCAGACGGATGGATCCTGTTTGCAACGGATCTAAAAGAAGGTCCGTATAAACCTAGTGCACTGTAAACCAAATCACTGACAGTGGGTCCCACAAGCCAGGATTTAAATCCGGCGCAAAACCAAAACCTCAGCGCCTTGAAAGATCTTCTGTGGCAGCCTCTGTGTGGCGGGTCACTGCAACCCAGTACAGCAAACAGCAAGCCTCCAGCTAATCAGAATTTTCCAACAAATTTAAAATTTCAAAAACGCATTAAAAATAGCAGGATCATCAGAAAAATTCAAATAAAATATGGAAATGTTTAGGAAAATATGGAGATTACTTTGGTAACACATTTCAGGCCCAAATCTCAAAGCACAAAACACATTAAAATTAAAACTCCTAAAATGATCATTTTGTAAATAACAAAATAATAAAAATAGAATTAAAATTAAATTTATGCAAAAACACATTAACATTTATGTTCTGGACAGCAGGTACACTAAAAAATCTCTGGTCAAGCCTTAAATACCAAAAAAGTCAAATGCCAAAACTCAAATTCCAAAACCCAAAGAATCCTAGATTTAAAGATCAAAGCTCCCAGATATCAATACCAAAACTCCAAAACTCCAAAGCTTTAAAATTCAGACTCCAAATCCAAAGACCCAAACACCAAAGATCTAAAAATTCAAATCCCAAATCCAGAAATCCAAAAAGCCCAAACCTCAAATCCAAATCCAAATGTCAAAACCTAAAACTCAAAACCCAAAACCAAATTCAAAAGCCCAAGCCCTAAACCAAAACCCAAATCCCAAAATCCTAGAACTCAAATCCAAAATCCAAATCCCAATTCAAGAATCAAAATTCTAAACCCAAAACCTAGAGATCAAAATAGAACTCTGAAAACTCAAAGTCTATAAGCCTAACTTAAAAATTAAAAAGTTAAACTTAAAAGTCCAATTTAGAAGTTGAAAAGACAAATCCAAAAGTCCAACTTAAAATTGGCATAATTAAGACTTAAAATGATCGGATAGCCGGAATCTAAAAGTCTTAAAACATTCTAAGCCCCAAAATTCAATACTGAAACCCTAAAAGTTGAAGACATAAGGCCAACGCTCTAGAACTTGGATCAAAGTCGACAACTAACAACTTAAAGTGATATTAAAGTCTTAAAAGTCCAACTTCGTTCTTCTGAGACTGCATAGCACGTTGCCCTGGAAGGTACATCCCGGTGTTCTCGTCAAGAGGAGGGCATAGCGCTTCTTGCCTCACGACTCGAACGAAACCATAAAATCTCTAAATCCCAAAACGATTGAGAATTGACCTAGATCGTCTATCTTTCTAGTGTCGAACTCAAAAATCTAAATTGTCCTTCTGAGACTGCATAACGCGTTGCTCTGGAAGGTACACCCCTGAAGTTTTTGTCAAGAGGAGGCATAGCGCATCTGTACTCGAGACTTGAACGAAAAACCCCAAAAATCCCTAAATCCCTAACCCCTAGTATTAATTTCAGAAATCTCAAGATGGCCTCGAGCCAACTTCCGCAAAGTTAAATAACAACATTGATAAAATTGTGACATAGAAGTCAACCAAAATCTGGTAGCAAGTTTAAAGTTACAATTAAAAGAATTAAATATCAAACCCCTCCCAAAGACTAATCTTCTTTAAAGATTAAAATTAGACTCTAAGGCTCTGTTTGGATCATATAAGATTAAGGGTGGAATTAGTTATTCGGGATTAAAATTTTTAATCCTAAACGATTAAGAATAAACTTTTTGTGATCTAGAGTGTTATTTCTAAGTGGTCCAACATTCGGATTAAATTTTTATTCATAGGGTGTTTGGATCATCTTTTTAATCCGGATTAAAAAGTAGTCCTAACTATTTCTTAATCCACATTAAGAAGATGATCCAAACACCCTAAGAATAAGAATTTAATCTAGGCGTTGGACCACTTAAAAATAACACTCTCGATCTCAAAAAGCTTATTCTTGATCGTTTAGGAATAATATTTTTTAGTCCGAATAACTAATCCTAATTTTATTCTTACATGATCCAAACGGAGCCTAAACTATTTATCACAGTTAATCTGATTATTCCCGATCCAGAGATGCTCTTTTCTAGTTCTAAACTCAGACCGGAGGTAATTCACAGCAGAGGCTTGCGCCTGCTAGAAGGAAATGACATGCAAACAAACAATCAACTCTCGAGGTACTTAGAACCGCATTAGTGTCCGTCGTCCGTTTTCGGACGGATGGTAGTGTTCGGGTCGCAAGATTCTCGAAAGATATCTGATCCGTATTCTTTTTTCCCATGGTGGAAGTTATCCTTTGATATCTACCCGTTGATAGATCAAAAAGGTGCGAGACAGATTCTGGCACGCCCGGTGGGACATCCTTCTTCTCTCATTCTAGCACGCCCAGTGTAATTTAAATTTCAGAGCATTTATTAATGAAAATACGAAATTCAGTTTTTAGGCCTATTTCTGTAAATTTTTGTTTAAGGTAACCTATTAATGAAAATCAGACATTCTGTTTTTTAAGGCTATTCTTTTTAAGGTTACCTATTTTTAAAAATAAAAATTTGAGTTCTGATACTATTTTTGTAGTTCATTTTTTAACATAACTATTTTTGAAAACCAATAATTCAGTTTGGCTGGCTATTTTTATCGCCCCTTATTTTTGTAAATGCAAATTTGTTTTTTATTGTTATTATGTAACTTCTCTATAGTTACACGCATATTTATAACAGGAACATTTTTGTAGGTTTTTGTCCGTTATGTAAGAGCATTTGTTTCCTCTAGCAAGAAATATGAAGACAATATCTTCACTACATTATCTAAAACACTTGCAAAACTAGTAAGAAATAGTTCCCAAAATCCCAAAAAAATGCAGATTGCAATTTGCAAAAAAAAAAAAAAAATGTAGATCATTCTTTCCAAGTCCCTGTAGTATACACTGTTAAAGTTAATATCTCACTTAGTTTAGAAAGCAATAACTGAGTGCTTCTCTTCTGGGGCAACACACTGCCAGAGGGAGCGGTAAGAGGGAATTTCTGCAGCATTTATCCCTATTCCTGCAAGATTGCGCCCATATTCCTGCCAAAGAATGCAAAAACATTAGTATTTGACTAATACTGGTATGAAACTTGGAACCAAAAATTCAGACTATCAACAGTTCAGTTTGGAATTGGAGTATATAGGATAAGGGAAAAATCATACATCTAACAAATTTCCATCACATTAACGTGTGAATTATAAATGTGAAGAAACTTGCATTATCTTCCCTACAATACAAGTATCCAATTGTTGATAGGTCACCTGAATATCACAAAACAACTGCATGCAGATCTTCTCAGTATTAGAGATATTGTCGTCAGAAGCATCAGAGCTGGCACCTACTCTTCTTTGAGCACCTTGTCTTAATCTTTGCAATAAAGATTCTCTCTTCCTTGCCTGAATCAAAAAGTAAGAGCTATAAACATACTAAATCATAAGAGATACTCCTTTACATTAATGTAGACTAGTTGAACTTACTACATACCACATGGACAAGATCAGATGCAAGTTCATAATAGCGGTTGGTGATTTTTTCAGCCGAGCCCGACAGAAGATTGTGAGCTGCCTCTTTTGTTAAGTAAGCTGATCGCTCTCCTTCCAAAAATACCTATAGACAATAAGATGCCACAAATCTTAGGCAAACTGAAACTACATTCCTTACATTGCTGTTTCATAGGGTGATAAGGATGAACAAGGTGACAACAAAATGAACCTTAAGAGGCCTTATGATCGCCGAAACATACGGTGAATGCCTGACTGGAAGCTTGTTCTTCATCCTAGAAGTCGCTGTAATTCCTTGCCTCAAGTCCTGCCTCAAGTCCTTTATAGAAAACAGAAATGAAAATAGAAATGAGTTTTATTTACAACCATTACATCTGAAAACTTCAAATTCAAATTTACCAACCTCAACAGATTTCTCAACAATGGATTCTATCATAGTATCCAATATAACCGGCAGTAATTGCTGGAGCAATTGACTAGCTTGGGCTATGCTTTCTCTCACAAGCTGGACAACTTCATCAGAGCAATTACTGAGCAATTGGCTCACATGCCCTAAAAAATCTCCAGAAAGCTCACTGATCAAAACAGAAACATCATGGAACACCTGAAATGGATTGAAAAATCAAACATAAGATTGACGAAAAAGAAGGCCAATTTGGTCATGAACAGTACCAGTGACAAATATCTACTATGTTGGAAGCATAACTCCATGATGAATAGTACAAGTTATGTTATATCCAGTTATTTGAATTTTTCTTTCTTTTTCTCAAATTTTTATCGATTTTTTTTCAACACTAGTTGGGAATAAGCAAATAGATTCCCAATAGTCGTGTAAATAGCTCCTCACATTTCACTCCTTTCGATATGGTTCAGAAATCTTAATTTAAGGTAAATCACTACGACCTATATTAAAATTAACAAAAAAGCATACATATACAAAATCCTCCACTGGTGCAGATATTGCCCAGTCAGCATCCCCACTATGAGCTCGACAAGCAGCTAGACCAGTAGAGAGCCATGTGGAGTACCTATCGACCACAAAAATGATAAAAAATACTATAATAGATCATCCTAAGATTGAATGGATTTCAATAGATAAAGGTAGAATAAGCCAACCTTGAGAGAAGCTGCAAGCACAAACGCAGGAACTTGTCACAATGAGAGACAACAAGAACATCATTACTCCAACAGGTCTTTAGGCTCTCTAGAAGCTGTATACTCTGTTTCAACAATAGCTTCTGGGTTTCCTCTCTGCTTTCAATTGGTTTAATGGGACCGGTCAAGGAAGAATCAAGAGTCCCAGCAATTTCCTGAAATCTTAGGCAATAGAACAGAAGCACATTAAGAAGAAAGAAAAATATTAATGAGAAGATTATCAATAATGCCAAAGATCAAAATAAGGGAAAATTAGTTTTGTGCCACTCTAAAATTGAGAATTTTGAAAATTACCACTCTAAATTCAATTAATTGAGAAAATTACCACTTATAGTGTACAAATAACCTCTCTTTGCATTTAATTATTCGTATTACTGAACTATCCTCTCTTTCTTCTCCCTCAAAGTAGGGCATTCGATTTTATAAATCTCATTCGGCCGATTTTATAAACCATAAATTTATGTGCTTTTATTTGAGTCTAAGGACGATGACACAAATTGGCCCTCCTTAGTGTCTGGGACTCCCTTTATTTATCCCTTCAAATTTTAAGAAGGGTACGGAAAAAATTCATCACCAAATCTTGGGAGAATATTGCTAACTGTGATGCGCAATGATTTAGGTCCCAATCTCCCTTCTATGTTGGATTTATTGGGGTTATCTTGTTTTTTTTCTTCTCAAATAATGGTTTTCATATTTTAACAAATGACGAAATTTGCTACCGGTTAATTAAACTAGACAAAGGTTTGCAGTCTAGTAATGTTTTTTCCCATAAAATTGTAAGGTTTGAATTGAGAGAGAAGAAGTAGAGGTTATTTCAGTCAATACAAAAATTTGAATACAGAAAGGGATGATTTGTAGAATATAGTGGCAATTTCCTCAACTAATTGAATTTAGAGTGGTAATTTTCAGACTCAACTTTAGGGTGGTAATTTTCTAAATTCTCAAATATAGAGTGGCAGAAAACTAATTTTTCCATAAATTAATAGGTTGGAACGCACTTGTAATCCTGATTAGTGCCACTAATCTTACTGACAATTCGCAGCACCAACTGAACATTCAATATCCAAATCCACATAATAAGACCGTTTTTTCACAACTTTAAAAAAAAATAGTTTGAAGATTTCTATGCATGTACCTCAATGAAAAGTACACACCAACATTCCATTGCCTCATGAACTCCGCATACACTGTTTCCGAACGGAACCTAACAACAGCACCTTTTGTAGGGCAGTAACCTTACAAAAGAATTGCAAGGTTTGTGTCAGTATTCATTTGACCAACTAACAGGAGATACAATTCAAGAAAAATCAATCCCAAGATGAAAAAGCTAAGTTCCTACTTCTCAAGTAAATTGTGCAATGTATGTATACTTGTTATAGTTATTAGTTAAGCATGTGAAACACTGCCCACTATCTCATAGGTGACCAACAAGCTTATGTTGCGCTAATATAGATTTTACAATCAGTACCTTCAAGGAATGCAAGAAAAGCAAGGCTTGACTTGTAATTCTTCAAGAATTCAGTGGGCTTCCCTGGGGAGAAGGCCCCTGGTTTTCCCTTCTGGATTGCAGACAGCACCTCCTTCAGTATCGAATTGGCCAGGAAATCAAATACATGCAACCCAGAATTTGCTACAACATTGCACAAAAACATCTCAGATGACACCAAGGACAGCGGCACAAAGTTTTAGTACATCAGCGGTGAGGTCAATGTGTTGCCAGCCCAGAAGAAAATAAAAAGTTCCCTATTTATAATCTATACACATGTCAGAGGTATGGCAAGAAACCCAAACTTTTTATAATTACTGATACATCTACAATTACTTCGCACAACAGCTAAATGTATTTTGTTCAATCAAAATGTTATATAACAAGGCAGCACCAATTGCTCCTGTTTCCATAAGGGGTAGCATACAAGTTTCCATTCAAGTTCTTGGTCCTGTTTCTATAAGGGGTAGCATACAAGTTTCCATTCAAGTTCTTCGTACCACTGTTTTCCCAACCTTGGTCAGGTCTTGTATCAGTATGAAAATCTGTGTGATATACCAGCAGACCTTTACGACAAGTAATTACTATTTCATAACACTTTTTCCTCTTATGGTTATTTTTATTTTTACATGAAATTGAGTTCATATTAGATGACTAAGCAGACGGTTTAGAAAAAAGGCTTAAATCTGTTCCTTCCACCAAGAACGTCAAGCCATCGCTTTGGGCCTAAATCCAACAAACACTACAATAATCAAATATTAAAATCCTACTTCCAACCTGAAGAAGATGACTCAAGTATGAATTTGCAATCCTTCTCTACACACTGCATGATTCGCTGATAATCCCCCTCAAGTTCGTCTGAAGATACTGTTGCAACAGCCTCAGACTGGTTGCCGCCACTGTAAGCAATGATGTCTTGTATAAGGGGAGAAACCACGGTTTTACGAAAAAGCGCCTCAGCAGCTGAGGTGTTGTCTACAGCTGCATATGCACGGAGGCAATTGTAGATGGCATTATTGTCGCGGTGCTCCAGGCCTTGAACAAAGCACTGCTCCAGACTGTTGTCTAAAAGTGAGGTTGCTGCTTGAATCCTCTTCTCCATGTTTTCAATGAAAGGGAGGTTCTGTACTGCCATTATAATAAAGACAACAATAAGCACTAGAATCAGTACTGCAAGGTACTGGTGTTGTGCCAATGCTTGTGCACACTAAAGTATCATTTCATCATAAGTACAAATATGCAAATGATACAAGAAAGGTCATAATAAATGATTTATGCATATGGGCATAATACCTCTACAATTTCAACATCTTATCAATTCCTTTCTGTAACATTTTTACAGTGCTTGATAATGACGTTTTGGGAAAACTATTGGTAATTACACACAGCTTCAGACTTAATTGCAAAGTCAGGAGAAGTTTTGATTAGTTTAAAGTCACTTGAGGCTTGATTTTGACATTTTCAGTACCAAATTTGTTTGGGCATCACGAAGTAAGATATACAGAGGATTGTACATGTATCTACTGAAAATTAAAAAAATTCGGGTAAATGTAAAAATAACCTTTTTATCACCAATGTAGTACTTCAATCGGTTCATCTCACTGGCAATCCTTTCCAATAAAACGCTTTGAGTAATTCTACTACTGTTTCCACTTTCCAAATTTTGTAAGGTACCATCAGTAGCTACAGAACGGATCTCTGCCCCAGCCAAATCAGATGGTGCTGTAGGGAGCTCTTTTATAAGTTTCTCAACCTAATCAAGGAAATACATAAATATAGCATACTCTTAACTCGCATACATAGGTTATCAGATAAATCATAGAAAAGATTCAAATAAAACAACTTATCAGAGATCTTCATCAATAGTGATAACCTGATCCGTAGGAGTAAAACAGAGAAAGAAACATGATACCTTAGAAACCACATGAAATGTATCAAGCATTCTCTCAAGCAGTTCTCTAGATGCAGCCTCGGCAGCACGACGCTCCATCCCTGCTCTGAGTTCAACAAGCTGAGTCGCAGCAGAGCCACGCAATGCTGTGACCTTGGAACACAACTCCGCTAACGGATCCCAGATCCGCACGGCGGCATCACCAGCACCAGGAAGCCTACTACCCAGGCCAACAAAATCAGCATAATCACGATTAACAAGGTCGATCAGATCGGAATTGAGAGAGGTGAGGTGAGATGTGAGCTCAGTAGCGAGGGTTTCGAGCGGGACGTAGGAGCGGAGGGAGGAGATGTAGGAGGAAGGAGAGAAGTGGGAGGAGAGGAAGGCGGCGGGTGTGAACCATGTCGGATGCGCCTCGACCGGCTGGCCAAAGAGGTCGGTGGCTGTCGCCACGGCCGCCATTGACGATGATCTCTCGAGCTCTTTTGCTTTTCTTCGGTTGTTCTATAATCAGATCTGAGAAGAGAAGAGAAGAGAAGAGAAGAGGGAAGTAAACCCACTATGATCTCTCTGATCTCTCGAGCTCTTTCGCTTGTTAGCAACCAAGATTTCAATCGAAATCGAGGCGTGTAAATATTGGGCTGTCTGGGCCGAGATGGTCCAATATTGGAAACATAGGCCTATAGCCTTGTTTCTTGAATCTTTTACAGGCTACTTAACTTTTCAAACAAGATAAAATCCAGCCTAATATGTAAAAGGGCCTCGTAGTCGTAGACCTCTGTATCAGAAAATTGATTACTGCAATATGCCATAGCTCGCAATCGCGCGTCAGCGCTCGCTAAACTTAAGCACCACTCTCTCCCCTCACCTGTACTCACCCTGCACGCATATTATTTTTTATTCATTTCGTTATTATAAGTGTTCACTTAATTAGATATAAATGTTCATTTTCTGTTGTAGTTGTTCATTGTGTTCAATATGTTTATTTAGTTTTTTTTTACCTCTTATCCAAATGTTCAATTCGATAAGTACAAATGTTCTATTAATTGAGTATAAATATTCAGTTAGTTGCAATAAAAAATATAAATATTATAAGAAAAAATGTTTATTTAATTAAGCATGAGTGTTTAGTTTAGTAGGCACAAGTGTTCAGTTTGGTAAGTACAAATGTTCTATTAATTGAGTATAATTGTTCAGTTAGGTGCAATAAAAAATATACACATAACGCAATGATATGGTTTTATCAGATAACCTTTTACAAAATGCGAGCCCTTTAACCTTAAGGATTAAGGCTGTGCTCCACGAGCTTGTTTTGGAAGGGAGGGAAGAGAATGGAACGAAAAGATTGAATATTTTACCCTGGCGGTTGGTATCACTTGCTCCATAAATCAAAAGGAACAGGAGGGAGTAACAAGCAATAAAATTTGTGAAGAGCTAACCTTCAGATTCTACCCTCTGATTTTGGGTACAAATTCTGGTCAAACATTCCTTCCCTCTCTATCCCCTTCCGAGGTACTTCACCGAAATTGAGGAAATGGAAGGTGAAGGAAAGAAATATAATGAAATGGAACGAAAATAGTTTATTCCCTCAAACCTTCAAAGAATAGATCTTGTCCCCCTAAAATTAAAGTGTAAAACTTATCATCCCTCTCCCAGCTTTTCCCTCTCATTCCAGTCCATTAGTAAAAATTTCTGTAGCACATCTTCAATGAAGGTATATAAATCACCAGATTACATGACATATATACAACTTCCGAGTAAAACACGATAGACTCAATTCCTCAAAATAAAAGCATCAATATCACACCTAAATTAACTGATATCACACACAAAAATTACAATTTACAATAAAAATATATAGGTCATTTGATACAACATTCAAATTGGAAAAGATACAATTACTTTTTTCTATTCTCCTTTTTTTTTTCCCCTTTTTTTACTTTTCTTACCTTAACAATTCCCTAATATAGCTAAATATGAACGTACAATTATGCACAGACAAACTATACAATATATTTATAAGTGTTCACTTTGTTCTTCTATATGTTTATCTTATCTATTGTATGTGTTCATTTTGTATTTAGCGATGACAAGGGATGGCAAAACTACATGTGATAGTTATCATTTCTGGATTGCTAAAAGTCCAGTTTCAAAGCCCAAGTGTAGGCACGGTCAAATATCAAGCCTAGACACCCACTAAAATACCTATATGCAGGCCTCTATTTTTGAAAAACAAGCTTGGCAAGTGCCCAGGCTTGTCTCTTACTGGCCTCGCCACTGCTTACGTGGACCTGTGTATGATAAATGAATTTAAATAACCAAAATTACTCAAATCAATTTAAAGGTTCAAATTGAAGTTATCCTAACTAAGATGATTTTTAAGAACACCTTTATGGCTCACCAAGTTCTAGTGGAGACTCTTTTTTTTTTTTTCATTTTTATTACTTCATAATTCTTTCAGAGAAAGTTTGTTTTCATATTTATCACTTCAAATTTCTTTTAGAGAGAGTTTTCGTAGGCAACTAGTACTAATTAAGTCCAACGAACATGTGAGATAAATCAAATTAAAGATAAGTGGCCAGCAGCCGAACACAGAGTAGAAGGAAATTAAATATATGCGACCAACGAAATCCCCAAAAGCCCACAGGAATCAACAAAAGTTAATTTCAGTAAAGACAAAAATTAAAAGAAAATAATAAGAGGTACATGCTCATACTGGCCTACAGCTACAGTTAAAAGTACTAGCACTAAGATTAAATGATGCGACGAGAATTTGTGGGAAGAAGAAAATTTACAGGAATAAATGAATCAATGACAGGTATTAATTATGCTTACCATTTGAAAAGTATTATGGGAATATGAGCTATCTTTTTGTACTTACGACCACCATTTCCATATTGCTTCTCTAGGATGGGGCAATCTTCGATTTCCAACTTTTTAAGATTCTCGGGTAAGAAGTTCAAATTGTCGAGCTTTTTACAGTCATCCAATAAGAGAGTATGGAGATTAGCAAGGCCCTTCATCGTTGTAGGCAGAGATGTAATCTGGCAAGCACCAAACCCCAGATACTTCAGAGAGGTAAGGCATTTAAAGACCTCACCATTTATGGCGCCACCTCCAACAGAAAGTATAACCAACTTCTCTAGTTCAGAGATAGTTTTATCTGAGAGCATCAGCGTCAGTAATGATAAATCATCAATAACGAGGCAGTAAAGCAGAGACGCGTACTTATCCTCAGGGGAACTGAGGTAAACTTTAGGGCATTTCCACACCCATAGATAGTCAAGTCCACCTAATGAACTCAAGCCCTCCAGCACAAAGGGCTGTGAGCATCCCTCGATTGTAAAATTTGTCAGTTTTAACAGGTTGGTGAGATTTATCTTGTTGATTGAACAATTCCGGTAATAGAGAGTGCATAATTCTGGCAAGTCTGAGTGTTCAATGATCACATCGATATTTGCACATTCTTGAAATGTTAATTCCTCCAATTGTGACGGCAAGAGAGATCTATCAGATGATACCTGTAGCTCTAGACAAGACCCATATATGTTCAGCATCTTGAGGGATGTTAGTGCTGAAATACCTCCAAAGGAAGTTAGTAAATAGCAATCAACAATTTCAATAGACTGGAGATTCTTGAGTGCACCTAAAACTTCCTCTGGAGGTAGAGAGGTTATTGTCAGGATTTTGTGTAGCACCAGCTTAAAAAGGCAATGAAGGTTTTGTAGGGACATGGATAATGCTTGATTTGTAATGCTACCCCCGTATATCATAAGAACATCAAGAGAAGTTGGTAAAACCCAATAGGGCCTCATTTTTTCTAATAAATATCAAATCTAGTTGACTAACCATGCCTGTGGCCCACATATCTATGAGCTCTTGTTTCGAAGGACACACTTTGTGACTAAAAGTTTCCATTGATGAAAGGAAAGTTTCATATTTTGTACTACTACTTGCAGAGATTTCTGTTTCTACTTTCAACCTTTTTATTATGGACCTTAAACTTGATTTCTGATCTTCCAATACATGACAGGGTAAAAATGCATCTTGTAATTTGCAATAATTCGCCATTTGCTCTACAATCATCAATGTTGATCCCTTCCTTTCCTCTGCCATGCGCAAGTCATTCGTACAGACAAAACTGAGCAACATTGGTAAATCAATAGATAAACATTCAAGTTTCGGAGGAAACAGAGGTAGTTCTTTGAGGTTATCAACCCGACTAAGCCAAAGCAATCCACATTTGGGGAAACACTGATCCATGGATGGGAGCTTTTCAACTTTAGCACACCCCTTTAAATAAAGAATCTCAAGGTGTTCTAATGAATTCTGATTTAATAGCCAGTTTGGCAGTTTTTTACCGTTAAAGTTTATCATCCAGAGTACTTCAAGAAAAGGATAGGGACATAGAGCCTCAATAATTTCAGCATTGTCAGTGTCTCTTCCTCTGCTTTCCACTCTAATATCAAACTTTTAAGGTGTTCTTTTCCTCTCAGTTTGGCCTTAACAGCGTCATCCTTCCTTGTCACATTCTCAAGGCCTTTAATACACAATTCCCCTCGAAGCTCAGCCAAATTTTCAAGCTGCTGTAGGTCATCACTTTGTTTTACGTGGAATTCCGTAATGCCTTGAATGGAAGTCAGCCTTCCCACGTTACAAATTTTGGAAACAGTCTCTTTGCTTGTAAGAAAGTGTCTCAGGCTAATTAGTTCAGAAAACCTCTTAGGTATGGACTCACAGCTTGATAGGTAGAACGATTGGAGGTGGTAAAGTTTGCATATGGAGTTTGGCAGCTTTTGGAGAGAACTACCGGAAATATCAAGATACCTGAGATGTTTCAAGTTGCCAATAGAGCCCGGCAAATTCTTTATTCCACAAGAGGGAAGTGATAACACACGCAATTTTTCTGAGCTTTGTAAAATCTCTTTTAACTCTTTCTTCAACACAGTTCCATCTCCTTCAAAAATGATTACACTGCACAAATCCTTCATTTTGCGTATATTATCTTTTACTTTGCTTACCATGCTTGCCTGGAAGTAAAGATGGCGAATATTTTCATTTTCTGATAGCTTGTTTCTCGTTTCTCTAGGAATTTCCCCCTCGTTATTGTATTCTATTCTAATGAAATCAGCACCACCAACCCGCTCGGCCAGATCATGAAACAGGTCATGTAATACATAATAATTTTTCCCTTCTTCCACACGCTTTTCCATAAAGTAATTTGATACCAGCTCATGCAAGTAACTTTTGCCAATATCCTCCATTCTACTATTATTTGCTTGTTTTATAAAACCTTCTGCCATCCAGAAATGAATCAGTGTTTCACCTCGAAACCTAAAGCCTTTTGGGAACAAACTGCAAAATGCAAAGCATCGTTGAAGATCTGCATCTAAGTTCTGATAACTCCAAATCCTTGATTAATTCCATAATTTCATCTTCCGACCAATCCCTTTCTGATAATTTCTGCCATTCAATTTTGCTCCTTTTTTTTCTCAACTGAGCACCCACCACCTCCGCGGTTTTAGGATCCCCTTTTAATTTTTTGGCAATTTTTCTACCTACTTCTACAAGGCTATCTCCCCGCACGTTACTATCATTATCAAAAGCATGGTGCATAAAAAGTTCGAAAAAGGGACCTTCCTCTAACTCAGCTAGTTCATGGATGTTTCCTTCTGGAACATTTATCTGCTTTGCTGCTTCAGGTGAGTGAGGGGTAATTAGAATTTTGCTTCCTGATTCCCAACTGCTTAAACAGGAGGTGAACTTTTCCCATTCCTGAACATATCCTGTTTTACATCCAAAATCGTCCAAAACGAGTAGACATTTCTTAGAATGCAACATCTTATTAATATCCACATAAAGACCTTGTAGAGGAGATTTATCATTGGAAAAAATTTTCATCTTATTTAAGCAAGATGAAAGCTCATCTAGCTTTCTCTCATCACAGGCCTCAGATGGGAGATTCTTTTGTTTGGTTAAATTGCAAATAGGGGATTCTTCTTTCGTCTCCATGGACTTTCAACATTTTTTGCATCACATCACTGGCCTTAAATTTGCGAGGGACATACACCCACATGAAAATATCAAAAAGCCCCTCTTTCCTCGCATAAGCATAAACATACTTTGGTAGTGTAGTTTTCCCAACACCAGGTCGACCAGTAATGGCAACAACAGGAAAACTGGATACTGCAATTGTTCCATTGTCAGTTAAGGTTTCTTCCATATGTTTACTCAGTATAGTTTGTCTATCCTTATCACGGCCGAATACTATCTTAAATTCTGAGTGAGTTTCCCTGTTGTAATTACCAGCATCATCAACTTGGAACAAATCGCTATAATCTTTCGACTCCTTGACAATTTGGTAAAAATTATCAAGCTGTTTGTTCATAGAAGTTAAAATCTGACTCTGTGACCCAATTGAGCCAACCCTAGTATTTATTGCATTTCTGATCTTTTGTTTGAGAGATTTTTCTTTATTATTGATCACCTTTTGATGAAGCTTAGGATAACTGAACAGGTCGATTGCTTCCTCAGCCTTGTAATATGCATCCTTCAGTCTTTCAAGCCAGTCCTGCAGTTGGTTCCTTTTGGGGCTTTTCTCTGCTTTCTCAATCTCCAGTGAGATATGAGGAAGTACAATTGTTTCAAGATTCCGAAACATTTTACGCTGCTCCTCCATGCTGGTTCCAAGATGATCGAACACTTCATTCCACAGCCTACTTATAACCGGTGACACTACCCAGTAGTACCCACTCTGAGTTGGCTAGAGCGGCTGCCTCAGCCATAATTGGCTGTAATTCTGTGCAGCTAGCTGCTGTACTCTTTTTCTTTTTGTTTTTTTTTTGTTTCCCTCAATTTTTTCTCTCTTTTTTTGTTGACTATAGGTGCTTTTCTAAATTACTAGATTGCGAGATAAATTACTAGCTGGTGATGCATTAGGGGGATTGTGGACAATTCTAAAATGATCAAACACTTCTTCATTCCACAGTCAACTAATGGGATATGACACCATCAGCCCTCCTTAAGATGGCTAGAGAGCTGCCGCGTCAGCCATAGTTGGTTTCAATTCTATGATGCTAGCTAGTGTATCCTTCCTTTTTTTTTTTTTTCTCCTTTTGGTGACTATAGGTGTTATTTCTAAATTACTAAATTGCGAAACAGATAATACGAGAAAGTTGGTAAGGGTGAATACAAGAGGTGGATAGTACTGTAGGAAATTTTTTTTTACGAAGGCTTTCAGTGAGGACTTGGTTATGAGGATAAGATTGTTCATCTATCTATGGTTTCAAAGATAAAGATTGTGTGATGGAAAAACAGGGGATCTGAGAGTCACCTATGTATCTTCAGATTTCCTGCTGCAAGTACGACACGCATAGTGTGTTGTGGGAAATATCATACCTTCCAAAAGGATATTACAATCCCCATGTAATGCTCTTATATTAAATCACGATCATCCCACATGCCACTGAAACCGACACACACGGTATTCCGTGCATGTAACAGATGACCAGTCAAGCAACTTCTGCAATCGGCAATGGATCCAGATCCTGTGTCGCGCGGCAAGCTTGTAGCGCACAGAATCTGGACCCTTCGTAAGATCCAACGGCCCTAATATTTTCCTGTCCGCTCCCACTCGATACGCACCTTATCGGGCTTTAATTTGCCTCCGTTTCTTTGCGTGCTTGGATCCAAAAAAACCATCAAAATTAAAAATATAAAAAGGAATCGGAGTTGATGAAATTGGAGGGAAAATTGGAGAGAGGCAGGAGAATTCGTGAGAGGGGCAAGAGAATTCTCGGGAGGCGATTTGCTGCGATTTCCTTTCAGAAAACCTTACTGTGGAAGCGGAACCTTACTGTGGAAGCGTAGATTGCAACTCTCTAGCGAATTTATAGAAGCACGAGGAAGGTAATTGGGTCACTATCTGAATTTCTTCTATTTTGAGTTTTAGTAAAGAAGGGAAATAGATTATGGACTCGTTAAATAAAAGCAATTTGTAAGTTCCAGACTTGTTGTCTATCAGTCGTTTACCATGTAATTTTTCTAATTGCAATCAGATACTTTAATGGCTATGGAACACTTCACGATATAGTACCCAACCATATTCTCCAAACAATTGCATTATTTGTCATGGAACAACCTGTAAGCCTTGATGGACAAGATAATCGAAATGAAAAGGTAGATTATTTTTTTTCCCAATTCAACCTGGTGGATCTATTTTCAAATGAGAGGATATATGTTAGGCACCGTCATTGTAAAAGGGTTGATAAAAAAAATAGACCCATTTAAGCATGGAACTAATGTTACTTAGGAGGTGTTTTGTGCACTTTTGTACCAAGAAAATACCTTTTTGGTGCTATGAGAATGTCACTGGAACATTTGTAGAATGTCACTGGAACATGTAATATTTATGCAATTTTTGGTGTATATTTAACTGGTGGCATAACATTTAATAACTTGCAAAGCTCCAATAGCTACCAAGCACATACCATTTTCTACGGCACTGGTTCAAATAAAAATGGACAACTACTGATCATTTCTATTTGTTGTTACCAGTACAAGTACTGATCAATCTGTGAGAGTGAATATATATAGAAATGTGGTGGTCATTTGAGTACTCTATGAGTTGAGCACAAATAGATACATATATATGTTCTATCAATGAAACTATTAGAAATTAAAACATCAAAAAAGATGCCCACGGGCATGTATAATTGCCATGTTTAGTTTTTGTCTTTTTGATACACTTCTGTTCTTTTGTGCTATGTACAATCTGCAATACCATGTGCTAGACAGTTCTTATTGATACACTTCTGTTCTTTTGTGCTACTAACCAATTACTGAGAGATCTTTCCATTTGCTTTTTAGCAACAACAATATGGTGAGAACAATTGGAGAATCCTTCATTTCATCATGCTGAGCAAGTAGATGAGTTTCAAGAGATTACCAATATTGTTTGGGCGGATGCAAGAATGATTGCGGATTATGTCCGGTTTGGTGATGTGGTTGCTTTTGATACCACATTTGGTACAAACAAAGAACACAGACCTTTTGAAGTTTTTGTCGGTTTCAATCATTTTAGAGAAACTGTGATATTTGGAGCAACACTAATGTATGATCAAACCAAAGAATCTTTTGAATGGTTGTTCAAAACTTTTCTGGAAATACATAACCAAAAAGCACCGCAAACTATTTTCACGGATCAAGATGCAGCAATTGGGGGGGGCTTTAAAAATCGCTCTGCCGGAAACAACCCATGGATTATGTACTTGGCATATAATGGAGAATGCTACTAGACATCTTAGTGGCTACAATAGGAAAGAGTTTAAAATACTTGCAAAATTTAGTGCGTGTATGTATGAATATGAAGAGGAAGACAAATTTGAGGAGGCATTTAGCGAGCTCAAAGGAAATGTGAAAGATGACGATAATTGGCTGCCAAAGATATACAAGTTGAAAGAAAAGTGGGCCAATTGTTATATGAAGAATGCTTTGAGCTTGGGGATGAGAAATACACAATTGAGTGAGAGCATCAATAATGACATAAAGAACTATTTAAACTCAGATTTAGATATTGTTCGTTTCTTCAAAAATTTTGAGAGGATTGTAGATGGCAAGCGTCATAATGAGAAGATATCAGAATTTGAGTGGAGGAAACAACCAAGGATGAAGATTAATGTTCCAATCCTTCAACAAGTGGGATCTAAATATACACAAAAAAAATTTTGACTTTTTCAAAAGGAGTATGAATTATCTATGGCAGCTCAAATCAAAGGTGTAACAAGTAATGAATTCATGGTTGCAAGTTGGAGTGCCGACCATTCTAATCTATCTAAGAAATGCCATAAAGTTCATTGGGATCATGCGAATATGACGGTTTCGTGTGGATGCAAGAAATACGAGAGAATGGGGATATTTTGTTGGCATGCATTAAAGGTACTGGACGTTTTTCATATAATCCACATTCTTTCTATTTACCTGTTCTATTTACATGTACTGTACAATTATGTTTAGCAAATTGCTTTCTGCTTTCTATTCAGTAAATGCATCGCTAGAATCACTAGAGCATCGCTAGAATCACTAAATCAATTAAATTTTCAATTAGCAATTAAATACAGTCAGAGGAGAGTATGTAAAGAGTAAGCATATTTCAATATGCTTACTGGTTTGAGAGAGGCAATATGCATACCAGAGAATTTCAAAGGGACCATATGTTTACTCTCTACATACAATCAGAGGAGAGAGGCAATGGATATCAATTCACTTTACTAATACATTTATTATTCAAATTGAAGGTACTTGATGCAATGAACATTAAAATTTTACCGGAAAAATATATTTGGAAGCGCTGGACAAGAGAAGCTAGAGAGGGAACTATTGAGGATCAAAATGGCAGGTCGGTGATTGAAGATACAAGATTAGACATGGCTCGTCGTAATAGAGATTTATGCCGCAAGTTCAGCAAAATAGCATCTGAAGCATCCCATGCAGAAGAACTATCTCTATTTGTTGATGGTGCGTTGGAAACACTAGAGCATCAACTTCAAGAGAAGATACGAAATCTTTCGATCACTGCTGATATTAGTCATGAAGCGTCTCCCGTGCCTACCTTCGTTTTTGATAGTCAACTTCGTCTAAAGAAAAATGATGGTACGAAAGGTAGTAAGAGACATCGAAGTCGGGTTGAAACTATTAGAAAGAAGATTGAGAAGAAAGCGACACGAAACTCTAAAACGAAGGTAACTTTTCAATTTGATACTATGACAAACTAATCTGTACAGGTGATTGGATCTGAACTTAGTGCTTCATTGAGGTAAATTATACATACATGGACCAACAGAAACAAACTAGTCATTATAATCACGTATATTGGTAATCATGTATATTGGGGCTTATATTCTGAAGGGCATTATTTGGCAGTGCACTTTAGTCCCTGAATGTTACCATATTCTCATATTTACCAAATAAGCACCTTTACAGCCAATAAAAAGGACTATCTTAACACATTTCTTGTGTCAGTATGAGCGTGTCTCAATAACAAGGTAATTATATCAACAAGGTTACTATGTCACCATTAGTTCTTTAGATTTGATTTTTTTTCTTGAATTAAATTTCAGGAGATTAGCGAAGACATTTTAACTCCTATATTAACACAGAATTCTCAAGTGGATGACTATGCTAGTTATGCACGATTGTTAATGGTTAGTACTTTTGAATAATTTGAATAATTTTGGTGACTACATCAATTTGAATAATATTGTTAACGTTATTTTTTTTCTAATAGGAGAACTCTACATTTGCTTTGCCTTCGCCTCATTCTGAAATTGCCTCTACAAGTCAAGAGATGCCTCTATTGACTAGATGAATAGAATTACTTCATTTTTGTATAGCTTTTAAAGAAAAGGCTCTATTTTGTGAATGATATTAGTACAACTTTTACAGAAAAGGCTTCATTTTGTGAATGTTATTAGTATAGCTTTAAAAGAAAAAGCTTCATTTTGTGTATGATATTAGGATATGCACTTGTATCTTGTTGAAATTAGCTTCAAAAGAAAAAAACTTCATTTTGTTTATGATATTAGGATATGCAGTTGTATCTTGTTGAAATTAAATTTGAACATTGTTACTCTCTGGGTGCTAGTATCTTTGATTTTTGATGTTTTTACTGTAATTGCTCGTTCTGCCTTAGCAAATGTTCATGTCTCTCTAGATTTCTACAAGACTTTATTTACATCTTATCATGTGCTGTATCATGTAAAAGTTCTGGACAACTCATACAAAACCAGAAAATGCAAAATTTCTGAAATATGGTGATTATGTTATTATCATTTTAATTAATTTCTTTGCATTTAGCGACTACCATATGGTATAGTTCAGAACAAAAATCAGCCAGTAGACATGTTGCATGGAGTCATTGTTTGAGATTGGTTGTGTACTCGAGTAGACAATGTTAAATTTTACAATTGTTTGAGCAAGTCATCTTTCTCCTTGTACTAGCATACCAATTACTGTCGGTGCTTCTCTTACCTACCTCCCAGTGCTTCCAACTATGAGGACTAATGTTAAGGAGTCACTGTCTGGTACATCTAAATTTTTGTAAACCCTGTCGGTACCAACTCCTGTACCACAATACCAGTGCATGGTGGTCCCACCAAATCAGGCCGATACAATTTAAACCGATTTCACCATTCAACCCCTCTCTCTGTTACGATGCTACAAGCTAAAGCTTGTGGCTTGCGATGGCTGAAATATTTAGCGGGTTCGAATCCGTTGTCACAGGAGTCCGCTAACGGAAAGAATGAAACCCGTTTCCCATTTTTTGAAGCTCAACGCGCGATAGCCCCTTCGATAACGGAGGCAAATTAAAACCCGATAAGGTGCGTATCGAGTGGGAGCGGACAAAAAAATATTTAGGGCCGTTGGATCTCACGAAGGGTCCATATTCTGTGCGCTACAAGCTTGCCGCGCGACACAGGATCTGGATCCATCGGCAATAGCCAAGGCAGATGTCCCCATTTGAAAATTCAAACATTTCACCCATCAAATTGGTGGAAAAATATCTATTATCTAAGGACCACTGCTATCCGTTGTTATTATTTACGCATATAACTCGCAACTTTCATTTTCAATATTTTTTTTTTGTTTCTCTTTTTTTAGTTGGGAGACTGCTCTTGACTACCTTCGTAATTATTATTTTTTTCCTTTCATTTTTGAGCTGAAGTAACAACTTATATTTTTCATTTTTTTATGTTATTAAATCTTCTTTCATATATTTCTTGTGCGGACACGGCTGTTGACAAACCTTCTAATTTTTCTTTTCTTTAACGTTCTTTTTTTCAGCTCTAGAAATGCAGCACCACCAAGTTCTCCAAAACGTGCCGTGTGTTTAGCATGCATGTTGGTACGACGGACACATGTTGGCACGACACGTGTACAGAAATACCACAACACGTGCGTGTCAACGTGTCGTGTTGAAAGCGTATCGTGTCAAAGGTTTAGCCATGTTGACACGTTTTAATACAACACGTTTTGACACGCAATATGACATGACAGTACAACACGATATGCGACACCGCCGACACGATGTCTAACACGAGTTAAGATGATTTTTTTTTTTTTTAGGGCCAGGTGGCAATTGCCACGCTGACAAATTTTATTTACAAAAGAAAAGTAAAGAAGAAAAGAAAAAAGACCTAAAACCTAAACCTGTACAAAAACAAAACTAGGCATGTTTTTTTCAAGAAAGAATACAACGCAGAAATTCTTGAATAATAAGAATGGATGATTGCCAACATTTGAAAAAATACGTCGATTGCGTGCCTTCCAAATATTCCACGATGTAGCAGTCCAAATGATATTCCAATCTTTAATACGCCTAGTTCTGAGAGAAAGCCACGACGAGTTAAGATGTTGACATACATAATATTTTAATCGTTTGATTAAAACTCAAGGATGGTCTAGATCGCACTTGGCAAGCATAATCCGTGGGTTCCAAACTCAGCCAACTAAGTAGAACCATGTGGCATCATCTAATTAATTTGTTTCAAAGAAAAATGAACGTGCTATCATGTCTCTGCGAAAAAACATGCACGCATACCAGGACCAGCATCCTCAGCAGCCGATTAAATCGGCTGCTTGGTACATCCATAACAATTTTTTTTAATTTAAGGGTTTGAAAATTCAAATACTGAATCCAAACATGTTGATCTTGTTTAATTTTACGGGCAATGCGTTTTCATATAAATTTTATAAACTTTGGAGTCAATTTGATACTTGATCAAGTGGTCAACAAATGAACGAATCTGGTTAACTATCACTGATTCATTCTAATTCTAATATGCTCATAATTTGATCACTTGATCAAGTATCAAATCGACTCTAAAATTTATAAAACTTATATTAAAGTACATCGCTCGTAAAATTGAACAAGATGAACGGTTTGAATTTAGTGTTTGAATTTTCAAAATTTTAAATTTTAAAAAAATTGTTACAGCTGTTTGATACAACCGATTTATTCGGCTGCTGAGGATGCTGGTCTCGCATGCGAGGCATTATGGGTCTTAGCCTCTTAGGTGCCTTTGGAACACTGAGTCAAGAAATCAGAAATGTAAGGGAAGTCGTTGATTTAAATCCGACGGTCTTTACTTTTATTAAACTAATACAAAATTATCCTATGAAACTTTAAATTGCACCTAGCTACAAAGGGGTCGTTTGGATTGGGCCGGAATTTGGGGATTTTCCAATTCCGGACATAAATTTTAATATAAACAATTCATCTCTCTCACAAAGTTACACACTTCCCAACGAAAATCCTTATTCCTTCCTAGGAATTGGCTATTCCTAACCCATCCAAACGACCCCAAACTAAACAAGTTTGCATGCCATTTACAACTGTCAAATTTGCGTAAAAAAAATTAAAATGTCAATTTATTTTCTTCCCAGCTAGCTAGATAATTAATTAACGTATGCAATTTACTACAATAATATTAAAATGTCAACTTAAATTTTCTTCTCAATTAGATAATTAACGTATGCAAATTACTACAATATGTCATTTTTTTCTTTTTTAAATGCGTTTTAATAATTATTTTGGAATACTTTCAAATTAAAAAAAAATCTATCTAACATGTATTGATACGTTTAACACGTCGTGTCGACGGTATCATATCATTTTAAATAGTTTGTATTTGTACTGGCACAGACATTGAAGAAAAATCAATGGTGCCATATGTATTCCCATTTATGTTTGCATCTCTGTTAATGCTAAAATGATTAAATTAAGGCTTAATCTCCTAAAGTTGGAAAGTAAAATGTCTGTTTAGTACGTTTTCAGTGCTTAATTGGTGATTACTTTTTCAATTAAGGTGTGGATGCTAGCTCAGATGTCTCAATTGGCAAATAAAATAGTAGCAGTAGGAGAGTCATCATACAGTATATTTATGCTTATTTAATGTGGTTGATCTAATGAAATATATCACGTCTTTATCAATTCTGTGGTTAATATTGCTTATATCTATACAGTGCATGACGCGGTAGAGTAAAAAGGGTGTGTGAAAACCTGAAAATGCCCTTCTAGCAAGAATTGAGCTGATAGAAAGCTATGCTAAAGTAAGAATTAGTACAATCTAATTATTTTAATGTATTTGATAAAAGAGTAGATGATGAATAATATATTTCTTTATCATACATGTGGTTTGATTCGACTAAGTTTCGTTTCAATTTCAAATATCCTAATTCTTAATTTGTATTGTCCTGCCTTGATTGTTTCAATTTTTTTTTTTTTTTTGTGATTTCAGGTGGGACTCCAAGGCATCAATATAAGCAGAAGAAGTAGCACCTCTGTACATCCTTTGGTCTGACCACTGCTCTGTAGTAGGTACAACGATATTAGTAGTATTAATACATATTATTTTAATATAATCCTTGAAAGTTTAGTCCAATGATAAATCTACCTACTACAGGTTGGTGTTATACTGATGTTCCTTTTAATTTTTGAGTTAGTTTTTGCAATGTGAAACCCAGTAAAGGTGCAGCATTTATAAGGACTAAAGTGAAAAAAATTATCACTTGCAGCACAGTTGAGAAACATTTAGGGTTGAAAATACTATAAACTATAGCTTTTTAACTTATTAACTTTTATTATTCATTGTTTTTTAATATGTTTCTTTGAAAATAGAAAAATAGAAGTTTTTTTGTCACAACTGAGCCTATCTATTATATTTTATTTGTTTTAATTTGCATTAGCCATGCTTTCATGATTCTTATGCTGATAGTGGTTAAATACCAAAGGGCCAAAATCTTTAACCAAAATTTACCAAAAAATTAGATTATAAATCTGAGCTTGAACAAAGAGTGTATATAACTGGTACTAGTCATCTTCCAAATTGTTCAGATTTGGTGTGTACATAAATGACTGGTACGTGTAAACAATGTGTTTGCCCCTAAATTTGACTACAAGTGAATAAGTAAAGAGATATTGTCAGACAGAATGTATAGCGGGTTCTGACAAACTTTACCCTGGTGTAATTTATCGTACCGACAATGATGACAAGGTGTTGAATATGAGTGAGTGATCTCTCGCCTGGCTGTTCTTAGAGAATTGATGGGGTCAAAAACATAACAGGTAGACATCTTTTCCTTTCAATTGTTATTAAAACTGAAATTAAAGACTATACGTTGTAACCAGTAATGAATTTTCATTTGTAATCAATAAATCATTGCTAAATTGCTATTTTTAAAATTTCTCTAAGTGGTCATGCAACTGAGCCTCGAGCAAATGATTATGGCATCAGTATTCAGTATTATAAATAAAAAACCCGTGGGTGTCAGGAATTACTTTGTTCAATCTGGTCCGACACGCCAACCATTTTCCCTCTCTGCGTTGTGTGATTAATTTTTTTTCGCATTTATGTAGCGTTAAACTCTATAAATATTTGTGTGACGGGTTTTATTAGTAATGAAATTGACCCGATTCAGCAGTAACAAATATTTGGCAACGCAATGTTCTGGCTTTCATTTTTTCGACCCCTTCCTGTTTTGGTATCCAGGCCATGTCCATAACGTTTCCGCTATATTTTGTGCAGATCGGAGATCTTATTCCGCCTTTCGTTCTCTTCTATTGGCCTAATTTTTTTCTATACTTTTGTAGGTTTTGTTTTTCTCCGTAGCCTCCACCAGACCACCACCTCTCCCCATTTCCTCTTTCTCCAATCTGCATCGCTTCTATGGCTGGCCCTCCTGTACATCGCCTTTTGATAGAAAAGAAGGTCCTAAGTTGCTGATTCTCTCTATCTCAAGTTTAATTGGGAAGTTTCATTGGCCAAATCATCAAGTTTAAAACTGCGCTTGCACGCATCCGCCACTTCAACTCTGGTCGGCTGCAAATCATCACTTACATACGTTGCAAGAGATCACCTTCCTCTCTCTGACATTTGCAACCCCCGTAAGTCTTTCCACATCTTCTCTTTTCCTTTCTTGGTAAATTTTGGTTCTTATGCTACATCTTCTCTCTTCCTTTCAAATTCTTAAGCTGGAAATTTTCTAGGGTTTGCTTTGCCTCTCTATTTCATATTTCTCAAGAATTATTAGATGGCATTTGAAATTTTTACTGTAGATAAACCATGGTCATATACATCTTCTGAAAAATTTTCAGAATTTTTGGACATACGCATTAATTATAACAAATTTTTGAAGTCAAGCGAATTAAATTCAGGAACCCATACCAGCAAATGTGTCTGAAGTCTTATGGCCTAAATCTCTAAGAAAGAGACGTCTAAACTTTCTCCAAAAATTACAGTAACTGTATCTTGATGTCTATTTTTAGATCTAAAAATTTCAAAACCAAATTCCAAACAATGAATAAATGAAAATTCGGAAATTAAAGTGAGGTCTGATTGTACAGGAAACGAGATACCAGTAAACTGGTCTGATTTCAATGCTGTAGATAAACCAAATCCCAGCTTTTTGTTACTCCATTCACCTCGCACTAAATTTTGTAATTGAAATGATGATCCATCAAGAATGGACAAAAAAATTCATAAAAATGGTGATTTGAATTTCAATTCTTAATTACACTTTAATTTCAACTGTTTTACCATTAATGTGCCTATCCAATTATGTCCAACTATTTTTAATTATATTATGATATCCTAAATTCTAATTCTTTTTCCAGAACCAATTAGCGTGATCTGCTGGATATAAAAGAAAAAAAAATAGGAATGCATAATTTAGTGAACTCATTGGCTATTTGGTGTTCTTGCCTTAGAAATTGCAAGAAACATTATGGATAAGTAGGTCTCTCCCTCTCGGTGCTTTTCTTTTACATCCATTTGTTCAATTTTAAAATTGGAACTTGATTGCACTGTGTAAGATTTGACAAATAATAATAATAATCTTTGTGTAATATTAATGTATCATTAGCTGATATCCTTCTGGTAATTTATTTAGACTGTTAAAGTACAGAATGCAAACAGAATACCCTTTTCATACAATCATGTATGTGTTAACTGTATAAATTAGAATTAATGATAATATATGCACTCTTTTCTGTTTGAATGAAAAATACTGATTTCATTGTTGCATGTTGAAATCCTTCTTAGCACATGCATGCCTTAGTTTACAATGGTGAATTGCTGGATATTTAATAAGTGGTGTGGGCATGAGGAACCAAAGGTTTCAGAAACTGATTTAGTGATTATACCATGTTTAACAACTAATGATGGTAGAACTTGATGACTGTCGTGATGCATTTTCTACAAAATTAAACTCCTATTTTTCGAATGTTATTTATTTTTCTTATGTTCAGTGAATATATTTACATATTTTGACCTTAGGTGAGGGTGTTCAAGATCATGGGTTTCATGTTAGCGACACTACAACTGTTTGTTAGGTACAATTTTCCTTACCTCGCCATTCATGTGTTTATTCATCTAATTTGATTGCTTAAAGTTTTTTTCAATTGTGTTCTTTTTTATTTGTATAATGTTTCCTTTTAATCACATATATTATTTTTATTAGATTTGAAGTCTATTAGAAAATATGGGCTCTGATAAAGAATGTTATAATAGAGGAATTGGTTGGATTTATTTGGCACATAGGGGTTTTTTTTTTGTCATTGTTTTACATTGTTTGTAGATTGTTCCTTGCCTGCCTGGCACACCAGATGAGAGTGATGCTCTCTGTTGATTCAACAACTGTAGGTACGAGAGTAGTTGTTAGTTGCTGCAAAGGAACCAAGAGAAGGAGAGAGTAACCGACCACTATGTGGCAAGGATATGCAACTATTTGTTAGTTGCTGCAAAGGAAGGTGAAAGATATGAAAAAAAAAGAGGAAAAAGATTTATGTATTATTTTAATTTTGTTGAGTAGATCGAGTTACAAATTTAAATGATAGGGGCTCCAGTTTGGAAATTTTGGTTTTATTTTTTGTTTTCTTAGATTTTGTAATGTTATCTAATTGGTCATCAATTATAAAAAAAATTATGGCATTAAAATTTATAGATTATTATAAAATATAATTAAAAATATGTATTTATCAAAAACTTATGGATCGAGCAAAGCTCGATGACCCCATCTAGTACTAAATAAAATGGAGATTGAGCAGTTTTTCTTCCGCAATTGCAATCTTTCAAGTTTCAAAGTAAAGTTCTTTTTTTACAGCAGAGACTCTCGAGGTTAGGGACCATGGACGACCAAGCAATTTGTTATGGTTTTGCTTGAAGAAAATGACGGTGTGCACATTAAATAACGTAGTGTATATGTACTTTATGTTCAGGTAGTACCGCAAAAAAAAAAATCTTTGTTTACGGTGGTTGTGGATGGTGTGGTTTAAAATAACGTTTTTTTTTTTTACAATAATTCAGATATATTTGGATTTGAGGCGTCATGAATGGAAGATATGCTCGGATGATTTTATTGTGACTAAAATTTACAATTTTTTCTATTTGTTTAGAAAGGAGAATATTATATAGCGGCGAAGCCGCTACTTCCCACCTAGTGGTTACATGCAAGGTTATTTTCTACTGCAGAACATAGAGAAAACTGCTTGTAAGAAACAATTATCAAGTGTTGAATGAAAAGTTCAGTTTCTAAGTATCTTTTTTTAGCTCCACTTATATTAACATAGCCTCATATATTGTCTCATATTGAGAAGACGATACTATTAGTTTCTAGCAACATATTTTCTAGAAACAAAATAGTAACATAAATTAACTCTTTCTAAAATATATCCTCTATACTAATTACTAAATATAAAAGTCTTTATCTTTGTTTAATCTTTCAAATATATGTATATGTGCTAGCCATGACTGCCTGTCAATAAACAACAAATACCCTTATAAGCAACAAAGGGATGAAAAAACAACACAAGACATTAAATGTTAAAACCAATGTAATACTATATGTAAGTCACAAAATGAAACTTGCCAGGCAAATGTCAATTAAAAAATCATACCAAAGCTATTATCTTCAGAAAGTACGACATGCACCAACTTTATACAGCTTTTAGTGAGTAGAAATAATCACCAACATCCCGAAAAACCAAAGTTAAGAAGGAAACATTTAACTGTTGTCAACTTTAATAACAACAGCTTTTATTTCTCTGCACCAGCACCGGCATGTTATTTATCAGCACCGGCATGTTATTTCTCGGCACCAACCAGTTGTTTTCTGTCGATGCATCATCTAATAGACTTGGTGTATCCAAAATCTGCCAGGTTGAAAACATATTTCGAGTTTTAGTTTGACAATGGCTGGAATAATCAGACCCAAATGAAGGATAATCATTAACCAATTGAAGAGGTAATTAAATTCGAACGGTGGAATGACATTTTGATTATTAAATATTAAAAGACATGTCATCTTTTCCTGTTTCATTTTGATCGTTTAAGATACCAAGTCGTAACATTGATAGGTAAATATTCAGGATGGTCCCATTTTCATGTTTAATATTAAAATGAAATGAAATACTTTCAACTATTCAACTGAAAAACACATTTTCTATTGAATAAAATCCATTAGAACGTCCTCCGTTTCAAAGTACCCTAGGTTGGCAAATCGAGCCTCGCTCGATGGTACTTATCAGGAAACTTTAATGATTCTTCCCTATTTTCCCCCAAACCTCTGTAACGCTCATAACCCTAACCATCCATTCGCCCGAAGTTCAGATCTACCTCCGCATATTCTAGATCTGTACTCTCTTCACTCGTAGGGTGCAAAAATTAGTTCGATCGTAAGTTTGCGATTGTTTTCGTAAATCTGCATGGCACATCATTTCAGCTTAAACCCCGTTTTTCGCCTGCCCACTTGCCGTTGTTCACAACTCCCTCTGTGAGCTGCCACTATACTTTGGCTTATTGCGTTGTTTTTCTTGATGAGATGCTTCTGATTGTTTCGCATATTCAATTTGGGTCAATACGTTATATCAAGTACAATTTCGGTTTTAATTTGTTTTGTGCACTTCGAGATCTATTTCTTGATGAGCTGCTTCTGATTGTTTCGTATATTCAATTTGGGCCAATACCTTATATCAAGTACAATTTCGGCTTTAATTTGTTTTGTGCACTTCGAGATCTATTTCCATTAATTTGGAAATTTGAATATTTAAGTTAGCTGTTACTACGCTTCTTATGTTCATGTCCGTGCACATCAATTGATACAATTAACTAGGGAAATGAAGTAGAAGAGTGCTAGATTCAGTCCATTGGAACCTTGAAAGAGAGCGGAGATGAGCGTAGGCAACACAACCAAGAACGGAGATGTGCAGCGAGTGACAGATGGCGGAAGCGCCACGCTGGAGACGATCAATCGAGTCGTTGCGTCACTACTGGACACGGCGCAAACGATTCGCCAGGTGTTGATGGACTCAGACCTGAAGGGTGGGACCACATCGCCTAGTCCGATGGGGCCACAGGGTTCGATGGCGCTGAACCAGAGGGTTCCTTCGACGGCTCAGTGTGGGACCCAATCGGCAGAGATAGAGATTCAGGCGACCAAGTCCACCTTTAGAAATATCTTGGATAAAGAAACGGTGCGGCCGGTTCGTACTGGAGAGGAACCAAGAAAAATCAAGAAAACTAACCTCCCCCTCTGTTCGACTAAGAAACCAACTTGTTTCAAATGTGGGATGCTTGGTCACTATGCCGCTAACTGTAGAGATCCGGTGGTGTGTTTTCGGTGTGGCAAGGTCAATCACAGAGCGTGGCAATGTAGAACGGATCTGGGGCAAACTGGAGAGATTAAGCAACCACCCCCAAATTCGTTGCCGCTACCAGTACAGAAACCCATGGCATCTATAAAAACACAATCTCAAGGGAGTCTCGAAAAGCAACATGTTATCTCTTCTTCTAACTCAGATCTAGATCTGAATACCTCTGCCATAGGTTGATTAAGAAGTTCAACTCCTCACCAGCTTCTCTAGCGCTTGAGGCTGCTTTCAAGAGAAGCATCTTCCTTGCAAACACTGAAGGATGGGGTCGAGAGCATTTTCTTGAAGCATTGAGGCAGATCGCTCCATTTCCTTGGAAGGCATCAGAGTATCCCGGTGGTTACATGTTAGTAGAAGGACCTGGCTGGTGGCGTGAACAAACGCTTAACGCGGGTCTGGCAATTCTAGAAGGGAAGGAGATACTTGCTGAACCATGGGATCAATTGCTGGAGAATAGGCTCAGATTGAAGAGTATCTGGCTGAAAATTCAAGGTTTGCCTTTGAAATTGTGGCATAGGGCTGAATTTGAGAGATTGATTGAGGATTTCGGAGTTCTTTTTTAAATTGATAGAGCAACTGAGGAGAAAACATCATTTGTAGAGGCTAAGATACGCATAGGAGTACCTGAGCAATCTGACATCCCTCCTACTGGTAAGGTCGTTTTCAGGAATGATAGAGGCGATTGGTGCTGGAAACCAATTAGGTTCATTATTGATGGCCCTGGAGGTGGTAGAGCTGGTGGTTTAAAGAGAAGAAGGATGTGGCTGAGAAGAGATGATCCGGCTGGGCAGGAATCAGGATCTAGAGATGGGGGAATTCAGAGAAATGGGGAAGGAGGTATGGATTTAGATGATGAGAAAGCAGATGATGAGGATCTACTAGAGGATGAAGATAGGAGAAACACAAGAAACCATAGTGATGTGGCAGTGCAAGGAGAGGAAGTCAATGACTCTCCTGTAGTAGATATAGTCAGTTCTGAGGAAGATGTAGTAGTTGAACACATAGTAATGGAGGACGCAGCAGATAATGTGTTACAGACAGTGGAAGTTCACAAAGGAGCTGGTGGTCTCAGTTCTCAGAAGAAGAAGGAGATAATACCACTGTCAGTAGTAAAAGAAAAGAGTGCTGTATCTGGAGATGAAGAAAGTGTCAAGGACAGACAGATGGTGGTGTATCAAGCTGAAGGCAGCATGGATGCATCACAGCGGGATAAGTCTGTTACAGCCGAAGCTGACATTCAGCCACTGCAGCAGTTGTTCCCAGAACTACAGCAGCAAGCAACCAGGCAGAGTCTGAGACAGAAAGTGCAAGATCCAGAGATACCAGTGCATACCAAGGCGCAGAGAGCCAAAGCTAAGAATTTGGAGCTACATTTGGCTTCAGTAATACTCATATCTCTGAACATTTTCCTTTCAAAGACTGGTCTGATGAGCAAGTAGTTTTCATGTTACAAGGGGTGGGACTGCAATTGGCTGATAATATAGCAGATAGTTTGGATTGTGTGCAATTTTTAAGATCATTAAATAAGAAACAATTCACCAGTGCTATTGAAGAGATAGAATTCAAATAACAGTATGGTGCAAAATTTTTAAAAAAAGAGATAGATAAGAGGAATAGGTTGGTTCAGATAATCAGTAGGGTGTCCCATTATCAATTAAAATGAATATTATGTCGTGGAACATTAGAGGATTAAGGAAGGCTCATAAAAGAAGGTATTTACATGATCTGCTGAAAGATAATAGGATAGACATTATAGGGATTCAAGAAACTAAGAAAAAAGATTTTACTACAAGATTTAAACATTCTTTGAGTAGTCAAGATTTAGAGTGGTTATGGCTATTTGCAGTAGGCAGAGCAGGAGGGATTTTATTTGGATATAATGAGAATAGATTTAAACTTAGAAATCATTTGATTAGTAATTCTTGTATCTCTGCTATATTAGAAGATAAGCAAACCAATTATGTGTTTGGTATTACAGTGGTATATGGACCCACCAGTAATAGGTTGAGAAGGATGTTCTTTGAGGAAATTAAAGAATTGAGGCAATTGTGGAATGAACCTTGGCTCATTTTTGGTGATTTTAATGCCATCAGATTTAGATATGAAAAAAATGGCCATAATTTCAATATCCAAGGTGCAACTAGATTTAATAGGTTGATAACACAATTAGATTTAGTAGATTTACATACCTCTGGAAGTAGGTTCACTTGGTCTAATATGAGATTTAATCCCATCTTTGCAAAATTAGATAGATTCATGTGCTCTACAGATTTTGAATATAACTGTCTAGAATTGGTAGTTCAATCTTTACCTAGATATAAGTCAGACCACAACCCCTTGTTATTGTCTACTGGGTCTAATAGTGTTAATTCTCAGCATAGATTGAGGTATGGTAAAGCTTGGGGAGATATTGAAGAGTCCAATTAGTTTATACCAAATTGGTGGTATCATGTACATAGAAATACAGATTTATCAAAAAACTGGAACAAAAACATTAAAAATTTGAAAAAACACATGAAGGGTTGGGCAAAGAATTATTATGGATAGGCTCATAGGAATAAAAAATAACTTTTAGATAAAATTGAGACTTTGCAACAGATACAAGAAGTTAGAATTTGGGATGATATGGAATATAACAGTTACATGGAATATGTGAAAGCCTTAGATGACATATACCTTAAAGAGCAAGCTCATTGGCAGCATAGAGCTAAAATCAAATGGCTACTAGAGGGGGATAACAATACAAGATTTTATCATACAATAGCAAATCAAATGAGAAAGAAAGCTTTGATATTAGGGATGTTAGTAGATGGTAATTATACTAATGGCATAGATTGTATTGAGAAACATGTGTTTGATTACTACAAAAAATTATTTGGTGTTTCAGGTGAAAAGTATGCTTCTTTAGCACAAGAGTTTTGGCACTCTGAACAAAAAATCACAGATACAGAAAATATGGAGTTGGTGAAGCCATTTACACTGGAGGAGATATATGAGGCTCTTATGAGTTCTAGGGCAGATAAATCCCCTGGGCTAGATGGTATGCCTTTTAGTTTCTATCAAAAATATTGGCACATGATTAAGGAAGATATACTATTGATGTTTGAAGATTTTTACAATGATAGATTGAGAATATTCAAATTGAATAAGGCTATGGTTTGTTTAATACCTAAGAAGTCTGATGCTATAGAAATTAAACAATACAGACCCATAAGCCTCATAAATTGCATAAACAAATGGTTTACCAAGGTCCTTAATAATAGACTCACTAAAGTAGTAAACAGACTGTTAGACCCTGCTTAAGCAACTTTCTTAGAGGGGAGATTCATCTTAGATAATGTGGTATGTGCAAGTGAGATAATTCATTTTACTAAAATTGAAAAAAAAGAAGGAATAATGCTGAAAATTGATATGGAGAAAGTTTATGATAGAGTAAGCTGGGATTTTCTATTTGAAATTTTAGCTTCTGGCGGCTTTGATAGTAAATGGATAACATGGATAAAAGATATATTATTATATGGTCAGGTTAGTATAATGATTAATGGTAATCTGTCAGATAGTTTTGTTGTGAGGAGGGGTTTGAAATAGGGTGATCCAATATCCCCTCTTCTTTTTAACCTTGTTGCAGATTGTTTAAATCAGATGATTAAAAAAGGTAGAGATGCTCAATTGATAAGAGGCTTAGGTCCTCCCATTAATGATGGTCATTCATTGATTAACCTTCAATATGCAGATGACACCATCATCTTTTGTGAGGCTAAGGATGATATGCTACAAGCAGTAAAGTGGATATTTGTAGGGTTTGAAGCTTTATCAGGTATGAAAGTTAATTTTAATAAGTCTGCAGATTATCCAATCAATATATCATCAGATAAAGCAGATCAGTTAGCTTTTATATTTGGTTGTCCTGTGACTTCTTTCCCACTAACCTACTTAGGGATACCCATTCATTGGAAAAGAGCCAATAGTGCAGATTGGACTCACATAGTAGATAAATTCCAAAAAAAATTACAAGGATGGAAAGGTCAGTTTCTTTCCTATGGGGGCAAGATCACACTCATACACAGTGTGCTCTCTGCCTTACCACTCTATATGATGTCTGTACATAATATCCCTAAAGCAATGCTCAAAAAGTTAGATAAGATTAGAAGTCAGTTTTTGTGGCACTCTGGAGAACATAAGAGATACCATTTGATTAATTGGGCAACTTCTTGCAGACCAAGAAACAAAAGGGGTTTAGGTATTATAAATTTGCAAGAAATGAATAAAGCACTCCTTTGCAAATGGTTGTGGAAACTTAAAGACATTAACTACACAGGTTGGTGGAAAGAGATTTTGATTTACAAATATAGGAATAGCAACAACAGTTTAAAATGGTCAGATTTGTGGAAAAAATTAAAGGGGTTAGAACCAATGTTTGATATCAATGTAACCTATCAAGTGGGAAATGGGAGATATGTTAGGTTCTGGCTTGACAAATGGTGTGGTGAGCAAGCACTGAGTGTAACATACCATCATTTGTTCAAAATCTGTACAGATATCAATGTGACAGTTGAAAAAGTTTTTAGAGAAGGGACTTCTGCTTTGCAGTTTCAAAAGCAGTTAAGCAATACGCAGATAACAGACCTTAGAGATTTAGTCATACAATAGGAGATTTTTATCCTCTTAGAAAAGAGCTAGATTCAATAAATTGGTTAGAAAATAGTCATGGCAAATATACAACAAGATCAATGTATAATTGGTTAATGGAGGGAGGAGTTATAGATTGTTCTAGTTTGTTTATTTGGAAGATGAAAGTACCTTTAAAATCAAAATGTTTTTGTAGATTGTCAGTTAGAGAAAATTGTTAACTAGGGATAACTCGGCATCCAGAGGTTGGTAGGGGATGTTAAGTGCTGTTTTTGTGATGAAATAGAACATATAGACCATTTGATTTTTAGATGTAACACTGTCAGATTAATTTGGAGATGGTTTCTAAGACAATTTGTAACTCATGTACCCTCCAAGTTAGAAGATTTGGGCATTCTAGAAAATATAATCAATAGGCAGTATAAAAAAGCATTTCAGATTTGGTGTGGTGCAATACTGTGGATTACCTGGAAATGTAGGAATAAGTGTACTTTTGATGGCACAACATGTCCCTCTGTGAGAAATGTTGGTTTGCAAATAATATAACTTATTTCTTATTGTAGCGGTTTATGGACAGATGATTTCAAGAATGCAGTGAAGAAAATTACTCCTGAGCTGGCCAATCTGCCATATCAGCTAGAAGGGAGCTTGAGGGATGGTGAGGAAGAGGAGTACATGCAGGAGCTGCTGTGGGAGGAGATGGCAGAAGCAACAATTAGGGGTTTAATAGCTCTTAATGTGTAATGACAATTTTAGTACTTTTAGGGGGGACTTGTTGTAAAAATGCAGTTTTTGCATTAGTTTCCATTATCAGTGTAATAATGTAGAGAGTTTGGGTTATCAGTTTGGTATGTTGGTAGATATCAAATTTCTTATATTTGTAGAGGGAGTTAGCTAGCATTGATGCACTGGTACCAAGGCCGGTACCAGTGCGAAAATTCTAGAGATGCTTTTGATGTATGTCTGCTTCTGTTAAATAGAAGTGGTGGGTATTCAGCCCACTTATTTCATATATATATATATATATATATATATTTAAGTTAGCTGCCTTGTGTGAGTTCCACGTGGTGTAAGAAATTTTTCAGTGAGCATGCTACATTCAATCTTTCAGATCCGGTATTGTGAACCATTTTCAATACTTGTCCGGTTCTTGTTTTGAGATTGGTGGTAGCGCAAGTTCGGTAAATTTGACATTAATGTGGTGTTAAGTTATTTGATGTGTTCGTGGGTGGGTTTGTTTTAAAGCGAAAACGGTATAACAATTTAAATCAGGTCAAATAGCAAATCAGAATCTAAATCTCTACTGAACCAGCAATTTGATCACCATGTTGATACTGACAGCGAAGTTCAACTACTAGTGTATTTCTGTTGCAGTTGATTTGGCTTGTGTTTTGGTTGTTTTGCAGTTGATTTGGCTTGTATTTCTGTTTGTAGTTGATACCGACAGCGAAGATGGAGATTGTTATGTATGTTTCTTATCTCACAATTAGCCAATTTCTTTTTTTCTAGAGTTAATAAGGAAGTTTATTTGTCTATTTATTATGTAAAGTAGACAGTTCAATAAGAAAAATTTATTCTTCCTTGGAAATATTTAGCGGATCTTCTCCAAGCCTCTCTAATCCCCCAAACTCGGATACTAAATTTGTAAAGGAGTTGCTTTCAGCACTGATTTGTAATTTACCGATTATCTTCTAGCTAGAGCATCAGTGTTTAGTACCTTAAGAATAAGTTTATCAAGGCATTCCTTGCTATTAACTCCAGTTTTAGCGCTGCACTCAAGGTACATATAGCCATAGTTTTCTGCAAAATCTTCGCCTTCCTTCTCTGTCACTGCCCTTTCACTTTCCTTCAATTTTGCATCAAAAGTTCACCATGACTCACATAATTTTTGGGTAATGTTACTTTCTCAATTTGGACTAAACATTCAAGATGGAACATAAATTAAAGAACGACAACTAAATTACCTTATCGACTTTGTTGCCAACAAGCATCTTAATGCAGTCTTGATAGGTTGAGCTTTGTTCAATTTCATTGGCCCATTTAGATAGATCGGTGAATGTTTCTCTTTTTGTCACGTCATACACTATATTATATCATATTATCATTTAGAAGTTAAATAGAATAATATTAAAATCGTCAGGATGTACACAATAATAGATCGCCTTTTCCCAATCAAAATTTTAAATATTTATTATTTGATATAAGTATCTGTTAGAAAAAGTGTATGGAGCCGTTCTTAGTGGGCTGCTAGTTAGGCTAGTGGGCCGCTGTCACTGAATGACCTAGCTGGTTGCTGGTAGGGCCAGCGGACCGCTGGGATCGGGATCTGAACAGACGTGATTTGTTCAGACAGACTCCTATATATACCCCTCTAAATAGAAACGCCTCTCTGCTTTTGGGATCTACTGTACTTTTTAGAAAGAGAAAGAGAGGAAAGGATTTGAGAGAGAGCAAGCCATCCGACTGCATGGAGTAATCGGATCACACGCACGAGTCGAGATTGGCAAGTGGAATCGTGGGAGATAACGCCAAACCCTAGCTTGAGGCGGTGGTGTACCGGCTGCGTACGGAGAGAGACAAGACTGTAGATTCGAACTCCAACAGGAGGGTCTAGGCGTTTGATCATTTCCATTGCGACATATCTAGTTACTTGTATTTACATTCATAGGAATAGATATGCATATAGGTTAATACCCTAGTTAAACCCACATTGGTATCAGATACAAGCATTCTTTTCGAAGTTTTGGATCTGTTTAACCCTTAGGACACTTTAGTTGCGATAGATCTAAACTTGGTTGAAACAGTTTTACTCAACTAAACCCTAGATCTGAATTTTATATGTTTTAACGCTAGATCTCGGTAGGAGTTCGTAGCAAAATATAGTCAAAGGTATAACAAGGGTTAAGTAACCCTACTGGTATATAGAAACCTTCTGAGAAATTCTGGTTGCGGGAATACCAGAATTAGAGTTTCAGCACGTCAGGGTGAGTTTAGACCCAAGAGAATCGAATTTCTTGTCCAATGTCTGAGACTTGCGCCAATTGAGTTGATTTAGGGGTGATGCACTTAGTATATGAGATAGGATTGGTGGCCCTGGCTGTCATCTTTCGGTTATCATTGCTATGTTGTATCATCTCTAGGATCGATCAAGGGTTGTGTAGTAAGGTTTAAACCAGATGTTATAACTCTTAGGTTATACCAAAAATAATGATGCTAACATGCTTACTTGAGTTTTGTCTTTATTTTGTAGAAAGATGTCGGCAAATAAGAGCATAGTAGCTGATCTAAATGCTAGAGAGAAATTGACGAGCAATAATTACGATGTGTGGCAATGTAAGCTTCAATTTCTACTGGAGATCCAGGACTTGCATGAGCCATTGACAAGAGAACTCACTGAAGCCGAAAGAGCCAATCCAGGACGAGTTCAAGCCAATGAGGAAACCGAAACAAAATTCTGGTTCCAAGAAACATGCGGGTGACACTGGCGTGACCAATGCCAAAATTGACAATAATCGCAACAAGAAGTGCGGACAGGGGAAGGAGAAGCCCAAGGGGCTTGCTTTAATTGTGATCAGATTGGATTTCGTTCGTGATCGCACGAAATCGAAAAATGTACTTTCTGAACTGAGCAGTGTTTCTGTCTCAGTACCAACGGGCTACTGAATTTCCCTTTGCTTGTGATTTAATTTTATTTGTGTCTAGTTTTTTTATGCTTACTAATAACAATCCTGTTTGGACTGTTGATTATGCAGCAACTAACCATAAAACTAGGGATCAAGCAGCATTTGTGGACTATCGTCGCATACCGACAAGAAACAAGCGCATTTATATGGAAAATAATACCGGTGTCCTCGTGCATGGCATTGGCACTTGTGAGCTAATGTTTCGCAATGGACATAAATTAGTTCTCCATGATATCTTGTATGCGCCTCATGTGAGGCGAAGTCTAGCATTTGTTTTAGTTCTTGTCAAAATTGGATTGAGTGTTGTTTTTCTTAATAATTGTGTTGAATTGTATAAGAATTCTGTAATGAATTTCTCGAGAACAATTTTATGATTTATGACATAATTGATGGCTCTTCTTTCTTTTATGATGTTTCTTCTTCTAATGTTAATTCTAATGTGAATGATAACATGTTAATTTGGCATGCTAGCTTTTGTCCTATAAGACAAGATAGGATGACTAGATTGGCTAAGGTTAGACTTTTGGATCCCTTAACCAAGGTCTCCTTACTTCCATGTAAGAGTTTTCTAACGGATAAAACTACCCGAAATCCTTTTGGTAAGGATATTCGTGCCACAACTGATTTGCAGTTGATGCACTCGGACATTTGTGGTCCTTTGAGTATTGGGGCTCGACATGGTGCCTATTATTTCATCACATTCATTGATGACTATACACGGTTTGGTCATGTCTATTTGATCTCCCATAAGTCGAAGGCACTGTGTTACTTCCAAAAGTACTTGGCGAGAGTTGAGAATCAACAAAATGGACTTGTCAAAGCTCTTAGGACAGATCGAGGTCGAGAATACCTTGTTGGAGATAATTAGATCTATGATAGTACAAGCAAGTCTACCAATCTCGTATTGGAGCTATGTGCTGTTGACCGTCGCATATGTTCTAAATCGTGTTCCCTCGAAATCCGTGGTAGCCACCCTTTATGAATTATGGACTGGATGAAAATCGAATTTGGATAATATTCATCCATGGGGTTGTTTGGCTTAAGTCCATGATCCGTCTCACAAACATGAAAAGCTTGGTCTGAGAAGGAAAGAGTGTATCTTGATAAGATAATCTGACACTTTCAAGGGCCACGTGTTTGATGGAGAGGATCTAAGTGGGACAGTCATGAAAATCGAGTCGAGGGATGTGACGTTCCTTGAATGTGAATTTCCAAAGAGAAGCAAGATTTCGCAAGAAGAATGGTTGTATGAGTCAATTCCTTTCGCAAATGACAGTAATGATCAGGATTTCGAGACGAGAGGGAGGAATAAAAGTCATCTTCAACCTCTTGAGGTCAGAACTGTCGCGGAAGAGGTAGCTCAATATTTCAAAACCTCTCTCATGCCCAGTTCCCACCTAGCGGGCCGCCAAAACTGGGGCGACTTCCAGGACAGAAAACCTGTCAATCTGCATCCACGTACAACAGCCTGCTAGTCCTGGAACTGAAATGCAGACTGAAGATGAAGTGTTTAAACCTCGCAGGTCTGAACGTGAAAGAGTACCCCGCCAGAGATTTGAGATTGAAGGAGGGAAGTGTTCATGACAGCTCTCGATGGATTGGTCATGCAAAAATAGAATAATAAGCCTAAACACAAGAAGGTTGTTAAGGCTATCGATTCGGATGAACCAAAGAATGTGCAAGAGGCACTTTCTAGTTCTAAGTCTAAAGAATAGTTACTAGTTATGCAAGAGGATGTTGATTCAATGAAGAATAATCATGTTTGCAACTTAATTTACTTACCACAATGTCGCAAGGCTATTAGGAGCAAATGGGTTCTAAAAATCAAGCGTAAAAGTGAAGGGTCAATTGAGCGTTACAAGGTTCGCTTGGTTGCAAAAAGATTCATCCAAGTAGAAGGAGTGGACTATGAGGAAACCTTCTCACCTGTCATTAAGATTGCCTCTATCTGCTTGATCCTAGCAATTGTTGTTGCAACAGATTTAGAATTATATCAAATGGACGTGAAAACTGCATTTCTCAATGGAGAATTGCAAGAGGATATATATATGGTCCAATCCAATGGATTCGTGGTTGAAAGGAAGTAGCACAAAGTGTGTAAACTTCGCCGTTCTATATATAGTCTGAAACAAGCATCACGGCAATGGAACCTCCGATTCCACCAAACTGCCTTATCAAACGACTTTTTAAAGAGGATCATTGCGTGTATGTGAAGGGGTTCAATGATTGTTTCTTGATCATGACATTATACGTTGATGACATATTGTTTGCGGGTAACAACAAGCCGCTGATTAATTCAACGTAGACTTGGTTGTCCTCTATGTTTGACATGAAGGATATAGGTGAAGTTAGCTATGTGCTAGATGTCAAGATAACTCGAAATCAAACCAAGAGATTTCTCAATTTATCTCAAGAAACTTATGTGAAGAATGTTCTTGAACGATATGATATGGATGGATGTCGATCGGTTGACACTCCTATCGATAAGAATACAAGTTTAAGTAGTGACATGGGTCCCAAGACAGATGAAGAGAGAGAAAATGAATAATGTGCAGTACTTTAGTGTAGTTGGAAGTTTTATGTACGTCATGTTGTGTACAAGATCCGATATTTGTTATGCAGTGAGTCTTGTCAGTCGATTTTAGTCAAATTCTGAATTTTCTCATTGGCAAGCAGTCTAGAGGATTCTGAGATATCTCAAGAACACATCGGATTATGTGTTGTGTTATCAAGGAAGAAACCTGGATCTAGTTGGATATTTAGATGCCGACTGGGCTGGTGACTTAGATGAGCGCAAGTCAATCTCAGGTTTCATTTTCATGCTTGGTAATAGTGTGATCTCTTGAGCTAATATATTTCTACCATGGAGGCCGAGTACATTGCATGTTCTGCGACGACCCAAGAGGCAATATGGTTGAGATGTTTCCTAAAGGGACGAAGGGTAGTCAAGGTGCCCAACGGACTTGTGACGATTTATTGTGATAGCACTACTTCCATAGCATTCTCTCGAGATCCCAAGTATCATGGAAAGGCAAAACATATTGATACGAGATATCATTTTGTTAGAGATAGACAGACACATCAAAAGAATGTAGCTAAAGTTGATTAGGGTTATGGGTCTGAGGTCTGCTAGCGGGTCGCTGGATTTACTAGCGGGCAGCTAGCTGGGTTGCAGACAACTGAACATACTTGCTAAGATTGTTTCAAGATTATTTGAACGGGTCGCTTGATGAACAAGCGGACCACTAACGCTGAAAATTCTGTAACATTTAATTTGTTATGTATGTATGTATTTGAATAATTATATTTTACTGTTAAATATATTTTAGACTTGCTTATTCATTTCTGTTTGAATTGCATGTTTGTTGTTCAATTAAAAATTAGCATTTTGGTAGTGTGTCATTGAACTTTAGGTTATCTCGCTCACATGAGCAATCGCCTCTAATGTCCGGGGCATGTAGAGATGAGACTAGATTGAGCTATGTGCGCTTAGTTAGGGACTAAGGAGACATCTGGGATGGTCGAAGCTCATTGTCACTTCAGTCTGGGACTGAAATGAGACTTGTCTTCTTTTAGGTGATCCAATATGATTGTTTCCCTAAACGATCATATAGTTCAATTAAGCCGAGGTGAGAATCTCCTTAAAACTCAAGGAGTTGCTAAGTTGAAGAATCTCAGGGTTAGCTGCAATAAAGAGTGATCTAGACCAGAGATACTTGGTTTGCAAGCTAAATCTAAACTTGTACAATGAATAAGAACGCACGCCTGTTGAGAATGTAATTTATTGTAACATGTGGTCATACCACATGTGTTAGGCGACATATGGAAGTGGGTTGAGTGGCTCCAAGAGCAAGACCATCTGACTCCCTATGTGTGAGTTCCATGATCATGTATTTTTTGACTTTTGACTATGTCATGACAAATAAGATCAGGGTAGCTACTTTTGTTTCTACCCTATAGTGATGTATATTTCACCTGTCGGGACATTACTGGGAAAGCGACTGATCTCGTTTTGAGTTTCATGAGACAAAAGGAAGATTCGACTCGTCATGCACAAATGATAGATTTGTTGGTGTTCATGCTCCACCAAAACTCATCATATGGACTTAGATTGGGAACTACAGCAAACTAAGATTGAAAAGGAAAAGACATGTATCATTGAGTGGTCGATAATGTCTGATCTAGTGCGGACTTGAGTGTTTCTAAGATACAAGTATGCACAATTAACTGTTCTTTTTATAAAAGAGTAGATGATCTCTCGTTGGCTTTGAATTTATTCAAAATTAGACTTTTGAGCTCCCGCATGACAGGTATATACGCTGGTCGCACGTTCCATTTGCCGTATGAGGTCTAGCTCAGTGATTGGCATAACATCTCCAAGAGGGAGGTGTTAGAAAAAGTGTGCAGCCGTTCTTAGCAGGCCACTAACTAGGCTAGTGGACCGCTGGGATCGAAATCTGAACAGACATGATCTGTTCAGACAGACTCCTATATATACCTCTCTAAACAGAAACGTCTCTCTGCTTCTGGGATCTACTATTCTATACTTTCCACAAAGAGAGAAGGGTAAGGATCTGAGAGGGAGGAAGCCATCCGACTGCTTGGAGCAATTAGATTACACGCACGAGTCGAGACAGCGTACGGAGAGAGACAAGGCTGCATATTTGAATTTTGACAAAATGGTATAGGCGTTTGATCATTTCCGTTGCGGTATATCTAATTTCTTGTATTTACATTTATAGGAATAGATATGCATATAGGTTTATACCTAGTTAAACCCATAGTATCTCTTGGTAATTGCCCCATAATTGCCCCGGAAGAAAATTATTAGTATATTTAAAGTACAACTTAGTAGCTAGCACGGCATGTTTAATATCACACTTCATCAGAGTAATGCATACCCACGATGAAGCACAGGATTGACTGATTGTATCATTATAGGACTCATGAATAGGTGTAAACTTGATCAGATTAAAATATCAAATTGGTAACGTTTAGAAAGAATTGAAGAATGATTTACCCATGATGATGCCTTTTGCTCCCCTGTAGTATGAGCTTACCAGAGTTCGAAACTTCTCTTGTCCAGCTGCAAATTAAATGTATTATATTAACTTTAAAAACCACACAAAAAGAAAAAAAAAAAAAAAAAAAACGTTCAATATAGATACTGTGGCAGATTACATGTTAATTTGATATTGAATAACATACCAGTATCCCAAATTTCAAGCCTGAGCTTCTTTTTTTCCATGGTGACTATTTTAACCTCCATATCAACACCTGAAATAATATGTAATCTCCCAAAAAGGTTAGTTATGCTGCGGAAGTAATAATATACTTAATTCTGATTTACCACGCATAAGTACCCAATAGTATTGGATGTTAGGGCCAAATGGGAACTGCAGTTTTATTCAGGGGCATAAATGAAAGCATTTTCATTTACATTTCTAGTGATCTAGGTGCAAAATAAAGACCAATATAGTGATAATTTCTTCAATATTTCGAATAAATTCAACGAGGAATCCCACAACATTGAAAACCAGAATTTGGAATTCCACTGCTTTCAACTCTTTAAAAGCAGTCCAAATAACGTATAACGAAATTGATTCTACATATAATCATGAGACATCATACAACTATCCTTTTCTACAACCCAAAAGAAAACAAAAAAAACAAAACAAGAAAACAAATACCAATTGTAGGAATAGTTTCCTCGAATGAATCAGAGGTGAATCGGAAAAAGAGACTGCTCTTCCCAACGTTGGAAGAACCAATCAAGATAATCTTGAACTGATAATCGAACTTCTGCTGGCTTGATGAATCCGAATTCATCTTTGCCGAGTAATTGCACCCAAATTGCTGTGCGTGGAGGTTTTGAATGAAAGATATGGGACGTTTTTCTTGGCAGGACAGGAAAGAAAAAACATGTGTTACTGAGAGAGAACAGGAAAGGTCAAGAGCAAGACTTGGGTAGACATTTCTTTTTTTGGCAAAATTGCGCTCATACCCCTCAAATCTTTCTTATTTAGATATTCATTCCTCAAATTATCAAAATTGGCCCCATACCCCTCAATTCTTGATAAAACTATATATATCCTTGTCAGAAATTCTAACTAATTTAAGAATAAAAAAAATTGATTCATATATTTTATGACGAAATTGTCCCTGACTTAACTCCTCTTCCTTATTAGCCCAAAAAGACAGTTCGTATTCCCGCTAGTTTTACTTCTACGTGAAATAAAAATATAGATAGATATCTCATCCCATATATGTTCATTTCCATTCTAAAATTGTTAGACAGTGAAAAAATATATCTTTCCAATTTCACTTTTTATTTCTCCGTTCTCTATTTTCTTCATTCGAACTATTGAAGTGGACTATTAGCACAATTATAAATCATCATCACAAAACATCAGATTTCGCTGAAATAATTTGAGGACAAGTAAATTCTTTTTTTTTTTTTTTTGCTTCGATTGAAATCTTCAAGCATATTCCAGATTTATGTAATGAAGGATGGATTTGTGGCTCGCATATTCACATCTTCAAATAAATTACAGAATCAAACTCTCTTCAATAGTCTATTTGGATTTGTGGCCCGCATGTACTAGATTTGAAAATAAAGAAAAAATAGTGTTGGCTTAAGCTTCAATTTTGCTCACCAAATCAAACTCTCTCGTAGAAAGCCAGTCCCACTCCCCAGAAATCTCATCTTCAATTCTTCACTCATTCGTCACGCAAACAAACAAACCTAGTCTCACCAGTCAGCTGGAAATCTAGAACCTTTCTTGACGAACTATATGTGTACTTTTTATATCGCATTGAGAAATTAGCAGGAAGTTTTATATCGCGTGGAGAAAAAAATAACAGGAAGATCTAAAGATCTCTTAGACAAGGGAGAAGAGTTTGAGCACGACTGTTGACACACCTTATATTTTTTTTTTGTTTTCTTTTACATTAATAATTAGTCCTAATTTCGCTCTCGTTGCGTGATAATTTTCAGTTTCTGTTGATTTTCAATGTTGCAAAGTTTTCTTATATAATTTTTTAATCTAATTAATGCAATACACAAATATACTAGAATGTAATTTTCAATATTACATTAAATATATTAAAAGTCGAAAATACAAAAAATTCATATTATTTGATTCTATATAATTTTGTGACCATGCACGTGAAGAAATTTTAATTTAGGAAGGTCTTGAATCAATAAAAAATTTTAAATATTGTCTTTTTTACAAATTCCTAAAATACAAAAAAATTGTGTGAAATATTTTAATTAATCAATAAAAAAATCTGGCACAATTAGTTTTGGCATAAATTTTATGCAAAAATAAATTTGGTATGGCACTTATTAAAAAACTAAAGACAATTTTATTGAAATTATAGAAATAAAATATCATGAAATTTGAAAACTTATTAAATTAATTTTAAAATCTATACTTAAAAATTTATATATTACAAGATTCTTTGCAATTGTTTTGAGCATGTAGAAAGGCCTAAAAAAATTTAAATTCTATGATATATTATAGAATAAATTATTTATCAATGGACGAGTAATCAAGATTTTTATCTAGGTCAAACAAATAAACCTTGTACTCGACTAGACGTTCGTAGTAAAGTAAAGGTGTCGATCCCACATAGATGGATATGATTACTATTGTTATTGGTTCGTTAAATCTAGACAATAAAAATTGAGAGAAGTTTTGGTGTTTCAAACTAAATAATTAAAGAAGAAATACGAAACACAAATGCAAATATGAGATTAAATCAAAATAAGTGAAATAAATTATTTTGGAAATTTTTAGGGGTTTAAAATATGATGAGAAAAGTGTCTTAGGGTTCGATTTCACTTAGGTTTGGTCACAGGATCGCGAAACATAACACCATCGTGTTCCATCACGAAACATAGCATTGTAAGGAATTCGGTCCGAATTCCACTGTGTAAATGATGTATCTCACTTGTTTGTTGATTTATTTAAGCCAAAGGTCCATCTAGCCATACCTAAACTCTCTAACCTTCTACTGTTGCTTATTGGGTACGGTATTTAGCATAGAATCTAGTATTAACCCTCATCAAATGCATTGTACCTCAACTTTCGTTTGCTGGTAGACTTATTCAAGTTTACTAATTGATTTTCTATGAGGTAATTAATTTAAACTGTCGTCTAATTAGAAACTTTCACTTTTGGCTAATCGTTGGTCGACTTTCGCCCTTTAACCTACTTCAAAATACTTGTGCAAGTTTTGTTTATTAAATCGTATTGAAAACCTAACACATGCGGCCATACATATGCTAAGTAACACAGATAACAATGAACTCAAGACACAAAGCCATTCATGAAAAACTCCAACGAGTAAATAGCTTCATCCATCAACAAAACAAGCGAAACAAAGCAATCCAAGCCCTAAGTTACATCTACCCCTAAAGCATCAAGTTTTTAGTCTAACATACTACTAAATATCATGCAAATAATAGTAGATGAATCCAAACAAGCCGTAAAATTAGAATTTAGAGAAAAGTATGAGAGATGCAACAAATATCCCAAGTTTCAAGTTGTCAACCGCTGCCGTCGAGCTAGAGAACACCTTCAAGCCTTCGGAAGTCGTTGTCACAGCAAAGAATAGACCTCAAAGCACCCCTTTCCCTGCCCAAATCGTCTAAGAAGAGAGAGAAAACCTGATCTGGAGCTGAAGAGAGAGAAAGATGAATGTAGAATTAGAATTAGATCCTTTCCTCCTTTGGCGTCTGCCCCTAATCACTCTCCTGCCTCCTGGACGTGCCAGCAATATTTCCCCCCATCTAGGCTGAAATTTGGGCATTTCCATAGAAGAAAACACCTGGAGAATACAGCCAGAAACCTTCCTTAACTAGCAATTCGGACCGACTTGCTTCCACTGGATTGAAGTTGCACATTAAATTCGGTCTAAATTGCCATAATTCGGACCGAATTGTAGAGGCTGGATGTGCTGAGGCAAAGATAGTGTGGGCTGGTGTGTAGTAGCTGTGTCGGGTCGAGTCGGGATCTGACCTGGGTTAGGAATGAGTCGTCTAGCCTTCTGATTCGCTATTTTCTTGCTAATTTTCTCGAGTTCCTGTAAAAATAAAACAAAACGCAACAACAGTGTCAAATCTGACAAATAAACACAAAAACAATATAAAATCATGATTTTAGTCACAATTTCAATGTAAAGTCTGGTGAAAATATCGATATAAATATGAGATATCAGAATGACCACCACGTGATTTGTTGGAAGGAGAATTATTAGTGCGTGTTGGATCCACTGCGGCTAGAGTGCTTTCATGTAGTAGCAGGTTTAATGAGACCGCAACCCATTTTAAACATAATCGCATAAAATATCATAAAAAAAAAGCTAAAATACTATTGATCAACCGTTGAAAACAATGAAACCCCAAAACATTTTTGAATATATATATTGTAATTTCTTACTCCAACAAGCATTTTCTAGGTCGAAAGAAAGGGCATTAGGAAATGAGAGGATTTTACTGTCCGAAAGAAATAAACCATCCTTGACCCATGCTGAAAAGAAAATATTAATGGAAAAAATTAATTAGAAAAATCATTACAGCCGATTTGATAGTTGAAAACTATTATTGGAATTATTAATAGTTTAAAAATATAACAGAAAAGTAGATAGAGTATTAATTGGAATAATTTTTTTTGGAAATTATTAATTGGAGTAATGACGAACAAATACTACTGAAAATACTAGCACAATGTGTTTAATAAAAAAAAACTGAAATTGGCGTCGAAAAGTATATATTACTTTATCTCTCCACATGTTTACTCTGTTTTTTACTATTTAAAATATTCAAGGAATTACTAAAATAGCAGTATTCTAATACGTACACTTCCAATTAAAAGTATTTGTATTTGACAACAAATTTTTGTGCAGAATAACACATCCAATTGAAATGGTGCTAAAATAAAGTGTTGTCAATACGGTAACATGTCAAAAGTTACACTCAAAATAATGTAGTGAAAAAAAGCTGGATCCTAATTCTTTAATTCCATCAATCTTTTGCTTTAAAGATTCGTGCTGATGGGATGAAAAGTTGACTCCGAGAGGGGCCGCCTCGGTCAACTTGACATGGACAATGCCAAAATGATTGGACCAGTCAATTATGCAGTGCAGTGCCTCTGTCAAGAACAAGGCTTAAAACTTAAAAGCGACTCCTCGTGACCTTGTCCTCGGTTTTAATTAATTGGCTTCCCCAACTAAATGTACCTGGACATTGCCAAAATGATGCATCCTAAGTTGTTACACGTAAATTATAAAGCATAGCCGAAAAATTTTAAAATATTATTATAATATTATTAGATTTCGATTTTATTACTAAAACAATTGGAATTTTAATAATAGAAATAATTAGATATATGCAATCATGAAAATTGACAATTAGAGATATGCCACTTCTAAATTACAAATTAGTTTTATGCCATTATAAAATGATGAAAATTAGTTTTAGCCCATTAATTTCTTCTAAAATAAGAAATGTGCCACTTTAATTAGAAATATGCAACTCTAATTTTTTAAAATACCCAAATTGTCCCTCATTAAATATAAATAACTAATAAAAAAGAAAAAAAAACTGACGAAAAAAACCACAGCCGCCGTCTCCTAGTACGCACCTCCATGAAAATAATTTCTTTTTGTACATGAAACCAAGTCCTGCCATGAACAAAATTTCTTTTTGTACATCAAACCACGTTGTAAATGACACGATTACATGTAAATGGCCCATTTGCATCGCGCACACTTATTAGATATCTGAAGGTACCAAAAGATTTGAGTCACCATTTGGACTTTTAAAGAGCGCATTTTTCAAGAGTTTTCGCCAAAATAAACTTCGGAAAAAAAAACATTTTCATTCTCACTAAAAATCAAGCAGGTTTTGACTTTTGAGCAAATTGAAGATTCTAATGGTATAAAATTAATTTTTGCAATCTTATAATAGCATAAAATCAATTTTAATTGTTACACAGTGTCATAAAATTAATTATTTCTTTTGCTATAATATATTTCTAATTTTAATACTTTTTAGTGGCATATTACTAATTTTAAAATTTTATGGTGGCATATTTAAAAGGGTATAATGGTCATATCAATTAACCAATGACATAAATCTAATTTTATCATTTAGTGATGCCATAAAAATAATTTGTTATTTCGTGATGGCATATCTCTAATTTTCAATTTTGACAATGACATAAACCTAAATCACCCTTAATAATATTAACACAAATCGTCATTTGAAAGACCGATACTCGGGGGCGGAGCCAGACTTTTAGACTTTAGAGTAAGAGAGACAAAGAGATACCATGTTAAAATTTTTTAATTTTTGAGGGGAGCAAATTGAATGAATCAAACAGACTAGCATGTAATGTTTGCACTTTTTAGGGGTTATTTTGAATATAAGGGGGGACAATGCCCAGTTTTGCATACATGTAGCTCCGCCCGGCGATACTAATATCAGTTTTTAAAAAATTGATATTAGCTAATATTATTTCTCAAAAACCAATATTATCCCTTATCTTTTGAAATTAATCGATTTGTGAATTGTTCATCTTCTCAATCCCTACTATATTCATTTATCTCCATATTCTCTACCATCTCTTTATTACCATGTTCTCCACTACTCACTTATTACTCCTTATGTGAGGTGTTATTTGTAGCCTATAAATAGAGACATTGTATAAGGATTAAAGAGATAATAGAATTCATGAAATTGAAATTGAGATTGAGAATATTTTCTTATTTGCTCTTGATATATTGTTCTTTATTTTTTTTTGTACTTTATTTTACAACATATTATCAACACAAATTGCTTAGAAGGAGTCGCAAAGTTACTGTCATAAATTGCTCGGGAGAAGTTGCGAAAGTTATTCCATAAGTAAAAAGGTTTTGATTAATTATCATATATTTTCTTGACAGGTTATCGGAGGAGCTCACAGAAATAGATTCAAATCCGAATCCGATAAGTCTAAACCTCTTTTAAATCTCTAAAACCGACAGAACTCTTCATCTTCTCAAATCTACTCTCTCCCTCTGAAAAACTATCTCCTCTATTTTCGAGCCAGCCGCATACTCCGTCGCCTGCGACAATCTCCGACCATCCAAAGCTCCGATCATCCATCTAAGACCACCTCTCTACTCCACTCTCTCTTCTCTACCAGATCTTACTTTCATCTCTCTTTTTCTCAAACCCTAGCTCGACCTATTCTCCAATCCGAGCACTTCATAATTACCGGACTCTCCATCTTCTCTACTTTTCTCTCCCTTACACTCTACTCTCTCTCTCCCCCCTTCACTACCTAGTACCAGTTTACCACCAAAGACCTAATCTTGCAAAATCAGGTACTAGGCGACAGCCTCGAGAAACTGTCAAGCGGCCCGACTAAGATCGCAAGCGACCCGCTTAAAAATATCTGATCACTTCTTGATGGCACCAAAGAGGCCCATGAATGTTGTAAGAAAGATTGAGAAAATGAGGAAGGCTTCCACCAGTACTCCAGTTTAGGAGAGAGTTGAAGAAGAACCTGTTTCTCCAAAAGTGGAGAATGAGGAGATATCAGCCTCTCCAAAGTTGGAGAGTGAAGGAGAGTTTGAGCAAGCGGCACAAGAAGTTGGTTCAAGTTCTAGTGAAGAGGAAGACCCTCCCAGTTCTTCCAGGAGGAAGTGGAAGACTGCCGGAGAGGAGCTCAGAGGCAGTGGTTAACACTTTTCTGATAGGGATGCGCGCAAGAGATACAGGCGCCTATGCACCAAGCGATTCATCAGCACCGGGTACATGTACAGCCCGATATTAGTGGCAATGAGGATAGAGGATGATTTTTTATTTCTGACAACAAAAGATGGGTTCAATCAATGGTTCTGTGAGAGACTGCTGAACCATCATACACTATGCCACTTTTTATTTTTAAGACCTGTTATTTAATGGTCTTTACAAAAAACCGGCCTTAAAAATGGTTCTGTTTTTTCCGAATTTTACTAACTATTAAGACCGGTTTTTAAGGTTAAAAATCGGTCTTAATACTATTTTTAAGACCTGTTTTTAGTTAAAAATCAGTCTTAAAAATCAATAATTAAAAAAAATTATTTTTGGGCTAGCTCTATTTTTGTTAGCCAACACTGCATTCAATTTTTGAATTAGAGTGAACTGAAGTGAAAGATTGACAGAAAATCTCATCTATAGAAAACTACAATGGAGATAATTGAATCGTACAATAACAATGGCACGACACATAATAAATTTGCAAACTAAAATAGCTCATAACTGACACATTCAATTCAGCACTTCAACAACAATTAATATAGTTTGCACCAATATATCAAGATGATTGTAATTCACTCTTAGTTCTCGAATTCCTTTATTAAACTTATTATCATGTATAAAAAAATTTACTAAGTTTCACCTGACATCGCTTGGAGTAAGCTCATTCAATATCTTTTGAATAATGTTTGGAGCAAAGTTGGACGGCACAGATGATCCAACTAACCAATCTTCAAGATCGATGATACAGCTACATTCAAAAATAAATAATTGTAGTTAGGATTCAACCCTGAAATCAGAGAATAGAATGGGGGGGGGGAGGGTTTATCTTTATAATGGAATCCAGTCTCCTTTATAGCAACAAGCTAAGAATATAATGAAAATCACATTAATAAGACTGCAATAGAAGCACAGCTAGAATGTTTATATCAAGATACATAGTAATACCTCATCAAATATCCACTGGACATCTGGACTCCCAAAACTAGCAATAGAAGCAAACCAACAGTCTCATCAATATGCCCTAAAGTCCATAGAGAATGAAAAATGAGATCAAGAAAAAAAAAAGAAAATTGAAAAACTAAAAAATTCGACAAAGTACCTTGTCTTGCATCAGTGAGCTCTGTAATGGTGTAGAGAGATAATGACACTTTGGGCCTTGTCTAGTTGGGACTCAACTCTCAAGCTCCTGAATCCTTCTTGCTGCTGTATCTCCACTTCCAACGCTTTCCACTACAGAGAGTACACTTCCATCACTTTGTGCCTCCATGTTTTTTTGCTAAAGAAAAAACTTCTGTTAATTTTTTTTTTCTTTTGCTACTTTGACTAATGTAAAATTATCTATGTAAATTAGATAGCAACTAGAAACTACTAAAACTATCGAAAAATATAATTGATTTCCAATAGAGACTTGAGGTTTGGCGTTGGATTCAGAAATTGAGATGAGAAAGAAAGAAAGAAAGAAAGGGGGGAACCTTGAAATCCATGAGAGACTTGAGGCGAAGCATCATGTGGGAAGTATCCTGCTTGAAGGAAGCAAGGCTGCGCTGGACAGCCAAGGCCTTCCTCTCCGACCCCAAGTTTTGTGCAGCCGATTCGGCAGCTGTGCCGAAAGAGGCGGTGGTTTTAGAGGAGAAGGGGTCAAGGTGAAAGCGTGGGGCTGGAGAGAGAACAACGAAGATAGAAGCACAGGTGGGGTCGAGCAGAGATAGAAGCACTAGGTAGGGCCGTAGGGGGTTGATCCGGAGCACCACTGAGCTCGTGTTGGTGTCGGCGGCTCAATGCAGAGGAGAAAGAATAGGTCAAAGTGAGAGAGGGGCTCGGTTTGGAGAGGAGGCGGCAGAGAGGGGCTCGAAGAGGAGGGGCGGAGAGATTTGAATGTGTGGACAGAACAATCAATGAGGGTAGGAGATAAAAGAAAAAATCTGTCAATTTTTAAGACCGGTTTTTTATAAAAAACAGGTCTTAAAAAGTTACCGGAAAAAAGAAAAAATTCAGTTTTTATTAGGATCGGTTTTTTATAAAAAATCGGTCTTAAAAATATATTTAGGAGATCAGTTTTTATAAAAAAATCGGTCCTAATAAAAACTGAATTTTCGGTTTATTTTTTGATCTCCATAGGACCGGTTTTTATAAAAAACCGGTCTTAAAAAGTATGTTTATAAAAAACCGGTCCGAAAAAAATAGAAATTTCGGATGATTTTTGAGAACTCTATAGGACCGGTTTTTTTAAAAAACCGATCTTAAAAAAAATTCTGACAATATCGAAATTGCCATTGAATATTTTTAGAACCGGATTTTTTAAAAACCGGTCTTATTGTGGTGGTGCTAAAAATGTTTTCTGGTGTAGTGATACACCTGGCTCACAATGGAATTTCTCTGCACCTTGAAGCTGGAAAGGTGTGAGATGAATGAGCCATGTGACCATCCGTTTGGTTCAGTCATAATAAATAACAAAATAAATATATAAAATTTGGTCTCTAAGAAGATTTCAATTTGGAGAACAAATTAAACAGTTCGAATTTACCGTTTGAATTCTGAAGAACGACTCAAGAGTATGCGACAATTTGTACTCCCAAGTATATATTATATATGTATGTATGTATGTACTGCAATTTCAAATTGGTCAAGATGTGAAAATTGTTTCTCCTCTATTTTCATATGATTTTCAATCACCAAATTTAATTCTCGTCAATTCAATTTAATTAATTCTGATCACAGAATTTTTTTAATTAAAAATCACTTTCAGTCGACTTAATTATAAAGAATTCAAATACAAATCCCATTAAACTTCCACATGCACCCCGATTAGGGTATCAATTTTAGGAAGCGGAGGATCCACCCCTTTCATAACTTTTCCCTTGTTTATTTTTTTCTTGATGGTTTAGTTTTTGTTTCCAAAACTTAAAAAATTCGTTGTAATTTAAAAAAAAAAAAATTCAGAAAGAAGCGAATCAAACATTCGACCAGGTCAAAGGAAAACCTATTCAACCCTTATGGCATGAATTGTCATTCTCTTAGCGCCACCCCCCCCCCCCCCCCCAATCTTTTGACTTTCTCTTCTCTGGAAGAAAAATTTGTACCAATGGCTTCCGAGGGGAATAAGACTCCAGCAATTGGAATTGACCTGGGCACCACCAACTCTTGTGTGGCCGTGTGGCAAAACCGCCGCGGGGTGGATATCATTCCGAATGACCAGGGAAAACACGTCACTGCATCATGTGTTGCTTTCACTGAGGGCGGGCGGCTCGTCGGGGATGCTGCCAAGAATCAGATTGACTGTAATCCTGCCAACACTGTTTTCGGTCAGCCGTTACTTACTTCTCTCTACACTTATCTGATACAAACAACTCTTACCGTCCTGTGCTATTCTCTATACCCAATGAGAAATGCGTCATCATATAAATGAATTTGTTTGAAACATAGGTTTATGGGAGAATAAATTCATTGCGATTACGTTAAATTGATTCTCTAGAGTTACTTGAGATACAAATTCATTGCGTCATGACTATTTGCTTTTAGCATATTTTTATTTTAAGTATATTTTTAATTTTGTAATTTTACCGGCCTATCTTTCTTTCTTATGTCCCTTACCTCCGCTTCAGGCCCCTCTTATCGACCACACCCGACCACCCAACCCCCCCTGCCGCCTGTCAAACCTTGCCTCCACGCTCACACCCTGATGACTTCGCCTCCCCTAATCGTCCTTGTATAAGACATTTGTTATCCTAATAACTACACTTATTATCCTAAAAGATATATGAAATTAACAAGACAATTCAGTAATTATCATAGTAGAATACACTTATTGTCCTAAAATCTATACTAATTGTTCTAATAGACATGAAATTAGCAAGACAATTCGACAATTGTGCTCATAGAATACACTTATTGTACTAATAACTACACTAATTGCCCCAATATATGTACAAAATTAGCATTACAATCATGTAATTGTTCTCCTAGAATGAGCTTATTATTCGAATAACTACATTAATTGTCCTGATACAACAAACAACAACAACAACTAAGTCTTTTATCCCAAACAAGTTAGAGTAGGCTAGAACTAATTGTCGCGATAGATAAACAAAATTAGTAAGAGAATCTAGTAATTGTTTTGGTAGAATATATACGTAAGGCTCTGTTTGGATCATCTAAGAATACAATTAGGATTAGTTATTCAGAGTAAAAAATATTATTTCTAAACGATCAAGAATAAGTTTTTTTGTGATCTAGAGTGTTATTTTTAAGTTGTCCAATATCTAGATTAAATTTTTATTCCTAGAATGTTTGGATCATCTTCTTAATGTGGATTAAGAAGTAGTTGGGACCACTTTTTAATCCGGATTAAAAAGATAATCCAAACACCCTAGGAATAAAAATTTAATCCGAATGTTGGACCACTTAAAAATAACACTATAGATCACAAAAAATTTATTCTTGATAGTTTAGGATTCAAAATTTTAATCCCGAATAACTAATCCTACCCTTAATCTCATATGATCTAAACAGAACCTTAATAATTACACTAATTGTCATGATAGATATACAAAATTAATAACACAATGCAATAATTATTCCCATAGAACAAGCTTATTATCCTAGGCTCTGTTTAGATTATCTAAGAATAAAATTAGGATTAGTTATTCGGTGTAAATTAAAAATGTTATTTCTAAACGATCAAGAATAAGTTTTTTGTGATCTAGAGTGTTATTTTTAAGTAGTCCAATATCTAGATTAAATTTTTATTTCTAGAGTGTTTGGATCATCTTCTTAATGTGGATTAAGAAGTAGTTTGGACTATTTTTTAATCCGGATTAAAAAGATGATCCAAACATCTTAGGAATAAAATTTTAATCCGAATGTTGGACCACTTAAAAATAACACTATATAACAAAAAAGCTTAATCTCGATCGTTTAGGATTAAAAATTTTAATCCCAATAACTAATCCTACCCTTAATCTCATACGATCCAAACAGAGCCCTAATAAATTACAATAATTGTCCTTATAGATACATGAAATAAGCAAGGCAGTCCACTAATTATTTTGGTAGAATACGCTTATTGTATTAATAACTACTGTAATTGTACTGATGGGGGCGGTGTCAGGTCCTGATCCGTGGGTGTGTTGGTGGGTTGAGGTTGGTCAAAGGTTGGGGGGGTGGGGGTGGGGTGATGTTCGAGCTGCAAAAGGGGTCGGGGGCCGAGCGAGGGGTGGTGCTATGAAGGGTTTAGGGGAGACTAGGTGGAGGGCAAAAGTAGGTTATTATTATTTTTTTTTTGTTAAATAGATTGATGATGACGGTGATTATAGAAGACAATAAACTATATATTAAAAAAATATTTTTTTGTATTGATTTCGTACTGAACTCCCATTGCTGTCTTTGGGGTTTTTCTAAATCAATAATATAGAAAACTTTATTTGAAGTCGTAAACATATACTCAGATGCTCAAAGATAATAACAAAATAGCTAGTTTAATACATGCATGCTGAGATGCCAAAAAATTTGAAAGTTTTTTAACATTCTACAGTTAATTATACATTCTTTCATAAGTAAATATGTTTTTCTTTTCCATTTCAATTGTTGTTATGGAAAAACATTCCACTAATATTTTTCAATATTGTTTGTAAAGTAATGCTAGAATCAAACGCGCTTAACGTCAAATGCAATTCCAAATGTGATTCTAGATTCAACTATTAAAGTTTCAACTTATCGATCATAACCTCTCAATATGATCTTCATATTAAAATATTCTTAGAGACTAAATTTTATATTTTTTTAAATTTTTAACTATTTTTCAGTTTTTTTTAAATTGAAGGTTTCAAAATTAATTGTATTGAATATTTTTTAAAATTCAAACTAAATAGTGAAAAAATTGAAAAAAAATATATAAAATTTGTTCTCAAATGATGTTTCATTATGGAGAATAATTTGAGCGGTTCGGATCAGCTGGTGTAATCTTGAAAATTGAGATCCAATTGCGTTTGGCGGGTCAAATGTCAAATGCGTTTAACTCTAGCATTACTCTTCTTTGTCTATTCTATTTCAGTTTATAAAAATTGGCTTAACTAGTTTTAACATATCTTGGTTCATTCAATTTATCAGCTGTCAAGCGTTTGATTGGCAGGCGCTTTGCTGATGCTTCTGTCCAAAATGACATTAGACATTGGCCCTTCAAGGTGGTTGCAGGGACAAATGACAGACCTAAATTGTTGTTAATTATCGCGGAGTTGAGAAGCAATTACATGCCGAGGAAATATCATCAATGCTCCTGATGAAAATGAAAGGGATAGCAGAGACCTATCTAGAGTGCAGTGTCAAGAATGTTGTCATCACTGTTCCTGCATACTTCAATCATTCCCAACGCGAAGCCACCAAAAATGCAGGTGTCATTGCCGGCCTCAATGTCATGCGTATCATGGATGAACCCACAGCGGCGGCTCTTGCTTACGGTTTCCATAAGATAACTAAAAGTGCTGACGAGCATAATGTGCTCGTTGTTGATTTTGGTGGTGGCACTTTTGACGTCTCCCTTCTCACCATTGGATATGGTAATTTTGTGGTGAGGGCAACTGCGGGAGACACCCACCTCGGCGGTGAAGACTTTAATGATAGTCTAGTGGACCATTGTGTCAGAGAGTTCAAGAAAAAGTTTCAGGAAGACATCACAGGAAATGCGAGGGCCATGAGTATGCTGAGGACAGCATGCGAGCGAGCAAAAGTAATGTTGTCTTCTTCTGGACGGGAAATTATTACATTACCTTGCCTCCATAATAACAAAGATTTTAGCACTCGCATTAGCAAAGCTAAGTTTGAAGAGCTTAATAATGATCTTTTTATGAGATGCATGGATTCAATTAAAAAGTGCTTGAGTGATGTCAAGTTAGACAAAACACGTGTTGATGCTGTGTTGCTTATTGGGGGATCTACAAGAATCCCAAAGCTACAGAAACTTCTACAAGATTTCTTTGAAGGAAAGAGACTATCTATGGGTATGAATGCTGACGAAGCTGTGGCTTATGGTGCTGCTATTCAGGCAGCGATTTTAAATGGGAATAGCGACAATCAACTGCAAAATTTAGTTCTTGTTGATGTCACTCCTTTATCTTTGGGCATAAAAGAAAGATCTCTGACCAAAATTGTGGTCCCAAGAAATACTCCAATACCAACGAAAATAGAACGTATTGCAACAACAGTAGTGGATAATCAAACTTCTGTGAAAATTGCTATATACGAGGGTGAGAGTGCTGAAACTAAGTACAATAATCTGCTTGGCACGTTCTTGCTTGGTGGTATTCACCTCGCTCCTAGAGGTGTTCCTATTATCGATCTATGTTATGACATTGATGCTAATGGTATACTACATGTCTCTGCACAAGACAGATCGAGCGGTTCTAAGAATGATATTGTAGTTAGTAAGCTAAATCAGGATCTAACAGAAGAGGAGATTATAAAAATGGTGGAACAAGCAGCTCGTTATAAAGTAGAGGACGAGGAGGACAAAGCGAGGATCTCTCTCGAGGATTACATCGATAAAATGAAAGGAATTGCCCAGGATCCTGATCTCCCTGCGTCATACAAGAGGAAAATGGAGGAAGCTGCACAGAAAGCCGAAGCATGGTTGAAAACAAATCATTATGGGCAGATTGATGAAATTAGGCAACGGCAGAGCGAGTTGGAATCTTTCATAGAGACCCTAATGAAACAAAAGCGGGGAGGGATTCCTTACGACTCTGTCCTGTCCTTGGCCACCAAAAAAAAAATAAATAAATAAATACTTGGTGCGTCCTCAGAAGTTAAAATGTTTATTTGTTTTCCTATTCTGTGTTTTCTTTTTTAGGAAAGGCCTGTCGGCAATACCTATTCTGTGTGGAATGCTCCTAGTTTGCTTAGAATATTTGGTGTTGTGCCCGCAAGTGCTAAGTATAATATATTCAATAGACATGTCGAGTTATAATAGCACTAGGTGTGGGGTACTGCGAAGCCGCGCCGCGCCCGTTTCGTATTTCAATTTTGAGAAGCACTAGCCTGGCACTCGCGGCTTCGCCGCGTCCTGTTTTTTCTTTGTTTCTTTGTTTTTTTTTTGAATGAGCATTTATAGAGAACTAAAGAGGCAAAAAGATTAATTTCAATTCTACTTCTACATTAATTTATAATTAAACCTAATAGACACAGTTTTTTTTATTTAGTATGATTTTAAACGTCTTTGTTATTTATATTAAATTTTATACGGGAAAGGATTAAAAAAAGTTTGCTTATATTTAAGCAATTATGTCTCTTTGACATAACATACATTCATGTCATTGCTTGGTAACAATTATGTTCTAGTCATGGTTTTAAAACTCGGCGATTCAACTCGGAATCGGCCCGAGTTGACTCGGACTCGGCGGCCAACGATCCGATTTTTGGCGAGTTGGAGCGGATTTGGGTTGAAAGACTTGAGATCACCATTAATGGTGGTGTTCTTCCATGGAGAGAGGTGAAGGAGTACGGAAAAACACTTGATGAGGTTGCTATAGTGGAGAAATCGCCTCAGGAGGCCGGAAAAAGCACCATGGCAACTCCTTACGAGGGAATTTAAGCCCTCACTTGTGTTCTATCGGAAAGAAAGAAGGGAATCGAGTGGGATCGGGAAAGGAAAGAAGAAGGGAAAGGGTTAAGTACTGGACACATCCATTTCATCATTTTTTTTTTCAATTTTCCCTTTTAAATCAGATCAAACGGTCTAGATAATTCAATAAGTGATATAATTTTCAAACAAGGTGATTCTTGACCAAAAAATTAATCCAAGAACATAGAAAAATTGAAAATTTTATTCTCTACAATTCTAACTGATATATTAATATGTTTTAATGAAAGTATCATTATTAAAAAATATTTTCTTATTATTCAATATTTTTTTCTGATTTTAAAGACATTTAAAATGATTATTTAAGAAAATCCGAGTTTCTGATCTGAGTCACCCGAGTTTTTCTGAGTCATCCGATTCGACTTCTGTGACCAACGGTCCGAGTCCGAGTCCGAGTCCGAGTTTTAGAACCATGGTTCTAGTTGCCACGTTAATAGTAAAGCCTTCTATATATGCATTTTTTTCTATATATTACATTAATATGTAACTAAGAAACGAACAAAATAATTATCTATATATTACATTAATATGTAACTAAGAAATGAACAAAATAATTATCTATATATTACATTAATATGTAACTAAGAAACGAACAAAATAATTATCTACATAAAATACACAACAACATATCATCTGTGAGCTTTTATGTGATTGGTCTTATAAGAAAGGAGTTAGACAATTCAATAGCATTACTGTATGGGATATCAATTCCAAAACACCATCCAGATCTTTGAGGTAAATACTCAAAGGAAGCTTCCAGACGCTTTAGTTGATGAAAATCTATAATTTTTTTTTTGTTTCATTTGTAATCCCATGTCGATACGTACAGATGCCATGATAATGAACTCAACTGATACAAACCAAAGTCAACATATGCCATGAGAATATATTATTCAAATATCAAGAATTAACATGTTTGCAGTATAGCTAATTAGCTATTAATCCTAGCACCATATGCCATCCTATATTTCTTTGTAGCAAACAATGATTAAATAGAAAATGAAAAAAAAAAACAAATCATTTTTCCTTACTAAGACTAACAGTCTGGCAGGTCCTGAGTCTTCCTTTCTGAAATCAAAAGGAAATTTTACACTCTAATACGAAGTACTTTATAATAGCTAATACAACTATTTGCTGGATCAAATTCATTGCAAGTTTTTTTCAGTAATTCTTTATTTCTGGCTTCTTCAATGCTCAAGATAGTAAAAAAAATGTGGTTCCTGTACTTTTACATCTTTTTTGAATGGTTATCAATTCCAGAAATGTGAATCCTCCAACATGGTGGAAACTGGAAAATAAAGAATACATAGCATCGGTAAACATTAAAACTATGGAGTAACCAAAATGGTTGCTCGTCATTTAAGGAGCTTAAAAAATTGTATCACTATCAATTTGATAATAAGAGGACAAGTAGTGAACCTTATGTTTGTTTAAACAATAAGATATAATAAAATATTTTGTATGTTCAAACAACGAGACACAACGTTAATTTCATTAACTTTATCCTCTAATTTTTTATGTTCTTTTAAATCCTCTAATTAATGTGTCAATTCAACCTAGTTGTTCTTATACATTCATTCCATTCCCAGAAACTCTTGATTCCTTCTATAATTTACAGCAAAATAACATCCCAGATAGCAGCAACAAACTAAAAAACATGGTTGGTCTTTACTGACCTTGAGATAGCTACTGTGCATGATTTGATGGAGTTCTTCTCAACCTAATCATCTGTTCGAGTATTAACCTGAGTTGTAGCAAATCTAAAAAAATAATAATAAATATGCATATATGGACATGTTCTGACAAAAACATAGCAGGCATGAACTTTAAGATTAGAAGACCAATTAAGCCATGTTTGTTGCTTACATGTAATATTTTGCAAGGATTTTAAAATTACAACCATCAAAGTTTGTACACATCTTGGTTGACAGCTGCTGCATGTCAATCTCTCAAAAAAGAAAAAAAAGTTTGTACACATCAGGACATATCAAGATGTTGGTTACTTACCATAAAACCACTCTTTTCAATGGTATGCCTTTTAATACTTGATTAACGATTAATGTTAGAAATAAAAATTTCGAGAGATTGCAACAATTGTAGACACCAGAGCATAAATATAGTTAATAAGTGACTAAATATAAAAAAATTAAATTGATAAAATTAAATTTTAGTTAGATTTATCAACTTACTGTATTTTATTGATTATCAAATTTTCCTTCTTTGCCCATTTTGATTTTGCAGAGATTTAAAAACAATTTTGCAATAAAATGGATTGAAGGAAGAAAAAAAAAAGGAAAGAGAGGCATGGATCAATCTATTTCTTTCAATCCTCGAATTGCCAATTAATCATTATAGAAAATTTTTGAAATGTAAAATTAGAAAAAAAATCAGCGAAAGGTAAAGAAATAAAAAAGGAATAAAGAACTCACCAAAAGAAAAGGAGGGGTTGGAGCTCTTCATTTGGAATTTTGTGTATGTCGCCATTAATTGTGATAAGCAATCCGCTTAACTTTTGTTTTCCATTAGGAGGCGACGAAAAGAGGTGACGGAGAGCGATAGAGGCGCTATACCATAGATTGCGAGAAAGGATCCACCTCTCCTTCGGGAGGCGACGGGGACAGGCAAAGGAGATGCGATGGAGAGGGAGGAGAGGCTTTGGATTAGAAAAAGCCCTTGAACGACCGATAAAAAGAAAGATCCAGAAAAATAGACGCAAAACAATATAATAGGTTGTGTAACGGGTAGATTATATACATAAATATTATTTATTACACAAATAGTTACATAATACACACCACAAAATTCAAGAAAAATCGCTGCAGTTAATTGAACGATTAGATCTCAGCGCAAAAATAAAGGAACGGCTCAAATCCACCGCATTTTACCCAAAAAAAGCGGCCACGGATTTTAATTAATACTACTATAGATATAACCCATACAATAATATGAAGAACAATTATCTACCCTAAATAACACTGTAATTCTTCGTCAAAGTACAAAGTTTACAAAATGAAAAAACGACAACAACAATACAATACAATACAATACATTGAATTAAGGTTTATATATTTATAAGTTCAAAACTTAGATAAAATTTTGTATGGCACAGAATATTTAAATCGGGACTGATAAGAATCATTTTCAATATTTCTCATTTTCATCATCCTCTGAAAAACGCATTTCTAATTTTGAAATGTGATTAATTAAGCTTCTCATCCCTCGTCCACTAGTCAATACTAGAATCCGGATTATTTTTAAGAAGTCATCGCTTTAGCCCATTTGAAAGAGGATACAGTTGTAAATTGACCATTGAATAAAGCCTCGTCGATTATAGCAATTATTTTCGTGGGCACCTTGCAAATAACATATTATATGATAATATCAGTGAATAAGGATGAATGAATTTGTTCGATGTCCTCGGCCCATCGTGCATTTATTTGTAAGGGTATTCCACTGGGTCCACTGTTTATTTACAAGTGCTTACGGTCATATGTTATACGCATGATTTTACATGCGAGGCCCATGTGCTATATTTGCAAGCGCATTTTACTGGACCCACTGTTTATTTGCAAGAGCTTACGGTCGTATGTTATAAGCATGATTTTACATGCGTGGGCTCATGTGTTCTATTTGCAAACATACCTATTGTTCGTTTGCAAAAGTATTTTAATGGACCACACTTTATTTGCAGGAACTTATAGTCTTATATTATACCCATGATTTAATTTTCTTTCTTACATGTGGGTCCATGTTTTATATTTGCAAGCGTATTTTGTGGTGTAAATATCGGGTTACCGTTGCTTATGTATACCCATGATAAACTTTTATTTGTTACATGTGGGGCCATTCTTGTTTATTTGCAAGCGTATGTTATTGGGACAAGCAAAGGCATGTTACGCATGATTAATTTTAAATTCTTACATCTGGACCCATTATTGTTTAATACAGACGAATGAAATAAAAGCATTAATAGAGCATAATTAAAAGCAACAAAAGTCTGAATAGCAACATGCATATAGATACCATATATAATTCACCAAAAATATACCAACAACAGTATTTGAACGTCTAGGACACTTCTTGTATCTTCAGATCAACACAGTTATGTCACAACATATATATATGATATCATTATTATTTGTTGGTATTTAGACCATACTTGGAACTCAAATCATAATCAAAACATTAAATTATTTAATAAATTGCTATGATTTCCAAGGAATTGGCTCTACCGTCGTCTTTTCTCTTATTTTTAGGTTTCTTGATGATTTATGGTGGATTCTCGAATTTTAGATGGATTTTGGCACTTGTCATACGCTAGATGACTCATTCCTAGCACTTGGAGGCATTGTCCAAGCCATCGTTCGAATCGAATGGGACTTTGCTTGGACCAAACGCTCATTTATTGCATAAAATGAAGGATTTAGGAGAAGAAAATGACCAAATGTAATCAATAGCATTGTAGAGCTCATCCTAAGCTTTCCAACAGTTTTTTAATCGTCTCAATCGAAGTCCGGATGAATAAATTATGGTCAAAATACTATCTCAATGATGGACTCACTGTTTGGTCCGAACAAAACCATGTTCGTTCCGTACAAAAACTCATTTGGACTGAACAGAGACTCATTTGGACCACACAAAGTTCATTCGGTCCGAACAGAACCTGTTCGGTTCGAACAGAGCACCGCCATAGCTCATATGGCAAGTTTTCTTTCTTTGGTGCTCCAATTACCTTTCTATGTGCGTGGAGATCAGTATAAATGCGTCCCTAGACCTGAAGAAAAGGCATTCTACCCTCCATACCATAATTTCACATTCCTTAGGCGATTTTCTCTCTTCCACCATTGAGTTCATCGAGCAACCGGATTCTTGAGGCGACGGCAGCACGGAGATGGTTGAAGAAGACGTCAAGCAACACCCCACTGCCCTAGAAGACAGTGTTAAAGCATAGAGAAAGTATTCGGTTTATTCTTTCTATGTTTTCTTCTTTATTTTTCATGGGCTTGTATCTTGTGATTTCTACTCTTGTTATTGTGTGTTTTAGTACTATGTTAGACTAAATTTATGTTGTCTTAGGAGTAAGGTAGTAACCTAGGTTTGGATGTTGTGGTTTGACTTGATATGATATGATATGATATGTTTTGTGATTTGTTTTGTTGAGAATTATGTTAATTGTTTGATTGAATTGCTTGGTTAAATCTAATTAACTTCTAGATGAATGGTCACATTTAGTTAAGTTCCAAAATTAGGTTAATTAAGATAATTTAGATAAAGTATTTGGGATAAATCATAGATCCGAAAAGGGAGATTAGTTGAAACCAAAAGTGTAACTTTTAGATAGTTCAAAAGACATATAGATATCCCTAAAAAATCCAACAAGCAAGTTTAGATTAGTTAACGCTTATACCAGAAGTTGTGGTCTAATTATTCTCATTAGGTTAGGTTGTGATTAAACCAGTTTCTAGTCCAACAAGTGACAACTGAGGTTTAGTAAATCTAAGTTTAGCCAACAAACCCTAACACAAGGCATTAAGTATCATAAAGAGTCAAAACCACACACTTATACCTTCTGTTATGACCAAACAGAGTGGTATATGCTTAAAAAATGCCGTTCGATGCACGAAAGTAATAAGTTCTATGTTCTAGAGTCCAAACCAAGTTGAAACCTGAACCCTAAGACGTTTTTTATTACTAAACCCCCAAAAAATTTTATGTAGCTATTTAGATCATTTTAATTGACAAAACACCCAAAAACATCTACTTTATTGCACTTTAAATTCTCTCAACTAAAATCACATAAAAATTGTTTGTCTAGCTTTTGAAAAAGGATAAGTCTAGTAATCAATTGTACCATCCCTTGGGTTCGATTCTAAAACTTAACTCCAAACGACTAGTGAGGTTAGCTATATGTGTAAAATTTATTTGATACCTAGGTTTTAAGCCTTCATCAATGTGCACCTATAACATTACTATTGATCTGTCCAAACTACTTATAATTACATTCCAAAATGTCACCAAGCAAAAAGTCACATGAACATATATACCTAAATTGTTCAAATATTTTCCAACTTTATAACTGTCCAACATTATCTGATGATGTGGGGGCTTCATTTGCTGTAGCAGTACCCCAATTGTTGATTGCTGCCTCTGTAGCAGCTAGGTCCGTACCATTGTCTACTTGCTTGAGGACGTCTTGTAAACCAATGTTTGGTACAGAGGCTGACTTCTGAATTTGCTGTGTGGATACAAACAGATCGAGACCATACTCTCGTTAGTTCTAAATTAAGAAGTTGCCAAGTAGAATTATTAAAATAGGCTATTTTAGATATATTGTTGACCATAATGGGTGATGTGGCTGGACCATCTGATGATTTGCACTAGCTGTAACAATTCCTTGGCTAGCGTCGATAGTGCATGTTAATTACAATTCCACAGCAAACTGATTAAGGGTATAACAATTTGGATGTAAGTATTGACTTGGAATGGTGATATTATCAGCGATGGATTTGTCATCATACTGTGGAATTGTGCCTAATTATAATAAGGATGGTGATATTATCAACGATGGATTTGTCATCATGCATGCTGTGGATTTGTCACAATGGATTTGGATGTACGTATTGACTAGAATTTCGATTATTTGTATGAAGACTTTACATGGGTATTCAAGTACCCTTGATTATAATAAGGAAATTCCACTATCGGATCAGCGAATAACTTTTTCATCCGTATTCCCATGATTTTTTGTACGCACGATTATAACATTTCACTCTACCGTTGAAAGTGTGCTAGAAACACCCATGTTTATACTGAACTGTGGGCCCACGTGGAGTAGTCAGACGAAGATGAAGGTGATGATGAATGGTAAACTGGTGGGCCCACGTATCGACGTGTTCGCGGTAAATATTTATACCGCGAATTGTGGGCCCATGTTTATACATCATCAGAAGTGTTCTCCAATGTTCGCGGTAAATATTCCAAGTTCATATCTTGTCCTTCTGTGACCTACAAAATATGACAATCTGGTTGTTCTTCCTGGTAAAATTCATAGCTTTCATCAATTTCTTCAACTCCCCGATTTCCTTTCTTTCTGGTTTTCATGGCCACCCAATCACCCACCACTGTCCCCTTTTACCGGATGCATATGGTAGATGGTACACTTAATCCGCTTGATGGGCGAAAATAAATAGCTCGTAATTTTTAAGAGAAAAGGTGTGCTTAAACTTCAACAAGGCGCTAGCATCAGCCATCTGTGCCTCAATTTCGTCAATACTAGGGCTGTATATGAGCCGAGTTTGAGCGAGTTGGGGCCAACTCAAACTAGACTCGGCTATAACTTGAGTTAGATCGAGTCGAGTTTGGAAATACTTTGGAGTTTTTAAAGTTAGCTCAAACTAGTCTCTAACTTGAGTTGGCTCACGAATCACGAGCCAACTTAACATTAGTATGTCTACTTCAAATTTTCATTTTTTAATTGATACATTATTTCAAAATTAAAGTAATTGATATATACAATAATATAAAAAATAAAATTTATCATCAATTTTATTCTTTTCCATTGATTTGAAGCAAAATATGTCTTGAAACTCAATATTAATATCATAGATTATGTTGATAATCTCTAAAAAATTAAAATTTATTACGTCACGAGTCAGCTCACGAGTCAACGAGCCGAGTTGAGCCTAACTCAAACTCGACTCGTCGATTAACCGAGTTGAGTCAACTCGAGTTATGCCAACTCAAGTTTTTTTGCTCACCCCTAGTCAATATTACCCTTTGATTTGTTGTGTAGAAGAGGAGATTGCTACTGTATGCAATTCTTTGTTGCGTGTCTTTTCTAATGGGAACCAATCCGTATTTTATCATATAGATAGATAGATAAATGGATAGTAATTAATTTTTGTCAATTGTTGTTGTATAAAAGGTAATTTATCATATATATGGTAATTAATAAAAGGACGGCCATTGTTTATACGGAAAAATATTTGTATAAGGACGGCCGTTGTTTTTTTTTAATAGAATGGTAAACACGTCTTTATTTGCACGTTTGATACATATGCAATTTCCAAAATATAGATGATAAACATGTGATACACATACGTCTTTCATTTTTTTGTTTTTTTATTTAAAAATAAAAAAAAATTAAAACATTTGACTTTTAAACATGAACGAATAGACCAGCTGAACTCGCTTTGTCATTTTGTTAAAAAAAAATGAACAGTACATTTGAATTCTTTTCATTTTTTATTTTAAAAAAATAGAAAATCCATTTGAAATTAATGCATTCGACTTTTAAACATGAACGAATAGACCAGCTAAACTCGCTTTGTCATTTTCTTAAAAAAAAATGAACAGTTCATATGGATTCTTTCGGTTTTTATTTAAAAAAATAGAAAATACATTTGAAATTAAAAGCATTAGACTTTTAAACATGAATGAACAGACCAAAAGACCTAGTGGTGATACATGGCACATCAGCCTTATCTGGTCAGGTGAAGAACTTGTACTTCAATCTGGCTGGAATCAGTTCATTGTGGCTAATAATGTATCCCAAAATGATCTCCTGGTTTTTAGATTCATCGTCGGGTCCAAATTTGAAGTGCTAATTTTTGACCCCGCATGGATAAAATAGAACAACAACAAGGAAATGAGAAGTTGTTCTTGGTTGAACCCATCAGAACTAGACCTGATAAACGGTGGTGAAATATCACGTGAAATTGAAGTTTATGGAAATGCAACAAAATTGTGCAGAAGGTCGCAGGACAGCAAACGAGATAGGTGAGAGCAAGAACCATTTTTAAATGCAAGTGAAACCAGTGAAATCGTTAAATTTAAAAAAAAAAAAAAACTGACTCTAGTTAGAAACCAAGGATTTGCCTCGAGGAGGAAAAAAGGAGCAGGCGGAGAAGGACGAACCGAATGAAGAGAGACGGAGAGACTAAAGGAGCAGGTGGAGAGGAGGAAGAGAGGAGTAGGCGGCTAGGGGAATAGAAGGACGAGCAGAAAAATGAAGGAGCAGGCGGCGAGGAGGAAGAGAGAAGTCAGGTTTCAAGAAAGATATTGGATTTTTTTTTAAGTTGGAAAAAGCAGAAAGACTCCCTGTCGGCTATCCATCACCTTTCTTTCTCTTAGCGAGTATGGTACCCACTCCTCGGAGCTGGCTGGGGATGCATACCAGTCGCAGTCGAAGCAAGGTATAATAAGCGTCCATGGCGAGAGGCCTCAAAGTGGTCTGCCTTTCAGGTAAGCGAACGAACTTAGACCTTGAACAAAACAAGCAGGAGCTTTAGGTTTTCAGATTTTGTTCGGAGGAGAGGAGGAAGAAAGGAGGAAGAAGGTATGGAAAAATGAATTTTGATTCTAATTTTAGATGCGATTTTGGTTATGATCTTCTCCAATAAAATCTTTTCATTTTTTTCAGTGTTTAACGGACAGAGACGGAAAGAGACGGAGAGACGGACAGAGGTAGGATATACCGATTTTACCCCTTCAATTTTGTATGGCTGTGATTTATCACTGAATATTTTGTAAAAATTTTGGTATCCACCGTAGTATGATCCTTTTTTGAAATGTATAAATTGTCCTAAGCATCAATCAAAATTTATTATTCCAATTTATTTGCTTAACCGCATTTCCTTTCTAAAAATTTCCCAAAGAATCAAATGCAGGTAAATTCAGTTCATGGTCTTGCTCAAAATCCTGCAAAAACATTAAAATATACTGAATTAAGATCCATAAAATATTTCATTTATTTATTTCAAAGACGGCAATGGTACCTCATGCTCTGATGAAGCCAATTTGACATTGCTTGTGTCTTCTTGTGAGAAATCTAACTTGGATGGTACTTAAGTTTTTTGTGCTCCTTTGGGCTCTTTGTCCTTAGGTTTCCTTTCTTTTTTGAAATGCACGAAAGATTTTGTTGACTTCATTGAAAAATCAAAATGATAACATATAATATTTTTCTTTGGATAATATTTTTGCAGCTCTTTCCTTTGTTTGCTTTACAGCCTTAAATTTTCCAAAATTGAAAAAGAATGATCCATCGGAGAAACACCAGTAAATTTACTAAATTTAGAGGGTCGATTTGGTCAGGTTGAAAAAAAATATGTTGTTCCAAAAAATAAACGGGGCAAATAACCATCATCCCCAAGATTCATCATCCCCATCATTCCCATTAGTTGGATTAATTGCATTCTGAAAAATAAAAAAGGATGATAGAATGATGGAGATGAGCATTAATAACTGCTTTCTATTTTCGGAATGCTTTCTCCATCATCCTGGGACTCATCCCCTCTCTCCCTCTCTATTTCCATTAATAACTGCCATATGCACAATTAGAATAGTTAGTTTTTTAACAAGAACAGTTAGTAACATTAACTAAAACAATTAGTATTTTTTTCAGCACAATTATTTTTTTCCAGAACAACTAGAACAATTGGTATTTTTTTTCCCATCACAATTATTTTTTTCCAGAACAACTAGAACAATTAATATTTTTTTCCAGCATAATTATTTTTTTTCAGAACAACTAGAACAATTAGCATTTTTCCTCATCCCATCATCGCCTCAGATCATGCATTTTCCTCATCCATCATCCCCTCAGATCACACGATTTCTGTTTTAGTCCGTGCGTCCCCTCAGATCAAATTTCCTAATTTCTCCCATCCCAACGTCATCCTGACAGCATCATCCCAATTCAAATCCTAATCGTGCTCACATCATCTCCATTTCAGTCAAAATCACATCGTTACTGTGCAGATCGTACGGCCCGTAAAACTTCACTCTCATGATGAGATTTACTGTATCAACCAGTATCAAAATTACATTGCTTACTAATGCCACGTGGCATTAGTAATTGTTGTAGTATCAACCAGCATCCTTTGCAATTGTTGTAGTTAATTCAAGTTAATATAGCCAATTATTCTTGTTCTAATTAATATGATAATTGTTCTAGATAATGTACATAATTGTTCTAGTTTTTGTGGTAAATGTCCTACATATATAATAATTGTTCTACTTAGTAAATTTAATTGTTCTAATTAATATATACAATTGTTCTAGTTAATATATACAATTGTTCTAGTTAATATATATAATTATTCTAGTTAAAATACAGCTCAATTGTTCTACCATAAAGATAAGAACAATTATCAAAGGCTCGTTGTTCTGGTTAATTAATCTACGTAAATGTTCTAGTTAATGAACCTAATTATTCTAGTTAATATACAAAGAAAAATATTCTAGTTAATATAAAGTAAATGTTGTAGTTAATATATTTTACTATACTAGTTAATAAATCTAATTGTTCTAATTTTTGAATAAATGTTCTACATATATAATAAGATCAACACAATTGTTTTGTTAATATGCCTAATTGCTCTGGTTTATAAGGCTAGTTGTTCTACTTATTGATGACCGTACAAGGCAAAAGACATGTCATTGATCTCTGCGAGGGTTATCATTTGATAGAATATTTGTTGTTATCAAATTCGCAATAGTTTTATGAAGCATATATATATATCAGAAAATTAAGTGGAGTGCACGAGTAAAAAAGAACAACATGTTGGGATGATGAGGGATGACAAAATAAAGATTCATTTATTTTAGATGAGGGATGATGAGGGAATTCCTGGACAAATCTTTTCAAAAATAGAAAAAAAATAAATGCATTAAGGAGGGATGATGGGATGATAGAATCTTACGACGATCTTAAGCAATTCCCAAAAATAAATCTTTTGACTTCGTTGGAGCGCTAATTCTTTAATTACGCCAATAATTTTATTTTTAAAGATTCAAGCTGATGACCAGAAAGTTCACAATCGAGCTGTAATACGAGTACTAACTACTAATGCTATGATTGAAACCGAATTTAACGCGAGAAATGGAAATTGAATTCACTATTTTTCAAATTCGTTGATCAGAACCGACATCGGAGACGGAGAATTCTCTTTCGACGAGAATTGGTGAGAAAATTTTGGTCCTTTGAATTCTCGTCCAAAACTAAAAAAATTTGGTGAGATTTCTTTTTCGTTTTCTTTTCTTTTCCTTGCTCGCTCGTCTCTGTTCCGATCAGGGCCTAACTGATCTGAGTACTCTCCGACTTTTGTTCGACATTCGTGTTGATGAGATTGGAACTCAAAGGAAGTAATGAATCGGGAACCTCCCTCTCCGTTAGGAGCCTTCATTGAAAAGAGAATCAAAGGCTCAAGGATCGTGATTGGGGAAGAGCCGATCGAACAGATCTCTTGCGATTTTTTTCTTTTAATCCGCTGCCGTATCCCCGCTGAGTCAATCTTTGCACAATTCTCTCTCGCTCTCTTTACCTGATCACTTAATTAGAAGAGATTATTTTTTTTTTAGATAAAACTGGATAGAGGCTATCCAGGAATAATTAGAAAAGATTCCCAAATGCAAATCTAGTTACTACATCCCTTCCGTTTTATAGCTGATTGAAATTGCACAAAATGAGTTGTTTTTGTGTTATTGTAGCTCAAATTTGCTTAACTGTGGAATGTTGTGTATGTTTTTCATCAGCTCTTAAAAGCTCAGGCATAATATACACCGAATTTTGTATAAGTCATTTTTTACTTCTCAATTCTGGGTCTTTAGGACCTTCAACGCTATATATACCTGTTCATACTGGCCCCTAGCTACGTGCTTTCATCAACGTTTGGAATTCAGTCAATGTTAGGAACTTGGTTTAGGTGCTCAATTTTAATTTTTTAACTGTTAATTAATCTTAATTAAACATCAAGCAACAAAGAACTTGCTCAAAGCATTCAACACATTCATTCATCAAGGAGAAAGGTTAAGAAGAGTATACCTCCCGCGAAATCGTATCTGCGAGGCGATTCCAATGCATGGGAGTCGGTGGCGTGCTTCTCCTTCTTCCTTCTCCTCAACTCCACCAAGGAATTAACCAAAATCTCAAAGTCTATGCTAGTAAGCAAGATGTAATAACTAATTAATTTTTAATCCTTTTATTTAATCTACTATTTAATAGAAGAGTTTGATTGCACAACACATGAGCTAAATGAGATGAATTAGAGCCAAAAATGAAGAGAGAAATTTTGAAATTTCTTCTCTAAATTTCGGCCAAGGAGGAAGGGAGAGAGAGAGAGGTAGGTGGAGGCTAGAATTTCTCTCTCCAAATGGTCCTCTTTTATAGATCAACAACTCTCCTAACTAGTTGTAACAAATTATAACCATGCCACTAGTATGGCCGGCTATATAATGGGCCTAAATGGGCTCCATCAATTGTTTAATTGGCCTCTAATTTAATTAATTAGTGACCCAATTAATTGCTCTCAAGTTGGACATTTTATTTACCAATTAAATAAAAACTCGTTAGCTCAAATTAATTACTTTAATTAAAATATATTAAACAAATTAATTATTAACTTATTAATAATTATTTTGGGATTAGCTAGTACATTAATTTATTTCTATATGATCCATTTGACTTAATTAATTATAACAGTTCACAACGGTATATAATTAATTAATCAACTTATCATATTTTCGCAGAACTTACTGCTGTGAATAAATAAATAATGCACTATATGGTCAAGTCCTATTTGTGTGACCCTTTGAGGATTTATGCTATGTTGGCCATGGAAAATAAATCGCTATTTATTTTCAATAATCATAAGCGGTATCTAGCAACACGTTATGATTCTCAATTCGCATAAATAAATAATGTACTGCTACAGTATTTCAGTCCTGCATAAGAAATGAAAGTATCTCTTTGTTTGATTCTTATGTCACATGATATCTTTGTATAATCCAAGATATGAATGTGTCATTCTTGCAGATTATACATTTCTTGATCTAGAGATAATTGTATATAGTTGCTAGCAAACAATCTATCTCCATCAAGGGGCCCAAACAGATATCATCACTCACTAAGTGAATTAATGAGGGACATACGGTTTTCTTGATGAACATTTTTTCCCGCACAATTCAAAAGAACATAAATAAAGTCTGTATAGCAGCCCTTATCAGAAATCAACGTTAGACGATATTTATTAAACCTATCCTCATGTGAAAAAGTTGAACCATCTCAAACTTAGAATCAAACTTATATGAAATAAATAATAACACTTACCACAATCCATATATTTATTTCATTGGGTCATGTCATGTACTATGTTCTATAACATATACATATGCAATTAAATTGGTAACTCATTGTCTATGATTTGTAAAACTTAATCATCACTTAACTTGCATACTATCTTATATGATAATTAATGTTCCTTATTAATTATCAAGATTATGGACGATTCAGATTTATTATTGTCATTTAACTACAAATGAAACACAAAGATCCACAATTCAGATTCTCAACCTGAATGATCTGTCAATAATAAATCCTAGAAACAAATGATCAAATATCATCAATAACATAAACTAAAATAAATCATTAAACTATTGACTTCTAGGACATAACTCCAACAGTCAATTGTTCAAGAATCCCTCTCGGAATAAGGTTAGATACTCCAGAATGGACCTTATCCAACTCGAACCAGATAACCTTGGCAAACAGCTTTGTGGAGTTAATTACCAGTGACCCTTAATTTGATATTACCCAACTTGTTGACTGCTTAAGCAGTTAACTGTGCTGATTTTCACCCACCAGTGGTGCTTCGGAGAAGCCATCTGATTTGTGAAGTAATGCGACTAAGTCTATGGAAACTGGAGAGAGCTTGATTTCAGTATCACTGTCTATATCTCTGAAAATTCGTGTTCTGGCTGAGTCAGGCTGACCTTATATTCGTGATCTGTTTGGAATTGCAAGTCAGTCTTCCAAAGAATTCTGTAAATGAGGCTTCTGGTTTTTCACTTTTAGTTCTTCTCTAGATATAACCACTGGGTCATTAGTTTCAAGTAGGTGACACTTCTTTACCAACACTGACTACATCTGGGGCTGACAGATATATATAGCTGGTCAAGACTCAAGAGGGCAATTGACAATTAATGGTGCAAGGCTGAAAAGGTCCACCATTGGAGTTCCAAAAAAATAAAAAGAAGAAACAGATAGAATATGTGCTATGTTTAATTTTGATTTTGTGTGTTTTAAGGAGGAGAGTAATTACTTAATTTGTTGTTTTTATGGGTTGTTGGTACAGTTCTGGGTACCAAGGTGTCTGGTAAAATACTGGGACCGATGTGCCCAGAATTATAGGGATTTACTATGGCCTATGGAGTGTAGCAATAGTTTAGATGAAGACTAATGTAGCTTTTGTAAAAAAAATTATAACTTTCTAATGAAACTGGTAGCACTAACAGCTACATTTTCTATTAGAAATAGTAAAGACTCAGTCAAACGGACCGTCTAGGGTTCCAGACGGACCGTCTGCGTAAGTACCCAGGCAGGCGTCGTTCCGCCTGTGGACGCTTATATTAATAGATACATACGTTATATCTATCATGTGAATTCCGTTGAAACAGTGAGATAGACATTCTCTATTCCTCATCTTCCAGAAAAGAGAGAAAACTTGAAGATAGAGGGAGTTTCACTAGTCCTCACATACGACGTGTAGGAATCGGTTGAGTCAGAGCGGTGTGCACTTTGGATAGTGTGTTTGCAGTCCTATATATGGTTGTATTCCACTGGTGCATAGGAGAAAGACATAAAGGCAGTGCAAGGTGTCGGTTCTCGAGTGGCAGGAGTCCAGGAAAGATCACTTCCGCTGCATATTTGGTATATCTAACTTGTTTATTGTTGTTTTAGATGATACTGACCAAATACTTACATTAGTATTAGAGCCATAGTTGCTTCTGTCTAGAGAATTGATACTTTTAGGCCAACAATGGTGTTTTGTCTGAAATTTGTCAAATTGAAACCCTAATTAGACTAATTGGAGTTAGTTTGATGGTTGTAAGGGTTTTCTGATCATTGTCTAGTAGATTAATACTATTTTTTCAATGAATTACTATGTTACCCGGGTACTCCATATTGTTAGGAACTAAGTCCATCTGCAATTTTAATTTTTTGTTACTAATTAACAAGTTAATTAACTAGCACAACTAAAGATCTAGTCATTCAAGCATTCAACACACAAAGGAGAAAGGTAGGAGGGGTTTACCTCTCCTAGTATCGCAACTATGAGGTCGATCCAATCGGCATAGGCGTGCTTGATGCGCCACCACTCGTCTCTTGGCCTCGAGTCCACCAAGGTATTAACCAAAATCTCAAGTCTATGCTAGTAGACAAGAGATTAAGCATAATCCCTTCCTTTCTTTGCCTTCTAATTAACTATTTAATTAAGTGGAAGCAAGAGATGCTCAACACATAAGCTAAAGAAGCAATTAAGAGCTAAAAATTGGAGAAACAAATTTTTCTCCATGGTAAACAGTAACCGTGAACAGTGATGGCCAAGGAGGGAAGAGAGAAAGTGGAAAAAAGCTAGCGTTTCTCCTCCATAAGTGGTCTTTTTATAGACTAACCACTCTCCCAAAAAGTTACAACTAATTTACAACTATGCCACCCTTTTGGACAGCCATAAAATGGACCTAGATAGGCTCTATCAATTATTTAATTGGTCCTCTAATTCAATTAATTAGTGGCCCAATTAATTGCTCTTAAGTTGGACCTTTAATTTACTATTTAAACAAAGACCCGATAGCTCAAATTAATTACCTTAATTAATTCATGTTGAACAAAATTAATTATCAACACCTTGATAATTATTTAGGGATTAGGATATGCATTAATTTATTTCTATATGATCCGTTTGACTTAATTAATTATAAAGGTTCACAACGGTATATAATTAATCAATCAACATATCATATTATTGCATTCCATAATGCAATCAAATAAATAATGCACGTATGGTCAAAATATATTTGTGTAACCCTTTGAGAATTTATGCTATGTTGGACATGGAAAATAAATCGCTATTTATTTCTAATAATCATAAGCGGTATCTAGCAACACGTTATGATTCCCAATTCGCATAAACAAGTACTGTAAACTACAGCACTTCAATCCTGCATAAGAAATAGTATCTTATTGTTTTGATTCTTATGTCACATGATATCCTTGTATAATCCAAGATAGAAATGTGTCATTCTTGCAGATTATACGTTTCTTGATCTAGAGTTGATCGTCTAGTTGCGTGCATACGATCTAACTCTATCAAGGGTCCCAGTAAATATCATCACTCACAAGGTGAACTAATGAGGGACATACGGTTGTCTTGATGAATAGTTTTTTTCCGCACAATTCAAGAGAACATAAATAAAGTCCGTATAGCAGTCCTTATCAGGAATCAACATTAGACGATATTCATAGAACCTATTCTTATGTGGAAAAACTGAACCATCTCAAACTCGAAATCAAACACGTATGAAATAAATAATGACACATAACACAATCCATATATTTAATTCATTGGGTCATGTCATGTGCTATGTTCCAGTAACATACACATATGCAATTAAGTCGGTAACTCCTTATCCATGATTTGTAGAACTTAATCATCACTTAACTTGCATAGTAATCTTATATGATAATTAATGTTCCTTGTTAATTATCAAGATTATGTACTCTTTAGAGATATTATTGTCATTCTAACGAATGATCCACAGAGATCTACAATTCAGATCTTCAACCTGAATGATCTGTCAATAATAAACTCTAGGAACAAATAATCAAGTATCATCAATAACATAAACTAATATTATAGCCATCAACTGATTGATTTCTAGGACATATCTCTAACACATATAAGGAGGAGTACTGGTACCGGATATGGGTACGCATTCGGTACGACACCGGTACGTGCCGAGTACGCCACGTGGCGTACCGAATATTTAAATATGATCAAACCAGCCAGTACGGTCAGCGGTATGGGCCGGTACGCGTACCGGCTCCAAATCCCACACCCAAATGCGATGATGCTTAGTCCATAGAAAATCGAGCGCAAATCCCATGTGCTGCTGTCGCACCAAAATGTTAGAACTTTTGTATTTACACTACACCTTGGTATATATAAAGGTTCTTAGAAGAATGTACAAAGAAATTGTGGGACTAAGGCAACGGCAAACCGGACAATAATTTTTTTACCCATAGCTTTGTTCTCCATTCCTCAACTATGGATGTCTCTATTAAGTTTTTAATTGTTTGAAGGCCTTTAAATAATCATTTGGCTACGAAAATTTATATACTTGCTCATAGATATATGACAAATTCAGTGATATAAATTTTTCTAATTATAGACTTATAAATATTTTAGATTTTTTTTGAATCTCATAATATTTAATTTGTGTAGTAGTTTAGTTTTTTAATTGTTTGAAGACCTTTAAAAATTCATTTGGATGTGAAAATTTGTGCGCTTAATCACATATATGTGAAAATTGTAGTGATATAAATTTTTATAATCATACACTTATAAAAAAATTTATTACGTATGATTCACATATTTAAAAAATTTTATTATATATCGTCGTACCCGTACCGGAGATTTTTCAAAATTTTCGTACCGCCATACCCGAATCGTACTGGGTACGGTTGTGCGACCCTTTTTGATGGATTTCCCGTTTGAAGAAGAAAAGAAAAAAGACGATCAGATCAGATATCCCCTCGTAGGTCAAAGTCTCGACCACGGGCGCCTCCCACTTAAGAGATGTTCGCTCGTGCGTACTTTGCCCATACGAGAGTTTATTTTTTGTGTAGGTCCTTTCTTTCTGACGGGCGCAAGCCCCCGCCGTTAATTACCCTGGTTACTTTCCTAGGCACCTCTGGATCGGGAATATCAAAGAATATGTGCTGCAGACTGTTAGTGAATTGTCAATAAAACAATTAGTGCCATGCATATGCATATGAATATTTGCGGATGTTTATTTTATTACTTTCTCCCTCTTTTTTTTTATTTGATTTGTTTGTTTTTTTTTTAATATGATAGGTTATGAGCGGAGGAGATGTGATATGATTCGAATGATTCCTTCTTTTTTTTATTAGACTTTAGGTATGGTTAGTTCCCTTTTTATTTTTTTTGAAGATTACTTAAGAGCTTTATTTGGGTCACCGAAACTATTTCCTCTGATAAGGTAATATTTTGGTTTTGGGTTTCGTTCCTTCAGCATATTTAGTCGGGTGGGCTTTGGATCACCAGAACTGCTTTATACAATATTTGGTTTTGTGTTTTGTTCCTTCAGCATATCTAGTCAGGTGGGTTTTGGATTATCAGAACTATTTTAGCAGTCGAAACAGGGTGTTATCTGAAATGAGGTCACGGGATCATCCAGATACCACAAGTTTCTTTTTTTTTTTTTGGTGTCCATCGATAGTTTTTGTCAAGTGGGCCTTATACCAACAAGACGTTCTTAATTTTCAGGACAATGTGCTATCTATAGTGAGGTCGCGGGATCACAAGATACGACAAGGTTTTGGTCCATCGGTAGTTTTTGTCAAGTGGGCCTTATACCATCAAAACGTTTTTAACTTTTAAGACCAGGTGTCATTGGGAGTGAGGTCGTGGGATCACTCAGACACTACGAAATTTGGGTCCATCAGCAGATTTCGTCAGGTGGGCTTTGAGTCACCGGAACTATTTTAGCAGTCAGGACAGAGTGTCATCGAGAGTGAGGTCGTGGGATCACTCAGACACTACGAGATTTTCGTCAGGTGGGCTTTGAGTCACCGGAACTATTTTAGCAGTCAGGACAGAGTGTCATCGAGAGTGAGGTCGTGGGATCACTCAGACACTACGAGATTTAGGTCCTTCAGCAGATTTCGTCAGGTGGGCTTTGGGTCACCAGAACTATTCTAGCAGTCGGGACAGAGTGTCATCTGAAATGAGGTCACGGGATCATCCAGATACCACAGGTTTCTTTTCTTTTTTTTTTTTGGGGCGTCCGTCAATAGTTTTTGTCAAGTGGGCCTTATACCATCAAGACGTTTTTAAATTTCAGGACGATGTGCCATCTGTAGTGAGATCGCGAGATCACTCAGATATATCGGGGTTTTGGTTCGGCTTTTATTCTCTTTCTTTTTATTTTATCTTAGTTTTGGGTTTGGACTTTTGGTTTTGGGTCGTTGGTTTGATTTGGTTTAATTTTGGTTTTGTTTCTTTTTGTTTTGGTTTTGATTCTGATTTTGGGGTTGGGATTCTGTATCTGAGGCCTGACGGCTGGGTCTTGCAGATGTTTGATTTTTTTGTTAGGGCTCCGTATCTGAGGCAACTAGCTGGGTCCTGGGAATATTACATTTTTTATTTTTTGGTTTTGATTTTAAGACTCCATATCTGAGGCCAGGCGGCTGGGTCTTGTAGAGGTTTGATTTTTTTTTTGTTAGGACTCTGTATCTGAGGCAACTAGCTGGGTCCTGGGAAGGTTGCGTTTTTCATTTAATTTGGCTTTGGGGATCAAGACTCCGTATCTAAGACCTGACGGCTGGGTCTTGCAAAAGTTTGATGTTTTATTTATTTTCGGGATTAGGACTCTGTATCTGAGGCAACTAGTTGAGTCCTGAAAATATTACACTCTTCTTCTTTTTTTGGGGTAGGACTCCATATCTGAGGCGCATTAGCTGGGTCCTGGAAATGTTACGCTGTTTTTGTTTTATTTCGGTTTCGGTTTTAAGACTCCATATCTGAGGCCAGCCGGCTGGGTCTTGCAGAGGTTTGATTATTTTGAGTTCGGGTTTAGGACTCCGTATCTGAGGCACATTAGTTGGGTCCTGGAGAGGTTATATCTACTTATTTGATTTTGATTTGGGATTAGGACTTCGTATCTGGGGCTTAGCGGCTGGGTCCTAAAGATGTTATATTTTTTATTTGATTTTGGTTTTGGGATTAGGACTCCGTATCTGAGGCTTGGCGGCTGGGTCCTGGAGAGATTATTTTTTTATTTGATTTTGGTTTTGGAATTAGGACTCCATATTTGAGGCTGAGTCCTGAAAAGTCTTGGTTTTGCTCATGATTTGTTTTCTTGACTCATTGACAGAACACGGTTTGTACTTCCTTTAATCATCAATGTTGAGGGAGAGTATCTTGCCAAGTCCATCTCTTTTGTCCTCGGTGAATGTCAATTCAGCCAAATTCTCGAGACTGAATTGTTTTTTTTTTTTTATGCATTACGGGAGTTCCCGACACCTGTAATAAGTCTACTTTTTTATTGGGTTTTGGTGGAATCACCCAGCATGAATATATTACTTATATTTTTCGAAGCTCACAGGAATTTTCCTCATATTTTACCAAGCTTTTGGTGATTTTTGATGGACTTTTGAAGTTAACTGCATACTGATCAATCATGAATTTGGTATTTGGGTAATTTGGCTGATTTTGGTTGGTTTTCTGGCATGGTATTTCGTAAAAATGGGTTCTTTATATTTTTCTGGATTTATAGAAATTTGGTTTGGATTTTTCTGAGCTTTCCATGATTTTTGGTGAATTTTCGAAGTTTCAGCAATTTTGAATTTTTCTGATTGGGCCACGTCAGCTTTGAGGCTTGAGCACATGGGTGGCTACACACCTCATCGGCAGAGATTTGAAGCACCATTCTCGCCACAGGAAATCTCGTGATTTGGGACCCCCCCCCCTTTTTTTTTATTTTTTCTTGTGAGCATGGCCTTTCTGAGCCGAAAAGAGGGACTGACACCAGTTTCATTTGAAGCTTTCTACTCTTATTAGTTATTTTCTTCTTTTTTCTCTTCGCATTCGTTCGATTTGCAGAGAGGTCTTGACACAGCGGCTTCGAAATCAAGCCTTATGAAATGATTTTGGAAGAGAGATCGAGGAGTTTTAAAGAGTTTTCTGGGACTACATACTTTATTGGTTCGATGTGAGGTCTTCTCTCCGCTGTGCCCAGCCATGGAAAGAGGCGACTGGAGTTTTGAGAGAGGTAGAGATAGAAATCAAGAGTTCATAGGAGCTTCGAGAGGTAAGTGAAGATGGTTTCTCCTTTAATTCGAGTAGTCAGAGTTGCTAAACTGAGCTTTCACATCGATTGAACTTTCTGCTTTTGCATGCTTGTCAGGTGTTCGATGAATTGTTTGAAAGAAGCTGTGAGGGAGCAATCGGCTGTTAGTGCTATGTTATGGCAGTGGAGCCTCAGGGAGGCCCTATGGAGGATTATAAAGTTTCCAAGGGATGTTAGGTGCTTTTGATTTGATGTACGGTTCACCCTATAACAGTAGATGATCTCGAGTTGGGTTGATTCTGACGGCATGAGATGGCACCACTGAATTGATGGCCTCTGAAGGTTGGGCTTCAATCTGACATGATTTTAGAGCATCGAAAAGATATTGGTGCTATTGATTGTGTGATGCGGGGATCTCTCTTGAGGCCAGGAATCGTCTTACTGCAGAAATTGCTTCATGCCGTTCTTTGCCATGGGTCGAGACGCAACGGATTTGAGAGGTGAGGACGGCAATTGAAAGTTTGTAAGTACTCCCAGATACAAGTGCTTTGAGTCTCCGTTTTTTTTTATTTTTTATGTGAAGAGAACCCTTTGCACAAGTATTACTCTAGCCGTGGATATGTTTTTTGTATGCTCATCAGGTGTTCGGCAGATTGCCTGAAAGAGATTGTGAAGAAGCAATCGGCTGACGATGCTAGGTTGTGCCTGTGAGGTATCATGAGGATTTTGGGGAGTTACTGAGCTTCTGACGACTTAGGTTGGCACGAGGAATTGCTAGTGATGAGTTAGAAATCGTGTGTGACTTTGACGTGACCATTGAGGCATCAGGAGAATGTTAAAAAAAACTCGTCGGGCCTCTGACCATTCAAATTGGCGACAAGGATATGACATCAGCATGCTCTCCTTGGAAGTTAGGTCCTCCCTCCCTTTCTTTTATATATCTATTTTTTTATTTATTTTTGTTTATGACCAGTGTTGGCCTTAATGGGTTTATGGCATATGGTGAAGAGTATGATGCCGGTTCATTAAAATTAGGCTCCTCTTTCCTCTCTTTTTCTTGTTTTGGCAATCAAGACTTGGCTTTATCTCAACTATCATCATCTCAAGCTAATATCCTTATGATTATTTTCTGAAATTGGATTCCCTCCCTTTCAAAGCAGGGACTTGGCCTTACCTCTTGCAGATTATGGTATGGCATGGTTCAGGATACATGTGGGCATGGTGACCACGGCTAATCAGGATGATTTCTGACACACACTAGGAGCATTTCAAGGCCATTAGTTGTGAAGAGAGAGGCAAGGCTTTATGGGTTTGTTGGTTCATGGTGGTTATGGTCACTTAACATGGTCTGTGGGGTATCATGGAGACATCTCAGGGTCTGATTGGAATAGGCAAGATGGCATAGACTAGTATTTGCTACCATGAAGCTATTCTCTTTTTTTTTTACCCCTTTGTTATTTATTTATGTGTTTTTGTGACTTATTCATATATTTAGTAATACACCAACGAGTTGTTTTCATGTATACATCACTTATTGTACTTCATGAACTAAGTCACAATATGATGACAAATGCTTTTAATGGGATTATTTGAAGTAGTATCCTTCCATTACAAACGCCTCCCTCTCATCATGTACTAAACTATAGCTTTATGCAGTTTTTTTTTTATTCTGTGGATGATAGTTGCATGAAGTTCCCTCCCCTTTTTTTTTAATAATTGCATGTAGTTTCCTTCTTTACAAATGATGAGGAAAAAAGGATGGAGTACCAGCAATAGAAATCAGACAAAAGAATGTGATGAGAGGTCACTTATATGTTACTTGAAACAAATAAAAGGTAAACCAGGTCAACTCAAAAAAAGAAAGAAAATAGAATAAATTGATTCTCAGACTTTACAGCCCTTGAATTTGTGCAAAATAATGTACCCATGCACACCATGAATTGGTGGCTAGGTCAAATACAAGATGACTCTCAAAACAGCAAATGAAAAGTTTACCACTTTCTATTGGCAGATCAGAAGATGATTACAAGCTAGCTCTCCCTCCTTGCAGCTCAGATTACAGAAAGTTTTTTTTTTATCCTAAATTAACTCTCTGTTTTTTTTTGTTTTACAGGTCTTGTTTTTTTTTTACTCTAAGTACCTGCACATATTGCTCTAGGCTTCCTACTGAAAGTTCTCTCTTTTTTTTGTTTGCAGATTTTTTTATCCTAAGTGCGTGTGTAGATTGAGGTGTTTTCTCCAAGTTTTCTTGTTACTGGATGGTTGCTGAAAGTACTCTCTCCTCTCCCTTGAATGGTGCAGTTTCATCTCTATTTATAGAGGAAATCAAGGGTATCTTGGTTATTTCACATCTCATTTCATTCTCCTTTTTTTTTTTTTAGCAATTCAGCCCTTAATTCTGCTTGTATAAGCCTTCTCTTTTTTTTTTTTTGCAGTATTTTGGGGTATAATACATGTTGCAGGTGGTGTCAACTCAGCATTTAATGCTGCTTCAGGTATGATTCCACCCCTTTTTATTTATTTTTTTTTTAACATGAATAGCATGTTTACTCTCATTCAGCTCTACTGTCTTCTTACAGTATACATGATTTCCACTTCGGGTATGGATTCAAACCCGATAAGATGTGAGGTATGCACAGTTCTACTGCCTCTTTGCTACACGTACCCAGTGATGTTAACCTCCTCCTTTCAATGAATCTTAGACTGAGTCTCTGACCAAATAAATTCAGGTATTCACATTTTTTTTTTGCACCCAAGTATGATATACCTTTGATGAGAAGAGTATAATACTGTTTGAGCATTCAGTGTGCATTTAATGGAAAATGGATACTTCCTTGCTGATTCATTTTTTTTTTATTATAGCAACCAGCACAGTGATGGACTGGGCCTAACCACATTATCTTCAAGCTATCTGGATTTTGCAGGTTGGACCACCTTTTTTTTTAAACAGTAATCACTTTCATTTGGAGCAATTCAACATAATAATGATGTTTTAGATCTTTAAATGTTGGCCTTAGATCAAAGAACATATGTGCATATTTCTTGTATCACATGTTTCTCTTTGATTGAGTAATCTAGTCCCTCAGATTTCAGCTAACAGTGCATGGGCTAGCTTCCATTTATTCTTGCTTTGTGCCAGGCCAATAAATACCATTGCTGCTTGGTATGTTTGATTGTTTGAGGTCATGTTCTTATGGCCTAATCTTTAAAACATCTGTTTTTTTTTCCTCTCAAATTGAGCCAAGAGCAAGTGGACTTTTCAATTGGTTTTAGATTTCCTCAATACATGTGAGTTATCACTAGAGCCTCTTTAAGTGTTATATTTAACAGTCCAATTATCAACAAATCATACAAGTCACTATTAGTGAATGTTTAACCAACTCAGTGTGCAACTTTCAGTGGAGCTCTCATGCACTTGCTCCATTTCGGGTTCAATTGACAACTTCATCTTGCTCCTTATATCACCAAGAAACTGTATAGATGATCAATTCGATATCCATAGATCAGATTGTGCTAATTTTGCATTGCTTTTTTTTTTTGCAGCAGTCAGACCACCTCTCTTCGAAATTGGAGCTAAAATAGAGCACGACAGTGGTCACGATTGATACCATTACACTCTCCTTGACTCCAGCTTCCCAGCGGTACCAAGAATTCAAGTTGTGGTCGGGCAGATTGCCGGAACGGCTTGTGTCAGAGACGAGCTTCGTCTTTTCCATTTTTTTTTTTTCATCTCATCGATTTTTCCTTCTTTTTTTTTGGTTAAATTAGTTAGGTGTGGGGCCCAAGGGCAGAGCCTATCACGGCTCGCCATTTTTATGGTGGTTTTGACGAATGGGGTCCAAGGGGCTATCCAATCGAGTTGCAACGAGAGAGGGAAGAAGGGTCTGACAATCGGGGTCCAATCTCCCTTTTTTTATTTATTATTTTTTTGCTCACTTCCTTACTGGGCCGGATTAGGAGGTTTCTTTTTTTTTTTTTGATGAAAACCCGTAGGAAGGATTTAGGAGGTTTTCAATAGGCCCGCTGATTTTTAGCATTTTTTTTTCAATTTGTTGTTGCTGTGTGAAATGAGATGATTTGAAAGTCTCTCCGAGGTCATTTGTGCATGAAACTTTGTATACACACTCATTGAATCATGTAGATCGTGATGATATAAAAATTTCCATTTATTGATTTTTAGAAATATTTTATATCATATTCCAAATTTCACGACTGTATTCGAATTATGACAATTTGAAGATTGATAATTCTTCATGCTTAGGCTTGAAGAAGGATGCCAAAACCGTTGTGGATGATTTTCATAAGATTATTTGATTTAGTTTCATGAAATTGGCCTGCCATAAAATATTCATCAAATATTTCATGACTTCTCAGCATTTGAAATTTCTATCATAATTCATGGTAATTTGTCATGAATTTCTAGGCCCCCAAAATTTACTTGGGCATATTTCGGCTAATACCAGGAGCACCTGGTATTTTTCCACACTTATCCCCTTTAAAATAATTCTTTATATTTTCTGAGGCTATTTCAGATTATTATAATCCTCAAAATATTCCTGGGCATCTCGTGTTATTTTGACCGCACATTTTTAGGGGTCAACAACGGTACTCGTACCCGAACCCATGCAACATAGATGAATTACATTAATTTCTGATTGAAATTGAATCCATCAGAGATCTGTTCTGGGAACAGTGTTTGCGTAGTCAAACGGACCGTTTAGACAGAAAGGTGCTTAAAATCAGAAATCTCAGATTAAGTATCCAAACGGACCGTCTGATCTGGCAGATGGACCGTCTGATGTATCTCTGAGAACTGAAAAATTTCAGACAAAAGGGTATTTCTGACCATTTGAAGCATAATTAAGTTCTAAACTGCTGCAGATGTTATTATTGTGATAATATCTGTTCTAGTAATCCCTCTAACCAAACTTGATTGTGATAATTGTTGTTGGATTTGTTGAAATCCAATTATGGTCGTGAAATGCATGTATGGTACACTTAGGTATCTATTCGTATTTCAATACGACACTGATTGTTGGGTGAATCTAATTAATTAGACCTTTTAGGGTGCTAATCTAGATTCTATACCTTATGCAAATTTGAGTTAAGTGGAGATATTGTGATTCAGTACTTGAGATTTGATTGATTGTCCTAGACTTTCTTTTGATCATCAAGGCTATGTTGCGTGTCTTTAGGTTAACTAAATTGTACAGTAAGGCCATAATATTATAACTATTGAGAGTTATGATATTTGTTTTATGCTAACATGCATACATGTTGTGCTATGTCTCTTTATCTTTTGTAGATAAGATGTCGGCTAGCAAAAGTATTATTGCTGATCTCAATGCAGGAGAGAAACTGAATGATAAGAACTATGATGTGTGGCATCGTAAAATTCAATACTTGCTTGAGGATCAGGGTCTGAGTGACCCACTCACAAAACAACTCGCTGAGGCCGAGTTGAGTGACACAACAAAGACAGCGGCCAATGAGGAATTCAAGAAGAAGGACACATACAAAGTAGAATTCAATAATTAAAATCTAACGAGTAGAAAGTAGAAACTATATTAAGCCTTTTTAACTTCTTGTACAATTATTTTGCAAGCTTTAAAAAAGAAAGGGAAAAAGATGCTCCTTATTAATGACACGGAACCTTCACATATTCTATGTACGATCATCATTCTTCACAGCTTATTCAGGCCTGAAATTGCAACAAAAAGCAGATAATAAAACTTAAGCAGCTCAAAATGTGCCCAAGGGGGGGTAACAATGTTCATGAAATTATGTTTTACCTGGATAATAGTGAGCAGACCATTTGGAAAAACGGCACTTATGGTGTTACAGTACAGAAGAGGTTTACAACTTGGATCTCTTAAGTAGTCTTGATCTTAACTCATTAGCAACAGCATCAATAAACTCTGTGGTGTTTAGAAACTGGGTCCTATTAACCCTGCAAAATATATGAGAAGATACTCTTAAATGTACCAAATGGACAACAAGTTGTAAAAGACACTGAACTTTTTTTGTAAATAGTAGTTTTAAACACCCAATGTAGAGATCCTTGGAGCATGTACCTAATATTTATTTGAGTAGGTACCAAACTATAATAAACAAAGTACCAAACAACAATTTCTTTTTTTTATTTTCTTTATAACATGAGTGAAAAATTGATAGCTCTAGCTCCAATACCCTTGATTTGTTCACCTTAAACAAGTACAGAAACTAGCCCAATGTTTCAGTTAGTGCACACTAAACTGCACCCGGAAAACAACAAGAGGACATAAGCAGGGAATGAAAAAAATATGGCCCATCACAGTTAGTGCACTAAACTAGCCCAATGTTCCATAGATATGGCCCATCACAGTTTTTTGTCTAATTCGTTTCTGACTTGGTTATCTTTAACCAAGAAAGTAACTGTCAATGAAAACATTATAAAATATAAATATATATCAAGTTACTTTGATCCATGGATAAGGATAGCAAGATCCTTGGTCATTTTTCCAGATTCAACCACTCCAACACAGGCACTCTCAAGCGCTTCAGTGAAACCAAGCAATCTCAGGTTGTTATCCAACTTTGCCCTGTATTTAAATATTATTTAACACCGCCCTTATGAGTTGCCAATCAGATTTTCAGTCTACTTGATTCAATTCTAAATATGCACACAAAAGAATACCTATGTGACAGTCCTCTCGTCCAGGCAAAAATAGAAGCAATGCTATTTGTACTGGTTTCACCTCCTTTTTGATGGACGCGGAAGTGGCGTGTGACAGTACCATGTGCAGCTTCAGCTTCAATTGTCTTTCCATCAGGGCAAATCTGTAATTGGCAGAAGAATATAAATTTGAACAAACAAAATGCAATAAAAAAAATTGCAGGACCCAAGTAATCTCTTCTCTTCAACATATTAAAAAAGGTTAACAATTTAAACAGAATCAAATGAACTTCCAAGAATTTAAAAAAAAAATAGAAATGAAATGAAAATGTACCAATACTGATGTCATCAGGCCCAAAGATCCAAAACCTGCAAAGATGATAGTACAGTCTTAAGGAACTGAAGTTGAGAATATGAGGATTAAGAGAATTGATAATATTTGAATGCATTCCAAAATATATATGAAAATTAACATTGAAAATTACTTAAACCTACTTGTCAAGAATCTAACACCCATGACTCAATTTTGATCAAGTTTGTGCTCAGTGAATGAACTTTCAAGGGCGAAGTTGTCAATATTCAATGGCACAACTTAGATCAAAACATTAAAGTATCTTTAAAATGACAAGTACTAGTTTCAAAATGTGAAAAATTGGGTCCCGTATGCAGATACAGGAAATCATAAGTGGAACTTGCAAACCAATACGAAATAAATTCAAATCCATTGTCTAGAACCTTGTGCCAAAAAATCACTCTGCACGTCTCCATCATAATTCTTGCAAGCCCACACATAGCCACCATCACTTTTTAATGCATAAGCAACCATATCATCTATGAGGCGATGTTCATACCTTAAGACAAATAATGGACAATAAAATAAAATTATAAAAAATTAGCAGTCTTTTGTAAAGCCTATAATACAAACTGTCATATGATTTAGGGAAGTCAAATACTGATCCATCTTGTCCAACAGATCCTAAGAATGCCATGTAGGATACTAGGTCAAATTAGGTCAAGCAAGGTTGGGTCAGGCATTCGGTACAAGTGCAGGTTAGCAGATTAATATCTGATCCATTATCAAAGTTCAAGATCAGAACTGACAATTAACTTTCAGGAACAACACATTATAGTTATCGGGTTCAAAAGTCAAAATAAATTATGACAACAACAGGCTTAAAGTTTTAACGTTACAAATAAGGGGTTCACCAAAAAAATCCCACACGTGCTAACATTTTAGTAATTTTCTACTCCAGATACAAAAAACCTAGACAATACTTTTTCTTCAATCCCACAATTCTCATTGCCAAGAACATTTTTTTTTCTAAATCCAGTAAGGCAGGTGTTAGGTGCTTCTATCTTTGATTTACACCATGCCTCTCCTCTGTGATGCAAACCTAGTCAACTGTCTGTCTACTTTATCATCACTCATTCTCTATTCTCTCTTCTTACAGTTTCTGGTTAGTACATTTTAAATTGCTATTCTTTCTCTAAGCTTGCATTCTTGGAAATTGTAATTGGCGGTCCCATGAGTTCAGATCTTTATTTAAAGAGTTTTATTGGTCTAAAGTTCAGAATAAATTTTATTTTCTAATCAGCATTATTCATTGCTAGATCCTTTTGCTTAATTTTCATTTCACAATTAGACAGTACAAATGCTATAGATTGTTAACCACTTTTAAGTGTGTCAAAACAGAGTTTTGCTATGGTGAGTTGCAACTCACCAAAAGGTCGGTGAGTTGCGATCAAAACTCCTAAATCTAGTTTAAAATGACCGATCCAAACCGTCCAATATGATCTCTCTATTGAAATCTCCATGCAGACCAAATTTTATATTTTTTGAAAATTTTAACTATTTTTTTCGGATTTTTAAAAACTGCTATTTTTGAACGGTTCAGAACTAATTAGATTAATGATTTTCTAAAATTTCAAAAAAACACTTAAAAATTTCGAAAAAATATAAAATTTGGTCTGCATGGAGATTTCAATAGAGAGATCATATTAGACGGTTTGGATCGGTCATTTTGAACTAGATTAAGGAGTTTTGATCGCAACTCACCGACCCTTTGGTGAGTTGCAACTCACCATAGCAAAACTCGTCAAAACAAACATATATGATGGCATCTCATAAAATGTATTATTTCACACTTTCACTATTTATAGAAATGCAGCAATGTCATGTCTTCTAGGGTTAAATTGAAAAATTGGCTACACAATTCTGGCAAAGGACATACTGAGCTGAAGGGACTATCATTGACATTTCTCCTTCTGGCTCCATCACCCATACCAGTAGTATACTAGAATGGTTTGCACCAATCCAAGATTAAAGTAATCTACAATTTATTCTTTGCAAACTTTCCACTATATAGGTTGGGTTGCGTTGTTGGATCTCATCCATTTAACAAAATATGGAAAGAAAATTGCTGACCCAACTTGACCCATTGCCTCTCATAGTAAAATTTATTTTATATACAGTTAAATAATAGGTACCATATTCCAGCTGCCTCATACTTGGACTTCCATTCCTTCTCATAGACTTCTTGGAAAATGTCTTTAAACCTATTAAATCAGCAAATTATCGAGAACTTAAAACAAAATTGAGGAAAATTGGCACTGGACGAATATGACTAGAAGATAGTATACCTTCCATCATATTTCTTGAGGATAGTGTTTTTGGTACTGAGATAAAGTGGCCATTTCTTCTGATAAGCCATGTTCATTGAAGCTTGAGCGAAAGCATGAATTGACTGATTTGCAAAAAATACAAAAGAGAGATGTAAGTTCCAATTTTTGGAAAGCCTCCCAATCAATTAACATATAATATTTATCATTTTTGCCCCCTGTCTACAGATTATTAATATTATAGAATAAAAATATTATTAACATTTTTGTCAATTTATTGAGATCGAGAAGGATACTGTACTATGACGGATTTGCCCCTCCTGAGTCCATAAGTTAGTTTTTGTAAAACAAATTCAGACATTAAATTGAAGTGACGATTACAGAATAATTCAACATTAAAGCAAGGGATCTTGGATATGAATAGTTATTCTAATTTTTAAAACCAATGAGATATCCCGAAAATTTCCTCTTTCCACTATAAGGCCATTTGGTTGAAAAATAACAGGAACAATTTGGCCATTGTCTTCAGTTGACCTACCGACCTTTCTTAAATGCTTGATATATTATACGCAATAATCAACAAAAGTACAAACAGTGATGCCATTATTAAAATGGAATTTCAAAAACTGGGCGCAACTAGCAAAAGGAAAATTATAATAAAATTTCTAGCGCAGATTTAATATACCTCATCGGTGTTGTACATTGCAAGAGCTACTCCACCAACTCCTTTGAAGTCGAACACTTCTAGCTCTACATTCTGCTCTTTACCCTCTTTACAAATAAGGAATATTAAAAACAAAGAAACACCGAAAACTATCCATAAACATGAATAAGATGAACCAATTAATAGACCATAAAATTTTGTATATATGTTAACTAACCAAAAATTAACTTAAGCTTGCCGGGTCCTTTAGTAACTAGATCAGTTGCTCTATATTGATCACCATATGCATGCCTTCCAATGCATATAGGTTTTGTCCAACCTAGAATTAGAATACAGAAAAATCAAATCCATCAATATATGTCTTTGCAGTATAAAATGTTTCTACTAAAAATATCAAATGATATAGTCTATTATAAATTCAACATCTAGGAGTTTGCTTTATTCATGAAAATTTTCAAGGCTATTTATAGTCAAATAATTCTACTTCATGTAATTAGCTGCCATAAGTATAAAAGTATTTGTACCTGTGACAAGCCTGGGAATATTCTTGCATATAATGGGTTCCCTAAAAACAGTACCTGAAAGGAGTAATCAATATAAAAGAATAAATATTATATTTCATTTATTTTTTGCTGATTTTACAGAATGCGAACAGGTTAAAATAGAAAGGTGTATCAAACCATTCAAGATATTTCGAATTGTTCCGTTTGGACTCTTCCACATGGACTTCAAGTTAAACTCCTTAACACGACCTTCATCTATTTATTTTAAAACAATACGAAAGTTACATAACAGAATGACCAAGCAGAGCAAATTACGCAAAAGACCCCTGAGATACAATCTAGTTCCTGTTTTCTACTCCCAAATTTGGTGGTTCATAGAATCCAAACATCCTCTTGTACCAATCATGGAATAAATCAACTGATGCCTTCCATGTCACTCAGGTCATAATCAAAAGGAATGCTACAAAAGTGACTCATATAATGATAAGAATTTAATCCAATTTTTTTTCATTTGCAAAAATCTTGGCTTATTTTCTCAGAATAATTATGGCCATGAAATATTGGTATAAACTGAAATGTCTGGTGATGCAAATTGGTGACTCAGCCCAGAAGATGATGGGTCTCACCTCTCTTTACAGTACATCAATCCCCACAAACAATGCTGGGGTTAATGACATCATTAATTCAGAAAGGAAAACCAAAAATATGGTGAGTGGCGACCATAATGGGATGTTGGGAGCTTTCAAACTTAGAGACTTGACAAGAACTAAGTATAATTTGGGACCCTTTGTGCAATTCACTTCAATGTTTAATAATGAAATACTATGATAATCTAACCTGGGGTAATAGTTGCACACTTTATTGCCACATTGTATCTGAAAAACCACATTAGACGATCAAGGTTAAAGAATTCCAAAATATCTTTTAAGGTGAAGAGACTAGTAAATTTAATTCGATATAATCATATAAGCCAAGTAAAGGCAAGAGACGTAGTAATTAATAGAAATGAATACCATGCAAACAATTGGATGTCTAAGGCTATGCTAAAAGTAATAATTAATAACACTTAATAAAAATACATGTAAGAAAAAAAAAAATTAATTAATTTAAGACATACTATTTTTTTTTTCAAATTACATGCAACCATTTTCTTTATCTATATTAGGTTAAATTGGATTTTTAGAAATAATGGTAAAATCGCCAAATACAAAAGAATATACATTATCGATCATATTATAATAGTAGTACTGACAAATATATCAAAGAAACTGGTATCTGAACAAGATAGGATAATTATTGGGTAATGTTGGGAAGTATGTCAAAATGATAAATGTAATATAAAATATTGCAAAAATTACCAACAGAAATGTAACAAACAAAAATAGAAATTGATTTTACAGTTTACTTTAGTGTAGCTTGTGCGCTTTCTATTGTAACTCGGTCATCAGTGGCATCACGGTTCGGGAGGCTTAAGTCAAAGTACTTTATGTCCAATTCTAAGAATGGTAATATAAGCTGAAATACCCATAAAACAAATAAATTATGTTTCAAATTGATGAAAAAAAAAAAAAAAACTACATATGTCCCCTTCTTTTGCATAAGAAAAGTAATAAACAGATAACTAAAAGTTGAAGCAGATTTCTGACCTTATCTTTGATCTGCTTCCAGATCACGCGGGTCATTTCATCCCCTGTGGAAGCAAATATAAAATCATACTCAATTGACTAAGACAAAAATAAAATAAAATAAATCATACAAAACAAAACTAAAATTGCCAATGTGTATAGCAAGTAGCATGTCTAACATTAAAAAGTAGAACACCATTTTCCACTAATTCAGAAAGGCAGCCAGGTTTATCAGAGTAATTAACACCGATCAAATACTAGAATAATTAGAAATTCCATCAAGGAGCTAAAGAGGGACACTCACCGTCCATCTCGACGATCGGATTGGCCACCTTGATCTTGTCGAAAGCCATCGCAGCTTTGGGAAGAGAAACGGAGAGAGAGGCGACGAGAAGAGAGCCTCGGCGCGTCAATTTAACGGCCGGAGGGACCAAGCAGGAGCAGAGTAGGAGAGTGCCCATGCTTTTTTCGAAAATACCAGAATTGCCATTTGTTCGGCACTGAAGAGAAGTTTGATTGGATTTCCTGCGGCTTTTACTACAGTATTGTACCGTGTAGGGTTTCACTGAAATGAGATTTTGTCTTGTCGATTAGAAATATATTAATGCTTTAAGGGGGCGTTTGGATGGCCAAGGAATAGCTTCTTCTTAGGAATAACTTCTTCCTAGACATAAATCTCTTCCTAAAATTACACATTTTCCAACGTTTTAGTCCTAAAATCCTTATTCCTTCCTTATTCCCATACGATCCAAACGAGCCCTAAAACATTTTTTTTAGTTGTTGGTAGATGTGGAACTTGTACTGATGTGACCTTTATGTTCATGTGACGTATATAAGGCATTAAAATTTAAAAATATATAATAATAGCAGTATGAGATGATTTGATTATTAGTTTGTTAGTTTCAGATTATTTGATTGTGTAGGTTGCTATTTTGCATATAACTAGATTAAAGAGGAAAAGTTATTCCTCCCTATTAAATTAATTATTTCCATTTAAATCCCCTAAATAAATAAGCAAGACCGTAATCATCCGTTTCCTTCTGTATTTTATTTTACAGCAACTTTTATTTTTTTTGTTTTGTTTAATGAGCACTGAGCAGTGCAATAAATTGCTTACATTTGTAATATTATTTTGCGTCCATTCTCTGAGGCGTGTGGGTGAGTCAAAATAATGAAATAAGAGACGTAAGAGGGGGGGGGGGGGGAATCAATCAATTGCTATATTTTTAGAGTTCCTGTATTTTTTTAATTTTGGTTCAATAAATTTGAAAATTTATTGTCATTATTATTATATTTGATTTATCCTCAAATGCACGTACATACATACATACTTTCAGGTACATACACAGGCGTGCATGTATATACTTCTGTGTGTAACATGTGTTGTTTTGGAGAACATATATATTTCTGTGTTGTGGATATTTTGGGTGACAAAAGATGATGACGAATCCAATGACGCGATAAAAAGGAAACAAGCGCTAACATCATGACTCATGAGTGACCACTACAAATTTGTTTTTTTTCTCATTGGTGGGAAAAACAATTAACAGCAGATAATATAAGAGTTAATCGAAACAAAATTTTTAAGAAAGGTGTCCATACTATTGTGGGTGAAACATTAACCACTAAATGTCATTCGCATAAGTTTTAACAATTTTGGAAAATTCTGCTATGAGAACCAATTCTGAATCAAACTTTAATCGCAACCATTTATGAGTGCTAAATTAATCTTTCTTAGAAATGAGCGGTTAAGATTAAAGTCCAATTTAGAATTGGTACTCATGGCATAATTTTCCAACAATTTTTTATACAAAGTGAAATCGAGATTATATACTATCCAGCTGATAACCACTTAGTCGTTTATTTAGGATGTTTGGCAACACAATAAGTTAGTGGGATTAGAGATTAAAATTAGTATTTTTGGGGATTAGAATTTGAGATGAATTTAGTAAATATTACGTCTAACGTGAGTACGAATTCCATTGACCACAAATTCGTTTGGCAATTGTAAGTTAACAAATTAGGTTACTAACCTAAATGTTAGGCTGATCTCATATATGCCAATCGCAAAACGCCCCTTGGTGAGCAACTGTTACACGGAATTTTAATTAGTCCAATAAATTTGGATTTTGGCTCTATCGTACAAAGAATTTGGAGAACACCTTAAAATAACGATTGCTGAAATGTCACTTGCAAGTTGCAACGTCATTAGCTACTTCATTGGAAGCGAGAAAAACAGTTGATTTCGAGCTGAGTAAGAGGAGTTCGCTCATGCTGCCTTCAACAATTTTACTTCCTTTATAATATTGAGGCTAAGTTGTACAAATTGAACTACTAATATTGAAAATGAAATTCCTCAAAAAAAAAAAAAACTGAAAATGAACTAGGTTCCAAACTTCCAATACGAGTATATATTGCGGGAGTGCTTTAAAACATGGTTTTGATGGAAAACATCGCATTCTACAAATAAAAAGCAAATTTACATTAAAATAAAAATTTTTAAGGATATTTGGGGAACCAGGTACCATATATATTTTAATCAAACGATCAGATTGTCTTTGACACCAATGGATATGATTTGGTTCTTTGATGCATTGTATAGTACTGTATATGTGTAATGTGTGTCTGCATGTTCGCATGTGTCCAAAAGGGGTGTTGCTTTTGGGCAGCGGATTTTTTTCTAAGAGCAACATAATTTCTTTGTTAGTGACCAAATTGCCCTTGTAACAACTCCGTAAATTTGCTAACAATTGCTATCTCCTGATTAATAGTTGTCTATCCTCTCCACTGAATAAATTCAATCCTTCTTCCTCCACTCTCGATTCAGTGCTTCCTCCCTTCACTCTCGTCAACTTATCTCCTCAATCTCTTTGGAGAATTTTAGGCTCTACTAGCATGCAAAGGAAATATGTGATTTTCATTACAAAGAAATATTGATTTCTTTCATATTTTAAGTCTCTATTGATTTCATAATTAAGCATCCATATAGTCAAAGAGAACCCGTTTTTTAAGTAGGATATTTTTCAAAACAACAAGGCACAAATAACTGAAAAAAGTCACAAAAGAAATATTTTTTTTTTATATAAGTAATTATAAGGAATTTCTTTTCACCACAAACGATTTGGGATTCGTTTGCAAAATGCAAATTCTAAAATAATATAAGGGGCAGTTAGAAGTTTCAGGGGAGAATACAGTTAAGGAAAGTATGGTTAAGGAAATAAATTAGGGTAATAAAGCTTCATCAATGATAGGGACAATTTAGACATTTAGAAAAAAAATATGTTGCTCCAGGGAAAAATTTGGCTGCCCAAAGCACTTTCCGTCCAAAGGATTGATTTGCCTGTCTTTTGGTTTAAAATCATCATAAATTTAAAAATCTAACAATCAGTTACACTTACAACCGTCTATATAGTGATGAAAATCGAATTTTACATGATTGTTTTTACAAAAACAAAGTTCAATTGCTCTATCAGGTAGTCTATAATTTTTGAACTCGACGGATATTCTTGACATAAAAAAGTAAAAAAAAAAATCTAAAATGAATTTCAGTTCTAAATAATTTTTTATTAATAATTCATTATGTCGACCATATTGAATAGAATAGATCGGCCTTACAAAAAATTTGGGAAAAAATATATATTAGGACCAAAATATTGGCAAATTCATTACGTCAACCTAAGTATTACTATAACATTAAACATATAAAATCTACCAACATTTGATTTGACGACCAAACGACTTTCAATTGATTAAATTTCATATAAAATATCTAAACTGTAGAAAACATATATGTAAAAAATTTGCTTCTTTGATTTTGATTACTATTTTATTTGGTTATCACAATTGTCAAGTAAATATTGTGTAAATTCCTTCCTAGTAAAATTTTCCTCGATGGCTGTTTCCGTACGAGATTTTCTTTTTAATGTTTTTTTTTTCTCGATTGTAATTGGAGGATGGATTTATCATGTTTTATTTTTGCTCCATTTTTTGAGTAAAATTTGTATAAAAATAATTTCCTCTTCATATACCTATTTCATAACGGAAGGTTATGGTTTGAAGTTTACCAACACATCACTCGGCATCAGAACACTGGCATTCCGTGCCTTCACGCCTTAAGGTCGTTCTTTTCCTTATTTTTCTTGATTCTTTGATTAATTTCTATGGCAAAATTTATCTTCTTCTTTATCCAAAACAGAAATACTTTTTTTTTTTTTGGAGTTGTGTATGTTATTAGATTTCATAAGCCAGACATCCACCTAATTACAATTAAGAAACATGTTTTGCTGCCCCTCAAAAAAATACAATTAAGAAACATGTTTATCATGTAATCGAAACTTTTTATTTCTAACAATTCAATATGATCGATGCAATAATGCCTTCTTCTCTTCATGTATCCGTTCTACGCATGGACGGAATCAGAATTTTTTTTGGATGGGGTTTACATAGTCACATCTCTATTATTATTATTGATAATGATAATGATGACTACATAAAAATAATTAGATTGAAATTGTGCGGATCAATAATAGAATAGCTTTTATATCTTTATGGAGTTCAAATATAATTATTTTAAAAAAATAGACATATAATATTAAAAAATTATAAATAATTTATTATTAGAATAACAAAATTAAGGGTGACATTGACACTTTTGATCAATGTAGATACCTCCATAGTTCTATAACAAAAGATAAACTTTTTCCTTGACAATCACCGTCAAATTCTCGGAAAAATTAAAATAAAATATAAAGTTAAATTTTACAACACGTCATCAACACTCCGACTTCTGACAACTGGCACTCCATGCCTTTGCTTTTACTTTCCTAATTCCTCGATATTTCCGCTCCTCTACATTTATACCAAATCCCGTCATCGTCTTTACCTAAAAAACGGCGGCATTACTAGTCTTGTGTGAATTTAAATTTCCAAAACAAGAAATATTTGATAAAATTCTTTGTTCGTCTAGACAAATATCAGTCACTATGGTTCACAACGGCAAAGATCGTCTTTCCGATCGAGAAGAAAATCAACGTGTAAGACTTCTTTTTTGTTTTTCTTTTCCCTATAGATCTCAAGATCTAGTGTCTTAGCTTCCGTTTTTGAAGTTCTTTTAATCGGGTGTTGACTTTTTTTTTTATTTTGTGATTTTTAATTTGATCACGTTTTTTGAAGTGATCTTATTTAGAAATTATCTCCATGCACATAGTTTCCCTTTGAAATTATCTCCATGCACATTGTTGCTTTGCCAAAATAGGACTCAAGACGACAGATATACTTTTAGAGATTTACAATTTGCCTTAATTTTTTGTGATTGACATGAGGTATAAAATATCTCTTTTTTAAAATAAATTCTATACCTCTTTTTTTTTTAAAGTTTTTATGACAAATTATTTTCCTATATGCGTCTCAATAGTAAAAAATTTATGGTGAATCTATGCTAAAATTTTTTTTGAGCTATTGTTGAAAAATTATTTAGTAGTTTTACCTCATTACTTGTATATAGTATTTATGTCATAGCATGCTAGTATAGTTTTGAACTTTTAGAGACATCAAACCTTTAGATGCTATGGACGGTCCGGATCTTTAGTAAAAATACAATTTTGATCTTTCTATCTTTGTTTCTCTATCAAATTAATATAAGACTAATTCTTAAAAATCTGGTTTCATATGGCCATCAAATTGTATCAAAATGAGTTCTAACTGTACCGTGATTACTCAAAATAAAGAGGTGTACTTATTTACACAATTTCGGCTGCATGCATCAGGGACTTGGGCATCAATTTGCAATTTTTTTGTATCATGCATGCTTGGGATATTATATTTTTTAAAAATTTAGGGACATCCGGGTAAATTTTGCAAACCATCTGAAGAACTGAAACATCAGAAAAACCCAACAGCCGAAATTTACCTTTACTAAGTCAGTAGGCCCCAAAAATATGCACTATTACATTTGGCGGATTTTTTTTTTTAATAAATATATTAATCTTTTTTATTTTAAAGATAAATATTATATTAATTAAATTTTAAAACTAACGCTGCAACTACCGAGTTCAAAAGGCCGGAGTTAACTCCGGACTTTCAAACATCGGAGTAACTATTTTTTTAATTTCCCACCGTCCACTTTTGTTTTCTTTAGTTATTTTTGTTTTCTTTAGTTTTTTTTTTCTTTATGAAACTAACTTCGGACTTTAGAAGTCCGAAGTGATTCTCTTTTTTTTTCAACTTTATTATTATTTTTTTCTTTATGAAAAAATTAACTTCTGAGTTTTGAAGTCAGTAGTTAGCTAGTTTCGTAGTTTTGAAACTCGGAGTACGTTTTTTTTAATAGAGAATGAAGATTTCTTAATTTTTTTAAAATTGCAGTATTTACTCAGCAAATGGCCTCGTAGTTTATTTGATGGAAATTTTTGTTTTTTTCTCTATAATTTCAAAGCTGCAAGTTCCAAAGTTTATCAATTATTTCGCATAATGGAGTGAATAGTTTGATTTGATTAGAACTTTTGTTTTTGTCTCCGTAAAAATTTCAAAGTGCCATATAAATAATAACAATCATGCTGTGGATAGATTGATTTGACTTGCACTTTTAATTCTGTCTGTTAACTTCGGATTTTGGAAGTCCGAAATTAGAGTTTATAAATTGAGAAGCCATGCGCATCATCTTCCTCATCACATATAACATCTATGAAATAAGAGATGTTTTCTATTGAGGTATTCGTGAATCAATCTCCATTTTCTCAACCCGCTCAATTTAGTTTCACTGGTAATTATGAAACTACTCATGAATTTATTGTAGACACAATATTATCCCACTTCCAGATATACCGGAACCAGTGGAATGTCCAAATTAGTGCCCGATATAACGATTTAGTCGGCGGTAGATATCAACCAATTTTTGTGCCTGTAAATTCCGAAGACCAATGGCGGCTTGTATACCAGGAGTCGTTTGAAGCAAGGAGATTACTCTACGTGGAGTTACACGTCGACTTGGTTCCTATTACGACGGAAGGTACCTATTCGAATATCAGTTATAATTCTAATCAACCTGGTAGTAGTAGTGGTGGGTGGGATAGTTACAATCCCCAAAACATTACAAATAGAAATTGGAATAATAGTTCCGGGGGGTGGGATTCATGGGAACCAAATCCTAATTTGTCTCCAGTGGTAGAACAATTTGAGGAAGAAGGAAATATTGATGAAGCCGATGAGGCATATGACCGTGGTCCGGCGAGTCGGTCGCAATGTGTAACTGGAGAGTCAGAGTCTGAGACTGATGACTATTGGTCGGATAACGATCCCGTAAACGAGCAACCAGGAGTGAGAATTACCGAAAACACATACATTACCGGGCGAACGGCAACATACCACCCTGCTATCCAATTGACCGATATTTCTGAATTTATAAATTTCGATGTAGAAGAACCAACTCATGAGCAGTCCGGTCCACTAGCAAAAGATAAAGTATTTCGATCCAAAAAACATTTGCGACAAGTTGCTGATTCACTCGCTTGTAAGCTAAATGTCCAACACAGAACCAAATACAGTAATCCACAACAACTGGTATTAGAATGCATCGTAGCAAGATGCCAATGGCGAATGTATGCTCGAATGGAGAGAGAAGGCACCAATTGGGTGATTATTTCAAATCCAAACGAGCATACATGTGTTCGCCCTCCCGGTGATCACGGACACGAGAATCTGACAGCCGAACTCATCGCCAATGTTATAAGAGAAGATTTAAAGAAAAACCTTGATCTTAAAATAGATTACGTCGCTGGTTTAGTAGAGAAGGTTTATCCATTAGCCAAACCAATTACCTACAACAAACTCTGGCGCGGGAGAGAGAGAGCTATCGAACAGCTTTTCGGTAGTTGGGAAGGCTCATACGCAATGCTTCCTAGAATTCTGATGGCAGTCCAACGGACAAATCCAGGCACGAAGATCAAATGGTTATTTCATTCAGTTGGGGATCCAAACAAAGCATTATTTGTGTGGGGCGTCGAAGGTTTTGTTGACGGTCCATTTCCTACAAATTTTATTTACAATTATCGATTTATTGATGGTTTATTTCCTACAAATTTTAATCATAATATAAAAAAATATTTGAATTTCACTTGTATAAAGAAAATACCTCCCAAAAGGCACACAAGTCTCTATAGTTGGCTGACCCCAGTTGGTAAAATCCTCCAATGCTTTCGGGCGACAAGCGAGAAATCTCGTCCATGACCACAATTGCAAAAGCAACCATGGTCCAGGAATACGAGATGGGCCATGAACAGAGGCAGTATCTAAGGCACGATAAAGACAAGCTAGAACGGCCGCACCCCAATTGTACTTGACAACATCGCTACCACGAACATGCTGTACAAATTTTACAGAATATATGCACAGATACAAACTAAAATATATTCAAAATTTTGCATTAGATTGAACAGAAAATTTTACAAAATACCTGCAAGAGCGAGAGATAAATAGCAGGCACGGCATTTGATGAATTATCTGGAAACATCACACAACCAAAAAGCTCTAATGCCAGTGCACGTGTGTACCTATCAAGGTATTCCTCTGGCGAGTCCTCATGCGGCTCATGTGAACACAGTGTACGTAAATTGACAAGTTTAATGTGGTACACATACCCCTTTCTGAACATGTCTTCTAAATCTTGATTCTCGAAATTCGGAGGCATTAAAAGCTCTGCTGTTTTTGTTTGCCATTCTCCATCAGACCTGCCTGTCACCGGAGCACCAGTAGTCGGTAAACCAAATAAAAATGCCACATCCTGCATAATTTCTCAGTCAATTACAAGTTCTAAATTATTTTATCACATTTATCTCTCTCTCTCCCTCTATATATATATATTAATTACCTCAAGTGTAACAGTCATCTCGCCGATCGGAAAATGAAACGAATGAGTCTCCGGCCTCCAAAACATTGCCAACCCCTGTAACAACGAACGATCAAGAGGTACGTGTCCCATCCGAGCAAAATGAATGAGGCCAAGCGCAGACAACCTATCATAGATTGCGGGCTTTGCCTTAATCTGAGGTCTGTGAATACTTGGCGTCCATTTCTACAAATAATAATTATTTTAAAATTATTTATTGAAATTTAATTGAGTGGGTATACATTTGGAATTTAATTTTATAAAAAAAATTCATACCTCATTGCCGCGAAATTGCTCGCGTGGTAAGGGCAACAGTTTCGGCTCTGAAGCCTCACTGGCATTAGAACGTGATGTCGTCCGACGTCGTCGCTGTCTACCATGACCCTGTGGTGCAGGTCGGGGTGGCATCTTTTTACGTTTTTAGTGCACCTAAAATTAACAAATGTAATAAATATTGCATTTGTGTTAATTTTTAATTAATCGGTTGAATTATTATACTAAATAGACTTAATAACGATTAATCAATAATAATTAATGATTAATCAACAGTAATACCAGTAATTTCGAATTAGTTACACACATTATGCATTACCTAAATTAACAAAATTTTACGAATTTACATGAGCATAGTCTAATTACATGTTATAAATTAATTTAGTCTACTTACAATTATTAAATTAATTTTGAAACAATTAACTTTCTAATAATAACTAAAATTGAACTAATCATCACTAATTTACGATTAATAATGTCTAATATGAACTAATTTAGACACAATTAGATTATTCGGCTTAATTAAAATGATAATATTATATTAATTAACACTAATCATAATTTGTTAATAATTAATTATGGACTATACCATTAATCTTGGCTTAATTACACATAATATGCAGTAATTTAGTTCCACAATTTTTTTCTAACACTATGATAATTAATCTGAAAATATTTCTATTTTGTTACATTTTTTTTATTTTTTTTAACATAATTTCTCTATTTTTTCTATTAAAAAATTAAATATAAATTTTAAATAAATTAAATATTAAAAAAAATTACCTGAAGCAGCTGAAGCTCTTCAGCTCTCCTCCTCTTCTTCTGGCTTCGGAGTGCGAAATGAGGGATGAGAGACACGTTTGCAATCTATGCGGTTATATATACATATTGATGGCAGAATTGTAATTTAAATATTCAATTTCGGCTACTCTTAAGTTCAAAAGTCCGGAACGGGTCAAACGAGTTGTCCGTTTAAATTTGCGACGGATGTTCACTCGCCACGTGGGCTACTCCGATGTTTGAAAGTCCGGAGTTAACTCCGGCCTTTTGAACTCGGTAGTTGCAGCGTTAGTTTTAAAATTTAATTAATATAATATTTATCTTTAAAATAAAAAAGATTAATATATTTATTAAAAAAAAAATCCGTACATTTGGTATTGTAGAATGGTAACGGCCCAGTATGGTACTTTTCTATTCCACTAAAGCCCATGGGCCATGCATATTCATACTCCGCCTCCTCTTCTCTTGGAACGGACCACAATTCTCTCTCATCTCCAGTTTTACAAAACCGTGTACACACCACTACAATTTTTTGTCAACCTTTCTTCAAAAAAGAGAGACCAGTGTTCTATTACTGGAGATGAGTATGATACAAATTCGCAAATCTCTGGGAAACAACACCATCCTGAGTTCCTGGCCCCGTTACCTTCTTTCTTTCGTTCCTTTATTTTTGGTTCCAGTCGAAAATTTTTGGAGCGAACCTCTCCAACCCCAAAATTTGGAGCCAAACTCGAATTAGAACCCAAATTCCAATTCGCCAAAACTTTCCACAGATCTGAATCGGAATCTCAAAGTCTCAGACAAACCTCGACTAAACCAACTCAAAACCTCTAAATCGGGTCACTAATCGTCGTACCAAATCCAATTTCGGCTTGAATTCTTCCCAATTCTAGGGTTTTCTCGTTGTTGTCGCGCTTGGTTTCCGCAAATTTAGGGTTTTCTCATGAATTATGATGCTAATAAAGAGGGATTCGCGAACGCAGATTACGAGTTTGAAGCGTTGCAAGGCGGAGGGGCCCGCCTCCCCCTCCGGCGACGGCCCCATGGCCGGCGTTGATGAACCGTTCAAGAAGAAAATGAGGCAGGATACGGTTCAATTGGCACCTGCCACGTCAGCATGTGGTGCTGGAGTTCAGGTGGAGGCTGTCGGGAGGAGCGCGAGGACACGTGCGAGGGTCGTTCCTTCTCGCTTTAAGGATTCAGTCCTGGTCGATGGAGATAATAAGGAGAAGTCGAGCTCCAAATCTGTTTATGGTATAGACTCTGGAGAAAATGCAGGGAATTCATCGAATGTCAGCATGGATTTGGTTCTGAAAATCTCCAAATCCAAGTCGGTTGTGCATAAGGATGCCAATTATTCAGAAAAGGAGGAAGTACGAATGGAAGAGAGACTTGCTGCATCGAAAAAGAGAGATGAGCAGAGTTTGCTAGAGCAGTTGGAGATAGGGGAAGTGATATGGGCGAAGTCGAGCAAGGCAAGTCCACCCTGGCCGGCTATTGTCATAGAGCCGAGAGAGCATGCCCCAGAAGTGGTGCTCAATGCACTTGTTCCCGGTGCAGTTTGCGTGATGTACTTCGGCCATTCTGCAAACGGAAACAGGGTATGTGGAAGTTTCTTCTTTCTTTTCCCAATGTGATTGTTTATTGATGAGAGCAACAAAACTGGGTTATCAAAACAATTTTTTTTTAAAAAAAAAACAATAATTGAGATGTTGTCTGGATTAAAATTAATTCTGGAGCTGATTTTTGAATTCTCTGTATTGATTTTGTTTAGGATTATGGATGGGTTAAAGCTGGAATGATTTTTCCCTTTCTAGACAATGTGGACAGGTACGCAGCTAATTTTGACACCTTATGGTAATATATGTGTAAATTATTTGTACAAAGTGGAGGTTTTATCTTTTTCCTTACTATTTTCCAGATTTCAAGCCCAGAAATTGGGTAAGCTCAAAGCCAGGTTTGTAGATGCTATCGAGGAAGCATTTTTAGCTTACCATGGTTTTTTTGAGCTCGGATCTTATTCTGAGGGTCCAGAATGCAGTGAGCCTGCAGACATGGCCCCTGTGTCAAGCCACGGGGATCATGTTTCTTCTAATGTAAGAACACTTGTACTTTAGCTTCTGCATTAAGTTTTATGGGATATTGGAATTATTTTTCATGGTATCACTTTTTCAAACCAATTCAATTTTGTGATTTTTTTATTCAATTGGTAATTTTGTTTGTTTTGTCTTCAGGATGGTAACAGAACATGTAAAGGCTGTGGAAGAAGCATTTCTTTGACAAAGAATAAGAAGTCTGAGTTTGATCAGAGCCTATGTATTGCATGTAGGAAGGTCCGTTGCAATTTACTGCTTTACCCTCTATTGTGCTTTCAGAAGCTTATAAAATCATCTTTTCATGAAGAAAAAAACTCATTTTGTAAAATTAACTTCAACATTTTAATCATGAAAAATTGGTGCTTGTAAACAAAAACACACTGTTTCCAAGATCTAAGTATTAGATTACTTCTTTGATATGAAAAATATGCTAATGTCTTTAACAGAATAATGTTATCTTTTGTTTATACATTATTGTTTGGTTACTGTGCAGCTGTATAAGGAAAGGCGCTATTGTGGTGTGTGTGAAAGAGTCTGGTATGATACAGATGGGGGATCCTTTGTAAGAACCATTAGTTCATTGTATTTAGCTTACAGTTTCATTGATATTTATACTGGCTAGTATTCAATGTACTTGACCAGAACTTGATAAGAAAATCAGGAACTATGTAAACAGTTTCTCTGGGAAACATAAAAAAATGAAACAAAACCCTGTGAAAGGACAAATTTACAGTTGATTATTAGCTCTCTTTTTTTTTTTTTGTCTTTTGATTTTTACTTATTATTTTGTTTCTTGTGTAATTTGTTTAGATTCAATGTGATGGGTGTGAGATTTGGGTTCACTCAGAGTGCATCAAAACTCATACTGAAGAGGTTCATCATCTTCTTCTTGCACTTATTATGTGAATTTTAGATAGTCTAGGTACCAGTATTGTATCAGGCTACTAGTCATGATTAACACTGGTATTATACAGGCCTGCTCATCAGGTTTTTTAGTGTGAGTCATGGATGGGCTTAGCAAAAAGGTCATTGGTAGTTTGGTACCGATTTGATATTTTAATCCTTTGTTTTGGTATTGGTATCATATTAATTTACTGCTTTCATCGTCTTCTTCTTTGAAGGAACTTAAAAACATTAAGTATTTCTGCCCTGCATGCATGGCAAAAGGAAAGATGAAGACTGCTTCAGTTACATCATCTCATGTTGATAATACTGGGTTAGAGCTTTTATCTGATATTATGTTACGATATGAATTGTTACATTACATTATATTGATGGATAAATGAGCCTGCCTGCATAATAGACTCGTTAAATCTTGCAATAATTTCTTGGCATTTTCTTTTTTCATTTTTCTGTGGGCAGGTGCGAGGAAAAAAACTTAGAAGTGGAACTAAAGGACACAATACCTGTTTACCTAGAGCAATTTGAAGGGCTATATCTGCGCAGTGAGCATATGTGAGTTTTTAGCACCCTTTCTCAGCTCAATATTTTGTCCTGAATATCGTTGATGTTTAAACACTAACAATATAAAAGCATAATGTAAGACAGTAGTATAATCGTACTAATACTTTTCTGAACTAAAGAATACATTTTGTTTAACCCTAGTGACCAAGCCATAAAAAGTTCCATATTTGAGGATTCATGGAACCTCAAAATTGGTTCCTTGAAGCTTTGATTATTTTTTTAAGAAAAAAAAAAAATTAAATCTTGATTGCATTTGGCATAAAAGGATTACCCATATGTTCATTACTACTGATGATTGGCATAATATATAATTATGTAGTACCAACCTTCTCATGTACGATCCACAGATGATTGTATGTGAATATTGTGCTTTCCATGTACCAATGGAGAGTACAGATCGATTTGAATCTTCCATTGATGTGTGTACAGTGTACTTGAATTATCCTTTTGAATTTGGTTTTTATGTTTTATCTCAGGATTCTGTGCAACTGCAATCAGTGTAATGGTACAAAGCTAACCCCAGCTAGGTTTGAGAGTCATACTGGTTCCAGGAGGAAAAACTGGAAGATCATTGTCAAGGTCAAAGGCACTGACATGAAGTTAGATGACCTGGTATACATTTATGTAACTTTAATTTAAACAGTTCCCTAAGCATACTTGGAAGAAATAGCATACCTCTGTTGATGTTGGATAAACCATGTTGGTCAGGGAATTGTAGTTGGTGGCCCATTAGTTTTTAAGTACTTCAAAAGGTTATTGACAAACAAACTTATTCACAACTATGACAGCCAAAAAATAGTTCTATCAATCTCAAAATTAAAATTGTAGATATGTTATCTATAGTACATATAGGTTCTCTGCTGAATTTGCAATATGAAAATCTTATTGTTCATTGATTGAAGCATACCTGCAATTTTTTTCGCTATAAAAGATTCAGAACAGTTTCGGCAGATGCCACTGTAGTCAAGTCAATATATCCCCTGCCTTAAATATCAGTCTCAGCATGCTGTATTTGCCATTGCATTAAAAGACGATGATGTAGGTCCAACATGTTAACCCGTGAGGTTGACCTGAAACTGTTGGGTTGGCTTAAAGTCCTAAATTGAAAATTAATCTGTATGCTCTTTGTGGTTTAACTGGCCTTGGTTTTCCTTTTGTTGATAGTTGTTATGATTGGATAATTATGAATTGTGGGTTTTTTCCCCATAAAAATTTTAATATTAATTGCTAAGTGGTCATGTTGCAGTTGCACCTTGCTGACCTTGATCTGACCTGACTGATCCAAGCCTTCAGTAGTTTAGAAATCTCAGACATTTTTACCCATCAATCTGTCTAGAAGGCTGAATAGTCCTATTTCAGTGAGTTGGGGTTGACCTGGCTGCCTTTCGTGAATGAATTTGAAGCCTATAACTATTGTGGAAGAAGTCATCAATATCTAACCTATATATGCCTTTTTTTAATAGTTAAATGGCAAGAAACCCTGTGTTGTAAAGAGTACACAACGTAGTGCTCCAATTACAATGAAACAGAAGGTGGAGGAGTTGCTACAAGGTAATTTTTGTATAATATTCATATTAACAGATTAGCTAAGCATCTGTTTGAAATTTTTTGTGAGAAACCAAATTAATTAGACTTATATATGAGGGCCAGAAGATTTGTTTGATATTGAATTATTGATATTTACTATTGCACTTGAAATTATTTATTTATTTCTTCTGTTAACTGTTTTAGAGCCATATATGCCGGTGCATGCAAGGTGGACTACTGAAAGGTGTGCCATCTGCCGGTGGATTGAAGACTGGGACTATAATAAAATTATTATATGCAACAGGTACCCTTTTTACACTTTACTGGGAGCTGAGGTGCTTTTTTATCAGTAGGAATGCCTGATCGTGCTAGAAAGTAGAAACTACTCACTGTGCCACTATGACTTTGTCATTCATTCTGAAATAGCAAATACCCGTAGCTGAATTACTATGTGTGGTCTGTTCAAATTATGGTTTTGAATATCATTTGTTCCTTCAGTTTGTACTAGGTGCACTGTTCCCATTCTGTTTTGACATTAATATTCCTCTGTACATATTAGGTTATTATAAGCTAGTGTTTGTGATTAGTGTAACGAGCCGCCTTAACACTGGTTTGGATAAACCGGACAAACTGAGATCTCTATTTCATCCCTAAAATCATCAAGTGAAAAATAGAATGCTTGGATTAAGCTCAAACTGAGCAATCAATGTCCACTGGACCAATTAGTAAGGTGCTATGTTGATAAACAAGAGGATATAGGTTTACACCTGCATTTGCTAATATATGGATGTGCCACTCCATTTCTCTGGTTAATAAAAATTCGAAAGCATTGCAGCCTTAATTACTAGATAATCTTATGATCAGATGCTGATCTGATTCAAGGCGTGCAGATTTTTGCATTATGATGCTAAACCAGATCTAGTTGTGATTACTGAGGTTGTAGATGAGTTTTGGGGAAATTATAGTTCAAGTATGAATGCAATTTCTGATAATTTTGAGGCAGGACATGCTATTTTGAGGTCATTTAAAACATAGTAAGATGGAAATATTCTTGTACTCGACTATAATTTTTTAATTTTCAGATGTCAAGTTGCTGTACACCAGGAATGCTATGGCGCAACAGATGTGAATGACCTCACATCTTGGGTTTGCAGAGCTTGTGAGGACCCTAAGCTGAAAAGAAACTGCTGTCTGTGCCCTATAAAAGGTACTTGAAAAGAAAAAAAGGAAAATACAGAATTTTGTTCTTATGAGAATGGCATATATGTTAATAATCTCCCGTTTATGATCTTAGGTAAACAATATTGTGATTGCATAATAGTTTATAATAACATAACAGGGGGTGCGCTTAAGAGGACTGATGTGGGTGATTTTTGGGTGCATGTGACCTGCACATGGTTTCAGCCCAAAATGACTTTCCCAAATCCCAACACCATGGAGCCTGCTGTTGGTATACTAAGTGTGCCTTTAGACTCTTTCAAGAAGGTTAATATTTTCTATTAACTGCTTTATTCATGCATTAATCACTTTGTTTTACTTTACTTTATTTTTATTATTCAATTTCCTTTTGAGAGACTGTGATTGTTATCCAGATTTTTACTGGTAGATACCACGTTCATTTTAGGACCTACCTGGACCTCTCTGCCTGGACGATATTCTTACTTTTTTCACTATTATTGCATCTTAGTTTTGGGTTGTTGAGCTAATAGGGGAGCTGTCAGTGAAAAAACAGAAAAATCTGGAAACCTAATTAACCTATTGTGACCAGTGCCATATAATCTGTTGTCATAGGTTTCTTCAATGACAAACTGAAATGTCATTTTTGTATCCGGGTTCTTTTTTGTAGATGTGTGTGATATGTAAGCAAGTCCATGGCGCGTGCACAAAATGTTTCCAGTGTAATGTTTACTATCATGCAATGTGTGCATCAAGGGCTGGATATCGCATGGAGGTATCTTGAAAGTTTATTTATTTGTTTTTCTTCGTAATATATATTTTAAGTCAGAAGTATACATTCTCTTAGATTGATTGGGACTGTCTATGCTTATGGGGGATTTGAATTTAAAAAATGTGGGATTGTTCGTGATGGAAGTACAAGCTTAGTTTTCTCCTTTCTTTTCTTGCTCGGTTTAAGTCACCTTTTACCATTGCTTATATTTTGGTTGCAGTTGCACACTTATGTGAGCCATGGCAAGCAGATATCACGATTCGATTCTTACTGTCCAAATCATGGGTACTTCTCTCTTTGATTTGTTTATAATTAAATTCTTCCAACTTCCAAGCCCTTTTTGGCTTGATGTGTTTATTTTCCTGCAGCCATGCAAGCAAGAACAATGCATTGGTTTTGCTCACAGAAGATGAAGTCTTCTCGAGCATGAGATCTGAGACAAATAATGCAAAGCTGAGCTGCTCAAGGCTTGTCAGAAGGGACATGGAGATGCAAAGCACAACTTGCCAAGAGATGGATTTGCCGTCAACAAGTTCTGAAGAGGCTTGTGCTAGATGTCGTGTTTACCAGAAGAAGGACAACAAGGTACTTATCTTTTCCTGTCATGAATTTTTCAACAAAATTTGCATTTGCAGCCTTTTCAGCTCCCCTGAAGTTTTGGAGTTAGAAATACTGGTAGAGCTTGGAACCACTGCCATTTGTCCTGTCATGAAACTTATCAAGTGAAGGGAAATAAACGCGCAGGTAGGTTAAGCCAATAGCATGTGATCTGGTAGCTCAAGTGGTAAGAGCACTGCGCTGACTTCTAAGAGGTCTAGGATTCAAGCCCCGCATGCTTGCGATAGGCTTGGTGAGCCAGCAAAAAAGTCTAGCCATATACAAAAGAAATGACCAGGGTCCGGGGTGTCATTTTTAGCCTACCCCAACTTGTTTGGAATAAAAAGGCTTGGAACTTTCAAACTTTCGTAGTTTAAGCCAATACTCTACTTTCAGTAGATGAAATTTTTTATATTGATCGAGTTCAAATAGATGCACACACTTTCATGGACTTCATTGGTATTGTAATGAAATATTTTTATGAAATCTGTGAGTCAGGTGAGTATTCTCTGTAGTTTATATATTTGTATTGTTGTTCGCCATGGCTTAGTTCATAGTGCTATTTTAAGAAATCTATTTCTAGCTGTCCATACAAATTATAATATTTTATATTTCAGAGGAGGACACGAGAGGAGGCTGTTCCTCACCGCACGATGGGGCCCCGTCAGCACTCTCTGGAGGCCATTGAGAGCCTCAACGTACATCCTGTAATTTTTTGCTTTCTCTGTCCTAGCTTTTTTATTTACATTTGCATGTCTGCACTGGTGTTAATTTTAATTGTTGTAATTTGACAGAAAGAGCTGGACCCAAAAAATTTCTCCACATTTGATGAACGCCTGCAGTATTTGAAGGTGATTTTGCTTGTTATATATCTGCCTGTACCTCGTTGAAGTACTTTGCTATTTTTGCTGATTTGATATGTTTCTTTAATGTATTACAGAAAAATGAAAACCACAGAGTCTGCCGTGGCAAATCTGGCATTCACGGCTGGGGACTCTTTGCTCGCAGACCCATTCAAGGCGGAGAAATGGTACTTTTATCTTCTTTTACCTATATAAACACACAGGTCCAGCTGGTTGGGTTTCTTTGAGTTTCAAATCCAATTTGTATTAGTTGTTATGATGCTTAAGATCCATAATTAATCATTACAACTTTAAACCAATCCACCCATGCTTTCTTTGACAGGTGTGGCAGGTTGCATTTATAAAAAATCATATATAAAAATATTGTATTAAGTATGAACAAAAAAACCAAATTAAACATTACTCAACTAACAACGAATAAATGAAAAGTATCAACATATAACATTATTCATGTATATCGTTAATGCTATAATCTGATAATATACCATTATTCATATCACAGCTCTATTGATATGTTTCACTTGACATCTGCTGTTGATGTTTTTGAAAAAAAAAATATTGATATGTTTAGTTAATAATATATGGTTGGGCCTGCTCATGTTTTAACCAGTTTAAGTTTAATATCTGTAACAAATATGTACTTAGTGTGTTGGTAAAAGTTTGACCCAATTAACTAGATAAAATTCGAATTTGCTATTTTTTGGAATGGGTCGGGCATGTCAGTCAGGTTAGGCAGATTAATTGTAACCCCCCTTACTGTTTAACAATGGAGGCAACATTGGAAGGTTATTTATTCCAACTTTTGAAACATTTGATTTGTTAATGTATTCTAGATAATTGAATATCGTGGTGAGCGAATTAGGTGCAGTGTCAGCGATGCTAGAGAGGCACGCTATCGGGCTGAGAATAAAGATTGCTATGTGAGTTGTACACTCTTTTCTTCATTTTATTTCTTTTGTCCATTTTACCTCCAATTTTGGTTAATATGCAATTTTATTTATTTTTCTGCAGTTATTCAGAATCAGTGAGGAGTTTGTACTTGACGCTACTAGAAAAGGAAATGTAGCACGGCTCATCAATCACTCTGTATGGCAGTGCTTCCTTTTTTTTATCTAATATATATGCATTTGAACTTCATAATCATCTCTCAATTATTTTAGTTCTCGGTGCTGATGAAAGCTTGTAATTGTTGTTACTTTGTGCAGTGTCAGCCAAACTGCTATGCCAGGATTGTGACATTGAATGAAACAAACCGAATTGTATTTGTAGCCAAAGAAGACATTCCTGCGGGTCAAGAGCTGACGTACGTATCTGTTTGGATGTATTTTTTTATCAAATTTATGAGGCATCAAAATTTTTTCTTGATTCCGTTTTGTGATTGCAGATTTGATTACATGTTCAATACTGACGAGTCTGACGAAAATAGAGTCAAGTGCCTCTGCCAAGCGCCAAACTGCCGGGGATACATGGCGTGAATATTTTAGTGTGTCCGCAATATCCCCAACTATTCTCATTGTTGAAATGGCCATTATGTATTACTTCATTCTTAATAATTCAATCCATTCATGTGAATCCTTAATTGAATAATTAATCGTGTAGATGGCTTAGAGTATAGACATCATAGTTTCCTTTTGTTTAAGCTTAGTCTTAATTGTACGTACATTGTTTGAAAACTGATAAAATGAAATCCATTCTTTCATTTTTTCAGTTAGGTTACTATGTTTTTCTCTTTTTAGAAATGCAGTTAAATGTGATTTGATCAATGCAATCAATAATTTCCAATCTATTCTGACAATTCACCTCCAATAAATATCGCTATAGAGTGTGCTATAGGGAGCATTGAACAAAAAATTGCTTGAATGGCGTTTCTGTAGAGTGTAGATAAATAGTACTTTTTGTTGTATGTGGCAATGACTCATGTGGCAGAACAGGTTTTATGCTCACCTCGTGGTCGTGGAAGGTTGCACGGCTAAAGAATGTTCTCTTGTAGGTGAATAGTGTTCTTTCTATATTCTTTGGTGATAGCCGTGTGGCCACTGTATCAGATGTCACATTAAGTTATTGATATGCTCGTTTCGTGCAATGTTATAAGAAACCTTTTTCTGTTCAGCTGACATTAAGTTATTTATATATTAGTATCGTTTCGTTTCGTGCAATGTTTTCTTGTAATTTAGCGCAACCAGTTTTACAGAAAAAAAAGAATGAAATAATGTTTCCTATGATAATTTATCTTTGGAAGATTCGTACTTCGAGTACTTGGCACTTCTATAGTAAACAAGTACTACACGTGCAACATCCGGTGCTTTAAAAAATGTGGTAATTGAAAAATTAGTCGGATTGTTCGTTCTTTGTTTAGGAGATAATCTATGTTGTCACTATAAGAAAATTATTTTCTGCTTTAAATATTCTAGTCATGATAAATGGGTTTTGCATTTAACTTATTCAACACATAGTTGTGATAAAATTTTCTTTTCATTAACTAATCTGTAAGATTTTGGTTCAGCTTTTAGAATTCATAACATCACTATTAGTTTGATACTGTGATCTTATGATGCTGAGTCTACCAGGTAATCTTGGGATAACCATGACTTGATAGTTGATAACATTAAGTTGGACAAACTCAAGATTTATAAATCTGTTATTTTCTGATTTAATATAACTGGAGGTGTAGACACGTAAAAATTAACAAGAAGGCAAGAACCTTCTAAAAGTAAATTGATGTTGAATTGAAAAAGAACATGAAAGCTAAGAAATCTATTCAGAGGAGATAAACTGGACTATTATAAATTATAACGGAAGGTGGCTAAACGCCAAAATTTTTTTTGATGGCCAGGTGGCAAGGCTAAACGCCAAAATAAAAATAAAAAATGAGACCGTTACTAGAGTTGATATGTAAATAGTGCATAAGACCTCAACAAAGGCATGCAGGCTCTTTTTCTCCTCCTCTTTTGAAGGTGCTATCAGACCTACGTTTTCCTGCTTGGCAGATTTGGTTTCTTTCCGAGTGGTAAAATTTTTCAAATTTTCAAGAATATATTTATCACAAATGAACAAATTATCATTATGTTGAATCGGTGATGCAGTGGATTCGTTTTTGGCATAGAATTCTTCTAGTAGATTCAGGTAAGTATTGTGGTTTAAGAAAATGGAGGAACTTGCACGAGGAACCTAATAAGACCATAATTATTTCGCTATGTGACAGGAAAAAGGGAATAGTACAAGCCTAAGTTGATTATTTTGTCCAGTCTTTCGTACAATTTTTCTCTGTAGAACTCACCAACGTGATAAATTGTTGTTTTGTTGGTTTTATGGTGCAAGAAATTTTTTTCAATGTTAAATAACAAATACCTGGTTTATTTGCTATCGAAGAGGTATAAATTACAAGCTTGATAGTTGATCTATTTTTACTTTTTCTAAATTTTGCAGATTCCAGTTGGGTTTCCGTTTGGTTTGAATCTCTCTTCAAATGGTTGAATTACTTTGAGAAAGCAGTGAGAGAGAACTTGATGGATGACCTATACAAAGATGACCCAAATTCTTGGCTGAAGCGAACTCGTTTCTCTAAAACAGTCTATCAGATCACAGACCCTTTGCAACTACCCATTATTCCTCTAGCTGAACCCAAACTTTGGCACTCTGACCTAAACTCAAACCAGGCCGCTACCTCCAAGCCAGTCACCCAGGACAACACCTCCAAGACAAGTCAATCTACTACCATGTCAACTTTCAAGTCACATCCCGGTAGCAGTCTTACCAGTGAGGTGCAAGAGCACCTATACAAAGACGACCCAAACTCTTGTCTGACACGGACTCGCTTCTATAAAACGGTCTATCACCGCCCAGACCCTTCGCAACTACCCATTATTCCTTTAGCAGAGCTCAAACTTCAGTATGCTGAATTAAACTCAAATGGAGCTGGCACCTCCATGCCGGTCACCCAGGACAACACCTCCAAGGAAATTCAGTCCGCCACCATGCTGACTTTCAATTCGAACCCTGATAGCAGTCTTACCAATGAGGTGGCAGAGGGCTCCAATTCTGAGACAAACAAAACTGAACCAGTACCTGAAAATAAGCCTTTATGTTGCATGCTTAAAGCGGTAAAGAAAACTGTCGGGAGGCGGTATGTGGGCCCATCATCTGGAGAGCGAACAAGGACTGAAACAGATAAGTCATCCTCTAGGCTGACGAAGAAGAGCCGGTCGCTGAAAAAGTACTTTGATCGTGAGGTGTGCCAGGTGAGCTCCCTGGAGGATTCCAGTGAGATTCACTGATAGGTGGACATGTTGAAGCTATCCCTGTGAAGACCATGCCAGACCTGGGTCTAGCTGTGAAGAAATTAGTACTTTTCGCATTTGTGGTGACATATGTCTTGTATTTAAACAGTTTTGAATATGCTTGAATGCAATTAAAGTAAAGCATTTAAATAATTTTCTTTTGTGCTTAGTTCAATCCGTATGAATGAATATCTGTGTTATATATATATTATAGAGAGACTGCAAATAATTCAATGATAGCCCCAAAAGAAAGATGTTCAAATTTTATTTAATCAAGAAAATATGAAGCCGCATCCAAACATATGGTTATATCTGACAGTTTAATCCAAACCTGTCTAATTTACCAATTTTTATTTATTATTTTTACAAATACTTATTTTAAATTATTACATTTCACTAAATGAAATGTTCGGCATAACACGCCATGTAATTAGTTCGAACTGGAGAAAGATAAACAATTCTACACAATGCATTTACAATATCAATTGAAATTACACAACGAAAACAATTTCACACAATGCATTTGACTTAGAACTCATAGTGCGATAAATAATTTTTTTCGCTTACTTCATTTCTTGGCATGCATTTGTTCCTAGCTTTTAAAATTTATAACATCACTTATAACATCAAGTGATAGTTAACTATTTTTTACTTGTTATATTGTATTGGGTTCATTATCACTTGACAAATTCAAGTTTGATACACAAGATCTCTAAATTAATCTGGATCGGAATTAACTAGGGTGTGGACATGTAAATCTTTCTATAACATTATTAATTTGGAAAGTATATTGAAATAGAATGTCTGCTAAAGTTGAACGGTATGATATCTATTCAGGGGAGAGTAATTTAGGAAAGGGAGTTAAACCTTATTATGTATATATCTAACCTTTTTTTAGTAAACCCCCCTTCCAAAGTCCAAACACACACCCACACAAACACACAAATAAGTTGCCCGTTGCTTTAACTGTTATATAAATAGGCGGTTAAACCTTATGTAAAAGAATTTTGAGCTGATACATGATATTGTAAAGAACAAGGGGACAAAGATAAAATTTGAAAAAGAGTTGAAAGCATATAAAATACTAATCCTTAATTTAAAAATCTTTCATTTTTAAATAATCTCATATAAAAAATATATCCACATGCTTAACATCCCTTCAATTGATTAATTATTCATTGTTACCTTAAATAAATACTATCCACTTAATTTTGGATGAAAACATCAGGAAAGTTAACAGTTTAAGGTAACCTTAGAAAATTATACCCACATGCTCAGATTAGGAAAGGCGGTTAAACTTTATGGAGTATCCCTCTATTTTGGAAACACGCGTATATCCCCACTCCCCTATTTTCGGAACGCCAAAAAAGAGTTGACTGTTGCCAGAGTTCATATATAAATTAGAAAGAGGATTAGAGATCAATAGGTCGATCAAGAAAGAAAGGAGAACTCTCTCTCTGCTTCTATCTACGGCGCTAGCATACCTACGCCTTCTTGGTTGTGAGGTTTGCTTGTGCCACCTTGTTTTTCATAATTTTTTCGAACTTATTGCAACATTTCAATCCCAAATGTGAGAAGTTATCGTTGTGAATTAAACGTGTGGTGCAAAAAAGTTCGGTTTTGACAATTTTTCCTGCACAATCAGGTGTATATTGTGTCGGTTTATACCGGCCTTGGTAAAAACTGAAATCAGGTTAATTATTGTGGTTTACGAAACTTGAAGGAACTTGTATGAGGTAACCTAATAAGATCTTAGTAATTTTACTATGCCAGGAAATTGGAACTTGTGAGTTGATTCCTGTTTCCGTCTTTCATCCAATTTTTCCGTTTGTACAATCCACGAATGTGATAATTTATATTGTTATCCTTTAATCTACAAAGTTTCTACGTTCCTGTAGTTAAATCCTTTTCTGTACAAAATGGAATTTTGGACAAAGAAATATACCTAATACCAATGATTTTATTTCACTACAAAAGAAATAATCATAATAAGCTTGATTTTTGCCAAATTTTGTAGATTCCAACTGGGAGTTCATCTGGATCGGTTGCATTACTTTTGAGAAAACTGTGAGAGAGAACTTAATGGAGGACCTATACAAAGACAACCCAAACTCTTGGCTGATGCGCGCTCGTTTCTCCAACACAGTCTATCGCCGCCCAGACCCATCACAATTACCCGTTGTTTCTCTAGAAGAACTCAAACTTTGGCACTCTGACCTGAACTCAAAGTGGGCCGCTGCAACCAGAACGGTCACCCAGGACAACACCTCCAACGCAATAGATCAGTCTACAACCATCACGACATTGAAGCCGAATCCTGATAGCAGTCTTACCAGTGAGGAGCTAGAGGGCTCCAATTCCAAGACAAACAGAACTGAACCAGCATCCAAGAATAAGGCTCTATCTGGCATGTTTAAAGCATTAAAGGATACAGTCAGGAGGAATTTCGCGGGCCCACCATCCAGAGAGCGAACGGGGAGCAAAACAGTGAAGTCGTCCTCTGGGCTGAAGAAGGAGAGCCTTTCGCTGTCGAAGTACTTTGATCGTCAGGTACACCAGGTTAGCACCCTGGAGAAATCTGGTGAGGATCACTGATAGGTGGACCTGTCAAAGTTGTTTTGTGAAGACCATGAAAGGCCTCAGTCTAGTTCTGAAGCAATTAGTATTTTTGCATTTTGTGGTGGCTTTTTTTTCATGTAATCCAATTTAAAATACTGATAATCTACATGTTCTTTGTTATTTTTCTATGGTGCTTAGTTCAATCTGTATGAATGAAAATATCTGTGTTATTGTTTGAAATATTGAAACTAATCTAAATATAACCCAAAAAGAAAGATGATAAAATTTGTTTAATCAATGTCCAACTATAGATGAGATCTTTACTGACAGGTAAAAGACTTGATAGGCATGGTCTAGGAGATATAATTCAGGTTACTAAATTCTTATTGTAATAGAATCATACAAAAGTTTTTTTGTCATACATTGTACTAACTCGATATAGAAGAGTCTTCTCTAATTTTCCCTATTTTGCCCCGTCCTCCAAAATCGCCTAGCAGCACTAATAAAGCTCAAGGTAATATATGCTTGTGAGCTTCTTTCTTGTGAATATCTTGTACAATCCACTAGTGTCGTATGTATGTACTCATGTGAAAAAACAGAATGGGTGAACGACAGTATAGTCAGTTATTAAATTAATAAGATACAGGAGCAAGTAACTATGACAACTTAAATAATATAGTAAGTAGAAAAGAAAAGGGTCAGGTCTCCAGCACCAAAATATGAAAAGAAAGTCTACAAGTCAAAATATTCAACACCTACAGATTCAAAGTATATAACAGTTGTAAGAAAAATAAAATGATTATAGCAATATGAAAGCTTAGTTGGGTTTCTTTTCTAGCCTACCCCAACTTGTTTGGGACAAAAGGCTTAGTTGTTGTTGTTGTTGTTGTTGTTGAAAGCAATCCAGGACATACATCTAAGAAACATTTAATATGAAATACAGATGGCTCAGATAAACTGGTGGAAGTAACCAATCCAGAACCCTAGCTAGTTTTAATGGCTCAGATTAAGCATTACCCAATTTATATGGCTCAGATTAAGTATTCCCTAATTTATGTGGATTAAGATTTTTTTATTTCCAGAGTACAAAAAAAATAAAAATAAAAAAAATAAAAATACATATCTAAGTGTCAAAATAGGAACATTAATTTCAATTCGATAAATCCTTACATGGCAAGTAGTAAATTTGCATTATCTATTGCTTATGAGCACAATGAATCAATATTGGCCAATAAATTTATCGGTTCCAAATTTAGTCTTGATTCAAATACATCTTACAGCCTAAAAAAATGACGCAACCCATATTTTTTACGGCTTCAAAAATAGAACACCTCGAGGCAATGACAAAAGCACCCTTTCAAACTCTAAGAAACTGTATGGGTATACTTTTAAAATTGTAAATGTGACACCTCAGATCAAATGAACATCATATTTGGGAAGCTCAAAATATGAAAAAAAAAAAAATAAAAACTACTTATGAAAGTAATCTATCTAAAACCCAAACTAGTTTGTATGGCTCAGTTTAAGTGTTCTCTAACTTATGCACGGCTCCAATGTCTTCTCTTTCCAAAACAAAACAAGACATCTAAGTGCCGAAATAGGAAACACTAGTTTTCACATTAGAGAAATCCTCACTTGGAATTGTAGTAAATTCACAATATTCCCTCACTTCTCAAATAGGCAGTTCAATATTGTATCAAATGATATCAGTAGAAGGACAAGTGCATATGTACTTTCTTTGTAATAGATATAAAGTACACTGAACTAATTTCATCTACTAAATTGCAATTCACAAACAAATAACTTTTAGATACCTCTGAGTTCAGAACATTCTTGCAAATAATTAGTTCTAAACATTTCTATAGAATAACGGAGTACAATTAATGTGTTGACAAAACCTCCAAACTTAAAATGTTCTCTGTAAGTACAAACATGAGTTACCAAAAGGTACAACGAGAACAGCCTGCCATTTAAATTTCTGATGAAAAGATAGTAGGTATAAACAAAAGAGGATTAATTAACCTTTGATTGAAAGGTCTCTGCTTCAATTCCACCAGAACCAAACTTGATTCCTCGAGCACCAATTTTCACTTCACCTCCAAAAATTCAGCATTTTGTAAAGACGCGGTTTCTGAATTCCTCACATAAAATTGAACTTCCAAATGCACATAATCAACCCCACTGGTCCCCAAATTAAACCAAACAACCGTGCAACATTAGTTTCAGACTAAAATCACATAACTTTATCAACAACAAAACCTTCTCTATGGCCTCGGGAGAGCAAAGATAAGGAACTAGGGTTTAAGGGAGGTAGTGAACTTTTGGGATGGGAATAAGGGCTTAAGATTAAAATGGAAAGGGGGAATGAAGAGGTGGTGGAGAGAAGGGTGGTTGCACATGGGGTCTCTGACTTGTCAGAAAATTGACTAGAGTAGGTTAGAGTAAACTAGTGAAGCGAGGGTTTCTAGTTCAAAAGGAAGAGACGATCTGACGTTGTGGGACCTACCCGTCAGCGTCACTTCTTTAAACTGAGGTGTTATTCTCAGATGGTCCTGATTTAAGCGGCCCAACTAACAGCGGATCTGTCCGGGTCGTTTTGACAGTTTGACTAGGTCAGACCGTCAGAGTCAGACCATTACCCGTTACCACAATACCACCTAGTCAACAGTCAACACAGATGGCAAGATCTTTTATATTAACGCCATGGAAGCGTTGAAAAATATTTTTCTTTTTTCATTTTTAAGGTTATATATTTTGAAATATTATACTTACCGGCAATAGTTATAAGTGCTTAAATATTCTTCAACTTTTTAAAAATATTAAGTAATTTGTTCATTTTGTAATAGACCAGTGTGTGTATTTTACTATTTTATGACTAATTTTTGTATTAGTAATAAAGTTAAATAAAAAAGAGAAGTATTCATTAAACAATATGTGACCATGTATTTGGATGAATTTGAACTATAACCCCGCAATTTAATAACATCTGCTGATAGCACTTAAAATGTATTTAAACTTTGACAAAATATATAATAGGTATCAATAGTTATTTTTAACTAAAATATTTAAGTGTGCGTTGAAAACTAAGTGAGTTTATATCTTACTATCTATTTTTTTTTTTTTGAAACAAAAGCATCTCAAGAAGAAATGCCGGGCTATATTAAGAGCCAAAAAGTCTTACAAAAGCTAAAGAGAGAAAAAAATTATTACCCATTGATATGTTAAGCATACCATGGTACGTACCTACACCAAAATGACTAAAGCAAAAGACCATATCCACTTAGTGCATAACAAACAGGACGTTGGGAAGTGAGTTTATATTTTATTGTTTTTTGAAAAAATGTATTAGAAATGTTTGACAATAAAATATGAAAGTAAACATTCGGCTGTACATGTTTAATTTATAGTTGTCGCAACATTTTGACATGCCCACATATCAAAAGAATGATTAAATGTTTACACATGGAATCTCGATAAGATATCATAAATTAAATCATGTTTATATTCGTGCAGCATTTTCATAAATTTACAAAATGAAAACCATGTCAAAGAATAGTTAATAGTATAAAACTGCAAGTTGAATTTATTTATAATTTTATAATTTTTCTCTCTACACAACGTCAGACCATGTTCTCTTCTGATTTCTGAACTAAAAAGAAGTCCTCACTTCACTAGTTCAGTTCACTCTCGCCACCTCTTTTAGTCAATTTGCTGTCAAAGAATCAGAGACGCCATGGCCACCACCCTTCTCTCCACCACCTCTTTTTTTTTTTTTTTATTTCCCTTGCCCTTTTAAATGTTAATCGTAACCCTTGTTGCAATCCCTTGTATTAGCTCCTGACGCTCTAATGATGGGACCGAGGCACTGAGGGAGGCCATATGGGTTCGCTCGTAACAATTGGATATACTGCAAATTTGAATGTTCTCTCTATTGGCCCAGGCGCAATTGCAAAAATTTGCTCAAAAGATTTGGAGAAATTTTGTTTAGGATATTGTCTTACAGAATATAAGAAAATAATGACTTCTGCTACTCTCTTCAAACTTTCTTTTATTAGTTTTTCCTTTTGTAGCTGTCGTGTGCCTCACTTGTACGTAACATCAATGTTTTTTAGGGGTTTATGTCCCGGTGTTCTTCCCTTTTTTTTTTCTTATAATCATTTTATTCGTTGTTTACAACTTGCATATAGTTTGAATCTGTGATGGGTGTTGAATACTGAATACAAGAATTTTAGACTTTCTAGTTATCATTTGGCATCGATCAAAGACCTGACCCTTTTTTTTTTCTATTCTCTGTACCATTTATGTTGTCATGGTTACTCGCTCCTGTATCATTCTTTTCAGGGTATGTTTAAGTTATTTGCATTATTGCAATAATAACACAGATATTCATTCATACAGTATACGGATTGAATTAAGCACCAAAGAAAATAACAAATTAAGGACTTGTAGGAGTTCATAATCTTAAATGCATTCAACAAGTTCAAAGCACATTAAAAACTAGATATGCATGTCCAGTGAAAAGTAAAGCATGTTCATATTTGAACCATAAATTGAATTACATGAAAGAAAATCACCATAAATGGAAAATGAACTAATTGCTTCAGAGCTACACCCAGGCCTTGCACGTCCACCTATCAGTAAACTTCACTGTATTTCTGTCGGGCGATCACATTGTGCACCCCATGATCAAAGTACTTCTTTGTACCAGAGGACGACTTCACTGCTTTGGTCCCTGTTCTCTCTCTTGATGGTGGGCCCACAAACTTACTCCTGACAGTATCCTTTACTGCTTTTAGTATGCCAGATAGAGACTTCTTTTTGGATGCCGGTCCAGTTTTGCTTGCATTGGAAGCATAGTCCTCTGGCACCTCACTGGTAAGACTGCTATCAGGATTCGATTTCAGAGTCAGCATGGTTGTGAACTGAGCACTTGTCTTGGAAGCATTGTTCTTGGTGACCCGCATGGAGGTAGTAGGCCATTTTGAGTTCAGGTCAGAGTGCCAAAGTTTGAGTTCTTCTATGGAACTAACAGGTAGTTGCGAAGGGTCTGGCCGATGATAGACTGTGTTGGAGAAATAAGCGCGCCTCAGCCAAGAGTTTGGGTCGTCTTTGTATAGGTCCTCCATCAAGTTCTCTCTCACAGCTTTCTAAAAAACTAATGCAACTGGTTTAAGAGAAATTGAAGCCAAATGGACTCCCAGATGGAATCTACAAAATTTGGCAAAAAAACTAAATCAACAATCAAGCTTATTATGATTTCCCCTTTTGCAGTGAAATAAAGTCATTGGTATTAGTTATATTAGTACTTTGTCCGAAATTCCATCTTTTTTTACAGAAAAGGATTTAATTACAGGTATATAGAAACTTTCTACATCAAAGATTCAAAGGATTACAATATAAATTATCACAATCGTGGATTCTACAAACAGAAAATTGCATGAAAGATGGAAACAGGAATCAAATCAAAGTTCCAATTTCCTGACATAGTAAAATAACTAAGATCTTATGAGGTTGCCTCATACAAGTTCCATCATAACCACAATACTTACCTGATTTCTTTTTTCTTTTTTTTTTCCAAGGTTGATATAAGTCGACAAAATATACACCAGATTGTGCAAGAAAATTTGTCAAAACCGAATTTTTTTGCACCACAGATTTAATTCACAACTATACTGGTCACATTTGCAATTGAAATAATGTTTCAACAAGTTCGAAAAAATATCAAAAACAAGGTGGCTTATGCAAACCTCACAACCAAGAAAACGTAGGAAAGCTGACGCCGTGGATAGAGAGGAAGAGAAGAGTTCTATCTTTCTTAATCGACTTATTTTGATCTCTAAACCCCTGTTTAGTGTTTATATAAAAGTTCTAGCAACGGACTAATATTTTTCGGCGTTCCTAAAATAAGCTGAGTCACGTAATAAGGTTTCGCAACCTTTCCTAATTAATGGGACATTCTATTATACTCTACTCTCCTAATTATAATGTTCAAGAAAGATTTTACATGCCACCCCCTCCTTTTATTAAAACTAAATAAATTAATTCCGATAAAAAATTTATAAATCTCGTGTATCCAACTTGATTTCATCAAGTGATAGTTAATAAAAAAATATAAAGCAAATATGTCAGGATGGTTCAGGAGATTTTATTTTTAGTTATTGTCAAAAATATAATATCTAGAATTTTGGAGCTCGGATTTAAATAAGATTGTTAAATATAATAATTAATGTCAATCCTCTACGTAAAACTAAATCATTTTTAATTTCATTGAAATATATTAAGAATTTACAATAACTTCCTTATGTGTATGCTTTTCAAATATGTCAAGTTTGTACTTACGTTTAAATGTCATAAATTTATACGCGCACCTGCCCTTCAGATTCACTTCTTTTAACTGAGGTGTTAGTGTTATTCACAGATGGACCTGATTTAAGCGCAATTAACAGCACATCTGTCCGTGTCATTTTGACCAGGTCAGACCCCACGTCCTCACCTTATCACTTAGTCAACAGTCAACACGACGGATTTGCGACAAAAGGCATACAATTGCAATATATGTATTTGGATCATTTTTAAGGTTTTTTAAGATTATTTATCTAAAATATTATTATACTTACCTATAAATATAACTTCTTAAATATTCTTCAACTTTTCCAGAAATCTAAGTATTTATGTGTCATTTTGTAATAGATCAGTGTGCATTTTATGACTAATTTTCTATTAGTAATGAAGTTCAAACAAATAAGAGAAGTACGCATTAAACAATATATGACGTTGTGACAATATATTTATTTGTATGGGTTTGAAATATAACTAGTCCGCAGGTAAATAATTAACATCTGTTGATAGCTCTCAAAATGAATTTAAACTTTGATAAATTATATGATAGTTATCAATAGTTATTTTTAACTAAAATATATAAGTGTGCGTTGAAAATTAAGTGAGTTTTTATGTTATTGTTTTCTGAAAAATTGTATTAGAAATGTTTGGCAACAAATTATAAAAGTAGTTATTCGGCATGCTTAATTTTTTTAGATGTAAAATTTTGATATGCCCACATGCAAAAGTGATGAAATGTATATACAATGAAATCTCAATAAGGCATCACAAATTATGTCATGTTTATATTCGTGCCTGCATTTTTCATAAATTTCCAATATAAAAACTCGTACTCATAGAATAAAATAAAACTACAAGTTGATTTATTTTTATAACATTTTGTCTCTATATGTATAAATTTATGACATTTTAACGCAAATCCAAAATTTAGCATATTTGGAAAACATAAAAATATTAATATATTTCAATGAAATTAAAAATGATTTAATTTTACATAATTATAATTAACAATCCTACTGGAAACCGAGCTCCAAAATTCTAGATATTATTTGACAAATAGAGGCACTAAAAATAAATTACCTGAACCATCCTCACATATTTACTTTTTATATTTTATTGAGTTAACCATCACGTGACTTAAAAAAATATTGATCGGAATTAATTTGTTTAGTTTTATATTCTTAATAAAAGGAGGCAAGGTAGCATGTAAATCTTTCTAGAACATTACAAATTTGGAAAGTCCAAGAAAGTAGAACGGTATGATATCTATTCAGGAAAAAGCGTTAGATTAGGAAAGATTGAAAAACCTGATTACGTGTCAGCTTATTTTAGGAACGCCGACTTAAACTAGTCCGTTGTTAGAGCAGCTATATAAACACTAAACAGGGGATTAGAGATCAATAAGTCGATCAACAAAGATTGAAGAACTCTTTACTTTTCTCTTCTTCTCTCTTCACGGCGGTAGCAAGAGCATAACTACGTTTTCTTGGTTGCGAGGTTTGCTTCGGCCACCATCATTTTGGTATTTGTTTCCGAACTATTTGAACCATTTTTTATCACAAAATGTAACAAGTTGTCGTTGGGTTAAATCGTTGGTACCAAAAAGAAAGAATTGTACCGGCCTTTCTAGCACGATCAGGTAGTATTGTACCGGTCTTCAAAAAGATAGAATCAGAAATAGTGTTGTGGTTTATGAAAATGAATGAAATAATGGAATCATGGATATTTTACTATGCCAGATAATTGAAACTTGTGAATTGATTGCTGTTTCTATATTTCATGCAATTTTTCTGTTTGTAAAGTCAAAGAATGTGGTAATTTATATTTTTATCCTTTGATACAGAAAGTTTCCATGTTCCTGTAGATAAATCCTTTTTTGCACAAAAATGGAATTTCAGACAACATAATATAACTTATACCACTGATTTTATAAAACCACAAACGGGGTAAAACTAACAAGCTTGATTGCTATTTTTAGTTTTTTTTTTCCGCCAAATTTTCTACATTCTAATGAAGAGTCTGCTTTGTTTGACTCCCTCTTAAACAGGTTTATTGAAATTGTGAAAACTGACTGATATAACTTGATGGAGGACCTATACAAAGACAACCCAAACTCTTGGCTGATGCGCGCTCGTTTCTCCAATTCAGTCTATCACCGTCCAGACCCATCGCAACTACCCATTATTTCTCTAGAAGAACTCAAACTTTGGCACTCTGAACTAAATTCAAAATGGACCACTACCTTCATGCGGATCACCAAGAACAATGCCTCCAAGGCAAATGACCACACAACCATGCTGACTTTAAAATCAAATCCTGATAGCAGCCTTACCAGTGAGGTGCCAGAGGTCTCTGCTTCCAAGGCAAGCAAAACTGGACCGGAATCCAAGAATATGTCTCTACCTGGCATGCTTAAAGCAGTAAAGGGTATCATCAGGGGTAAGTTTGCCAGCCCACCATCAAAAGAGAGAACAGGGACCAAAACAGTGAAGTCGTCCTCTGAGACAAAGAAGTACTTTGAATGTATGGTGCGCCAGGCGAGCGCTCAGGAGAAATGCAGTGAGTTTACTGATAGGTGATGTCGAAGCTGATTCTGTGAAGACCATCCAAGGCCTGGGTCTAGCTCTGAAACAATTAGTTCTTTTTCCACTTATGGTGTTTTTCTCTCGTGTAATTCAGTTACTGTCTTAAACATGAATATGCTTTTGTTATCTGGACATACGTCTAGATTTCATATAGTTTTTTAACATGTTTAAATCTTCTACATGTTCTATGTTATTTTTCTTTTGTTTTTAGTTCAATCTGTATGAATGAATATCTGTGTTATGATTGAAGTATTTAATTTAAAGATTACTTGAAAAGAAAGATAATCAAATTTGTTTAATCATGTCCAACTTTAGATGAGATCTTTACTGACAGACACAAGGATTCTGTGGAATATAATTCTGGTTATTAAGATACTTTGTCGTAGAATCAACCAAGACTTATTGGTCATTACTTTGTATTATCTCGATATATAATTAGTAGTCTTCTGTAATTTTCCCTATTTAATTTGCACCGTCCTCTAAAATCACATCGCAACACTAATAAAGCTTAAGGTAACAATGCTTATATGCTCCTTGTTTGTGAATATCTTGTACAATCCACTCGTCTTATGTATTTACTCATGCGACAGAAAAAATAAAATAAAATAAACACGTAAACAAAAGTATATATAGACACTTATAATACTAAGAAGATACGGGACAGCAACTATGACAACTTAAATGTACAGTTTGTAGAAGAGGTCAGGTCTTCAATGTAAAATGATAAAATCAACACCTATCGCAGATTCCATAGTATATAATAGTTGTAAGCAACGAGCAAAATGGATACAGCAAAACCACGCAATCCAGGCCTAAAATCCTAGAACTACTAAAATACGAAATACAAATATTTATTAGGATTTTATTAAACGTTGTACATAAGATGTTACAAGTGAGGCATACGATAGCCACAAAAAGATAAAAAAATAAAAAAATTAAAGCTTAAAACCGGATGGAAGCATCGGGTGATTGGGATACAAGCAGCATTTTCTCCTTTTAAGACCATTTGCATCTTAATGAACTCAATATAGGATGAGCAGAGTGCGCCACCAATAGGATTGACAAATCTCTGTGCGAGCAGTAATATGCTGCTTCATCCCACATCTTTGTGTACATGTACCATTTAGCACCTGAATGAAACTTGATGTTGGTTTAAAGGCAGCACCATGTAGCCATGTACCTCAACCCATGTACCAGCAGCAAACCCATGTAAACCCATGTACTAGCAGCTGGTACAAGCTCTGTACCAAGCTGCACCACCCATTCACAACCCTTTTATATACTAATCTAACCCCTACTCAGCATCACAGAAGCTATATCCATCACAGAAATACTAAACCTAACTGTATTTCATGCTTGCAGAAATTGAATAAAATAAGTAAACAATACAATACCAGAAATTCCAGCTCTCTTCATTCTAAACTCTTCAATCCAGCTCTCTACAGTAATTCACATTAAAACTATATAAAGTAAAGCAAACAACATTCATTAAACTAAAATTAAGCTATCAATCAAACACAAACAAAAATTAAGCTATCATTGAAACACAACAGCAATTAAAGTAGCAGTGCACAACATTGATTAAACTAAACACTAAATAGTAGCAGTACATAGCAGTACTAAACACACATCAATCAAACTAAGTTACTAAATGTCTCATAAAGAAAACAACATTCATTAAACTAAAATTAAGCTATCAACTACGACATGACTGAAACTAAAGTTAGGATGCTGTTCATGGTACATCCATCATCATTCATTAGGTGGTCTTGGGAAATTGTTCACATAATTCATCAACATTTCAGTTGCATTCATGGATGGCTGCATGTTAGGCATTGGATATTGCTCAAAAGGTTGAGAGTTTCGGTTATCCACTGGGTTTTGCCTTGGAAAAGTGTTGAGTATCCATTGGGTCACATCCTCTTCTTCTCCATGCAACCAAACCATTCTTACTGCCGGGTCTGTGAACTTTTGAATGATTTCAAAACGGATTGGACCACGAATGTTTAATTTAGCCATCCTTTGTAAGCAACACTGCTGCTCCTTCTCTTCAACATCCATTTTTTCTAGCCTTTTCTCTGCAATATTCAACAGTCTCTTAAAGATTGCAATCATCTCTTTTTGAAAGGTTAAGTTGTGAGCAATGTTCTCAGCTGCTATTTTAAAGAATTCAGTTCTCTCATTGAGCGTCCTTTGTATTTTCTTTCCCTTTGTTGAAGGTTCAGCCCCATCTGTACCTTTTCTCTTGTTTGAACCTGCGCTTGCACTTATTGGGAATGTGCCATCTGAGTTTCGCTGCCCCATAACACTAGAAGGACAAGTCTCATTGCCTGCATTAGGGTATGGTTCTTGATCCACTTCAAATTCTATATGACCATGTACTGGACCATCTTTTGGATTATTTGAACTATCAGATGAGCTATCAGTCACACTGGTTTCTGTGTTTGCTCTATTCTTTGCCTTTGATCTTGCTCCTTGTCTGACCTGCACATCCCCTTTTGGCTGACCACCTCCACACAGTTTCGATAGTTGTGAATACAAGGGAAACGGTTTCTGTAAGAAACTCAGCTTGCTTGGATCAATCTGCATTCATAATTAAGAATTATATCAGACATACATACATTAATTAATTAAAAAAAAATGGAAACAATGACATACCGCAATTATATCTTCAAGATCGGCAGCAGATGTGGTCAGCATGTTTGTAGTATAATTCCACTGCCAATCACCCTTGGTTGCACAAGTCTTTGCCAAATTGTACTGGCTTTTCAAATGTTTTATTCGATTGAAAATACTTTCTGCACTGTGATTGGAGTTAGGAAGCCTTGCACAAAAGAGTCTGTGGATTTCCTTGTACCCGCTTGGTTTAAAATTAATATCATTCTTGCCAAGCTTTAGTTTAACTTCTGCAATTGTATCAATTAAAACATCTGTCTCTCCCTCGGACCAGTTGACCCTACCATGAGATGGGTCAGTTGGCACTTCACTAGCTGGTCCTCCTTTGTTGCTATTTCCATACTTCGAAGATCGTTTCATTTGCTATTAAAAATTTGAAATATGGCATGATGGTCAACATGACTTTTAAAGTTGAATGCAAGATATCCTATGTACACAACTATTTTATGAGGAGCACACCAGAACATAACCTAAAAATTCAAAGAGAAGAATTATAATTTTTCATGTAGGAAAGTTTTGTACTCACCACTGTTACAGAAGTTGAACTAAATGCTTTCCAAAATAAGAAACCGGCAGCACCAAAATGAACCTGAAAATAAGAAATTTTCATGTTACTTGTTATTGTCACTAGCCAGCAATAAGGGTTTCTAAAGTAAAGTAGTTGTAAATAGAACGAGTCAGCAATTCAAATAGAGTGAGGGTCTTGCAGTCCATCCAAACACAGCCAAATATAGAAATGCATCATGTTCTTGCTCTGATTTACGGGTTGTGTTAAGGCCTTAATTAGACTTTGGGACAAAGTCATTTCCAGTAGTCAAGTTCAATCCATGTAAAAGGTGTAACATAACAAATGCAGAGCCCTGATTGAGCTCCTTTTACATGGGGTGGTCCCTGCGCCATAGCAAACTTTTAAACATAAACTAGCTTCATAAGTTATATAACTAGGAATGACATTGACATCACTGAAGTATCCTGTCAACCTTAAGCCAATCATGCAAGTACAAAAAGATACAGCTAACTAAATTCAAACTCACCAATAATACCCAGACACTGTTGCTAGAATACAAGTTATGAACCTAAGCCAGAAACAACTTCAAGCCAACAGCTACCTAAATTCAACTGAACCAAGCAGAGCAGAAGCCCGGTTCACCCTATCACGTGATACAGTGAAACTACCAATGTAATCCAAGCAGAAAAAAGAGCAGTCAGATTAGCTCCAAACCATTCTTTTCAGAAAATGAACCACTATCCAAATTCCCAACCCACCTGACAGAAAACCTGAAGTTGAAACTTCACAGCATTGATTGTTGACAGTTGGGACCCAAAAAAGGCAACAAATACGTTATAATATTTATGGCAAAAGAAATGATAAAAAGAAGATAAAAAGTTCATATGCTTAAATCGCCCTTGCTATTTCACACGAAACCTCTTGATATATATAACGTGGTATATTAATGCACCAAACATTTAATTGAATGCTTAAATCACAGTTACTTTATACTTGACCATATAACAACTACATAGCTACTTTACCAGAGTACCATTCTTAAAGAAATTCTGATAAACCTAATAACTTTTGCCTAGAAAACAAACTCTCAAAATTGAATTGACATTTTGCTTTTCACTTATAAGGAGTGTTACACTAATCATCCAGTATAAAACAAAGCTGAACTTGACAGGAAATGTTACCAACATACTTGAATCTACTAAAAATAAAACAATCGAATTCTTTAATACCAAATTAAATCGTCATTCTGCCATTGCATCTAATTTTTGTACACTAATAAAATGTGGCTAACGATTTGTTAATACCTCTCTTCTAAGAATTGCTTCACGAGTTTTCAACTTTGGAAGGGATGAACAAAAGGATGGCCGTCTTTGGTTTTAAATAGTACTTTTCTCACTGCCTAAGGGAACAACAACATTTTGACAAGTCAGATCAAATAAATTGTTTGGCTCAAACCAAATGAACATTATCTGTGGGTAGCTCAAAACAACTGGCGAAAGTAACCTATTAAAAGTAGCCTATGAAGATAGTAACTTTAAAAAAAAGTTACAATGAAAAGATAGTAGGTAAATTCGTATAGATATTAAAATCAGAAGTAGATTAACCTTTGATTGAAAGCCCTCTACTTCAATTCCACCAGAATCAAACTGGATTCCTCCAGCACCATTTTCAACTCCAAAAGTAGAGCATTTTGTAAAGACACGATCTCTGAACTCCTCACATCCAATTTTGGGAACTAGGGTTAAAGGGAGGTAGTGAACTTTTGATATTGCAACAAGGGTTACGTTTAATAATGTAAAGGAAAACGGGGAAAAAGAAGAGGTGGTCAGAAAATTGACTGAACTAGTGAAGTGAGCTGAGGGTTTCTTTAGTTTAGAAGAGGAACATGATCTGACGTTGTGGGACCTACCCGTCAAATTCACTTCTTTTATCTGAGGTGTTATTCCCAGATGGGTCTCATTTAAGCCCAACTAACTGCCTACGGGCTTTCATAAAAAAAAAGCCCAATTGTCCGTGTCTTTTTGACCAGGTCAGAGTGTCAGACCATACGACCTAGTAAGTCAACACTCAACAGTCAACACAAACGTTGTATGACGGTTCACGGATTTGCAACATAAAGAAAACAATTACAAGAAAATGAAAATAAAAAATTACCCACCTAAAAACTTAACTTTTATTTTCATAAATATGTCCGTTAAAAATTAAATTACAAAATAGCCCGATAGATCTAATTTTTTAATTTTCATAAATAGCCACATTGCAAAATAAAATCACAAAAATAGCCAAAAAAACTTAATATTTTATTTAAAAAATAGGTAGCTTGCAAAAGTAATTCAAAACAAAACAATATAGAAACTAAATTATTATTTTCATAAATATCTACGTTGAAAAACAATTACAAAAATAGCCAGCATAACCATTGTGAATTTTCATAAATAGCCACGTCGAAAATTAAAATTACAAAAGTAGCCAACATAAACTTAAGACGAAAATTTAATTTTATAATTATCATAAATAGTCACTTTGAAAATGAAAATTGCAAAAAAAGTAAAAAACTAAATTTTCGATTTTCATAATTATGTACTTTCAAAATTAAATTAAAAAATAACGAGATAAATACTCAATTTTTATTTTAAAAAATAGATACATTAAAAATAAAATTACTTAAACAGACCGACAAAATGAAATAACTTAATTTTTAAATTTAAAAAATAGGTCCATTGAAAATGGAATTACAAAATTAGCTAGATAAATAATGAAATATATTTTTGGTAAATAGCCACGTTGAAATCCAAAATTGCAAAAATAGCCAGCTAAAAACTTAACTGCTATTCTCATAACTAAGTACGTTATAAATGAAATTATAAAAATAGCCACACAAAACTTAACTTTTATTTTGCAAAATAGCTATGTTTAAACTAAAAATTATAAAAAATAACCCAAAATTTCGTCTTTGGAATTTCATAAATAGCTATGTTGAAAACAATAACTGCAAAAAAATTCCAAAAGCTGTTTTCTGATTTTTATAAATATCGACATTCAAAACAATAATTGTAAAAATAGCCCATAAACTGAGTTCCGGATTTTCTTAAAAATGTACGCTAATAATTAAATTATAAACATAGTCCCAAATACCTACCTTTTTTCATAAATTGAAAGACTGAAAATTAAATTACAAAAATAGCGAGCCAAGTACTGAATTTTTATTTTCAGCAATACAACAGAAGTTTTGAGGAGGGAGAGACTCTATCAACTTTGAAGGATGAGGAGGAGGCATAAAGTTTACATACATATATAGGAGGTTCAAGATTATTAGATGTACTCCAGTGTGACAATGCATAGTCTGTTGGACGAGCTGTGGAGTTATCTAAGCTTTGTGAAGAGCGAGAGTCGATCAAATTTGAAGGAAAAGGAGGCACAAACCTTGTATTTGTAGGACCTTCAAGATTATTAGATGTACTCCGGTATGACGATGCAGAGTCTCTAGGCCAAGTTGTGGAGTTATCCTTAATTTCGTGAGGAAGCGGGCGAGAGAAAACGTGCTACACTGCGCCGGAGTTTCTCAGAAACAGATTTCTCTCTTCGCAAGTCAACGTGAGGAGACTTGGTCCACTGTAAATTAGAGCCTCTAGAAGAAGGTATGATCACTTCCTGGTTACCTGGGGAGTCTAAGTGGGTCGATGTTTTTGCATCATGAATATTGCATCTCGTGCTTTTGCGTTTTTCTTCTCCTGCAGGTTCAGGATACTTCTGTCAGTAATTGTGTTATGAATAAAATCAGTATGTGTTCTCTGTTTATGGTGATGATTCACAGAAGAAAAGAGTGTATAATATTTAACAATTACAATTTATGATCGCACAATGATCTTATTTTTCGAGTAGAATTAATAATATGTATAATTAATTTAAGAAAAATCATATCGAGTGATTTGCCTGATCCTTTTATAGCAGATAATTAATAGAGGAATCCTTTCCTAAATGGCTCCGCCTAGCTAGTAATCAAAGAATCATTAGGTTCTATCATGAACTGTATATAAAATTAATTAAGAGTTTTGATTTAATGTTCAATTTATTAAGCAATACAACAGTAATTTGTTGGACCAGAAAGCGCCTATATGTCAAAATTATAAAAACGGGAATTATTATATTTTTAATATCTAAACTACTACACCATATTATAAACAGCAATAAAAAACAAAAATAAGAATAATATACCTTGACTGATTGGTTGTCAGACCTTCGAGATCCCATCTTTTGTTAGAACTTGCAAAGTATAATTGGCTTAATTAATTATATGTTGAGAAGATAGACATGCATGTACTTGTAAATTTGCAACAGAGTTGTACTTTGGATACGAAGTTAGATAGTAAGAATAAGTGCAGTCGTAACAGCCCTTTTGTTGTTGACAGCTTGCTTGCAATATAGACAATTTCAGTAAAAATACATTTAAATAAATAAATAAAAAGTGCCTTCTTCAAAAAATAAATAAATTTTAAAAACAGTACATGAGCATGGTACCACAAGTTACATAAAAACTTGTTTTCTGACCAAATCTTGAAACAAAAATACGTAATAAAAACATTCAAAAAGAGAGCCTAATATGTATATGGTCAATTAAATCAACGTTACAAGTGCTACGTACTACTCCATTTTGGTCCACACGAAAAGAGGGGAAAAAATAACACTCTGTACCTATTTTTGGTACAAGCTACGACAGCTTTATTTTTTTTATATTTTAAAATTTAAAATTCAAGCGTCTGATAAGAACGTACAGTTGATATTATTAAATACAATAAACATTGCAATTTATAAAATTCATAGTTTTAGTATTCATTTGATACTAAAGGAAAATGTCAAACATGGACAAATTTAGTTAACATATGATAGATTAATACTAATATATAACGTTTTGATCTTTTTGGTTTAAATACTAAATAAATTTAAAATAAATATGTAAAATTTTATGAAAATACATCTTTCATTAAATTAAATAAGATCAACAATATAGATTTAATGTTTGAATTTATAAAATTTGAAAAAAAAAAAAAAGCTTATGGTATTAGATCCGTTCTCAATATATAATAAATTTGTCAGGATAATTTCTAATTTTAATTTTCTTTAGTTCGATCTATTTCTTAGAAAGTCAGAACGTTACTTAAGAAGGAAAATAAATGTAAGATTAAAACGTTTATTGGCTCTCTAATATGAATTGGATTATATATCATCATATATTACGAGGGGAGACTATGTATTCTGATATATGACGTCGTCAAATTATTTAGATATTAACTTTTACCACATTAAATTTAAAAAATGCTCTAATACACCAATTTGTTCATGTTTACTTGATGATTATGCAATTTCATTAATTTTTGTAAAAATCATATGGCAAAAAAAATAAATTTTCTTAATTCGTATTATATGGCAGAATTAGTTGGTGAATAGTTTCTTGAAAAGTAAAACAAACATTTCCTGCTTGCAGTGATTGATCTGATGGTCTAAATACATTAATACTGATTTTTTTACTCATAAAAGGTCTATACTGGGAAATTTATCTAATAAAATTAATTTTGTGATGTTGAAAAGTAAAACAAGCATTTTGCAGGATGTAAAGCATATATATAGAAGGAGTTTTGCTATGGTGAGTCGCAACTCACCAGAGGGTTTGTGAGTCAGGCTCAAAACTCCTAGATCTTGTCCAAAACGACCGATCCAAACTGTCCAATACGATCTCCCTATTGAAATCTCCATGCAGACCAAATTTTACATTTTTTTGAAATTTTTAAGTATTTTTTTTAAAATTTTAGAAAATTGTTAATCTAATTAGTTCTGAACCGTTCAAAAACAGCAGTTTTTAAAAATCCGAAAAAAATACTTAAAAATTTTGAAAAAATGTAAAATTTGGTCTGCATGGAGATTTCAATAGGGAGATCGTATTGTACGGTTTGGATCGGTCATTTTGAACCAAATCTAGGAGTTTTGAGCCCGACTCACTGACTCTCTGATGAGTCGCGACTCACCATAGCAAAACTCTATATAGAAGTCCTACTAAATACAAAAACCCATTCAAAGTTTCAAACCGAGGGATGAGATCGATGGTTTCCTTTTCTATATACTTTTCAGAAAGTAAGAAATAAATTAAATGGAAAGAAGTACAAGGAAGAAAATTTCATTGGCTCTCCCAACTCCAATGTGAAATAATCAATGGGTTTTTGTTACGTCATATATATATATATATATATATATATTGTCTTTACTTTAGATATATAATATGTGAAGTCGTCAAGTTATTTAGATATTATCTTCACCACACCAGAATAAAAAAAAAATAAACTGCTTTAATTCACCAAGTTTTTGCTGGATGCCATGTTATTATTTTAACCAAATGATAAAAAAAACAATAAATAATTCTATAATATTTCATATTTATTATAATTAGGGATAATTCTTTAAAGAAAAAGGTAAGTACTTCCAACTTACTATTATTTGAAATGATGGTCAAAGTTAATTCTTAATTCTTCTCCTATTTTATAAAGTGAAGTGAAATATATTAGTCTAAATTAAAATCTGTGAAGGCGCAACTATTCCCTAAATACTCCTAGTCCTAGAGTCAATTTATGAAAACTAGCAAACATAACCACCCAATGGATGGATAAATTACAGATGAAAAAATTTTATATGTTCTATTTTCAAAATGAAAAATAATCATTATTTCATGAAGTTTTTCATAGTTGTCGTGCTCTCTTTTCAAACACAGTGTACAATCAATCTAGCAATAAATTTCTTTCTATTTTGATGAGTGCACAACTAATTCAACGAAAAATTCTTTCTATTAAAAGTGAAGAGCTTGTAAACTTATATCCATCACTAACATCCAGCTATTGATTTAAATAATCAACGACTAAGATTGCATAGAGTATATAATTGTTTATACTCTTCGTCTAATTTTGTTAGCCCTTGGATACATGCTTTTATAAGAAGTAGGAATAGGGATAGGGATTGGGTTGAGTTAAATTGGTTGGCTACAGACCTACAATTGAGCTGTAAGCCTAGAACCTCGCATGCGTAACAAACTTCCAAGAAAAAAAAATGAAAATTATTATCTATCTTCTCTCCACGCACCATCTCGTGCCATTGCGTTTGTATGTTCAGATTTTTTTTTTTTTTGAAAGTTGGTTTGAAACCAACAATTTTATTATAAGAAATTTGAAAATAAATTCTCTCTCCATGAATCGAACCAAGGACCACTTAGTTGGCGGAATAGAACGAAACCACTGGGCCAAACAACCCAGCTTGTTGTTCAGATTTTTATATGTATATTCAACTTATTTTTATTAATCTTATTTGTTTGTATGTGTTTACTTTGATTACTTAAATGTTCACTTTCTCTATTTTATATGTTCACTTTGTTTAAACTATGACAGGAGTCATGCTATTATGAAAAATAGCACATCGCTAATATCTAGCTATTGTTCAATAAAAATAAAAATAAAAGCAATCAAAGAAAGCTTTGAAACAGTGAATGCATGCGAAGCTGTCAATCAAAACATGATGCCAAAAAACAAAAAAAATAAAAACTCTAAGTTTGAAATTACTTTTTTTAAGATAAATTGGGATCAAGTCTTCCAATTTATTTTTAAATTAAATAAATGTCTATAAAAGATCTCCATCCGGGTTTCGAACCTGCGATCTTTCACTTAAGATGCATTGTTCTTTGCCACTAGACCAAAAGCTGGTTCTCAAAGTTTGAATTGACTTTATTAATTCTTCAAAATAAAAACATATAATGTTATATATGACTTTCATCAGCAACCTTTTTTTTAAAAAAAAAAAAATTCACTCTTAGCACGGAATCAAATATCCGAAATGGGTTCATCAAAAACTTCCTTCAGAAGCAACCACATGTAACCTCCATGACTTCTACACCTCCTACGACAACTAAAGATTATCCTAGGTGTACGTCTACTTCTGTTGGTAAGTCTACAAAAATTTATAGTTTAGTGTCAATTTTGTATGTGTATTTCGATGTGAAAGTTCAAGTAAATTAGTGTTCCATGAGCAACTCATTCAAACTCTTTAAGTATAAGAGTATAATAATGTCAATTGAATTAATATATAATTGCAAATAATATAGCAGGGAAAAAAATTCAAGGCATCAAAAAGAAAGGGGGGTTTGACTTGATCAGTGTAGAAACTATGCAGACAGAAAAAATGGATAGCTCCAGTGAGGAGAAGAGAATAGATAGTAAATAGTCTGTTAATCAACAAAATATAATAATCAAGAACTCTTAATTAAACAACTATCTTTTGTTTCAACATTAGAATAATTATACATCAATACGTGCAACAATTATTGACTTGTATAAAGTTTATAGTGTTTTCACAAGGTGCTGCTTTTTGCACGCTCTAAATTATCATCTTCCGCTAAAATAAAAGACTAAAATACCCTTGGTGATTTGGTTAAATACGATTTTCTGCGTAAACGCAGAGAAACATTTTCTTTTTTAATTTCTTTGGCACAAATAAAACAAAGATTATCGCTCCGTCTTTTAGCACACTTTTTAGCCGCCACCATGCACATAACAGTAAAACAATAAAACTCTATCATTCTAAAATCTAAATCCATCCAAACAAAAAACATCATACAAATAACAATAAAACCCTATCTTTCTAAATCCATCGAAATGAATAAATTGAGAAAAAAGTATGTCAATAGTGAAAATATGCAGATCGCTAGAACTTAAATGATCACGTACTCGATCCATATAGATTGAAATACCGCATCTATATGGAAATACCGCATCCTGTTGAGAGGTTGACGTGTGACAGTCGGTCTGGCACCGTGGCTAATTAATAACACCATATTACTAGTGAAATTAGTATTAGTTTATTGTAGTTTAATAAATTCATCCATGTTTAATATGTTCCTCAGGTATCAAATAAATTCTAAAATTATAATTTTCATTATATTATAATATCAACTATTCGGATAAAATGTTTGAATTTAAAATTTTAAATATAAATAAAAAATAAGGTTGTCGTAACTTGTGATACCAAAATAACTATGTAGAGTTTTTTTTTTTTTTTCTAATTTTTCTGTGACCAGAATGGATTAGTACGTAACACTTGTAACGTAAAAATTTGATTTAAATATTTTAATTGACCATATCTAATACGAATTTTTTTGAAATGTTTTATAATGCATTTTTGTTTAAAGATTTGGTCAGATAAACAATTTTTTGGGTAACTTGTCGTACTATGCTGTCATGCACTCTTTAGTTTATTTATTTATTTATTTTTTGTAAAGAAAGCACTCTTTTATTTATTTATGTAAATTAGTTTTTACAGAAATTGTCCATTGCATGCAAGCTGTTCAACAACAAAAAGGGCTGTTGCGTACTGCATTTATTCTTTCTATTTAGCTTCATCCAAAGTACAATTTTGTTGCAAATTTACAAATAGATGCATGTCGACTGTCTTGTGTCTTCTCGACTTATAATTAATTATAAGCCGGTTATATATACTTCCCAAGTTCTAACAAAAAGATGGGATCTCGAAGGCTTGACAACCAATCTATCAAGGTATATTAATTGTTCTAATTTTTCTTATTGCTGTTTATAATATGGTGTAGTAGTTTATATATTCATTGTTAAATATATTGTAATTTCAGTTTTTTTTTATAATTTTGACATATAGGCCCCTTTCCGGATACTCGAACAACTTTACCCTTTTTTTGCGCTTAATAAATGCAACATTAAATTTAAAATCTATTAATTAGTTTTAGTGTTTATGATCAAACCCAATGATTACTCGCTCGGCGATCGAACCCATTTTGGAATTTCTCTATTATGTGCTATATCAAATGTGTGATCCAAATCACCCAATATGATTTTTTCTTCAATTAATGCACAATTAATTTTCTACTCGAAGAACAAGATGATTTTGTGATCGTAGTTTGTAATCGTTAAATATTATATAAACACGCTTTTCTTGTCTGCATCATCACCTTAAACAGAGGAAATACTGATATTATTTATAACGCAATTACTGACAGAAGTATCCTGAAGACTCTGCAACTCAGGAGAGCACATCTTCTATCGGTTTGACACTAAACGTGAAGCCCGCTATTCCTTCTGCAAGTCACAGGAGCACAAATTCTCGTAAGTCCAGAACGTCTAATAATGCTTCGCAAATACCTGTTAGTAATTCTGTACAAGAACTCAAATCAAACTGGGACGCTGCCTCCATGGTAAGATATCAGTCAGCCATGCCAACTTTGAAGTCGAATCCTGATAGAAGCCTTACCAGTGAGGTGCAAACTGGCTCTGATTCCAAGACAGCCAATACTGTCAGGAGCCAATTTCCTGGAACACTGTCCGGAGGGAGAACAGGGACCAAAACAGTGAAACCGTCATCAAGTCAAAAGTAGTGCTTTGATGCTGGGGAAGTGTGCCAGGTGAGCAGTGACTCCTTGACAAATAAGTGATTGTTTGTTTGTTTGTTTGTTTTTCGCCATGTGCGGTTGCCTTGTTATATGTAATCCAATTCATGATTTAAATGTGAACATGCTTTAATTTTCATTGCGTTAAGATAATGATCTTCTACATGTATGTTGTTATTTCTCTTTTGTTCTTAGTTCAGTCCGTATGAATGTTTATCTTAATTTATTAATTACAGACTGAAATAATTAATTCGAAGTTACACGTTAAATTAAATTTTTTATTTTATTTAATTAATCGCAACTATGGATGGTGTGTTTACTGACAGGCACAAGACTTGATTGGCCACTCTGAGATGTAGTTCTAGATATAAGATACTCTGCGTACTAATGTCTTGCACAAAAGTCACAAAGTCACACTTTGTATTATCTCTCTATAGAATAATCTTCTTGCTTTATTAGTTTTGCGGTTTTGCCCCCGTCCAAAAAAAAATATCTGACAACACTACGGCCTGATCAAAATGTTTTTTTTTTTTCGCAGGATTTCATTTCATTTTCTTTCAATCCAATTGATTTCACAGGATTTCGTGGATCTAATTACTTGAGAATTATAACCAAATGACACTAAATCCGTTCATTTTAATCAAGAATTTTCCAATAAAATGAAATGAAAAGAAATCTCACGTTTAAAAAATAGGATTTTGATAGAGCTCAAGGTGACAAACGTCTGTGAGCTTCGTTCTTGTGAATCTTTTAGTAAAATTCACTGTCTTATGTATGTACTCATGTCCGACAAAAAATGTCAACGAAAAAATAGACACTTCTAAGATTAGTAAGATACAGAAGACAGTGACTATGAAAACTTTAAAGGGTACAGTGTGTAAAAAAAAAAAAAGTGACGGTTTAAATGCAAAATGATAAAAAAGAATGTCTAGACATTTTAATTATCAATCAGGATTCTTGTTACTGGGTTTTTTTTTTAATTTAAAGAAGGAAAAAAAAAAAAAAAGGCAAGCCTGGGCCTATTACCAGCCCATTCATACTAGCTAGGCCCCAAAATCTCACCACTCCCCTACTATTTGTCTAGGAAATTGATTACTGCCATCGCGATTTGTGCCATCGCTGCCATCGTGCGTCAGTCAGCGCTCGCTGAGCAGCGCTCTCCCCCCTTTACTCACCCAGCGATTTTTTGTTCATTTCGTTATTATAAGTGTTCACTTTATTAGATACAAATGTTCACTTTGTATTATAATTGTCCACTGTTTTATAAGTGTTCGCTATGTTCATTTTGTTTTTTTTTTTTTTTTGCCCAAATGTTCAGTTGGGTCAATACAAATGTTCTGTTAATTGAGTATAAATGTTCAGTTGGGTCAATACAAATGTTCTGTTAATTGAGTATAAATGTTCTTTTATGTAATCCAATTCATGATTTAAATGTGAACATGCTTTAATTTTCAGCACATATATTGAATGCGTTAAGATAATGATCTTCTACATGTATGTTGTTATTTCTCTTTTGTTTTTAGTTCAGTCCATATGAATGTTCATCTTAATTTATTAATTACAGACACTGAAAATAACTAATTCGGAGTTACACGTTAAAAGAAAATTTTTATTTTATTTAATTAATGTGCAACTATGGATGGTGTGTTTACTGACAGGCACAAGACTTGATTGGCCACTCTGAGATGTAGTTCTGGATATAGGATACTCTGCGTATAGACATAGTGTCTTTAACAAAAGTCACAAGTCACACTTTGTATTATCTCTGTATAGAATAATCTTCTAATTTTCTTATTATAGTTTTGCCCCCGTCCTCCAAAAAATATCTGGCAACACTACTAGAGCTCAAGGTGACAAACGTGTGCGAGCTTCGTTCTTGTGAATCTCTTCGCAAAATTCACTGTCTTATGTATGTACTCATGCCCCGAAAGAAAATGTCAATTAAAAAATAGACACTCCTAAGATTAGTAAGATACAGAAGACGGTGATTATGAAAACTTGAAAGGGTATAGTGAGTAAAAAAAAGTGACGGTTTCAAACTTTCAATGCAAAATGACAAAAAAGAATGTCTACTCAAGTAAATTATCGACCAGGATTCTTATGACTGGGATTTTTTTTTTAATTTAAAGAAGGAATTAAACGAAAGCCAAGCCTATGTAAACTTTATTCTTATGACTGGGATTCTTATAAAAAAAAATTTACACATTATTATGTAAATTCTATGTAATATTTACAGATTTTAGTCTGTCAACTCTTAGTGGGGGGATGAGCGCAATTGGAGTCTTTTGTGTTTTCTTCGTCCAAACTTTACTTCCAGTGACTTTTGAGTGTGACACCACAAAAGCACCTTCTTTTATACAGCTACACAGTAAGTAAACATGTGATATTTCTATATCAAAGAAATAAACAAAATGGCAAAATATTCTGTTACAAGAAAAAGCAATATTTCTATAACAAAGAAATAATGTGATACGTAAATCAATCAACTGGTGTTTGTTGTCATATCAAAGAAATAATTTTGCATCATTCAAATGTTTGATTTTTTTTTTTTTTTTCCTTAATGAAGACATGATTGTAAAAGCTACTGGAAAGCACAATAAGGGCAAAGCAGCAAAAGTGCAGCAGACCTTGGTACATGCTATAGATAGGCTCTGATCAAACTCAGACTACTTATTCTTTGTCAAAGAAGTGCTTCTTCCACAATCTTTACATGTTTTGTTACTACCCTGAAGACAACAAACAAAATTACCAATTGAGAAAGCCCAAACAAAATCAAATGGCTTCAGAGTAGTTACACTATTAAAGATGCATGAATTCCACTAACCATTTATAAATTTAATGTACAAGCTAAAGCACAAGTGTTCTTACGTAAGAAGAACCTTCATGGCCATGGCTTGATGCAGGTCCATGTAAGCAGCCTCACTGCATGCTTCCTCGGTAGCACCTACAAACCTGGTTCTAAGATTACCCAATTTCTGGCCTTGAAATCTGAATAATAAAAAGAGTAATTAAGGTTCTATTCTGCATAAAAGATTAACAACTTTTACCATAAGGAATAAAAATTAGCTGCATACCTAGCTTGTTTAGTTTTTGTACCATTGCTCTGACTGCAGCTGCACAGAATCCTGACAGAAAACATATAGTCAAAATCCCAAAATTAAGATCAAGTATGAAAATCAATGAATAATTCGTACCAATCTGAACTACCCATTGGTAAATGATATACAATGTTCATAAGGATAGTATATGCAAGTTAGGTATCATGTGATGCCAATAATCAGTAGGAATGCACATATGGGTAACACAGTAACAGACTAACAGTACCGGCATATATGGCTCTAAAACAGTTAACAGAAGAAATCAAAAAATAAATTTAAGTGAAATAGTAAATATCAATATCAAACAAATCTTCTGGACCTCATATATAAGTCTAATTAATTTGGTTTCTCACAAAAAATTTCAAACAGATGCTTAGGTAAGCTGTTAATATGAATATTATACAAAATTTACCTTGTAGCAACTCCTCCACCTTCTGTTTCATTGTAATTGGAGCACTACGTTGTGTACTCTTCAGGACACAGGGTTTCTGGCTATGTAACTATTAAAAAAGGGCATATATAGGTTAGATATTGACAACTGAGATCACAAATTGAGACAACTTCTTCAACCATAGTTGTAGGCTTCAAAATTCGTTCACAAAAGGCAGCCAGGTCAACCCAACTCACTGAAATAGGACTATTCAGCCTTCTAGACAGATTGATGGGTAAAAATGGCTGAGATTTCTAAACTGCTGATGGCTTGGATCAGTCAGGTCAGATCAGGGTCAGCAAGAAACAACCACAACATGACCACTTAGCAATTAATATTAAAATTTTTATGGAAAAAAGCCCACAATTCATAATTATCCAATCATAACCAACTATCAACCAAAGGAAAACCAAGGCCAGTTAAACTACAAATAGCATACAGATCAATTTTCAATTTAGTACTTTAAGCCAACCTAACAGTTTCAGGTCAACCTCACGGGTTAACATGTTGGACCTACATCATCGCCTTTTAATGCAATGGCAGATACAGCATGCTGAGACTGATATTTAACGGAGGGGATATATTGACTTGACTACAGTGGCCATCCGCTGAAACTGCACTGAATTTTTTATAGCGAAAAAAAATTGCAGGCATGCTTCAAGCGATGAACATAGATTTTCATATTGCAAATTCGGCACAGAACCTATATATACTATAGATAGTATATCTGCAATTTAATTTTGATTTTGATAGAACTATTTTTTGGCTGTCATAGTTGTGAATAAGTTTGTTTGTCAATAACCTTTTGAAGTACTTAAAATAATATGGGCCACCAACTAAAATTCCCTGACCAACATGGTTTATCCAACATCACCAGAGTCCAGGGGTATGCTATTCCTTCAAAGTATGCTCAAGGAACTGTTTAAATTAGAAGTTACATAAATGTGTACCAGGTCATCTAACTTCATGTCAGTGCCTTTGACCTTGAAAATGATCTTCCAATTTTTCCTCCTGGAACCAGTATGACTCTCAAACCTAGCTGGGGTTAGCTTTGTACCATTGCACTGATTGCAGTTGCACAAAATCCTGAGATATAACATAAAAACCATCACAATTGGATGCATTATAGCTGGGATTAGAATTTGTTTTTGGTTTTTGCTTTTGTTGGATTTTTGTATCTTGAATGTTTCATATAATGAAACGGTAGCCACGAGCTACTTTTTCCACACAAAAAAAAAATAACATAAAAACCAAATTCAAAAGGATAATTCAAGTAAACTGCACACATATCAATGGAAGATTCAAATTGATCTGTACTCTCCATTGGTATATGGAAAGCACAATATTCACATAATCACATACAATCATCTGTGGATCATATGTGAGAAGGTTGGTACTATATATTATGCCAATCATCGAACATATGGATAAAACCTTTTATGCCAAATGCAATCAAGATTTAATTTAATTTTTTTTTTTTAAAAAAAAAAGAATCAAAGCTTCAAGGAACCAATTTTGAGGTTCCATGAATCCTCAAATATGAAACCTTTTATGGCTAGATCACTAGGGTTATACTACTGTCTTACATTATGCATTTATATTGTTAGTGTTTAAACATTAACTATATTCAGGAAACAGAATATTGAGCTGAGAAAGGGTGCTAAAAACTCACATATACTCACTGCGCAGATATAGCCCTTCAAATTGCTCTAGGTAAACAGGTATTGTGTCCTTTAGTTCCACTTCTAAATTTTTTTCCTCGCACCTGCCCACAGAAAAATGGAAAAAATAAAATGCCAAGAAATGATTGCAAGATTTAACAAGTCTATTATGCAGGCAGTCTCACTTATCAATCAACATAATGTAATGTAACAATTCATATCATAACAAAATATCAGAAAAAAAGTTCTAACCTAGTATTATCAACATGAGGTGGTGTAACTGAAGCAATCTTCATCTTTCCTTTTGCCATGCATGTAAGGCAGAAGTATTTGATGTTTTTAAGTTCCTTCAAAAAAGAAAAAGAAATTATTGATATAAACAGAGGATTACTATTTCAAATCAGTACAAATCCACCAACGACCCTTTTTGCTATATTATCCAAAACATGCGCGTTACTAAACTTGATTAAACAGGCCTGTATACTGCCAGTATTAACCATGACTAATAGCAGGATATTAATATATACTGCCTGAAATATAATAACACAGTAATTACACAAAGAAAAGATAAGGAACCTCTTCTGTGCGGGTTTTGATGCACTCTGGGTGAACTTGAGGGTTTTCCCACAGCCAACAAACCCCTTGGCATCTGAAAAATAAAAGAACGCATTAAGTTTTTTAAAAAAAAAGGAAAACAAACAGATTAGCTTAAATTATAGGAATAATAGCTATGCGCTCAAAAGCACATATCTTGATCAATTTGATCGCAAATTAATCTTGCGCAATAAATCCAATGCCTTCAAAAGGAATTGAGATTGCCAAACTTACCTCGTAGTCTCAGATTTCAGCACCATACTGGACACATCAAGTTTTGGAGCCCTCATTCAATGCGGCCGGGGGATTTGTTAATCCCTCTTCTCTAATTTATTTTTTCACAAATTTTTGAGACGGTAAAAGATGAACCAAAATATGGCTACCCTAGAGCTTTATATAGTAGTTATATCACTGCCTAAGAGAATAACCTAACCCTAGCTTTTGACGGCTGAAGGAAGAAAAACATACCCTTAAACAAATTACAAAAGCACCCTTTCCTAGAGTCTAATTTTAAGGGTTCAGATCAAATGAATTTAATCATGACGGCTCTAAATGATTAGTCTAGGTGTACTTATATAATTCCAGAAGGACAGACCATATCAACTAAACATTCTCTCTGGGGGCAGCTCTAAACAACTGGCGGAAATACTCTATCCAAAACCCTAGCTAGTTTGGATGGTCCAGATTAATTATTCCCAAATTTATAAGGCTTAAAATTGTTTATTTCCAAAGTACAAAAACAGAATTTTTATTTAACAAAAAAAGGAACATTAATTTTCACCATGGTCCGTGAGAAATTCATTTGGAAAGTAGTAAATCTGCACCCTCCCCTTTCTTCTGAGAATGATAATTCCAAATTAGCCAATGAATCTATGAGTTAAAAGTTAAGATTAATTCATATTTTCCAAACATAATAATCTTTTATTCCTGTCTTTTCTTGGCAAAGGGTACACCCCTACTGTTTGTATCAGTGTGAACAAAAAAAATTTGGGAGCGAGCATCTAAGCAGGAACGGAGCTACCGCAGAGGGCCACAGAGGGCTTGGCCTACCCCAAAAATTTAGATTTTCTGTTACAAGTACCCACGTGTTAAGCTTAGTTAATGTAATTTTTAGATTTGGGTTCCCTCAATTAAAAGAAGCCAAGTCTGATTTTAGCTACTTGGCCTTGCCTATTGCTTAAATTTCTTCTTTCTTTCTCTCTCGCCTGTCTCTGACTCTTTCTCAAATCAGAAAAGAAATCAGACCAGTTATCTGAAATATTATATAGATTTTATACTAGGATTTTTCTCTAGCCCCCTCCAATTTCAAATGTAAAACATTTCTATTAAAATTATAACACCACTAAACAATTGCTGCAAAAGGTGCGTTGACGAAACCTCCAAACTAAAAATGTCCTCAATATGTCAAAAGATGATTCACAAAAAAGTACAACTAGAAGCTAGTAGTTAGAAATATCAAAATAAAAAAGAGGATTGACCTTCAAAAGCTCCGGTTCAATTCCACCAGCATCACCTGGGGTCCTGAATTTCTCCTTGGATCTTATTGGACTTGGAAATGAAAAATAGCCAACTCCGCTAATCCCCAAATCAAAACCGATGAGACATCAGTTTGAGTCTAAAACCAACATTTCTAGCTCTTGGTACAAGAAAGATCGTAACATTATCGACACCGAAAGATCGTAACATCGGGAGAGTAAAAATAGGGAAGTAGGGTTTAATAATTAATGGGGAGGTCGTGAACTTTTGCAATAGCGATAAAAAGGATTTAGGGTTAAAATGTAAAAGGGAAAGGGGGGAAAAGAAGAGGTCTCCCGATGTTTCCATGAGAGAAGAAGAGTGATGGCTTTGGCGTGCGTCTATTTCAGAAAATAGGGTTCAGGGTTCACTCACTTCACAGGGTTTAGGGTTTAACTTCTTTCTTTTCTCGGCGGAGAAGGGTCGTGTCTCGTGTGCAAAAATTCAGACGGAAACCGTCGGATTTTGCGACTCTATGGTCTCTAGTGATGTGATGGATCCGTATCATTCCGTGATGACTGATGAGCAAAATCACTAACGGCAGAGTGTGATTCGTTACATGGTCAAACTAACGGCAGGGTGTGTGAGAACATTAGAACAGTGAGTCAGCGTGACGCATGGGATCCGTTGGACTTGGACCATTATCCTCTCCAGGTTTCAAAAGTGCAAATCTTTCGCTTAGGACCTGAGTGGTAGTCACTGGTACCAAATGTCAAATAGTCACTTGAATTTGGTACCAACCTGAGTGGTAGTCACTGAAATTTAGTGGGTTGGATCTGAAGAATAGATTGTCAGGCCGGTACATATTGAACGAGTAAACTGGAAGCTCGCTGGCGTTTTCTGTGTATACCTCTATTGGCAGCATTTTATTTAGCACATTATATATTTTTTATTAAATTGTTAATATTATTATTAATCATTATGTACTGTTATCTTACACTTACCGTAAATTTTTAATGAGTACGGATATGATACGGATAAAGTCATTTTTGAACGAGTACGGATAGAATATGAGTAAAGAAAAATTAATGGATGCGAGTATGAAAATATATTCTACTGTATCGTACCGTACTCATTAACAATCCTAGTTATACATTTAATACTTGCTTACTATAAAAGTATCAAGTACACGAAGTACGAATCTTAGGAAACATGATTTCATTTTTTTTTTTTTTTTTTTTTTTTGTAAAACTGGTTGCGCTAAATTAACAAAGAGAACATTGCATGAAACGAAACGAAACTAGTATATAAATAACTTAATGTCAGCTGAACAGAAAAAAGGTTTCTTATAACATTGCACGAAACGAGCATATAAATAACTTAATTTGACATCCGATAAAGTGGCCACAGGGATATCACCCAGGAGCGCAGATAAGGATTCTTGTTAGCAGGATTTATAATTTTTTTTTTCAAATATATGTACAACATAACGTGTAATATAAATATAATATAACAATAAATCTCAAACAAACACTTCTAAAACAAATGTAACTTAAAAAATTCATGAAAAATCAAATATATCTATAAAAAAAAAGTCCAAAACACAAGATCTAAAATAATATATCTAATATCCAAAATAATAATTCAAGACAATAAAAAAAATAAAAATTACAACAATTTCCTATGAATTTTCATTTTTTTGATAATTTTGCATATAAGTTCATTATGAATCTCATTGATTACTTCAACACATCTCTTTATGATTTTCTGAGATGAGTCCTCCGAATCTTTTAGATAGGTCCATGTAATTTTTTTTTTTACTTACATACATGTAACATGTCCTACATCAAGTAAAAAAAAAGAAAATTTAGGTGGGTCCCTGGACCCATCAATCAAAGTGTAGCTTCGTCCCTGATATCACCACAGAATTTAGAAAGAACACTATTCACCTACAAGAGAACATTCTTTAGTCGTGCAACCTTCCACGACCACGAGGTGTGCATAAAACCTGTTCTGCCACATGAGTCGTTGCCACATACAACAAAAAGTACTATTTATTACACTCTACAGCAACGCCATTTAAGCGATTTTTGGTTCAATGCTCCTTATAGCACACTCTATAGCGATATTTATTGGAGATGAATTGTCAGCATAGATTGGAAATTAATAGTCCGTTCAATGCTTTGCAGAACCAAGGTCAATTGGTACTGATTGATTGCATCAATCTAATCACATTTAGCTGCATTTCTAAAAAGAGAAAAACATAGTAACGTAACTAAAAATTGAAAGAATGATTTCATTTTATCAGTTTTCAAACAATGTACTTACAATTAGGACTAAGCCTTAGACAAAAGGAAACTATGATGTCTATACTCTAAGCCATCTACACGATTAATTATTCAATTAAGGATTCACATGAATGGATTGAAATCATTGAATTATTAAGAATGATGCAAGTAATACATAATGACCATTTCAACAATGAGAATAGGTGGGGATATTGCGGACACACTAAAATATTCACGCCATATATCCCCGGCATTTCGGCGCTTGGCAGAGGCACTTGACTCAATTTTCGTCAGACTCGTCAGTATTGAACATGTAACCAAATCTGCAATCACAAAAAATAATCACAAAACGTAATCAAGAAAAAATTTTGATGCCTCGATAAATTTGATAAACAAAATTACATCATAACAAATACGTACATCAGCTCTTGACCAGCATGAATGTCTTCTTTGGCTACAAATACAATTCGGTTTGTTTCATTCAATGTCACAATCCTGGCATAACAGTTTGGCTGACACTCCACAAGGTAACAACAATTACAAGCTTTCATCAGCACTGGGAACTAAAACAATTGAGAGCTGATTATGAAGTTCAAATGCATATATATTAGATAAAAAGGAGGAAGCACTGCCATACAGAGTGATTGATGAGCTGTGCTACATTTCCTTTTCTAGTAGCGTCAAGTACAAACTCCTCACTGATTCTGAATAACTGCAGAAAAATAAATAAAATTGCATATTAACCAAAATTGGAGGTAAAATGGCAAAAGAAATAAAATGAAGAAAAGAGTGTATAACTCACATAGCAATCTTTATTCTCAGCCCAATAGCGTGCCTCTCTAGCATCGCTGACACTGCACCTAATTCGCTCACCATGATATTCAATTATCTAGAATACATTAACAAATCAAATGTTTGAAAATTTGGAATGAAAAACCTTCCAATACTGCCTCCATTGTTCAAACAGTAAGAGGGGTTACAAACAATCTGCCTAACCTGACTGACATGCCCGACCAGTGCCAAAAAATAGCAAATTCGAATTTTATTTGGTTAATCGGGTCAAACTTTTACCAACACACTAAGTACATATTTGTTAAAGATATTAAACTTATACTGGTTAAAACATGAGAAGGCCCAACCATATATTACTAATTAAACATATCAATAATGCTTTTTTTTTCAAAACCTCAGCAGCAGATGTCAAGTGAAACATATCAATAGTGTTGTGATATGAATAATGGTATAACAGATTATAGCATTAACGATATACATGAATAATGTTATATGTTGATATTTATCATTTATTCGTTGTTAGCTGAGTAATGTATAATTTGGTTTTTTGTTCATATTTATACATCATTTATAATTTATATATGATTTTTTATAAGTGCAACTCGCAGCCTGCCATTCCTGTCAAAGAAAGCATTGGTGGATTGGTTTAAAGTTGTAACGATTAATTATGGATCTTAAGCATCATAACAACTAATATGAATTAGATTTGAAACTCACAAGGTAACCCAACCAGTTGGACCTGTGTGTTTATATAGATAAAAGAAGATAAAAGTACCATTTCTCCGCCTTGAATGGGTCTGCGAGCGAAGAGTCCCCGGCCGTGGATGCCAGATTTGCCACGGCATACTCTGTGGTTTGCATTTTTCTGTAATACATTAAACGAACATATCAAAATCAGCAAAAATAGCAAAGTACTTCAACAAGGTACAGACAGATATATAACAAGCAAAATCACGTTCAAATACTGCAGACGCTCATCAAATGTGGAAAATTTTTTGGGTCCAGCTCTTTCTGTCAAATTAAAAAAAGTTCAAAGCCTTTATCTCAAACAAGTTGAGGTAGGCTAGAAATGACACCCCGACCCTGGTCATTTCTTTTTTATATGGTTACGTTTTTACGCTGGCTCGCCAAGCCTAACACAAGCATGCGGGACTTGAACCCTTGAGTCCTTGACCTCTTAGAAGTCAACCCAGAGCTCAAACCACTTGACCTACATGCAAATGTAAATAAAAAAGCTAGCACAGAGAGAGCAAAAAATTACAGGATGTACCTTGAGGCTCTCAATGGCCTCCAGAGAGTGCGGATGGGGGCCCATCGTGCGGTGAGGAACAGCTTCCTCTCTTGTCCTCCTCTGAAATATAAACTATTATAATTTTTGTGAACAGCTAGAAATAAATTTCTTAAAATAGCACTACGAACTAAGCCATGGCGAACAACATTACAAATATATAAACTACAGAGAATACACACCTGAGTCACCGATTTCATAACAATATTTCATTACATTACCAATGAAGTCCATGAAAGTGTCTCCATCTATTTGAACTTGATCAATATAAAAAATTTCATCTACTTCAAGTAGAGTATTGGCTTAAACTACGAAAGTTCAAAGCCTTTTTATCCCAAACAAGTTGGGGTAGGCTAGAAATAACACCCCGGGCCCTGGTCATTTCTTTTGTATATGGCTAGATTTCTACGCTCGCTCGTCAAGCCTATCGCAAGCATGCGATGCTTGAACCCTTGACCTCTAAGAAGTCAAGCCAGTGCTCTTACCACTTGATAAGTTTTCCTTAGCTTGATGAGTTTTAATGACAGGACAAATGGCAGTGGTTCTAACCTCTACCAGTATTTCTAACTTCAAACCTTCAGGGGAGCTGGAAACATTGGCTGCATATGTAAATTTTGATGAAAAATTCATGACAAGAAAAGATAAGTACCTTGTTGTCCTTCTTCTGGTAAACCCGACATCTGGCACAAGCCTCTTCAAAACTTGTTGATGGCAAATCCATCTCTTGGCAAGTTGCGCTATGCATCTCCATGTCCCTTCTGACAAGCCTTGAGCAGCTCAGCTTTGCATTATTTGTCTCAGATCTCATGATCGAGAAAACTTCATCTTTTGTGAGCAAAACCAATACATTGTTCTTGCTTGCATGGCTGCAGGAGAATAAACAGATCATGCCAAAAAGGTCTTGGAAGAATGTAATTACAAACAATCAAAGAGAGAAGTACCCATGATTTGCACAGTAAGAATCGAATCGTGATATCTGCTTGCCATGGCTCACATAAGTGTGCAACTGCAACCAAAATATAAGCAATAGTAAAAGGTGACTTAAACCAAGCAAGAACAGAAAGGAGAAAACTAAGCTTGAACTTCTATCACGAACAATCCCACATTTTTTAAATCCAAATCTCCCATAAGCATTGACATTCCATATCAATCTAAGAGAATGTATACTTCTGACTTAAAATATATATAACAAAGAAAAACAAATAAGTAAACTCTCAACATACCTCCATGCGGCATCCCACCCTTGATGCACACATTGCATGATGGTAAACATTACACTCGCAACATTTTGTGCACGCGCCATGGACTTGCTCACATATCACACACATCTACAAAAGAAAACCCAAGTACAAAAATGACATTTCAGTTTGTCATTGAAGAAACCTATGACAACAGATTATATGGCATGAGAAGGTTGGTACTATATAATTACATATTATGCCAATCAACAGTAGTAACGAACATATGGGTAAAACCTTTTATGCGGAATGCAATCAAGGTTTCATTTAATTTTTTTTTTTTTAAAAAAAGAATCAAAGCTTCAAGGAACCAATTTTGAGGTTCCATGAATCCTCAAATATGAAAACTTTTATGGGTCCATGATATTAATATATACTGCCAGAAATATAACACAGTAAATACACAAATAAAAGATAAGGAACCTTTTCTGTGTGAGTTTTGATGCACTCTGGGTGAACTTGAGGGTTTTCCCACAGCCAACAAACCCATTGGCATCTGAAAAATAAAAGAACTCATTAAGTTTAAAAAAAAGGGAAAACAAACAGATTAGCTTAAATAATAGGAATAATAGATATGCACACAAAAGTACATATCTTGATCAATTCGATCGCAAATTAATTTAGCGCAAATAAATTCAATGCCTTCCAAACAGATTAGCTAAAATAATAGGAATAGTAGATATGAACACAAAAGTACATATCCTGATCAATTTGATCGCAAATTAATTTTGCGCAAATAAATTCAATGTCTTCCAAAGAAATTGAGATGGCCAAACTTACCTCGTAGTCTCAGATTTCAGCACCGTACTGGACACATTAAGTTTTGGATCACTCATCAATGCTGCCGAGGGATTTGTTAATCCCTCTCTTCTCTAATTTATTTTTTTCACACATTTTTAGGCGGTAAAAGATGAACCAAAAGATGGCTACCCTAGGGCTTTATATAGTAGTTATATCACTGCCTAGGAGAATGACCTAACCCTAACTTTTGACGGCTGAAGAAATAAAAGCATACCCTTAGACAAATGACAAAAACACCCTTTCCTAGAGTCTAATTTTAAGGGTTCAGATCAAAAAAATTTAATCACGATGGCTGTAAATGATTAGTCTAGGTGCACTTATATAATTCCAGAAGGACAGACCAAATCAACTAAACATTATCTGTGGGCAGCTCTAAACAACTGGCGGAAATACTCTATCCAAAACCCTAGCTAGGTTGGATAGTTCAGATTAATGACACCCAAATTTATAAGGCTTAAAATTGTTTATTTCCAAAGGACAAAAATAGAATATTTAATTAACAAAAAAGGAACAATAATTTTCACCATGGTCCATGAGAAATTTATTTGGAAAGTAGTAAATCTGCACCCTCCCCTTTCTTCTGAGAATGATAATCCCAAATTAGCCAATGAATCTATGAGTTAAAAAGTTAGATTAATTCATATTTTCCAAACATAATTATCTTGTATTCCTGCCTTTTCTCGATGAAGGTACACATTACTGTTTATATTAGTGTGAACAAAAAGAAAATTTGGGAGCATCTAAGAAGGGATGGAACTACTGCAGGGGCTGTAGAGGGCCTGGCCTACCCCAAAAAATTTAGATTTTCTGTTTTAATGTACCTACGTGTTAAGCTTAGTTAATGTAACTTTTAGATTTGGGCCCCCTCAATTAAAAGAAGCCAAGTCTGATTTTAGCTATTTGGAAACCATATCTCTTTCGTCTCTCACTCTTTCTCAAATCAGAAAAGAATCAGAACAGTTATCTGAAATTTTATCTTAGATTTTATCTAGGATTTTTCTCTAGCCCCCTCCAATTTTGAATTCTGGTTCTACCCCTGCATCTAAGTTCTTATTACTGGGAACCATGAGTTGATGAGCTAGCCAACCCAAATATCTCAACAGTTGCCCAACCGAAACAATGTTTAAATGCACAACATAACCAATATTAAAAGACAAAAAATAAAAAAAAAAATGATGTAGGGAGTAGGGAGAATAATTATTTTTTTGTGAATAGTTATGATTAATAAACCTTTAATAAGTGTTTTTTTTTTGTGTTAAATGCAAAAACTATATATTTTTGGTTCTCTGAGCAGCACATTGTTAGTATAGCACAAGTGCAAATTTAATTGGGTTCCTTGTCATATACATATATAAAATTACAAATTCAAATAATTAAATTCATCTACAAAATCTGAAATTACAAACAACTATTTTGGAGATACCTGTGAACTCATAAAATTCGTTCAATTTTGTAAAACATTTCTATTAGAACAATAACACCACTAAAGAATTGCTGCAAAACCTCCAAAATAAAAATGTCCTCAATATGTCAAAAGATGATTTACAAAAAGTACAACTAGAAGCTAGTAGTTAGAAATATCAAAATTAAAAGAGGATTAACCTTCAAAAGCTCCTCCGGTTCAATTCCACCAGCATCACAAACTTGATTCCTCGAGCATCATTCAGCTGAGGTCCCGAATTTCTCCTCGGATCTAATTGGACTTCGAAATGAAAAATAGCCCAACTCCGCTAATCCCCAAATAAAACCCATGCGACATCAGTTTCTAAAACCAACATTTCTAGCTCTTGGTACAAGAGAGATCGTAACATTATCAGCACCGAAAAATTTTCAATCTGACATCAGGAGAGTAAAAATAGGGAACTAGGGTTTAAGGGGTGATAGTGAACTTTTGCAATGGCGATAACAAGGGTTACGATTAAAATTGAAAAGGAAAAGAGAGGAAGGGGAAGAAGAGTTTGGTTCACACTTCACAGGGTTTAGGGTTTTAACTTTTTTCTGTTGTCCTTTCTCGGCGGAGAAGGAGAGGTCGTGTGCGTGTCTGAAGCAAAATTTCAGATGGAATCGTCGTATTTTGCGACTCTCTAGAGTCTAAACGCTGACGGCAGAATGTGTTTCCGTCAGTCTTCTCATGGTCAAACTAACGGCAGAGCTTGCAAGAACAGTGACCGATCCGTGAGCCATGGGCCCATGAGCAAGGAATCGTATCCTCTGCTCGCCTTTAAAAGATGAGAAGGGTGCCTACCTCGCCTCTGGACGGTTGGATTAGATCCAACGGCGTGCACAGAAAAAAAAAATAATACCACTCTCCATCCCTGCCCGACTGCCCAAATTCGTATTTCCTCTTAAAAAAAATTATAATCCTCCGCTCGTCTCCTCCCTCGCTCACGCTCGTCTCATTTATCTTAGCGGGTTCAAACCCGTTAGCGCTTCAGGCCATCGTAACTCTCAAAAAAGAGCTTATTGTCATTGTGGTGGAGAGAGGAATATCATGGCCGTATCCATTTCTGTCGCGTCGTTTTAAATTTTCGACAAAACCATCTTCTTTCAAAGGAGCCTGACGAATTATTTCGGTGAATTCATTTAAATTTTGATAGGCTGTGACTATATGATTAAAACTTCAACAAATTGAAATTGGATTTCCATATAATTGGGCCGCAATTCACTATCATTTTGAAGCAACAGATCATGATGGGCTGGTACAAACGGCTTACAGTACCATTCATCACTTGATAATCAATCCAAAAGAGGCTTTGAGATCACTATCTTAATTCAGTTCTGAACTGCAAATTACTCCGACATTTCTGAACTGTAACCTGCATTTTGAGGGTATAAAACCTAAACTGATATCCCATTGGAAATTTGGAACCTCAATTCAGATCATCTTGCACACCTATTTAAATGGAAAACAGACTAATGGTAGTTTGCTCACCTCTCATGCTAAATTGACGTAATCTCATGCTCAGGTCACAAGTCTAGTAAGAGATAGAAAACTCAAAGGAGTAGTGGGCCGTGGGGATCTTAGCCCAGCAGGGAACTCAGAAGAGAGACTCACCTTTGATGCTTCAAGCGATGATGGTCTATCTGAGTAGTCTTTCAGCTATTTTTTAGTAGCTTTTTTGTGTGTGTTTGTATTTCTTGATGTTAAAGCCGTTTAATTTGCTTTCTTGGAATGTGAGGGGGATGGGAGACCCAGCGAAAAGAAGAGTGATTTCTGACACTATTAGATCTTCTAGATGTGATGTTGTATGTCTTCAAGAAACAAAACTTTCATCTTTAGATATGACTGTTATTCATTCTTTCTTGCCTTCTTTTTTTAATTCATCTGTGGTGTCTCTAAATGCTAGTCAATCCATAGGTGGTTGCATTATTGCTTGGAAGAAGATTTTTAATTTGGTTAATTTTTGGGTTCATTATTTTTCCTGCTCATTTTTACTTGTTCATTCTAGAACGAATCAAGTAATGTTAATTACATGTGTCTACAGGCCTCAACAAAATGGCCTTCGTGATTTGTTCTTGCAAGAGTTAAGACAGATTCGTCTATTGTCTACAGCAAAATGGGTGGTTGCAGGGGACTTCAACGTGGTTCGTTGGGCTAACGAACGATCCACGATGTGTTTTGATTTCAGTTCAATGCACTTGTTCAACGAGTGTATAAGTGACTTGTCGCTTTTTGACACTCCTCTCAGCAACAAATCTTTTACCTGGTCTAACAAGCAACCGGAACCGATTTTATCACGGTTGGATAGGATATTGCTCTCACCACAATGGAACGAGGAATACCCATGCATCTCCCTAATTGCTCTAGCTTTAGTTGTGTCTGATCATTCTCTAATTCTGTTGAAATGTAGACAACTAAGAACTCAACCGAAACCTTTTAGAATTGAGAGTTTTTGGTTGCATAATGAACAGTACAACGAAATTACTAGAGGGATTTGGGAAACTTTTGCTGTAGGAAGCTGCGTTTTAAACAAGTTTAATAACAAGTCCTTAACTTTACACAAAGCACTTCGTTCCGGGCACCGTGCTAACATGTCTCATCCAAATATCTTCCTACAAAATGCAAAGACTTTTGTGTGTCTGCTAGATAGAATTGAGGAAATCAGAGGGTTAACTTCTCTTGAGTTTACTGTGCGCATTGCTCTCAGGGAAAGAGCGTATTATCTAGCAAACTGTTTGGAATTGCGGTGGCATCAAAGGGCCCGGACGAAATGGCTTCGTTGTGGTGATCGTAATACGAGGTACTTTCACTCGGTGGCCACTTCAAAGATGCAGAATAAAGCCATCACAAACTTAACAGTAGATGGGGTGGATATCTCATGTACTGATCTGATTTTAGAGAAGTTCACAGACTTTTTCAAAGGTGTTATGGGAACTGAGGAGCCGACTGTGTCTTTCAACCCAAACACCGTGTATGCGGACCATTTTTTACCGCTGCACGAGCTAGATATCAAGTTCAGTGAGAGGGAGATCAAAAAGGCAGTTATGGGACTTGCTAATAATAAGTCTAGTGGCCCTGATGGTTATCCCAATGAATTCTTCAAATTAAATTGGGATCTGGTAAAAACTGATATCGTTAGTATTTTCAATGACCTCCACTCAGGATCTTTGCAACTAGGCGATTCAAACAAGGCCAACATCATTTTACTTCCTAAGGAGGATCAAGCTAATGTCTTAACTGCTTTCAAGCCAATAAGCATCATTTGCTACATTCGAAAACTGATTTCTAAGGTGTTGGCTAATCGGCTGACACGGTTTCTTCCTTCTTTAATTTCATCAGCTCAGACGGGGTTCGTCAAGGGCAGGCTAATAACAGAGAACTTCAACACAGCGAGGGAGTTAGTTTCTAGCATTTGCAAGACCAATCAGCCAAATGTGATGTTAAAGTTGGACTTCCATAAAGCCTTTGACTCGATAGCTTGGCCTTACTTGTTTTAAGTTTTATACCACAGAGGTTTCCTTGCAAAATTTGTGGCTTGGGTCAAGCTTCTACTCACTTCTTCTGCCTCAAACATAGTACTAAATGGAAAGGTGGGCCCTTGTTTTCATCACAAAAGAGGCCTACGTCAGGGTGACCCTTTGTCCCATTTTCTCTTCTTGTTGGCCGCTGATGTGCTTTCCAAAATGATTGATGCGCTGGCTACCTCAATACCTCACACAATTGTTCCTAAAATCCCTTCACCATTTTTCCTGCTTCAATATGCCGATGACACGTTGGTGTTTGCTACTGTTGGATTTAACTCTAACTCTCGATTTGCCGATTTGCAAAACAACACCAAACTTCTTATCTAACTATTTAATTTAGTGTCCTCTAGTGATTATTTTGGAAGAATGACTTGGAGTGAGTCAAACAAAGCTGAAGAAGACCGCTGAAGATTAGTTAGATAGTCAGAATTGTTTAAGGTTGTAATTCTAAACTAATCTCCTCAAATTTCTAAGTTTAATGCTCAGATTTTACTAATAACGTTATACAACGTTTTCTAGCGTTATACAACGTTACAGAACACCTTCAACTGTGCCTAGTCGCAAAAACAGCTTTCATGCGTTACACAACGCTTCATTCAGTTGTGTAACGCTTAGTCAAACGATGTGTAACGATTGAAGACGTTACACAACGGATTGACCAAGTCAGCAATCTCTCTCTCTGCACCTTTGCGTTGTGTAATGTTTCCTAGCGTTACACAACGGATCAAAAACAAGCGTTACAAGACGTTTGTTTAGGAAATTCTAACGCTTTGAGGTTTTTGGCCATTTTGAGGGTGTTCTGGCGTATGTCGTGTAACGTTATGTCCGTCACACAACGTTTTGTATTTCAAACGTTGCACAACGCTTCCTAGCGTTATGTAACGCTTTTTAACAACTTTTTGAACGTTGGAGTCTTCTGTTCAATACGTTATATAACGTTTTAAAACGTTATGTAACGTTTCTGACTCCCTCCAACGTTATTGTCAAATTTTATTTTATTTAACTGATATATCGAAACGTTGTGTAACGTTTCGGAGCGTTGTGTAACGTTATGTTCAGAATTTGACTGGTTTAGAGCTCTTGGCGCCCTCTATATATATCAGACCTTTTTGAGCTGATTAAACTGATTAAATACCTTGCTATATCCCTGCTTTTGAGCTCTAAACCTAAGAGATTCATCCTTTCACCTAATTGAGCATTTCTTAGACATTTTGTAGAGATTTAGAGAGCATCAATCAAACCCATAGTTTTATAGCTAGATTTTTGAGCGATTTGGTTGAGAGCCTCAATCTTTATTGCTATTTGGTGATTAGTTAGAGGTTAGGCCGATCCGCTTCGAGATCCTTGTGACGAAGCGATTCGGTTCGCATTTGTAGACCCGTTCGATTGGAATAGAACGGAGCGCGCCCGTTTTGTGGTCGCGAAACTCCCGGAGACGTACGACTAAGGCTAGCTTCATCTAGCGGGTCGGAACTCCGTAATCAATCGCTTATCATCTCTCTCTCTCTTTATTTACTTTACTTTTGACTTGTGCTTGATTGTTTGTGTGTGAACCAACTTGAATTGTTTGAATTGTTATTTTTCCGCAAAATTGTCCAAACCGGTTTAGGATTTGAATTTGTGCCTATTCACCCCCCTCTAGGCCTAGTTTTAGGGACAACAGCTACGACTAGGGGAAAAGCCATTCGTTCTTTATTCTTAACTATTAAAGCTTTTTCTAGAGTATCTGGCCTTCATTTAAATTGGAACAAAACAACCTTTGTGTCTTTTAATCTATGTGAAAGGGATATCGCTAGAATTGAGCAGTTACTGTCTTGCACCAGTTCATCATTACCTCTTAATTACCTGGGATTGCCACTCACGGCTAAAAGACCCACAAGACTTTGCTTTCAGACTCTAATTGACAAAATACGAAACAGACTTGAAGGCTGGCAAGGGGGTTACCTGTCGAGGGCAAGAAAAACAGTACTAGTTTCGAGTGTTTTGTCCATGTTACCGGTGTACTTCATGTCAGTTTTTGTCCTCCCCTCTTGGGTAATTAAGGAGATAGATCACATAAGAAGAGGTTTTATTTGGAGGAATTGTTCAAATGGGGGCAAAGGGATGCATCTTCTTTCTTGGGATAGAATGTGCATGCCAAAATCTGTAGGTGGCCTGGGATTGATTAATTTGAAACTACACAATATTTCTCTTCTTCTGAGATGGCTCTGGAGGTTATACGCACAGCCGGAATCTCAGTGGTCTTCTTTAGCGAAACAACTATATGGTAGAAGAAACCGGGTCATTCCTCCTTTACTGTGGAGCCGAGCAGGTTCCTTTTTTTGGAAAGATTTGATGGCTTTAAGAAATTACTTCCAACTATCTGTGGACTATGGCATCAAAGGGGGATCTAACACGCCTTTTTGGTTTGCTAACTAGGAAGGGACCTTCCTTGCCTTTTTTGGTAAAAAGCCTTATCTATCCATGACAGCAAAAAACATGCATATGATGGTCAAAGATGCGGTTGCGAATCCGTTTGAATTCTTCACTGCTCCTTTCTCTCTTCAAACTTACACATTCCTAAGAAGAGCAGAGGAATTAAGTTTGTCTACAGGCTTAGATAGATTGAGATGGCGTTGGGGTTCAACTGGTGAGTACTCAGCTGCTGCTACATATTTTGCACTGGTGTCGGCAGGTAAACAGAGATTTAAATTTCAGAATTTGTGGAACCTCAAAGTACCTCCATCGCTGAAACAGTTTTTGTTCTTCTTGTCTCTGGGACCGATACTGACACAAGATCAATTAGTGAAACGCAACATTCTGGTATCACCTCACTGCTTCATGTGTCATCAGGATATCTTAGAAGATGCACACCATCTTTTCTGCAATTGCTCATTTGCAATACACGTTTGGAATAGACTGCATTTCCCTTCTGACACAACAAATTCAATTGAGAACATTTTCCTTTTTTTACATGGAGCTGCTGGTACGAGGTACAAGAAGTCTCATATGGCTGCAACACTATGGGGCTTGTGGAGAGAAAGGAACAATAGAGTTTTCAGAAATGAAAGACGAAATGCGCAGGCTTTACATGATTGGATTGTGCAGGAGTCGACCCTGTTTATGAAGTTCTGCTAGATAGGAGTTTGCTCTTTTTTTTCTGTCAGTTAGAAGTCTGTATTTGGTTTTTATTTTACTTCTTTTTCTTTTTGCTACTTCTCTGTCCTACTAGATAGCCTCTATCTAGTATTTATCTAAAAAAACTTTATCAGGGCCAACATCTCGAGCTCCCCTCTTTTTCTTCTTAGTATTAGGGAGCAAAACAAAAAGTTTATGTTAGGTACACTCAAGTATTGAGACTCAGGATTTAAGAAGATATTAAATTCTCAACTATGCTCCAGTTAATCTGTGGGAACACATATCTAAAGACAAAATAAACAAATGACATACAAACTTAGTAAACCAGTGAGAAAATCAGTACAAAAAACCAACTGATACAATGCTGAAGTCTGAATTTCATGCATAACTAATTCATGTATCAGATCTGAAAGTTTAATCCTTGAAATTACCACTGAAAAGCACAAGAATTAGGCTTATGGTGGAATTACCCATAACTTATACAGATAACAAACCAAAAAGGGTAAACAGTTCATAATTCAACTAAAACACCGAATCAAACACAAATCAAAGTACACAAATAAGTGAATAGATCACTCAATCACTTGATCATAACCCTTCTCAGACTACTGACTAAGGTCGATCTCAATAAGCACAAACTAAACTCTAATACAAAACATGTACACAAATGGATCTGAATGAAGAAAATGTGAAGAGAGAAAAGACAACCTGGCAGTGGCCTGAGAATAGGTTGCTGCCTCGTCAGCGTGGAATTCGAGTGCAAAAAGATTGGGATCAGAGATTTTTTTTTTTATTTACGAAGGAATTGGGAAAGAGATCGGGCAGTCAGGCACCATGTTTTGAGCGATTTTTGCACTCTTTGCGCGCGCTCCGTTAGATTAGGATCCAAGGGCTCAAAAGAGAGGTAGGCACTCTGCTCACCTTTTAAAGGTGAGCAGAGGATACGATTCCCATGAGCAAAGGGAACTACTTTTGCCACTCCTAAATTTAGAGATGCACTCCAAGTTTTACACTAATGATCAAAATATCCTCATTTTTTTAAAATATTTATTTATTTCTTTATGCAAATAAATTAAAAATAGTTTGGTCATTATTAAAAAGTTAGAATGCATCTCCAATTAGCCTTTGCTCCAGAAAAGAACAATCGGAGGAAAGGAAGAGTAAGGAAAGATATGAAATTGATGATTACTTGCTCCAATTTCAAAATGACATGTATAAAGTTAACTTCAGTAACCCTATTTGTAATGTATAAAAAGACTATATTAACCTTTAAGAAAAAAATCTAGTATTCATTATTAGAGAATAGTTTAGGGTATTCTTGTCTCAAAAAATTAAAAATCAGTTGAACTCCAGTACTCTTCGATTTTGGGGTAACTCTTTATTTCCTCAAATGAGCTTCTAGAGGACTTCTCTTCAATTTTCTTCGATTCATCCATTAGAGTCCATGGGAGCAGGATACAACAAATAAGCTTCCTTACCTTTCCTCCGATTCTCCTCTTCTGGAGCAGCCTTAGGGGAGTTACAAAAGCCGTTCCCATGACCAAATGAGCCAGCCAAGCACTTCAAATATTTAATAGAAACTATCGTAGCACTAGTTGGGGCCTCTTAAAAAATACGTAAAAAGGAACAGGCCTCTTTGCAAATTATAAGATATAAATAAGACAGAAACAAGGGAAAAAAAAAATGATCTCGGCTATTATTTTCAAACGGCTTAATTTCTTAAATTTTGCATCAACCAAAAATAAAATTATATTTTTAATCATAGTTGATCAAGCACTAATAGTTTTAAAAATTAGTCGTTCCTTTATACCCCGTTTAAATCTGTTTTCGCTCTGCTAATATAATAGGTATAAGGTATCGACTATAGAGGTTGTAATTTTCAGTTAAAGCGAATCAACAGCCCATCGTCCGTGGCTAACGCTTCGAAAAATATACAAATATCTGTGTCTAAAATTTGTTGTATTTAATATATTCATAGAAATTGTTTCATTTGAAAATCTTACCTTTTTTTTCAAAAGAGGTGTTTGTTTTGTGGAGTGAAGCTCGGACAATAGCCCAGTTAAAGATAACTAATACTTCGATTTTTGCCAAATTTTATTGGTTATTTTGCAAGCAATGATTATTTTATTTTAAGATCGGTTGGTGATTATTAATAAAAGTTTTGAATTTAACTAAATAAAAATTGGGAAATTCTTACAATAAAATATAGTACTTTTTCGAGCAAGGTGAGATATTCTAAATTCTTAACAAATAACCATATAAAAGTATGTTTTTATTCGAGATACAGAGCATAATTATATATAAATATGAAAATTTAAACAGAATTATGTGACATTGTTTGAAATTTTCAGTTTCCTTCTGATTTTTCCTTTTACGTAATATTTGTCCTAATCATAGAAGCTAGACGTTTATAAAGTCGCAATTGATTAGATTTATTCTTCACAATTTATAAAAATATTATTAGTCACCATTCTAATATTTAGTAGCTCCTATCGTTTCACTGGTGATTCCCTCGTATATTGGTAGGTCCGTAATTGGTAGGTCCGTAGGTCCACCTGTTCACAAGCCACGTTCAAAACACATAAAATGATATAACTTAGTACACGAAAATGACGAAATTATCTGTAACCATTCCATCTTCTTGCTTAAATTACATCGGTCGTATTCAATTCTCCTTGAAATTTCATACATCGATCCTGAATCTCATATTGATTCACAAACTAACTACATTTTTTTTGCTGAATATAATTTTTATATATTGTATTGAGTAATGCTGGAATCAAACATATAGGACGTCCAACACGATTCGAAAAGTTAACTGTTAAAATTTCAAATGGCCGATCCGAATCGCTCAATATGATCTCTATATTAAAATATCCTTTAAAATCAATTTTTTTATTTTTTTTTCAAATTTTCTAACTATTTTTTTTTTTCAAATTTTCAAAATTGGAGGGTTCATAACTTTTTAGATTGAGCATTTTCAAAATTTTCAAAAAAATAGTAAAAAAATAAAAAATATATATAATTTGGTCTCAATGAAGATTTTATTATGGAGAACAATTTGAACAGTTAAGATCGGCCATTTTGATCTCAAAAATTTAAATTTTATCATGTTGGACAAGTGTTTGTGTCCAACACTCCCTATTTTATTAGCAAAAGTATGACAGGTCAAGACATGAAAAAATGACATTCAATATGTGACCTTAGACAGTCTAAACAGGGGAACTTCCAAAAAGTGTAAAATTGTTACCCAACACAATAGTTTTATGGTAATAACGATGATTGATGGATTACAAAGTGATTGAAAATGCTACATTAGATCTTTATTTGTTGAGGCATTCTAACAGGACGCAAGGACAAGACCATCTTGATATTTGGTAACTCCATTGTCCCATCGACCAAAGCACCAAGAAATTGCTTCACTGAGCTGTCATTGATAAAATACTTCACCTCAATCTCACTAAGGCTTTTGCATTTAATTGGTAAAAGATGCGTCGAGCTGTTAGTAGGAACATCGTGCATATCCATCTGCATATATGAGATCAAATCTTATTACTTCATAGCAGATAGAACTTAATTCAGCTTTAAATCTAGAACAAACAAAGCACCTCGCAGTTCCATCCATCATGATGTAGAACTAGCTTCTTGAGATTAGGCAAATGCTCCAGAAACCTAGCCAGCACATTGAAGTGACAAGATAAACATAACCCACCAATTGTCAAATTTGTCAGGTTGTCAAACACTGTCAATTTAGGTAGTAGTCCCTCCAAGAAGACCTATATAGGAAATATGTTATGCTTAGATATTAAGCTATGTCAGTAAAATAATCCAAACAGCTAACTAGCATATACCAGTACCAGATGAAATCAGTAAAAAGCAATGTAGCTTGAATTGATTTCTTGTTAAGACACAATTAACATAAGCTTTGTGAACTTTTAAATTAGAAGAACCTGTGTGCTAAAATGAAATTGTTTCCATGACTGGAGGCTGGAACGGGAACTAAATGGATACGTATAAACAGTACTATAAAATGAAATTACAAGTTAAAAGGGTGATGCTTACATCGCAATAGTGACCTCTTAACACAAGGTTTTCAATAGAAGTAACAGCAGCAAAAGATTCAAAATAGCCCTCCTCAAACCCACAATAATACCGAAAATCTACATGGATCAGTGAAGACGTGCTCTCAAAAATTGTTTGTTGCATGAATACTGGTTCTCCATCAAACGAGAAAGAAGTAAGATTTGGAGCACTAATCTTCATATTATGACGAAATCCAGTGTCATAATAAGATCCTCTATCGCCATCGACAACAATTCTTAGATGCTTTAAGCTGTTGGATGACACATCACAGTCTACAAAATCACAATCCTCAAAACAGACCTTTTCAAGGAAAGGGCAGCCGCAGAAGAGCAGCTTTGAGAAGCAATTGTCCAAGAAAGCTTCATTGAGATGCAATTCTCTGAGGTTAGGAAGATTAACATCTGTTAATCGATACAAATCACAACAAAATGGATTAAGGTACAAATTCTCCAGTGAGGAGCAAGCCCAGATGCAAGAAGGAAATGAGTGACTTGACAGAGCTTCTACATGGAGCACACGTACATTATGCTGCACAGCATAAACAATCCATGCTTTGAAATGGTCTTGCCTGCTTAAAGTTACACTGTCACAGTCCAGGCGAAAACTGTGAATATTGCAGGGCTGGCGTCGGAGCAGTACTGTGCTCACAAAGTGAACAAATCGGTCCGCTTTTCTTTTTCCCTCATTCATATCAAACACATAGCTTTGCAGACCTTCTTTGAGCACTGGCAAACAGCTTGACTTGAAAGACCGGAGATCAAAGGTGAGGTCAGGCAAATAGGTCCAAAGATCTGCCCATCTCTTCGAGAGGGTGCACATCCGAACAGCCTCATGTGTGTCTAACAAGGATAGGATGTGGTGGAGTATTGAATCAGGCATGCTACTTATGTAGTCACAACATGATCTCCTCTTGGAGGTGCTGGCACTATCCATGGCTGCTACTTGGTCTTAGGGGCATATACTCAAACAGGTGTAAAACAGCTACATGGACAGAGAAGAAAGTATTCAGATACGTAAAACAGGTTTTATTGCTCTAACATAAAACCTTCAGAAAATCATCAAATATAAAATTTGGAAGTTGAAACCACGAATATCCCAATCAGCCTAGATTCCAGATATCAGATCAGCAACAAAAATTGTAGTTAAAATTGCATTACCATCTTATACCCACGATTGCTGCTCCAATTTTAATGAGTACATGGAAAGGGATGTGAGCTAAAACTATTTTAAAGAATGACAAAGGGAGGAGGTATTTGATTCCAATTCACCAATTTAGGTGATTGACAAGCACATCTGGCAAACCAGTGGGCTGCTAGCAAAAGATTAGACAAACAGATTAATCTAAAGGTCGAATCATAAGGAGGAGGACATTCGATCTGTGGGAAACCAGGTTTGTAATGGAGATGGACAACAGATTTTTTTTTTTTAATTATATTATAATTCATTTTCTTTTGGAACACAGATGTAGGTTAACAGTCAAAACACATGCTGAATTGAGACTCATAGTCATACCCTTATATTTTCTTCAAGCTCTATAGTGATCTAATTAGCTACTGTATCACTCAGGTTATGTACTGGTCCAATTGGTGCAATTGTCTCTAAAAAAATCATATCTATTTGTATATCTAAAAGTACCTGATAGTGATCAGATTCCACTTCACAAATTTTAATCAACAACCACTTAAATTGACTCCACCATAATGAACTAAGAAAATATAATAAGAAGATAAAGACTCCCAATAAAATAGGATCAAAATGTATGATAAAGACCCTCAAATATAGACACATATATTATTCCCATTTCAAATAAAACCCAAACTTAATACAAAACTGTATGTATTACAAACTCAATCAGGGCAGGGGCTACCATTAATAGAGCCCAATGTAGGGTTCAAAATGTCAATTACACAACCAGCTGAAAAAAATTTATTTTTGACCCACCTCCTTATAAAGGTACAAAGAATTAACGAGTAAATGTTGAGTGAATTAGAGCTATATGCCCCAGGAATACAGAAATATACCTTTCTGCTATTTCCCTCTTTTCCTTAATTTTTAGGCAAGGGCTCTGCGGATGGATCAACTGTAAAGTGGAATATTACTGGAAAGTCAAGTCGCAGAAGCTCTGAACTAATACCGCTGTCGCTCTGGGAAGCTTCGCAGGGGAGCGCATGATCAACAGATCGAGAGAGAGAGAGAGGTTCTCCGCCTTGGGGTAGAGGCGCCTGGAGGCGGAGAGACTAGAGAGAGGGGGAATAGGTTTACGTTTTTTTGTTGGACGATATCGGCTGGACGGCTCATATCGGCTCAGTTCGCGAGATAACAGCATTCTTCTTAAAGAAAACGACACACAGATTGTCTAGTACTCTATTAAACAATATATATTGTGTAAATAAAAGTATAAAAATGTGTATCACTGTTATAATTTTATGGTTAAATTGTCAGAGAAAGTTTAATATGCACCATAGTGCTCAGAGATTTCTATACACCGCGGATTTTTTCGGGAGTATTTTTGTAAATTGACAAATTTAATTTAACCAATCTAATCTACATATTTGAATCTCATAGCAAACTAAATTTTATAATTTTTGAGATTTTATTACCATTTTTTCGAATTTTTTAAAACCTGTTATTTTTGGAAACAAACTACTATTTACAACATTCCAAAAATGATAGGTTTTAAAAAAAATCGAAAAAATAGTAATAAAATCTAAAAAATTATAAAATTTGATTTGCTATGAGATTTCAATATGTAGATTAGATTGGTTAAATTAAATTTGTCAATTTACAAAAATATTTTAAAAAAAATCCGCGGTGCATAGAACTCCCTATGCACTATAGTACATATTAAATTTTCTCATGTTATGCTGTGTGCTCTTTTTGGTTTTCTTCCTTTTGTTCAATACTTTCGCATAGAAAACGGGATCTATTCTTTTCAACATACACACACGTGAATGTATCGTAGACCCTTTAAAATTTGTCCTTAACAATTCAAATCGTCAGTTATTTAGCTCTATGTCCATCGATCCAGTCATCCACATTGAGCGCATGTGGAAGTTCTAAAGTCAAAGAGGTGAAGCAACCTCCGCTAGTTTTAAAAAAATAGACGAAGTTCTGAAGTCATATACACTCACATAGAATAATTTCAATGTTATTCTTGCTTTGATAGAGGAAAGTCCCAACTCTCATTTTACTGAAGTTTGCATGAGTGAGGCTAAATTTATAGTTGACTATTAAGGAGGTGTTTGATAACATCATAAGTTAGTGGAGTTAGGGACTAAAGTTAGTACTTTTGATATTAGTGTTTGAGATGAAGTTAGTAAATATTACTTCTAATGTTAGTATTAACTCCGTTGACCTCAAACTCGTTTGACAACCGTAGGTTAACAAGTTAAGTTATTAATCTAAAAATTAGGCTAATCTATAATGCATGCCAAATACCCCTGAAAATATGGACTCATTCTGGCATAATTTATAAAAAATATTGCCAATTTAAGTTATGTAAGAACAATTCCTTATCTGCAATACTAAGCACTTGTTCAAGTGGGCCCAAGCCCATTATTGTTCATTGAAGAAAACTAAGAAGTCATTTTGTTACGGTAATTGGTATTAATCATTCATCTAATAACCATCCAAATCATCTACCAGCGCTATCCAGAGGAAGCGCTCCCCTCCCTTCCCTCTCCTCCTCTTTCCGCGCCTCCCTCACTTCCCTTCCCTCCTCTTTCACAGCACCCTTCCCTCCCTCCTTTCAGCACCCCTTCCCTCATCTCCTCTTTCCGTCCCTCTTTCTTTTTAATAATCCTATATTCCTGACAGTTAGTAGTAATAAGAAATTATTTAATGGGCATAAGGGTTCAATTTGTTATGACAAAGAGAATATCTAATATTTACTAAGTCAGCAATACTAAAGAGTGTATATGTTCACTTTGTTCATCTTATGTTGTAACTATGTTGTTATATGTGTTCACTTTATATATTGAATATGATAATTATTTCATACTTAAAAAATTTGTATATATATTTAGTTTATTGTTGTAAATATCCACTTTGTTGTTGTAAGTGTTCGCTTTGTTTGTTGTATATATTCATTTTGTTTCTTTATTTAACTAATATTTGTGTCTTTTCGTTTTGTTATTGTAAGTGTTCAGTTTGTTGTTTCTAAATATTCACTTTGTTTGTTTTATTTGTTCATTTTGTTTCTTTATTTAACTAATATTTGTGTCTCTTTATTTTTTTTTTGCTGTAAGTGTTTGTTTTGTTGTTTGTAAGTGTTCATCTTAAAAAAGAGATGTGTATGGAGATAAATTAGGAAAGAGGAGAGAGGTAACAAAATGCAGAGGGAGAGGAAATGGCGTAATAAGGGGAAGAAAAGGAAAAGAGAGCAGAGATTGAGAGAAGAGGTGAGGGGAAGGGAAGGTGGGGCCAGGCCTAGAATAGGAAGGTGCAAAGAGAGAAAATTACGGAGAGAAAGATAATGCGCAGAGAGAACCGCGGAGAGATGGAGGGCATGTAGAGAGTGGATGATTTGGATGGTTTTCGCTAGATGATGTATATCAGCTCCGATTACGATTAGGACCGTCAAACGTGGGAAACGGACACAGAACATGGTTGTTTCAGTAACAAAACAACAATACTCTTTCATTTCCGTTTTGTTTCAGTAAATGAAACAGTTTTCTATTTCACTTTTGCTCTGTTCTTCATTTTTCATTGAAAATTAGTCCATATCTGTGTTTCATTTCGTGTCTTTTCATAAACGTTAACAACATCGTGTTTTTGTTTCCGTTCCGTTTCTGAAAACGAAACCATTTCCTCATCCGTTTCTGTTTCGTTTTGGATGGAACGGAATGAAAACGTGCAAAACGACATTACGTTTACAGCCCTAATTAAGATGTATAATTGAAATGAAATATTAATCTATCAAACTAATAAGCGCGCGATTTGTTAATTGTTACTGTAACGAGGAAAGAAAAAATAAAAATTATATTTCTTTCTTACATTAATTAGTTGTACGAAAGTTCAATCATCCTATGTTTTGTGGTACTCCATGATGGAATGCCAAAGTGGTAAGAACTACAAACCATGATCTTCCTAATTAATTTGATTATTTAATTAATACTTGACAGTGTGACAACGAATGAGACTTTGGTGATCATAAGCATGTAAGCATGCATTCTGTTTTTACTTGTTTTTAGCATCAATTGGATATGTTCGCCAACTCGTATATTGCATGAATCAACCGTTAAATACTTAGCCCCTCCTAGCTTATGAAACCTATTAATGCTCTTCTACTGTAAGAGATGATATTACTGTATACACCAAAAGATAAAAATCTCTTTCCACATTATATAAAGAGAAGGTTCCGGTGCCACAACTTTAGAGTGCCACAAATGTCACAACTTTATTTTTCATCAATAAAATATAATTATTAGATATTGGAGAAAACTATGTTTTTATAACAGGTAAGGAAGAGATTGCCTCAATTGTGCGCTGATGCACTTAGGCTGTAGTCCACACTTTTGTATTAAACGGAAAAGAAAGATTGGGAGAGTAATGGAAACTCTTACTCCTCAAATTTGAAGGGACAAAAAGCAATGCATATAGAATGAAATATTTCCATTATTTCTATTTCTATTAAAATCTGGAGCAGATTAAGGGTGCGTTTGGCATTGTTGAGTTTAGTAGGGTTACTCGCGTAAGGTTAGTACTTTTTAGGGTTAGAGGGGTAGAATGGTGAGGGTAGTGATTTGATGGGGTTAGTGCTAACTTAAGGTTAGTGAATGTTGTTTGGCGCGGTATGTTGAGGTTAGTATTTTAAGATTAGTAACTATTAGTGTTGTAATTATTATTAACTATTATTAATTAGTAGTTATTAATAACTATTAATTTTAATAAAAATTATTATTATTAATTATTAACTATAAATTATAAAAAATAAACCATTATTAATTATTATTATCATTATTATAATAACTATTATTGAATATCGTTATAATTATAATTTTACATTAAGGATTATTTAAATTTATACAATTATTATTACTATAACTATTATCAACTATTAATTATTATAAACATTACCAAAATTATTAATATTATTTATTTTTAATTATTAATTACTTTAATTATTATTATATTAACTATTATTAATTATTAATTAATAATTATTATTAATTCTCATTAAATATTAATAAATAATTAATATTACAATAACTATTATTGATTATTATAAATATTACCATAATTATTAATTAATATTATTATTTATTTTGAATTTTGAATTACTAATATTAATTAGTTACTAATTATTATTTATTTAATATTTATTGTTATTAATTTTTTATTTAAATATTTATTTTTAATGATTAATTACTATTAATTATTAAATAAATAATAATAATTATTACTTATTAAATATTATTATTAATTATTTTTATCATTATTATTGTAATTATTTTATTAATTTTTATTTTAAAATTTTATAATCATTATAAATTAGTTCTTATTATTTATTATTATATATTAATTACTATTTATTAATTGTTAATTAGTATTAATGATTAACTATTATTATTTTTTATATATTATTAATTATTAAATATTAATTAATATTAATTTTTATCAATTATGAATTATTATTCGTTAATTATTAATTACATAATAAATTATTATTATTATTAATTATTATAATTAATATCAATTATCATTATCAATACCAAATTAACACTAACTTTCGAGTCGCTAACCCGACTAACTCACCCTTCCATTGAGTTAGTGGGTTAGCGAAAGGTTAGTGCTAACCTCTGCTAACCTATTTTTATTTGGCAAACTAACCTTGGAAAATATTAGTCACTAACCAAGGTTAGGACTAACCCCAACGTTGCCAAACACACCCTAAGTATTTAACTTCACTTTCCTTCCCATACCCTTCCCTCCGATTTTTGGTTCTGATAATAGAAATGGAGCAGGTTAATTGTTTAACTTCACTTTTCTTCCCATACCCTTCCCTTCGATTTTTAGTTTTGGAGCAGACCCTGGCAAGCAGAGTGAATATTTCATGGCTGACTAATTATAGGGTTAGGGAAATAGATTGCCCTTCAGCAAAAGTGATTATTCCACGGTGCCGTTTTAATTTTTATTTTCACAATGCTGACATAAGCTGTCAACGAAACTGCCATTTAAATTTTGTAGGAAACTGTCGTATCACAGTCAACTAAATTGCGAATTACAATGTATAGATGTTAAAATTTTACTTTTTTTATGCTTGAAACAAATTAATTAAGGTTGACATTAGTTATCCGTTCTGAGTCTCATTTACTCTACTTGACCCCTGCTTTATTATTTAATTCAATTTGCCAATTTATCTCTACTAATAAAAACATTAATGCAAAGGCCTATCCAAACTATATCAAAGGTCTATTCAATTTTGAGTCCAAAAGTGTATCCAAATGTTTTTTTTTTTTTTTTTGAAACAAGTGAGCATAAGCTCACCACTCTTTTCATTAAAACGAAAAAAACAGTCTATTACAATCCTCTTTCAACCATCAATCCAAATGTTAATTTCTACTACTTATATAAAGCATCAATGCAAAAGTCTATCCAAATTATATCAAAAGTTTATCCAATTTTGAGTCCAAAGGTGTATCAAAATGTAAAATTGTGTGGGTTTGACGGCTGAGATCTAGCCAACTTAATCACAACGGCTATAAGAAATTGTGTTGGTACAGATTAAAACTTCCAAGGATAGCTCAAACTAAATGAACATGATCTCTTCTCAACTAAAAACAATGGGTGAAGTACTTCATCAAAATCCTTGACTAGTTTGGATGCCTCAGATTAATTATTTCCTAAATTCTGCGGCTCAGAAACAATTTGTTTCCAAAGTACAAAACTCAAGATATCTAAGTTTCCAAAAGAGGAGACATTATGGAAATCCTTGGAAAATAGTAAATCTTCATTATCCCTTGCTTATGAGGACGATAAATCCACATTAATCAATAAATATCGGTTTCAAAATTAGTATATTACTTTGTGATGTAGGGTGATGGTGGTTTATGGTGATGCAATGGCATGTCAAATTGATATTTCAAAAGGAAAAAGCCTGTCAAGCAATCATAGAACTTCCAAATAGTTCAACGAGATTTCAAAAGTGATGCAATGGCATGTGAATGCATATGATTTTATTAAACTTCCTCCAAATGTTTATTGAGTTAAATTATAAGTATATTAATTTCAAACTGGGAGAGGACTGTAGAATTACATCAAATCGCAACGGTTGTGTTCCTGTTCTGTGCGCGATGGATTAGATCTGGACCGTTCGCCTCCGCTGCACCTTCCGTACCCATTCTGCTTTGGTCTCTCGCGAAACTTCTTTCTCCCTTTCCCTTTTCATCGATGGATTAGATCAGCACCAGATCTTTTTTTTTCACTGTTCCACTTCTTCTGATCGCCACCATCTTCCCCTCTCTTCTTGGCCGGACGGAGGTGGGGGTGGAGAAACCAGTAGCGATCCTGCTCATGGCCGTTCCTGTGGCAGTGATTGCAGTCCCTTTGGCCTTCTTTGGGCTCCGTCTTCAGCCTAGGTTTAGGGTTTTGACAGTGTGAGACCTTGGCAGCCATCGCGTGGCTCTCTGCTGAAACGTCAGGGGAGTAATTCGTGGCAAGCCTTCCTCAATCCTCTTGGTGGATCTTATCCACCGCCTCTGTCTCTCCTGTTGTGTTATATTGGTTAGATTTCCATATGTGCTCTCGAATTTGCTCTTTGCTTTCCTGGATTCATCGTTTTGTTTTATCCCCCTTCTTTTGTAAGTTGATTTTTTCATTATTTTTTTCCCTTTCTTCGACTGTGGCAGGGTATCGTCTCATGGCTTTTCTTCTTATCTTAAATGTAGGTTTCTTACATTTGTTCTTTCTCTCCACCGAGTGAGCACCGATTTGGTACGAACTACTTTCTATTTGGTTAGTTCAAAAGAAATTCTGGGTAATTGGTTTCTTAGTTGCAGTGAGTGGATTAAGACATATTTTGATGGGTTAATCATCGCTCCAACTATCTATTTGTAAAATTAGAAAATAATTTGTTGTAAGAAATTTGGTTCAGTTACTAAATTTTACTTCTCATTTTTTACTTTTTGTTCACTGTATCACAATTAATTTGAGATTTTTGTGGATTTTCCTTTTTTTTTTGTGGGTGAGGCAAATTTGGTAACTGAACCAAAATTTTGGCTTACACTATTTTTTGAGCATTTTAATTTAGGGTGGACGCTGGTTGCAGCTGAAAGCTAGCACTTGGAGTCATTTGCATGACGGTTCCAAGATAACAATAATAATTCCATTAGTTTTTTTTTAGACAATTCTCAATCTGCTTGTATATATGTGTATTTTTCTTCTTTGCCAGCAGTGTTATTTTCAGTTTTGTTCTAATTTGTATTATCATAGACAAAAGATAATGCTTCTTCTTCTTTCTCAATTACAGCCTGTTCGGTGGGAGTTGAGCCAATGGTGCTATTGCTTTGTTCTCAATTAGTAGGGTTGTGCTATGCCTTGGCGTTATTATTTGTGTTTTCTTGCCTTGCCTTTTATCGATGTATGTTTTTTTCTTTGTCTTGGTCCTGCTTTTGTTTAGGTCAATTTTCTTTTCTCCATTGGTAGTTTCTCGGTGGATGGACACTGACTAAGATGTCAGTCAACTCAGTAAATTTATCTAGGTTACATCACTTCACAGAATTGATCACTCAGTAAACAAAATGTAAATAAAACTAAATAGAAAATAGGAAGTGCAAGGGTAAAACAAATGACAGAAAAAGGTGAAAAAAAGGATAGGAAAAGGACTGAATAAAACTAATGGTGGCAGACAAGTATAGATCTCACCTCAATCACAGTCCTTATGGAAATTCTCAGCATCCCACGAGTGAGCGATTATTCGCTGCTGGTAATAATCCCACGAGTGAGCGATTATTACTGAACCTCAGTCCTCGGTCCACCAAATAACCACCAAAATAAAACAAAAAAAATGACGGCCAAATCTGTACACAAAAAAAAAAAAAAAAAAAAAAAATATGTATATATATATATATATATATAGAGTTTTGCTACGGTGAGTCGCGACACACCAGGCCTTTGGTGCGTCACGATCCAGACCCTACGATTCGCGTCAAGATCCGTGCAGATCCAGAGCGCTGATGGATTTCAAAATTCTCCGTTCCGTCTGTTTTTTTCTCTCCGTCTGCCTAATCCCTTAACTCGCGACTCTCTCTCTCTTCTCTAAATCGCAACACAGACAGATCGCCTCCTTCTCAAAACCCTAGAAAACAAAGGAGCAGATCGGAGAGGACAAAGCAAATCGGAGCGCCTCCTCCATTCCGTCTGTCTCTCTCTACTTTGAGACTCTCTCTCTCTTCTAAATCTCAACAAATCTGAGGCTGAGGCTGCGCCTCCTCAAACCCTAGAAGAAAAGAGCAGATCGGAGAGTGGATCGAAGTTGAGGCGTGCGTATTAGGAGAGTGGATCGTACTCGAGACACCTACGCCAAAGCACCTCCCTCTCCGCCAAAGCCTCCAAATAAGTACTCTCTTTATCCATAAATTTGCTAGATATGTTTATTGTAAGTTGAATTTGTTCCCTAATTTGTTCTTAATCTGTTTTAAACCAACTACTGTACTGTCCGTATGCATTTTTGTTCCCTAATTTTTTCCAATTTTTTCCAATTTTTCCAATTTCATTTTCTAGCTTTCGTTTTCTCTATTGGAATCGATCTATATATATGAGTAGTCTGAATATTATAAACTTCAGTACGTTTATTTATGATTTTTTTTAAATTAAAATTAAGAGAAACACATGTTAAGGGAATTATAGAAGCATATACCTTAATCAGTGCATTGGATACCCTATAAGCACCAAATTAGCACGAGAGGATTGTATTATTAAGGGAATTATAGAAGCACATATCTTAATCAGTGCTATTGCTTAATTCAATCCTTGTCTTCTTCTCTACTGGTACACGATTACCAGCATAGTAAGTCTTCTCTACTGGTATTCAATAAAATCATTTCAATTTCCCTTTATCCCAACTTTTCAATGTACTGTAATGTCATTATTTTTCCAACTAGTAAGTTCCTTTCAGTATTTTTTCAATAGTAATGCCATTATTTCTAAATTACATGATTTACTAACTAGTAAATTGTTATTGCGATGTAGGAATGAGCAGTCAAAGCAATTGGAAAGAGCGACCAAACCCGCTATGTGTGCGGTGTGATAACTACACTGTAGTCAAGTTGTCCACCACTCCAAAAAATCCCGATCGAGAATTTTTCTCATGTACTAATAGAGGATGTCAGCAATTCAATGGATGGTGCACTCCTTCTGAGAATCTCCGATTTATGAAAGAATTAAAAGGTCTAATTCGTTGGCTTATCAAAATTGGCATCATAATTATTCTGTTGTTGGTGATGATTTTGTTTAAATTGTAATGTGTATTTAAATTGGGTGTATTAGTATTTACATTGCTGGTGAAGTTCACAATTGGGTGTAGTTAGATTAATGGCTGCTTAGTGATGTTAGTTTAATGTTGGATTGACTTAGAATGCTTGTAATGATATATGCAATTTCATTAGTATTCTCTATGTGTTATGCTTGTAATGATATATGCAATTTCATTAGTATTCTCTATGGCTTGCTGCTTTTATTCCTTTTTTTCAACAATTCGAAAAATTGAGTTCTTATTTTTCTTAAACTGTTAGCAATTCTCTGTTAGCAATTTAGAGAGACTGTGCTTGAATGTAATTCTTGTTTTAATTAGGTAGTAGTGTTTCAACAATTAGAATTCTAATTGTTTTGGCCGGAGTCACTGGATTGTCATGTGATTACTCCTAATGTAACCTGAGAAACAATGTGCAATCAAAAGAAAATGAATTAATCACGGTGATGGTACAAACATATCTCTGAACCACATTGCAAAACAGAACAATAAAGCAACAAACATATCTCTTAAAGCAACAAACAGCTTAGAAATTAACTCTGAACCAGTAAAGCAACAAACAGCGATAGGTGTTCAATCAATTAAATTAAAATGAAAACAAAAAAAAAAAAGTTCAAGAGCCATCCAGTGATAGGTCCCAGTCCTCTGGTCTCCAGTCCAAGGTCTACAAGTTTGACTCTGTAAAAATGTGTAATGAAAACAGATGATAAGCAAGTGGAAAAAAATGTGTAATGAATACAAGTAGAGACTGAAAGTGGTATAAATAGAAGTTAGGACCAGATCAGCATTTGTTACCTTTTGCACTGCTCCATTGTGTGAAAACAGAAGCTTCACTTGTCTCCATTTCCAAGAGCCTAATTAAATAATAGTATCAAAATTATATACTTTACATTTGATTTAAATAAAATACAAAGGACCTAATTAATTAAACTTAGTATCTTCACTTACCATTGGGCATGTTCTTGCATTGTGACCCGCTATCTTTTTACAGATTTTGCATCGGCGTCTTTTCTTCACCCCGACATCAGCTGCTGGTTTAAATCTAGTAGGATTCTTCCTTTTTCCTTTGCATTGTGACACATATGGGTCTTTGACCACCAAAGCAGTATATGGATTTTCAACCGAAAATGAGTCTGATTCCTTATCGGATTCTATTATATCTTCAAATTCTCCTTTCAAATCATCAATCCTACACTTTAATCTTGAAAACAATTCAGCCGACTTAGACCCTATCACAGCCAGCTTGTTAAATTCAGATTTCAAGGTTGCTAGCCTATATTCTTCCAATTGTTGTGATTCATCTAAACTTGTATGCCAATTTCTATTTTTACAAACAGCATTTGCATCTTTAGTCCATCGTTTCAGCACATAATGATCAGGGAGATGCAAGAAACCGACATGTTGCATCACTTTAATTGCATGAGAACATAACAGCCCTTCAAATTCAAACCCTTTGCAATTACAAGAAAACATTTCTGTTGGTATATCGACCTCAACTACATAAGTTTCAGGGATCCAATTTTTAATAAAAGGGTGAAATTGGATCACAACCTCATATTTTGCATCCTTCTCAACCTCCTTGACAGAACCAATAGTACTTTCCAATACCAACTCTCTAAAAACAGCAAAGACACACCTTGTATAAACTCTACGGCCTTCGACCTCTATGACATATCGGGTTTTAATATGTGGTATTTCATTGATACTTCTCAAATCCTCATCACTTTCTCTTTGATAAATAGACTCTATCATGTTTTCAGTCCTTTTAACAAATTGAAAAATAGAAGTGTGAGCTTTGACCCAATTTTTAAAAATAGCATTCATACTCTCACTCCTTTGTGTAGTAGACATCTCAGCAAAAAATGTACCTCGAAAGTAGGCGGGGACCCATTCGTGCCTAGTCGCAAACATTGTCTTTAGGTGCTTCACATTACCCAATTTATGCTTATCAACCATTGCTGCCCATTGGTCCTCAAAATCATCAACTGTCAAGCTACGGTTGATTACAGCAGCCAACTCATCCTTGAAACCATCTTTTTCACCATATAATACTCCTAAATGCTCTCTGGCTTTTCTCATGACATGCCATTGACAGCATCTGTGCAGAGTAGATGGAAATACCTCTTGAATGGCCTTTCTCATGGCTGGATCCTGATCTGTAATGATAGAATTTGGGTGTTTTCCATGCATAGCAGCCAACCATGTTCTAAACAACCAAACAAAATTTTTAGATTCCTCACATCTAAGTAGAGCCATACCAAATAAAATTGATTGCCTATGATGGTTTACCCCAATAAATGGTGCAAATGGCATAGTATACTTATTTGTGTTATATGTTGTATCGAATGTTACAACATCCCCAAATTCTTGGTAGGATCTTCTTCCCCTTCCATCCACCCAAAACAGATTTCTTACAACACCATCATCATCAATATCTACTTCATAAAAAAAATCTTTATCTACCTCTTGTTTCTTCCTAAAATAAATAAGAGTAGTCTCAACATCACGCCCAACAAGTTTACGATTTTCTTGTGATATCCTATTACTAACATCCTTCTTCTTGAACCTTATATTCCCTTTCCCACCACTTTGAGATGCTATGTATTCTACTATTTTTGAAGGTTCCACATTTTGAGCATTTAAATCACAGATCATCTTTTCATCCTCTTCACTTATGCGCTTTTGGGAACGAAGACCGCGCATCTTGCTAGGTGAGGTAATCAGTTCATGGCAATGCTCCTCCACAAATACACTAACTTCCCAAAGCCCATTTTTCATACGTCTAACTCTAAGAGAAGCCTTGCATCCAACTCTAGTAATTGACTTGATCTTTTGTGGACTCTTGTCAAGGCTTACACTTCCAATTGGCATTTCAAAATTCTTTTGCTTCTTACAAATTCCTTCCTTACTACAAACAAACCTTTGTGATGATGGTCCTGTCCTTGAACTTGACTTACTAGATTTTCGGACACTAAAACCAACTCGTCCTGCGTATGCATTGTAAAAATTATATGCATCTTCTGTTGAACTAAATATCATACCGAGATATGGCTTAGTAGGCTCATCATGGGACTGATCTTCTTCATCATAGAAATTTTCTTCATCATGGCAATGCTCTTCTTCATCAGGGCTAAGCTCTTCTAACCGACAAAGCTCTTCTAAATGACAAAGCTCTTCAACCCCCATGTAAGGATCGCAAACACCCATCTGTTGAAATCAATTTGTGAATACTCAATAATTTTCATCTCCAATAAATAAAAATATGCAAACAATAAAATAGAGAGAAAACTTTAGCTTATATATACCCGCAATTGAACTTGCTCGTCATCCCCGACACCGTTTGTTGACCCAGAAGTTGACATATTCTTCTCTGCTGAAAATCAGAAAAAGCAATGAAGAGCTTAGCATTGGATGTACTGCTGAAAATTTCTTCCAACAGTTGCAATTTGGGTGCAGTAAAATGGCAGCATTGCGATGGGCCATGTTTAATCATTATCAATTATTATTTATTTAAAGGCTAGATGTTATCAGTTTTTTTTTTTTGTTTCAGAAAAAGTAAGATTTCAAACAATTTGGATCATGTCTAAAAGAGGATTTAGAATGTGAGAATTATAATAAGGAGATGAGCTACGTTTTTTTTTGCGAACTCGGTTCTCAAAATCTGAAAATCAGCCAAAAAAGTACAATAACAGTTAAAAAACGAAATAAAGGTTTATTAGTACCAGGAAAGCTCGAAAAGTTGTCTGAATATGAGTAGTAGCTTGATTCTCCCTAGCAGTTTCTTCAGCCTCGAGGAGGACGAGAGCACACCTGCGGAGGAGAGAGAGACGGAACTGGTGGTGCTTTCCGATCTAGGTTTTGAGGAGAGAGAGATGGAATTGCGGAGGAGAGAAGGAGGCGATCTGTCTGTGTTGCGATTTGAGAAGGAGGCGATCTAGGGTTTTGAGAAGGAGGCGATCTGTCTGTGTTGCGATTTAGAAGAGAGAGAGAGTCGCGAGTTAAGGGATTAGGCAGACGGAGAGAAAAAAACAGACGGAACGGAGAATTTTGAAATCCATCAGCGCTCTGGATCTGCACGGATCTTGACGCGAATCGTAGGGTCTGGATCGTGACGCACCAAAGGCCTGGTGTGTCGCGACTCACCGTAGCAAAACTCTATATATATATATATAGAGAATGGATAAAATACACTGATGTGTACGGATCGTCCCCGTACACATCAGTCGTTTTTCAAGATCCGAAATTCAAACGGTCAATCCGAACCGTTCAACTTGTTCTTTATATTGAAAAACTCTTGCAGACCAAATTTTACATTTTTTCGAATTTTTTTGCTATATATTATGATATTTTCAAATTGGAGGGCCTGAAATACTCCAATTATAGTGTTTTTTGAAAATATCATAATAAATAGCAAAAAAATTCGAAAAAATGTAAAATTTGGTCTATCTAGGTTTTTCAATATAGCGAACAACTTGAACGGTTCGGATTGACCGTTTGAATTTCGGACCTTGAAAAACGACTGATGTGTACGGGGACGATCCGTACACATCAGTGTTCTATATCAACTCTCTCTATATATATATATATATATATATATATATACCGCAATCAATACTGCATAGTATGCTATTACTTTGTCTGACTATAGACCACTACCTATCTGTACCAGTTCTCATGCACCACCAATTTATTAAAAAAAAAAGTATAAACGATCGCTGGCAAGCATGATAGTTAGCTAAACAATCAATGTATTGAAATAAACAAGCATGACATTAAACAAAAAATCAATGTAGTAAGGAAGGCAAGCAAATAAACAAGCATGACATTTAAAATTATACATATCTGTTGCAGTTTAATTTTTTCCTTTCAAAAAAAAAAAAAATACTGTACTAAACCAAACAACATTATCGTTGTAAGTTAATCTTACATCGCGCGGAGCGCGATGCATTAGCTAGTTATATATAAAACCAAAAATTATTTCTTCCCCAGCACAAGTGCATATTTGCTTGCCTTCCTTACTACAATAAACATTCATCCAATAATTTGACCTACAAATTCCAAATGCAGGGGCCGTTTGGATCGCTTAGGAATTTGAGGAATAGTCTATTTCTAGGCGGAAAATATTGGGAAGTGTGTAACTTTGTGAAGAGTTTGGATGGTTAGGAATAAATTTCCGCCTAGGAATAGGCCATTCCTCAAATTCCTAAGCGATCCAAACGGCCCCGCAATGACTAGTACTTTTTGAATGCCCGTAAGACATGATTTACAAATTACAAATAAGTGGTCAGCCTAACCTTTTCAATATCTAGTGCCAATTTATAGATATCAAAATCAAGAGAGGATTAACCCTCCAAAGCCCCCATTCAATTCCACCATCGATTTATTCCTCAAGCATCATTTCACCTCCGGAGAATTATGGCATTTTCTAATAGCACGATCCCTGAATTCCTCACATCTCATTGAAGTTGCAAATGTAAATAACCAACTCCACCAATCCCCAAATTAAACCCATCTGACTCTTTGACATCAATTTGAGTCTAGAAAGAACATAACCAGTAGCAACCGTACGGCTTACTGTTCTAGCTCTTGGTACAATCAATGAATCATAGCTTTATGGTCTGGACTCTGGAGAGAGCAAAAATAGGTCATAGGGTTTAAGGGGAACAACTTTTAGTCTCGAAAAGGGGGAAAAGAAAAGGTGGTGGAGGTGTCGTTATGTTTCATCAGAGAACGATGATGAACGAACATGGCCTCTGTTGACGGACTGGAAGAGCAAGATGGCCTTTTTATTTTCCAGTTCGCAACTCTTCTATTATCTCTGTTTCTTTCTCTGAATGTGGGACCAGAAGCAACTGAATGGAGACATTATGAGATTCACCAGTTCGCATCTGAGCCTAATTTTAGCCCAATTAAAGCCCATATCCGAATTTTCTACCAGGTTAAAATCGGAGTGTGACATTGTCAAAAACTCAAAATCGGACCCTAAATGTACTTAATTACAAATGAAAATTGATTACTGTAAGTCTGTAATCTGAAGTTTTGCGTCACTAGAACAAAAGGAACACATAAAATAGACAAGATGAATATATAAATAATCAAAGTGAATACATATAAACAAATAAGTTCTATAAAAATAAGTTGAATATGTATATAAAAATCTGAACAATAAATGACATAACTTATTTGTTTGTATGTGTTTCACATTGATAATCTATATGTTCACCTTGTCTATTTTATGTGTTTAATTTGTTCAAGCGATGACAAAACTACATATGACAGTTATAATTTCTCATTACAAATATATATAACAAAAATGAATTGGCTATAGAAAATTTTTTAAAAGTATAAAATTAATGAATTCCCTAACAAAAACGAAGTTAAACTTAATAATTATCAATTTAGTGCTTGTTTTGTGATCACGTGTAGACATTCTCAAGTGAATTATTAATCTTCGCTTTATGGTTTAGGGCTGTGGCAAAAATAAGATTAAAATCTTCAAGTTAGTGAACTAACATGCATGCTAATCTAATATCGCCAAATAAGTTTGAAATTAGTGAAATTAGTACTAACCTAGACTAACCCGCTACCTCAATGATTTGGTGAGCTATTATTGCTACCACTAGTGTGTTTAGGAATGTTCGATCCTTGAACAAGCATGTTCACAAACTATTTTTTTTTAAGATAAATTAGGGGGTCAAACTTCCCAACTTATTTTTAAATTAAATGTCTATGAAAGACTCCCCAGTCGGATTTCGAACGTGCGACCTTTTACTCAAGATGCGTTGCTCTTTGCCACTAGATCAAGAGCCGGTTCTCATTCACAAACTATTTTAGTTCTAAGATTTCTAGAAATAAGAAATAGGCTTATTTTTCCGAAGAAATAGTTCTTGAATGTTTGGCTGTTGACATGCATGATTCATGAACTAGCTAGTTCACTAGTTCACATGTGGTGTCAAACCCACTCTATATTTCTCTCTTTCTAATTTCTAATTTTTAATTTAAGTCGAGAATATTTGAAATTTTTTTATGTTTTAAAAGTTTTAAATTTTAAATTTTAAAAATTTATATTTTAACTTTTGAATTTTGAATTTAACAATTATAAATTATTTTCAAATTTAAAAAAGATTTAGAATTTTAAATTTAAATTTTTTTAATTTGCAAAATTTAAAATCTTTAGACTAAAATAAATGTTGTGAGTAAATGCACTAATTTGATTACTAAGGTCAACCTATCACACCACATGGCATATTGACTGACTATTAATTATTACTGCATTTTTCTAACTTTAAACTTTGCTAATTTAAACCCTCAATTTCAATAACTTATGTGATGTCAAACGTAAATTGCACCCTTGGGTTTGTGCTCATTATAGATATGGAGCATATGGTCCATTTTGCGATCGATCCTTCATTATTCTAGCAAGACTTGCAAAGGAACCAAGCTAAGGTTGAACACTTCCCCTACACTGGAAATAATCAAATATTGTAGAATTTCAATTATTTATAAAAGGAGAGTTTTGACACTTTCTTAGCATGGAGCTTTCTCAGTTTGTCAACTCATTCTTAGCTATATATTCACGATTTGTGTAACTTCGTCTAGTCTTGTTGTTTAATTTTCTCTTTTCTATTCTTTTTGCTTTTATATTTTTTTTATTATTTTATATTTTATTTTAAATTACTTTACGAAGCTCCACATCATCAATTGTGATATTATGATATATAAGAAATATGTAGCATGGATTTAAATATAATCTAAATGTGAAAATTTATCTGCTAGCTTCGTTAAACTTAAATCTATGTATAATTAATTACTCTTGATATATATTTAATTTTATGGGTTCACACTCAATAAATGTCAATCATGTACTTATGTCAAGTCTATTTTGACAAGTGATCCTTACAAATTTAATTTAAAAAAAAATCACAAAATATTTTTAGTGAGATGTAAATCTGTAAAATTTTCCTTGCTTAAGAGTTATTGTAAAAATTCAGCATTGATATGGTGCCTTTTACGATCCTTCAACCTCGTAAGGCTTCAAAATGAACAAACCATATAGTGAGGGGCGTCGCTCTGGGCAACATACTTTTTTCTTCGAGCAACATTATTTTTTTCTAAAATGACCAAATTATTCTTTGAACGGTCCATCTGATGAATACACCAAACTCTGCTGTGAAAAATATAAGGATATTTTTGTCCTTAAATGTTGCTCAAAGAAAAACACCGGTTGTCCAAATCACCACCCTATAGTGAGACACTTAACTTGGATTTTAACAAAAAAAAAAAAAAAAAAAATACCGTTGAACTTGGCAATTTCCAAAAAGGACAGATTGTTGACATTCTTTAATATGCATGTCACTTTCTTAATATATCACTTGAAAGTAATTATACCCAAAGTTTTGCTTTCTCGGTATGTCAACTTAATTACCTTTTCAACCAACCCGCAACCTCAACTTGGTCTAATTTCTAGTAGTCTTCATGATGTTCTCCTTTTTTTTTTTTTCCGTCCCTTTTTCCCTTTTTTTTTTTTTTTTCCCCTTTTTAGATGCACGTACCCTGATAATAAAATCATTTGGAGTATATATTCTTTTTACTATGTCGATAGCATGCATGAATATAATATGCTAGAATGAAATTAAATTTACGACATAACTGTAGATGTACGAACTCCATACAAACTTAAATCTAGAAAAAATATGCACTTAATACAAATAAATGTATAATTTAACATATAATAATATTAAATTATTAATTATATATGGATAATAGATATTGTGCTGTATAAAGCACCGATTGACTGGTGTTTTGGTCTCCTAGATCGATACTTTGAATTTCAGACAGTCGAACCAAACATTTTCCATTGTGTTCTTAACATGAAAATCTCATTAAAAATAAAATTTTATACTTTTTCGATCTTTTTTACTCTTTCTTATGATTTTTTTTTTAAAAATTATGAAATATTGTAAAAAAATAAAAAATATATAAAATTTGACTTCCCAACGAAATTTCAATATGAAAAAACTAATATTAATCATTTGAAATTCGAAAATGGGGATCAGAAATACCAGGGTGGCAAGTAGAATACTAGAATGTTCTCAAATCTGAGTTAACTGTCCGTTTATAGTAAGAAAAATTAAAGCCGGCCCATATGTGCAAATTCACTTCGTTTCCTGCCAAGAGAAAAATTTCCCCAGTAGTGAATGCAATCAGGTATATATTCCCGCTTATACTGCCACAAAAGAACAATTAATTCAACTAGAACTATTAAATATTAATAGCCTCAAAATCACTGTACGTCCATGCCAAGAAAAAATTTCCCCCAGAAGTGCAAATCCTATATATATAGATGTATATTCCCCCATATATAGCCACAAAAGAACTATTCAACTAGAATTTTTAAAATATATATATAATTTACCTATAAAATTCAACTGTAATATTATACGTAATTGTTAGTTTTAATGAATGAAATGCTAATTCGAGCAAATGATTCCGCCTACGATTTTAAGAGACGAAGGCAATTAATTAGGATTAAGCTCATCAGCTCCCCTGTTAATTTCAGAATTAATTTTTCATCGTAAATATCTTTTTGTTAAATTCTTAAACGTAATTATTAATGATAAATTATTTAAATTTTGGGCATCGATATATCTTTGTGAGAGAAACAAAGTTAACTTTCGTAAATCGACGTACACCGAAGTGTAGGTGGATGTCAGTTAATTGTTTTCTTCAGAGGAGATGAGGACTAAAGTTTCGACTTAGCCCAAGTCTTAATCGGTTTGTCATACGTAGAAAATATCTAAGGTCGTAGCTAAACTGTACCACCACATAATATACATTGGTAAAATAATAAATTAATTATATATCAAGCTTATGTTTTATATATATAGAGTATCCCAGCGCAGTACCGGCACATCGATTTATTCGTCGAGACTAGACAAATTACTTAATTACTTAAAAACTCTCTGAGAGGCTATCATACAGCAGGAAAGCAAAAGAGACTTCTTGCATGCGCTCCATACCCAATACATCACCATGGTGGCACTATCCTACCTTCTTCTGCTACTCGCCATGCCGTCCAGAACAAAAGCTGTTGAATCTTCGAAAATCGCTCTGCCTGGGTGCCAAGAAACCTGTGGAAATATTAGCATCCCATACCCTTTCGGCATCGGTCCAAAATGTTTCAGGGAAGGCTTCGAGCTCACTTGCAACAAAACTAATAACGGTACATTTATTCCTTACCTGGGTGACAACATCTCGATTCGGAGTATAAACCTCATGATGGGCCAGGCGACCAGTGATACCACTATATCTTCCCAGTGCTACAACAGCACGACCAAGCAAGACAATCAAATAGATTGGTATTGGGACCTGTCTATGTCGCCCTTTTGGTTTAGCCACGAGAAAAATAAATTCATGGTCATTGGTTGTGATACACTTGCATATGTAAATTTTTCCAACTATCAAAATTCCTATTTGGGTGGGTGTGTTTCAGGGTGTGGTAGCCAAGAGAGCCTGACCAATGGGTCCTGCTCTGGAATTGGCTGTTGTGAGACGGCTATTCCGGATGGAATAAAATATATCGAATTTCGGTTTGATGATAACTTTAACAATTCGAAGGTGTATTCCTTTAGTCCTTGTAGCTATGCAATGTTGACGAGTGATGATGGATTCTTGTTTAACACCCGTTACATCACCACAGACGATCTAAATAACCAAGTAATACCAGTACTCGTGCTTGATTGGACTGTAGGAGCTACAACATGTGATGTAGCACAGACTAATGAGTCCTCGTATGCATGCAAAAGCATTCACAGTGTATGTTTGAACGCAAGCTTTCCAGATTATGGTTATATCTGCAACTGCTCAGATGGTTATCAAGGCAATCCTTACCTTGAAAATGGCTGCCAGGGTCTCTCCCTCTCTCTCTCTCTCTCTCTCTCTCTCTCTCTCTCTCTCTCTATCATAGCTTTGCTCCTAAATTTGATTTCATATTATGTAGACAACTTAAACAATCTAGCATATAATTGTAGATATTGATGAATGTGCCGATGAAAATCTATGCTCCACACCAGGGAAGTGTCACAATACCCAAGGAGGATATCATTGCTCTTGTCCTTTCGGCTGGCGCAAAAACCCTAACAATACATGCCAACTCAACTTGGCACTTATTTTAGGTACAATCAAGTTTTTGATGTTGCAAGAGTTATAATTTAGAGAACTCAAATTGCATCCAAATTATGAGTTATAATAAATTTGGACACAAAACAATTAATTGCATGAAACATATGAATTAGATTACCCTGAATGTGCAGTGGCAACATGGATATTATATATATAGAAAAAATGCAGTCTCAACTATTTATTTATTAGTTTTCTTTCCATTATAATAGTTATTTATGATAATTATGGCATGGAATAATATATATGCATAAGAAAATAAAACAAAACAGTTCGCTTAAGTTAAAAATATGAGTAATGCTAGAATCAAATATATAGGACATCAAACGCGGTCCAAACATCGACCATTAAAAAATCAAACGGCCGATCCAAACCGCTCAATATGATATCTATATTGAAATATCCTTGAAAATCAAATTTTATATTTTTTCAAATTTTCTAAATATTTTTTTAGAATTTTCAAAATTGGAGGGTTCATAACTTTTTAGATTGAGCATATTAAAAAATTCTAAAAAAAATAGTAAAAAAATTTGAAAAAAATATAAAATTTAGTCTCCACAGAGATTTTAAAACGTAGAATAATTTAAGCGGTAATTTGGATCAGCCATTCTAATCTTAAAAATTAAAACTTTATCATGTCGGAATTTTGATCGCAACTCACGGAGGACTTTTTGTGATGCATCTCACCATAGCTAAACACTAATATATATATATGTAACAGAATATTTTTAGGGAGTGGCTAGTGTGTCAAACATATAAGACACAAGCACTTGTATTGCATCAATAACATGTTCTCTTTATCTATATATATATATATATATATATATATATATATATATATATATATATATAGTTTTGCTATGGTGAGTCGCGACTCACCAGAGGGTCAGTGAGTCGGGCTCAAAACTCCTAGATATGGTTCAAAATGACCGATCCAAACCGTCCAATACGATCTCCTTATTGAAATCTCCATACAAATCAAATTTTACATTTTTTCGAAATTTTTAAGTATTTTTTTCGGATTTTTAAAAACTGCTGTTTTTGAACGATTCAGAACTAATTAGATTAACGATTTTCTAAAATTTCAAAAAAATGCTTAAAAATTTCAAAAAAATGTAAAATTTGGTCTGCATGGAGATTTCAATAGGAAGATCGTATTGGACGGTTTGGGTCGGTCATTTTGGACAAAATCTAGGAGTTTTGAGCCCGACTCACAGACCCTCTGGTGAGTCTCGACTCACCATAGCATAACTCTATATATATAGAGAGAGAGAGAGAAATAATGGATAAAATACACTGATGTGTACGGATCGTCCTCGTACACATGAGTCATTTTTCGAAATAAAAAATTCAAATAGTCAATCCAAACCGTTCAAGTTGTTCTCCATATTGAAAAACTCTTACAAACCAAATTTTACATTTTTTCAAATTTTTTTTATATATTATGATATTTTCAAATTGGAGGGCCTGAAATACTCCAATTATAGTGTTTTTTTTAAAATAGCAAAAAAATTCGAAAAAATGTGAAATTTGGTCTATTTGGATTTTTCAATATGGAGAACAACTTGAACGGTTCGGATTGACCGTTTGAATTTTGGATCTTGAAAAACGACTCATGTGTACGGAGACGATCCGTACACATCAGTGTACTATATCCATTCTATATATATATAGAGGTGGGCTAAAGTGCCATAGATGGCACAGAGGGTCCCGTGCCATAGAATCGTTTTTTAAGATCCAAAATTCAAATGCTCAATCCGAATCGTTCAAGTTATTCACCGTATTGAAATACCCTTGGAGACCAAATTTTACATTTTTTCGAATTTTTCTGATATTTATTATGATATTTTTAAAAAAATGTTATAATTGGAGTATTTCAGACCCTCCAATTTGAACATATAAAAATAAATAGCAAAAAAATTTAAAAAAATGTAAAATTTGGTCTCCAATTGTATTTTAATATGGTGATCAATTTGAACGGTTTGGATTGACCGATTGAATTTCGGATCTTAAAAAAATAACTCAAAAAAGACATCTATGGCATTGTCATCTATGACACTTTAGCCCACCTCTCTCTCTCTATATATATATATATATATATATATATATATATCAATAAGAAAAAAATATATACATGTACAACTTCGGATCGATGACATAGATGCATGCTTCTCCCTAGCTCTGATAGATTTACCAACAATATATGAATTCATAATATTAAAGATAGTACTTTACTCAATATTACAACTTTTTCTTCCAGTACTAATTATAGCATGCTTGTACTTTGTACTGATTACTGCAGGAATTTGTGCTAGTATTGTCGCTCTCTCATTTCTTGGGTTTGGCATATATGTGATTCAAGAAAGAATAAAAATTTCTAAGGTAATGAAGAAGTATTTCGATCAACACGGAGGATGGATTCTATTGGAGAAGATTAAATCAACCCAAGGATTTGGTTTTACAATCTTCACGAAGCAACAAGTAGAACAAGCAACAAACAATTTTGAAAATGTAAATATTCTTGGCTATGGAGGACAAGGCACTGTCTACAAAGGAATTCTAAATGACCAAACTGTTGCCATAAAAAAATGCAAGATAGTCGATGATAATAAGAGGAAAGAATTCGGTAAAGAGATGCTTATTCTTTCTCAAATTAACCATAAGAATATTGTAAAACTTCTTGGTTGTTGTCTAGAAGTCGAGGTGCCTATGCTAGTATACGAGTTCATCTCAAATGGTACACTTTTTGACTACATCAATAATAAAAGACGAGAATCTCACATTACTCTCACAACTCGTCTGAGAATTGCTCAAGAATCAGTAGAAGCACTTGCCTACTTACACTCATCGGCGTCTCCTCCAATTTTCCATGGAGATGTAAAGTCTACAAATATTCTTTTAGACCAAAATTATATGGCAAAAGTGTCTGATTTTGGAGCCTCAATACTAGCTCCAACAGATGAAGCACAAATGGTGACACTCGTGCAAGGAACATGCGGGTACCTCGATCCTGAATACCTACAATCTTGTAAGCTTACTGACAAGAGTGATGTATATAGCTTTGGCGTTGTTCTTTTGGAGCTTGTGACCGGAAAGCCTGTAATTGATTTTAATGCACCAGAAGAAGAGAAAGGTCTTTCCTCTCGCTTCCTCACTGCTATGAAGGAGAACAAACTGAACGAGCTTCTAGACGATGAAATTAAATCTGAAGATAATATGGAAGTGATCATGGAAGTTGCTATTTTGGCTAAGGAATGTCTAAATATGACAGGGGAAGAACGACCTACTATGAAACAAGTAGCTGATGAACTTGATCGAATCAGGAAACTTAAGCATCATCCTTGGGAACAAGAGTACCATCCGGAGGAAATAGAATCTTTGCTCGATGGACCATCACATCATATAGAGATTGAGCTTACTGGTTCTTTTGGTCTAGGGAAGAAAGCTGAGAAGGTCATTGCTGTTGGTCGTTAACATCTCTTCTGGGTTTCTACATAATAATTTCTATATATATTGTGCAAATATATCCCATATTAATTCCACTATTGTCTTGTACTAATGTACTTGTTTGTCTTATTTTATTGTGGTTTTTAATTATTCTAGACGTGCTGTAAAGAAGGATTCCATTTGGAGTGCATGTAATGTGTCATATTCACTTTTGCGTCGGTTTGTATTGCAATTTTACATGGTTGACATATAATTCTCAATTGTTTTTCCTCTGTTTCAGAATGATTAATTATAACTATCAGCTTTCTTCTAAATGAATAAGATCCTGAGGAAGATAGTTTTCTAGAGAGTCGTACTTGATTTTAAGCTACCACTGACATACAAAATAAATATTATTCAGGTTCTAATACTAATACGATGTGTTGTTAAATGTTAATGTGAAGCATTGCATTAATTGATCATTGACCCAGACCACCTTTATCAATCCAAAACATTCTTACTGTCCAGGCATGAGTTATTTCACACCAGAATGCACACTCCAACAAATGAACTCTGGCAGAAACAGCGAATTTCCTTTGAATTGTCATTACTATATGTTGGAAATTAAATATGGCATTAACACGACCTAAAAAAAATCAAACATAGATGAAAAAAATTTAATTAAATTATATCATCATTTGATGTTGCAAATGAATTATGGCATTGACACGAGCCAGCAAAATCGAACATGAAAGAAAAAAAGAAATTAAATCACAAATGCTAACATTAGCCCGAGTAACTGCAACCTTTACAAACTATGTCACCGCTGGGCCTGATTTCCACATAGTTGACAGCCCATTCCCTTTTCACCTAGTTAGTCGCAGACTCGTATACAAGGCTCTTTTTTTTTTTTTGAAAAAGAGGTGGGAGCGCCATCCAATTTTCATTTTCATGAAAATCAAACGGTTACAAACAAAAAGGAAAAACAAAATAAACGTCATATCCAGGAAAAGAAAATGCATTCAGCACTAACCAACAAAGCTAATCCTAAGTGAATTGAATGTTTATAAGATTCGTCAAACCACAGCTATTCCAAAGTTCATTTAAAAGATAAAAACATGCATCAGGCTAGAGCATCAGTAGGACACTATCCATTGAGCGTGCGTCTCTCGGTCATGGTCAGCAAAAGTGATTTGTGCTGGCCCTAAACTCTCTTGTATAGGTATCAGTTCCCAATCAGATGGAATCCATCTCTTCAGTGCTTTCTTCACCTCTGCATTCATGGGTCCTGTCCAGTAATCAATCAAAGAGAAAATTTGAATTAGTAAGTTTCTAGTTGTAGCAGGTCGTTTATTTTCAAAAATCACTTTATTTCTACACAACCACACTGTCCAGCAAACGACACTCACTGCAATTAGAAAAGCCTGTTTATCATGACTATGTAAAAGATCAGCAGTATTTAGTACATCTTGAATGTGGTTCCAGTTGTCAAAGAAGTTGGTACAGTCACCCATCCAAAACCAGAGCTTTCTAACCCAGGTACAGGAACAAAACAGGTGGTTGCAGTTTTCATCAAAATTACAAAAGCAACATTGCTTATTGCCATTCCAACCTCTTCTCAGTAAAATATCTCTAGTGAGAACTTTTCTAAGAGACACAAGCCACATAAAAATTCTAACTTTGTAAGGAATCTGTAGATGCCACCAAATCAAAGGAGATTCAACAGAAATCCCTCTAAAATTCAGAAAATTATACATGTCATGAGTGGTGAAAAGACCACTGTTATTCCATCTAAAATTCATTAAGTCAAGTTCATCAAGATAATAGGGAGGAACCAAAGAGTGTTTAATCTCATACCATTCTTGGAGTAGGATACTAGTTAAAACTCTGTGGAAAGAAATATTGTCCCCTTTTTGTAAGATCACTTCATGAAGATTGACCTCAGGGGTAGCACACAAATTGAAAAGTTGAGGGAATCGAGTGGATAAACTACAATCCCCTTCCCAAATATCTGTCCAGAAAGCTATAAACTCACCTGACCCAGGGCTAAATTTTCTGGATATTGTGCCCAAGTGGTGGAGTTTCATGATGTCCGACCAGAATGGGGAGTATTTGGCACCAGAACGGTATTTCATTCTAATCAAATTTTTCCAAATACCATGGTAATTAGGGTCAAAGTATTTCCACCACCATTTCAACAATAAGGAGGAGTTCATACATTCCAAATCAATTATACCTAAACCCCCAAATTCTTTTTTGAGACAAGCCTTCTGCCAATTAATTAGGGAGTACTTTTTTCTTGGACCACTACTACCTTGCCAAAGAAATCTATTCCTACTCCTATCTATTAGTTTCTTAATAGCAACAGGAAGTTTGTAAACAGAGAGAACAGAAAGAGGAACAGTACTCAAAACTGCATTAATCATAGTAAGTCTACCTCCTATGGACAACATAGCTCCTTTCCAAGACTGTATTCTTTTATCTATCTTATGTATCATGAAATCCCAGTCTTTAATCTGTAACCTTTTGAAAGATATGGGTATACCTAAGTAAGAGAGAGGGAAAGTACCTTGTTTACAGCCAAAAAGAGTTGATAAAGCTTCTCCCTGCTCTAAAGGCATGTTAATAGCAAGTAATTCAGTTTTATTAAGATTCATCTTAATGCCTGAAATAGCCTCAAAACCTAGCATTGTCCAACGTGTATACTCTATATTCTTGGCATCTGCTTCCAGAAAAAGAATTATGTCATCTGCATAGTGAATATTAGTCAAAACTTTATTCTGCAAACAAGGAGGTCCTAAGCCTTTAATGATATTTAAATTCCTACTCTTATTGAACATTCTACAAAGGATATCTGCTGCTAAATTGAAGAGAAAGGGGGAAAGGGGATCACCCTGTCTTAGTCCCCTTCTGCAAGGAAAGTATGACGGAAATACAGAATCTCTTGTATCGATCTCAGCGGTCTGTAATTCTAGAAGTTCTCGCATATCCAAGTGTGCGCATTTAGTACCAAATGTTTACACAAGCATTAAATCTTTGGGCAGCTACATCTCTATGCTCTCAGAAGATTTCACAATTTCTTTCCACGCTAAAATCTCGTTCAAGCCTATAACAAATTCAAAAAATATCCACCTATACCAAAAGTATTTAAAAATATGACCAAAATACCCCCTTATTCCACCTTGTTAGTTCTTTTTTTTTTTTTTTGAAGATAAATTGGGAGTCAAGCCTCCCAACTTATTTTTATATTAAGTGTCTATATAAAGACCCTCCAGCCGGGTTTCGAACCTGCGACCTCTCACTTGAGATGCATTGCTCTTTGCTACTAAACCAAGAGCTGGTTCTCACCTTGTTAGTTCTTATAGTTTCCGTACGAAATAAAAAGAAACAAATAATTAAATACATCCGTGTATACATTTTCTTAAAATAAACCAAACAAAAATAAAAATATCTAACAAAAACATTGTCAGGTACCATACCTGACAATGTGGTACCGTTAGTTGAGCGGTATGAAAACGGTGAATAGCTTACAAATTGAGAAAAGGGTCTGACCATAGAACTAATCCGGTCAGACAAATTAATTGAAATACATCACTAACAGGCGTTAAAACAATAAACCTGACAGTGGGGTCCATAGCAATTAAGTAATAAGTAGATCTGTTGAGTTAGTTAGGCTATTGGATAAACTTTTGCATATTGATCCAATACTTTTATGTAAATTCTCAATTACTTTGTTTTGGTTATATTTTTGTATCGAGCTATAAAAGCAACGGGGATTGTATGATTGTATTCATTCAGAGAAATAAAATCAATGCTTTCCGCATCTTATCACTCCTTCTTCCTACCTCCATCTATCTGACTTCAATTTCTTCCCAATTCTCTTCTCCTCTCCACTCAATTCTCATCTCTCTCTCTCTCTCTCCCTTCTATTTCCAACTCAAATTATCATCTTAAAACCCTAATTACATCCAGTTCATTACAAATCTTGTATCAGAACGTCGATCTCTTCTGCGAGTCAGATCTACTAGTTTCTTGTCTTTTTCACTGAGAGTGTACTGGCGAAAGGGAAATCAGCAAATCGGTTCAACTTTATGGCATCCACCCGATCTGGATCGGCAGTAATGGATGAAATGTAATCTCAATTGACTCAATTGCAGTCAGAGATAGCTAAGGTGGCTAAAGAAGGAGAAGATCGATCAAATCAGTTGAGAGATCAACTGGTGTCAACAATCAAGGATAAGTCAGAATCAGCTACCAAAGTGATGGAAGAGAGATGGATGCGCATGGAGCTGATGTTTGAACGACTTCTTGCTGACAAATCAAAAGCTCCTGGTGGTTCTAATGCTGGTCCCAGTGTGTTAGGTCGACCACCTCATATTGAAATCGACAGTCCATTTGTTGATGCACAACCACATGGTGAAACTCTCAGAAAAGGTGTAAGTTCTCATGTTGCTCTTCCTAAACTTGATTTTCCTACCTTTGATGGCACTGAGATGTCTGAATGGTTGATGAAGGCTGAGTATTACTTTGATATATATCAAGTTCCTCATGCACATAAGACAAGAATAGCAGTGTTGTACTTTGTGGGAGAGGCTAGTTCATGGTATAGGAGTTTCAGATTGAGATTGGAAAATCCTCCTTGGGAAATATTAATTGATGAATTGTTTGCTAGATTCTCTAGATCTGCTGCTCAAGATCTAGTAGGGGAATTTAAAAGAGTGCAGCAAGGGGGTAAAGTTGGGGAATATATCAAACAGTTTGAGCATTGTAAATCCAGAATGCAACATGAAAGACCATACATTCCCAATGATTTCTATTTGGCAGCATTCATTGAAGGGTTGAAAGATGAACTCAAGGCTATGTTAACACTCCTCAAACCCCAATCAATGAATGAGGCTTACCAGTGTGCACTTCAGTATGAAGCTGTACAGGATAGTCAATTCAAAAGGCTCAGACCCCCTCCCAGACCACCATATCAAGTGACTTTTCCCAAATACAAAACTGAATCTAATAATCAACTAGTGTTAGCTGATAAGACAACCAAGAACTGGTCAGTTGGGGGCACAACTAAAGAGAGTCAATTTGAAAATAGGAAGGCTCTCAATTTGTGTCATAAATGTAATGAGAAGTGGTTCCCTGGTCATAAGTGTGGCACCAAGGCTGTTCACTTGATAATGGCTCCTGAGGATGTTCAAGAGGAGGTAGATATTGAAATTGCAGACTGTAGCACTGAGATATTGGAGCCAAGTATGGAAGAAGCTGTTATCTCCTTGTTCACCACAAAAGAACCTAGAAAGGTCAATACCATGAAAATAAAAGGAAAAGTGGGCCAAAAATACTTTTGTGCCCTCATTGACAGTGGCAGCACTCATTCTTTCATTAACCCTGATGTCTTGTCATCTCAACCCTTTTTAGTTTCCAAAAATAACCCTATGGCTGTCATGGTAGCTAATGGCAACAAAATGGTTACTGATCTTGAGTGCAAGTCACTTCTTTTCTCCCTTCAAGGGAATGAATTTCAGAAAGACATGAGAGTATTAGCTGTCAAAGGCTATGATCTTATATTGGGGTTGGATTGGTTGACTGAATTAGGCCTTATGTTTATTGATTGGGGAAAAGGTTGCATTAAATTTCAGAAAGACAATAAGGAGATACAGCTACAAGTCAATGATGAAATGGCTGAAATTCAACTGTGTCAAGGCATGATCAATGTGCAACAAGAAGCAGCTGTAGGCAATGAAATCATATTGGCTCAACTATTCTTGATTCCTTCACTGAAACAAAAACAAGAGATCATCAACCCAGCTCTGGAGACCATACTGAATCAGTATTCTGAAATATTCCAAGAGCCATCATCATTGCCCCCTTCTAGAGTGGTTGACCATGCTATTCCCTTACTTCTTGGCACACAACCTATAACTCAGAGACCATACAGATATTCTTATTTCCAGAAATTGGAAATTGAGAAGATAATTGAAGAGCTCTTGAGGAACAAACTCATACAACCATCTTCTTCTCCCTTTGCTTCACCAATTCTGTTAGTCAAAAAGAAGGATGGTACATGGAGATTGTGTGTTGACTATAGGAAGTTGAACTCCTCCACAATCAAGGACAAATTTCCTATACCAATCATTGAGGATCTATTGGATGAATTACATGGTGCCACAATTTTTTCTAAAATCGATCTCAGATCTGGTTATCACCAAATCAGAATGAGACCTGATGATATCTGCAAAACTGCATTCAGAACTCATGAAGGGCACTATGAGTTCACAGTAATGCCATTTGTTCTATCAAATGCTCCTGCAACATTTCAGAAACTGATGAACCAAATTTTCAAGCCATATTTGAGAAAATTTGTGTTTGTGTTTTTTTATGACATTTTAATCTTCAGCCCTGATGCAACTTCTCACCAGAAACACTTGTCACAAACTCTGGCACTATTGAAGCAACACAATTTGTTTGTCAAGAGGAGTAAATGTGAATTTGGTATGCCTCAATTGGAATATCTGGGTCACATTATATCCTCCCAGGGCATTGCTACTGATCCAGCAAAAGTTGAAGTAATGACCAGCTGGCCAAGACCAGTGAATGTGAAAGAATTGAGGGGATTTTTGGGGCTTACTGGATATTACAGAAGATTTGTCAAAGATTATGGATCTATTAGTAAACCTCTGACTGGCCAACTCAAAAAGAATGCATTCAATTGGAATGATCAGGCTGAAAATGCATTTGTCTCTCTCAAAAGTATTATGTCTAGTGCTCCTGTGTTGGCAATGCCAGACTTCAAGAAGCCATTTGTGATTGAAACAGATGCTTCTGACAAGGGCATTGGTGCTGTGTTGATGCAAGAAAGGAGGCCATTGGCTTACATCAGCAAAAGTTTGGGTCCCAGAACACAAGGCTTGTCTACATATGAAAAAGAGTTTTTGACTTTGATATCTCATATTTATATCGATATTTTGACCAGACTTTACATCGAAATTTGGACTAAAACTGCTATTTTTCCTTGTTTTTATCTTTGTTCGCCAGATTTGGCACTGCCGTTGCACTTTTGTTTTATATTTGCAGGAACTCGAAAGAAATAGCAAGGAAACAGCAAAATAGACGGCTAGACGACTCATTCCTAGCCAAAGATCAAATCCCGACTCTACCCGGTGCATTGCCCAGACACAAGGCCACGCGAATTACAACTCAGCCAAGTCAGCTCCATCAATTCGGACCGAATTCCTCCCAATTCGGACCGAATTCACATGCGCAGAAATTCCAGCAGCATCAATTCGGTCCGAATTGCAGTCAATTCGGTCCGAATTGCTTAACAGGGAAGTTTTTCTGGTTGAATTCTGAGGCGTTTTCTCTTATGGAAAGGCCTCAATTTCGGCCTGGATGGAGGGGGAGCGTGCACCAGCTGTCTAGGGGCCAGAGGAGAGTTTATTAGGCACCTTCCATCTTGGGAAGGGGGCATCTTTCATTCGACATTCACCTTTCTCTCTCCAGGAGATCTGGATCTGGTCTTCTCTCCCATTTTCTGGACGGCTAGGGCAGAAGGGAAGGCATTTGGACCTGTTTCCGGCTGTAGCAACGAGTTCTAAAGGATCTAAGGTGCTCTCTAGTGCGACGGCAGCAGTTGATAACCTAAGAAACTTGGATATTTGTTGTATCTTTCATATTTCTCTTTAAAATTCTGAAACTATGTTTTGCTTTGAATTTTCTACTGTTATTTGTATGGATTTAAGTAGTATGCTAGGCTAATCTCTTGTTGCTTTAGGGGTAGATGTAGCTTAGGATTTGGTTTGCCTAATTTACTCATTTTGTTGATGGACGAAGTCAATTATTACTTGGAAATTTTAATGACCTGCTTGTGTTTTTGAGTTGATTATTCTTTGCATTGCTTGACATTTGTTCGGCCGCACTTGTTAGGACTTCAATCCTAATTTATAACCAAGTCTTGCACAAGAATTCGAGGTAGGTCAAGGACGAAAGTCGACCAGTTAGTAACCAAAAGTAAAGCCTTCTACTTAGGCGACGGCCTAAGTTAGATATCTCGTAGAAAACCAACTAGTAATCTCGAATAAGTCCACCGACAAACGAAAGTTGAGGTGCAATGCATTCGATGAAGGTTAACACTAGTTCCCGTACCAAATACCGTACCCAATAGGCGAAAGCAGAGGGTTAGGGAGTTTAGGTATGGCTAGATGGACCTTTGGCTTGAACAGATCAACAATCGGGTAAATTCCAGCATTTACACAGTGGAATTCGGACCGAATTGGCCACAATTCGGACCGAATTGGTGGGACAGAACCGCGACAGCGGTATGTTTCGCGACCCTGTGACCGATCCTAAGTGAAATCGAACCCTAAGGCACGTTTCTCATCATATATTAAACTGTTAAAAACCCCCAAAAATATTTATTTAAATCGTTTTGCATTACTTTCTACTTTAGCACTTGCATCCTTTATTTTACCTCTATTTATTCGATTCAAGAACTTTTCTCCGAATTTTATTGTCTAGATTTAGCGAACCAATAAGAATAGTAATCATACCCATCTCTGTGGGATCGACACCTTTACTTTGCTACAAACGACTAGTCGAGTAAAAGGTTTATTTGTTTGACCTTGGTTTATACCTCGATCAAAATGGCGCCGTTGCCGGGGATGGCGTTATGATATTATTTCTTATTGTAGTAGTTAGAGACTAGATTTGTTTTTATCTTTTACTCACTTGTGTGTTTGTTTTTCCTTTCTTGTGTGAAGGGCAACGCTGGCTCGTGGATCGAAGAATTCTCAACCCAAGGAACCTCACGACTATTGGCTCAGAGGAAAGGGAGACAATTCTAACGAAGCTTCGAGTTCCAACCCAATCGAACCAGCAAGGACACGCACAAAGAAGCAAGCGAACACACCAATGGCTGAATTGACTGATGAGGCTCGACGACTTGAGGCCTTGCGCCTTGAGTTAGTGGCGGAGCAGCAGAGGATCGTGCAAGACCGACTCAACCTCGAGAACGAAAGACTGATCTTCGAGGAAGAGCGTCTAGCAAACCACAACGACGATCATAGCATTCACAACCCAGTAACACCAAACAACGAAGCTCAGGGGCCCAACAAGTCGCTTCGCGAACACTCGGCCCCTCGAGTCGAAGATGTGGATGGGCCGATCGTTGTTAGAGGGATCGCGGCTAACAACATGCAGATCAATCCCGCGCACGTTGCACTTGTGCAACAAAACCCATATTATGGGCTTGACCAAGAGGACCCACATGCTCATCTCCAAGCTTTTCTTGATTGCACTAAACTTTTGAAATTTAATGGGGTTTCTCAAGATTCTATTAGGCTCCTCTTATTTCACTTTTCCCTTAAGGACAGGGCAAAGAAATGGTATAACACACTGAAAAGAGGGTCAATCGATAGTTGGACAACTATGGCACAAATTTTCCTTGAGCGATACTTTCCTGCAAAAAGGGCTTTTGAAATTAGAAGGGAAATCACAAATTTCAAACAAAGGGGAGATGAATCGTTTAGGGAAGCGTGGGAGCGGTTTAGAGACTTAGAAAACTCTTGCCCCAACCACGGCATCCAAGATTGGTTGTCAATTCACTCGTTTTTCAATGGTCTCTATGATAGTATTAAAGTGAATGTTGATGCTCTTTCAGGTGGGAGCTTTACACAGCTCGACGCCGAGCAAGCACGTGCGGCCATTGAGAGGTGCGCCTTGCAATACAATTGGCCAGCACCGAACCCATCGAGGGGCAACCTGGTGAGACACGAGGTGAAGGAGATCAAGGACACTCGAGACCGGATTGCACAGCTAGAAGCCGAACTCGCTAAGATGCAATCGATCAATGGCACGCACCTGTTGTCCAAGGAATGCGGAGTGTGTGGAGAAGAAGGGCATAAGTCTCCGGATTGCCCACTCCAATATGGTGATGGAGAGCCCGAGCAAGTCAACTCTTTCGAGGAGATCCACAATTGGTACCAAGGTGCAATGGAGGACTGTGGAGCGGGTAGTAGTCAAAACAACAACCAAACCCGTACATTTGTTCCAAGGAAGATATACACAAATCGCACAGGAAACCCACCGCAACCTGCTCAAAACAGAGGTCTCCCATTCAACAATGACCGAGGGCAGAACTTTCAGCGGAAGCCTTATATTGCTCCTCAAGTCGAGCAATTCATGGAGACTCAAAAAGCCCTAAATGAGACAATTCTCGAAGGGATGGCCAAGCTCGAGAAAGAATCTGGAGCTGCCTCGCGGGTAGAAAAGATGATGGAGGGGTTCTTTGCCTCTCAAAACACCCGCCAACAAGGAAAACTCCCGAGTCAACCTGAACCAAACCCTCGGGGAGAGATTAAGGCAGTGCATGTACTAAGGAGCGGTACCCAGTACAAGGACCCGCCAATGCCCGAAGAAACCGGACCGAACAGTTCTCCAGCAGCCGAATCTGCACCTAATTCGGACCGAATTCCAGCTAATTCGGACCGAATTGTAATTCGAGAAATTCCAGAAGACTCAATTCGGACCGAATTGATACCAATTCGGACCGAATTGAAGGGCAACAATGCTGCTTCTTCTCCGAATTCGCTGCAGATGGCTCCTAATCAGTCTGTAAGGGCCCCGTTTCCCCAAAGATTGGCCAAGACAAAGGTAAACGCTCAGTTCCGGAGTTTTTATGAGGTAATCAAGGGTTTACAAATCACTATTCCCTTTACTGATGCGATTACTCACATTCCATCTTATGCAAAATTCTTGAAGGACCTTATTACTCACAAATTTCTTTTGGAGGAACTCAAAAGTGTAGAATTAACCGAGCAATGCAGTATGGCGCTTCAGCACAAGATGCCTCCCAAGATGGAAGACCCAGGCAGATTCACCATACCTTGCACCATTGGAAGGGCGAAGATCGGTAGAGCCTTGTGTGACAACGGAGCAAGCGTGAGTCTCATGCCCAAGTCCGTTTTCGATCGGATCGGCATTGGAATGTTGAGACCTTCCATTATGACCGTGAGACTCGCAGACTCGTCAGTTCGACTACCTCTCGGTGAGATCGATGACATTCCGGTTAAGCTTGGTAAATTCTTTATCCCCTGTGATTTTGTGATAATGGATATGGAGGAAGACGAGGACGTTCCCATCATTTTGGGGCGCCCCTTCCTTAGAACTGCAGGAATCTTGATGGACGCAAGGGATGGGACTATTCTGGTGAGAGTCGGCGGCGAACAGTGGGAATACTCGATCAACCAAGCAATGAAGTGCCCAAACCAGCTCGACTCATGCTACCGAATCGAGGCCGAGGAAACACCGATCGAACAACCGCTTGAGGACCAATATTCGGACGCTCTCAGGTCCTATCACGAGTTTCTTTTTGATATGCAGGAAGCAATCGCAGTAGAGGAATCAATTCAGGAGGTTACGGACGAGAAAACCATTGAAATCTGCACCAATTCGGACCGAATTGGCCCCAATTCGGACCGAATTGAGATCTCTGGATTTTCAGAAATTTTCTCAGCTCACAATTCGGACCGAATTGACCCCCATTCGGACCGAATTCCAAGCTCTGAAAAGCCTCCTCAAGTTGAACTTAAGCCTTTGCCAGCCACATTAAGGTATGAATTCCTCGGACCAAATCAAACCTACCCTGTTATTATTAACGCTGCTTTGAATGATGAACAAACAGGAAAACTTTTGGAAGAACTTAAGGCTCACAGGAAGGCAATCGGATATTCGATAAGCGACTTGAAAGGGATTCACCCCTCATTCTGCACTCATCGCATCCTGATGGAAGACGAACACAAGCCTTCCATCGAAGCTCAAAGGAGGCTCAACCCCAATCTGAAGGAAGTTGTCAAGAAGGAGATACTCAAACTCCTTGATGCGGGTGTTATCTACCCGATCTCAGACAGCAAATGGGTGAGCCCAGTCCATGTGGTTCCAAAAAAAGGCGGGACGACGGTGGTTAAGAATGAGAAGAACGAGTTGATCCAAACTCGTGTGGTTACCGGTTGGCGTATGTGTATCGACTATCGGAAACTCAACGCGGCAACCCGCAAGGACCATTTTCCATTGCCGTTTGTTGATCAACTCCTCGAAAGACTCGCTTCTCATTCTTACTTTTGTTATCTTGATGGCTATTCTGGGTTCTTTCAAATTCCAATTCACCCGGACGATCAAGAAAAGACCACGTTTACATGCCCCTATGGTACCTTTGCTTATAGGAGAATGCCTTTCGGGTTGTGTAACGCACCAGCAACCTTCCAACGTGCCATGATGGCTATATTTTCTGATTTGATTGAGAATGTGATGGAAGTTTTTATGGACGACTTTTCTGTTTATGGCACCTCTTTGAGACTTGTTTGATTAATCTTTCTAAGGTTTTGCAGCGTTGCGAAGAAGTCAACCTGGTCTTAAACTGGGAGAAATGTCACTTCATGGTGCAAACAGGAGTGGTCCTAGGACATGTGGTCACAGCGAATGGCATCGAAGTCGATCGAGCGAAGGTGCAAGTAATTGAGAAACTCGAGATGCCATCAAATGTCAAGGACGTGCGGAGTTTCTTGGGACACGCGGGCTTCTATCGTCGATTTATCAAAGATTTTTCAAAAATTGCTAAACCTCTTACAAATCTTTTGATAAAAGATATTGATTTTGTTGTTAACGACGATTGTCTTTTCGCTTTTCAGGCATTAAAGAAAGCCCTTGTCACCGCACCAATTCTGCAACCGCCGGACTGGTCCATGCCGTTTGAACTCATGTGCGACGCTAGTGACTATGCGGTGGGAGCCGTTCTCGGCCAACGGCGAGACAAGAAGCCCGTGGCTATCTATTATGCAAGCAAGGTTCTCGACCCTGCCCAGATGAACTATACAACCACGGAGAAAGAGCTACTCGCCATCGTTTTCGCCCTCGACAAGTTCAGATCCTATCTTGTGGGGTCCAAAGTTATCGTGTTCACCGATCACACGGCCATCCGATATCTCTTGAGCAAAAAGGATGCCAAACCAAGGTTGATAAGATGGATTCTGCTTCTTCAGGAGTTCGACCTTGAAATTAAGGACAAGAAAGGCTCAGAAAACTCGGTGGCCGACCATTTATCAAGGCTACACAATGAGGAAAGCGAAGGGGATAGCATACCAATCAACGAGTCGTTTCCAGACGAGCAGTTGATGGCAGTGGCTGTCAATTCGGACCGAATTCTATCCAATTCGGACCGAATTGAGGCTGCTGGAATTGACAGACAGCACAAAAAGGGCGCAATTCGGTCCGAATTCCAGGCAATTCGGTCCGAATTAGGAGCACCCTGGTACGCAGACTTGGCGAATTACTTGGCGAACGGTGCGTTACCTCCCGAAATGACCTACCAACAAAGAAAGAAGCTCAAGTCGGACGCCAAGTACTACTTCTGGGAGGAGCCCTACTTGTTTAGACTCGGCATTGATGATATCTATCGACGATGCATTCCTTATGAAGAAGTTCGACCCGTTCTCTCCCATTGCCATTCCTCAGCTTAAGGCGGACACGCGTCATTCTCCAAGACGGCCGCTAAGGTATTGCAATCTGGTTTTTATTGGCCTACCTTGTTTAAAGATGCTCGTTCTTTTGTTTTGTCTTGTGATCAGTGTCAGAGGACCGGAAACATATCCAAGCGCAGCGAAATGCCCCTCAACCCGATCCTCGAAGTGGAAATCTTTGATGTTTGGGGCGTCGACTTCATGGGTCCATTCCCATCCTCCTATGGGAACGAGTACATCTTGGTGGCAGTCGATTACGTGTCCAAGTGGGTCGAGGCAATCGCGTGCAAGGCAGCCGATGCGAACTCGGTCATCAAGCTCTTCTCTAAGGTAATCTTTCCTCGTTTTGGTGTCCCCAGGACAGTGATAAGCGATGGAGGCAAGCACTTCATCAATCGCCAATTCGACAATCTCTTGAAGAAACACGGTGTTACACACAAGGTGGCGACTCCCTACCACCCTCAAACAAGTGGTCAGGTCGAAGTCTCGAATAGAGAAATCAAGAGTATTCTCGAAAAGACGGTGGCAAGGACACGCAAGGACTGGGCCATGAAGCTTGATGACGCGCTGTGGGCTTACAGGACCGCTTTCAAGACGCCAATCGGCATGAGTCCTTTCAAGTTGGTGTATGGCAAGCCTTGTCACTTGCCAGTTGAGATTGAACACAAGGCGCTTTGGGCAATTCGTACGCTTAACATGGACTTACATGCGGCAGGTCAAAAGAGGATTCTGGATTTGCATGAAATGGATGAGGTACGTTTCCATTCCTATGAAAATGCGAAATTATATAAAGAAAAGACGAAGTTGTTGCATGACAGGAATATCTCGAGGCGAGAGTTCAAGGAAGGCGACTTGGTGTTGCTATTCAACTCTAGGCTCAAGCTCTTTCCAGGGAAGCTCAAGTCACGGTGGTCCGGTCCGTTTCGAGTAGTCAAGGTCTACCCATTTGGAGCGGTGGACATTTGCGATAAGAATTCTGAACCTTTCAAGGTCAACGGGCAGCGCCTCAAGCGCTACATCGCCGATCATGACAAGGGAGAAGTGATGGTTGTTTCGCTTCTCGACCCGCCCGTCACGACTTGAGACAATCGGTGGTCCAGCTAACGACCTAAAACAAGCGCTTCTTAGGAGGCAACCCAAGAATTCTTCTCTCTTTTATTTTATTTTATTTTAATTTTATCGTATTTTACTTTATTTTATTTACTAAAAAAAAAAAAGAAAATAAAAAGAAAAAAAAAAAAAAGAATAAAAAAATAAATAAAAAAAAAAAAAGCTGAGAAAACAACAAAAACACAAGAAAAACTGCGAAAATACAAAAAAATATATACTTAACTTTATTTCGATTTTTTTAGTTATTTAATTCCTCTTCTCTTTCTTTATTTTTATTTATGCATTCATTTATTTTTCTAAGTTTTGCGGGAGGAATTTAATTCTTAATTTATTCTGCATTACAGTGTGAAATTTCAGAGGAACAATTCGGTCCGAATTACTTTGAATTGGGTCCGAATAGCATAACAGCAAATCAATTTCTGTGGTTGGCCCGATTAAAGAAAATGAAGAGGCCCATATTTAATTTTTATTCTTGGCCCAACAGAAAATTAAGAAGGATGGAAATGGCGGCCCATTAATGAAAAAAAAAAAAAAAAGGTGTCGGCCCACAAACTTGAATTAAGTTTGGAGGGGGGCTCATTGGATCGGATCCGAAACCCAAACCCAAACCCACGGATCCGAAACCCAAACCCAACCCCTACCATCCCTCTCCCACCCCTCTCGTCCCTCTCTCTTCTCCAGCCGACAAAACCCACACACAAAAAAAAAAAAAAAAAAAACCGAAAAAAAAAGAGAACAAGGAGGTTTCTCTGCCCTCCTCTCGGCCCCCTCTGCCGTCACCCTACTCCACCCCTCTTCGAGATCGAACCACCATTGCGAAGCCCTCTCCATTCTCTTTCTCTGAGTACCATTTGCTTAACCCGACTCTCCCTCTCTCGGCCTAAGGAATTCAAGGAAGTTCAACGGCCGTCGTCGCAAACTCGACTCTTGCGGCCATAGTTCGGTTCCTCTGTCCTCTTCTCGACTCCACGGTACTCCTAGAGACTCGAGCCGCCGCTTTCTCTCCTTCATTCACGTCGGAAATTTCGGTTTGAATATCACCCTCTATCTTTTTGCAATTTTCATTACCTCGGGGTTATTATTTGTATGCATGGTTGTGTATGATCGAATCTGGGTGGAAGTTTCGAAGGAACAAAATTGATTGACGAAGATTGGCCGTGACCCGTGCGACCCATTTCACCGGAACTCTGCAAAACCCGCTCAAAACCTCTCCAGACCATTCAATTCGGTCCGAATTGTACTGAATTCGGTCCGAATTCGAACACAGAAACTCAACAGAACATTCAATTCGGTCCGAATTAGACTGAATTCGGTCCGAATTCCTCCAGAAAAACCAAACAGAACACCCAATTCGGTCCGAATTAACTCCTATTCGGTCCGAATTCCAGCCTAGACACCATGTTTAACCGCCTAACCCGAGCCCGGTCTGGAAAAGATAAAGAACAAGGGAAAAGGAAGAAAGATCAAGGTGAATCCTCACGCCGCACCCCTGCCAAACAACCAAAACCTAAACCCCGTGGAGATATTGACTACGACTCGGACCCCGAGAATGAGAACAGTCAGTATGACCCGGCAGCCAAGCCGCTCGAGACCGAGTTGGGATTCTCTATCCCCTCTCGCCGGATGTTTCTCCATCTACAAAACCTCTTGGAACGATCGATCGAAAACACCCGGCTAGTTTGCATGAACTCTCTGGATACACTCGGGGTGGCGGATGATTTTGTGCACCTGACTGCTTCAATAGGTTTCCAACTGAAATTCTGGAACCACCGCATGGAAACCTATCGCTTGCCAACCTTGGAGTTCTTGTCATCACTGCGGCTAAAGCACAACAAAGAAGCGAACTACTACTACATCAAGTTCCGCCTCTCCAATGCAACTTATCGAGTGACATACCACGATTTGGCGCAAATGATGGGTTTTGATGATGACTTTATAGACGAGCCACCTAATTACCGGGATGACTGGACCAAGCTTGACCTATGGAAGAGACTCACTGGCCAAGAGGAACCGAAGCAATACAAGACCAGGTTCATCCAGCACCCCTTGATTCGCATCACACAGCGGGTCCTTGCCCAGACCATCTTTGCCCGCGGCGAGTCCGTCAATCAGTTAAACGATGACGAGGGGCACCTGCTCGATTCTATGCTCCGTGTGACCCCGTTCAAGCCCAACCTGACTAGGCTCATGACCCACCACTGGTTTGAGACGCGCGCAAAGGGAAGGAGTGGAGGCAATGTGACCATGGGAGCTTATGTCACGCTAATTGCACGGATGTGTGACATTCAACTCGACATTAGCGAGTCTTGCAATGGTCCCAAAATCATGAATTTAAAGTGGTTCGCCGGAGTCCACTTTATTAAAATTGTGAAGGAGAATGGTGTAATCCGGTACAAGCTCCACATGGAGGGTCGCAACGACCTCTACTTGCCATATGCCGCCGCAGTCGACTATCGACCAAACACTTGGCTTGTGCACGATTACGAGCCAGCGACACCGGCCGACGCTCATGAGGCGGCCCAGGATGAAGGCGGACCGGTCCACATGGACGCTGAACCACAAATGCCCACCCCACATGGCATTCCACAAGAGCAACCCGCATGGTTCACTCAGTTCTACAATCTCTCACTCTCCACTAGCGAGAACGCTCGCGAGGCGAGGCGCTTGGGGAGTCAAAATGCGGAAGGAATCGCTCGTCTCAACGAGCGTGTGGATGTCATAGAGCACAACCAAGAAGATTGGGCATTCCGCTATGACCATGGTTATTGGCAAGGCGGTGAAGAGCCACAACCGTACTACCCACAGCAGGATATCGATCCATTCAGCATCTTCACCGACCCCGCTAGACTTTCCGGTGATGAGCCCGCACGCCTCTCAGGCGGGCACGACTTCTCCACCTTCTGATCCGGTTAGTTTCCTCTTTCCTCCTCTTTATTTTTCTCTGTGATGCATTGAGGACAATGCAGTGTTTTAAGTTTGGGGGGGGGAGAGAAGGAAAAACGAAACAAGCACGAAACTTATTAAAAATATCCTGAAATCGCTTGTTTCTGATTTTTTTTTTTTTTGCAAAGCAGAACCATCAATTCGGACCGAATTGAGCATTTAACACTTAACAGACCCTCCAATTCGGACCGAATTAGGCCCAATTCGGACCGAATTGTGCATTTTAATTTTGACAGAACCTCGAATTCGGTCCGAATTCACTCCAATTCGGTCCGAATTGCACATCATTTTTCTGAATTTAGTCGCAACTGTTCTCAAACTGTTTCTGAAGTGTTGGAGAGTTAATTTAATGAATTGTTAGATTGTTTTTGCTTAAAATTTGCGTTAAAAACCCTGTGGTTTTTATTTTTCACAAAATGTTCTTTTGAATTTCAAAAACTCTTGATTGTTGAGACGTTTTAAACCAACTCGTGTACCAATAGACCGAAGAGCTTTAGAATTGTGTTTGATTAGATCCGAAATTCGGTTGCTTAAAATTGTTTAAACATGAGTTAGTCAAAACTGAAACTTTTCGCCGAGTGAACTGATTCGTGAATCGTAAACTTTTGTTCAAAAAGGAGTTTTGTCAACTTTGAAAATTATAAGGTGAACTTTTTCTGGCTTGAATTTACTTTTAACGCTTGAATCACCAACAAGCAAATTTAAAGTGAAAAAAAAAAAAAAAAAAAATCCAAATAGTTGTGAAAACGAGGACGCGTCGAGACCTTTTTCCACCAACTTAACCACAAATTTCGGGGGCTTAAGGTACTTCACAGAAACAAAAATCTGCTTGAAGTCCGTAGTGGTCCGTAGCGAAAAAAAGTGCGTAAAAACCGGACCGACCTCCCTGGTGCGACATGTACCAGTAGCAATTTCATAAGGTCGATGACTCGCACGAAATCCTCTAGGGTGCAAAGCCCCACGACTCGACTTGCACAATTCGAAATTGGTGATTAATGAAAATTGATTTTAGAAGAGTTCACTATAGAATTTTTGACTTTGACAAAACTCTTTTACAAATTTTTGTGAATCGTGGAAACGAACGGGCGAATAAACTTGGGTTTGCATTGTGGTTAAACGAAGAAAAGCTAGGGTCCATAATTCTCAATCTAAATTTTCTAAGGGCCAAGAGCTGCACGAATCGGAATGAAACAAACTTAACCCTTGTTTGAAAAATTCAATTTGAACAACTGTCGAAAACGTGAATCAAAACTGATTTGAACTGCGCACTTGATTAATTCTCCAACTCCATCCTTGATTTCGATTGAGTCTAAAGTCCTGTCAATCCTTCTAAGGTTTAGATTTTTGCTTGGGGACAAGCAAGCTTTAAGTTTGGGGGGATTTGATATCTCATATTTATATCGATATTTTGACCAGACTTTACATCGAAATTTGGACTAAAACTGCTATTTTTTCTTGTTTTTATCTTTGTTCGCCAGATTTGGCACTGCCGTTGCACTTTTGTTTTATATTTGCAGGAACTCGAAAGAAATAGCAAGGAAACAGCAGAATAGACGGCTAGACGACTCATTCCTAGCCAAAGATCAAATCCCGACTCTACCCGGTGCATTGCCCAGACACAAGGCCACGCGAATTACAACTCAGCCAAGTCAGCTCCATCAATTCGGACCGAATTCCTCCCAATTCGGACCGAATTCACATGCGCAGAAATTCCAGCAGCATCAATTCGGTCCGAATTGCAGTCAATTCGGTCCGAATTGCTTAACAGGGAAGTTTTTCTGGTTGAATTCTGAGGCGTTTTCTCTTATGGAAAGGCCTCAATTTCGGCCTGGATGGAGGGGGAGCGTGCACCAGCTGTCTAGGGGCCAGAGGAGAGTTTATTAGGCACCTTCCATCTTGGGAAGGGGGCATCTTTCATTCGACATTCACCTTTCTCTCTCCAGGAGATCTGGATCTGGTCTTCTCTCCCATTTTCTGGACGGCTAGGGCAGAAGGGAAGGCATTTGGACCTGTTTCCGGCTGTAGCAACGAGTTCTAAAGGATCTAAGGTGCTCTCTAGTGCGACGGCAGCAGTTGATAACCTAAGAAACTTGGATATTTGTTGTATCTTTCATATTTCTCTTTAAAATTCTGAAACTATGTTTTGCTTTGAATTTTCTACTGTTATTTGCATGGATTTAAGTAGTATGCTAGGCTAATCTCTTGTTGCTTTAGGGGTAGATGTAGCTTAGGATTTGGTTTGCCTAATTTACTCATTTTGTTGATGGACGAAGTCAATTATTACTTGGAAATTTTAATGACCTGCTTGTGTTTTTGAGTTGATTATTCTTTGCATTGCTTGACATTTGTTCGGCCGCACTTGTTAGGACTTCAATCCCAATTTATAACCAAGTCTTGCACAAGAATTCGAGGTAGGTCAAGGACGAAAGTCGACCAGTTAGTAACTAAAAGTAAACCCTTCTACTTAGGCGACGGCCTAAGTTAGATATCTCGTAGAAAACCAACTAGTAATCTCGAATAAGTCCACCGACAAACGAAAGTTGAGGTGCAATGCATTCGATGAAGGTTAACACTAGTTCCCGTACCAAATACCGTACCCAATAGGCGAAAGCAGAGGGTTAGGGAGTTTAGGTATGGCTAGATGGACCTTTGGCTTGAACAGATCAACAATCGGGTAAATTCCAGCATTTACACAGTGGAATTCGGACCGAATTGGCCACAATTCGGACCGAATTGGTGGGACAGAACCGCGACAGCGGTATGTTTCGCGACCCTGTGACCGATCCTAAGTGAAATCGAACCCTAAGGCACGTTTCTCATCATATATTAAACTGTTAAAAACCCCCAAAAATATTTATTTAAATCGTTTTGCATTACTTTCTACTTTAGCACTTGCATCCTTTATTTTACCTCTATTTATTCGATTCAAGAACTTTTCTCCGAATTTTATTGTCTAGATTTAGCGAACCAATAAGAATAGTAATCATACCCATCTCTGTGGGATCGACACCTTTACTTTGCTACAAACGACTAGTCGAGTAAAAGGTTTATTTGTTTGACCTTGGTTTATACCTCGATCAGACTTTATTAACTGCAGTTCAGAAGTGGAGGCATTACCTGGTAGGAGGCAAATTTGTGATCAAAACTGATCAAATCAGTTTGAAGTACATGTTGGAACAAAGACTCAATCATTCTATGCAACACAAGGGTCTTTGTAAGTTGCTTGGCCTTGATTACACTATTGAATACAAGAAGGGTTCTGAAAATAAAGTAGCTGATGCTTTGTCAAAAAGAAATTCATGGGACATAACTGAAGTAGCTGAGGGATTAGCAGTGAGTACAGTGGTACCAAATTGGATGGAGGACATAAAACACAATTATGATGGTGATCAATGGATTGCTGACACAATGGAGAAGTTACAGGAAGGAGCCCTCGCCACAAATCATTATTCTGTGCATCAAGGTGTGTTGAAATACAAAAATAGGGTTTGTGTTGGTAATAACAGTGACTGGAGGACAAAGTTGCTACAGGAGATGCATGATTCCTATTTGGGTGGACATTCTGGTATTCTTGGCACTTACCAAAGATTAAAGAGTACATTCTATTGGCCAAAGATGAAGGAATCAGTGCATGCATATGTGAGCAAATGTAATATTTGCCAAATGGTGAAGGGAGAACATGTTCACACACCAGGGTTGTTACAGCCTTTGCCAATACCAGATGAAGCTTGGACAAGCATTTCTATGGATTTCATAACAGGCTTACCTAAGTCTGATGGGAAAGAGGTCATATTGGTGGTAGTAGATTGCCTGACAAAGTATGCACATTTTATTTCTCTTTCTCATCCATTCAAGGCAGTTGATGTAGCTCAGGCATTTCTGGACAATGTATATAAATTACATGGTTTACCATCAGCAATTGTGTCTGATAGAGATGTTGTGTTCACCAGTAGGTTTTGGAAAGAATTGATGGGTAAAATTGGTATTAAACTCAACATGAGCACTTCTTATCATCCTCAGTCTGATGGTCAGACTGAGAGAGTCAACCAATGTCTAGAGAATTATTTGAGAGGAATGGTGTTCAATCAGCAAAAGAAGTGGCATAAATGGTTAGCCTTGTCAGAGTGGTGGTACAACACTAATTTCCATACTTCTCTCAAAACAACACCATTTCAGGCATTGTATGGTTATGCACCACCACAGTTACCCATGCGTACACCTCCCAAAAGCAGTGTGGAAGCAGTTGATAAAGTTTTAAAGGAAAGGCATCAAGTCATGATTGACTTAAAACATCAGTTATTGAAAGCTCAAGAGAGGATGAAACACTTTGCTGACACAAAGAGAACTGAAAGGGCATTTGAAGTGGGCAGTATGGTATACTTGAAAATACAACCATACAGGCAGATTTCCATACAAAGTGTTCATAATAAGAAATTAGGGCTGAAGTACTATGGGCCCTTTGAAGTTTTGGAGAAGATTGGAAATGTGGTTTATAAGCTGGCACTGCCACTAGGTTCTCAGGTGTTTCCTGTGTTCCATGTCAGTCAACTGAAAGCTCAGATTGGTTCAGAGCAATCTGTCAGTCCTACCTTACCACTTATTAATCCTGCTACCAAGCCACACCAGGTACCAATGCAAATTTTAGCCCGGCGTTTGGTCAAGAAGGGAAATGCAGCTGGTACAGAAGTGCTTGTGCAATGGTCTAATACCAATGAGGAAGATGCTACATGGGAGGATTACGCTGTTTTGGAGCGTCGCTTTCCTCAATTTATCCTTGACGACAAGGAAAGTTTCAAGATGAGGGGTGTGTCAGGTACCATACTTGACAATGTGGTACCGTTAGCTGAGCGGTATGAAAACGGTGAATAGCTTACAAATTGAGAAAAGGGTCTGACCATAGAACTAATCCGGTCAGACAAATTAATTGAAATACATCACTAACAGGCGTTAAAACAATAAACCTGACAGTGGGGTCCATAGCAATTAAGTAATAAGTAGATCTGTTGAGTTAGTTAGGCTGTTGGATAAACTTTTGCATATTGATCCAATACTTTTATGTAAATTCTCAATTATTTTGTTTTGGTTATATTTTTGTATCGAGCTATAAAAGCAACGGGGATTGTATGATTGTATTCATTAAGAGAAATAAAATCAATGCTTTACGCATCTTATCACTCCTTCTTCCTACCTCCATCTATCTAACTTCAATTTCTTCCTAATTCTCTTCTCTTCTCCACTCAATTCTCATCTCTCTCTCTCTCCCTTCTATTTCCAACTCAAATTATCATCTTAAAGCCCTAATTACATCCAGTACATTACAAACATCCAACGTATCCTAATTTATCAGAAGAGCTAGGTGCTACTGAACTACTGAAGCTGCCTTTATCTACCCTTTTTCTATGCTTGCTGGATTGAAGCATTTGATGATTTTTATTTTGGGCCCTTGGTAGTGGCTCCTTGCCAGGATCTTCTGTGGCGAGGTATTTTCTGCTGCCGTGCACCAAAATAAATTAGCTGGTTAGTTGAATTTGAAAAAAAGAAACAAAACAATTCTGTGTGAAATTGCATATAAATATAAAAACGGGCTAGAAGAAAGTGAAAATTCAGCCAATCTGATGCCTTTTATTACTTTTTAAACTTTTTTTTTACCTCATAATTGGTTTCGCCAATTGGCACACCTGGGGCGTGTTATCTATTTGCTGCATTGAGAAATTCACAAGAGATTAAATCAACGATAATAATATGTTTGGGACAATATAGGCCCGGATCAAAATCCCATTTTTTTTTTAACGTGGGTTGAAAATTCTTGATCAAAATGAAGAGATTTGGTGTCATTTGGTTGGAATTCTCATGTAATTAGATCCAATGAAATCCTATAAAATCAATTTAATTGAAATGAAATGAAATGAAATCCCGCATAAATTTCATTTTGATCAGGGCCATAAAATAACCAATAATAAATGAAATATAAAGTTTCTTGGGTTGGACACCATAGGCCTGATTTCAGCCCAGTTGAAGCCCACCTCCGAATTTTCTCTCCTCTTGACCCGAAAAAATTAAAAGTAACGTTACTGTTCACACGAATTACGATAATAACAGTTAAAAATTCGGAATTTTAAAAATAACGTTGTTGGATCGGCGTTTGGATTGCCGAAAATACATAACACTTGGATCGGCGATTGGAACGCCGATCCAAACTTGGATCGACATTCCAATTGCCGATCCAAGTGGAATGCTGATCCAAGGTCAGACCATTTCTGTCCGCTGAATTTGCTTTTTTTAGTGCGCAATTTGATTTTTAAACACTCAAAGTTGGTTTGCAATAATTTTTTTTGTCGTTTTTCCGCTTAAAATTCTCTATATAAGCTCAGTTGTCATCATTTATTCTTCACAAACTAAGTTTTTTTCGTTAGTCTGAAATTGATAAACTTTCTCCTCATCATTTCCTATTCGCAATATCATTTCTTCGTAGGTAATAATGTTAAATTAATTATTAAATTATTTTATTTGATTTGCTAATAGAGTTTTAATTTTGAAATTTTAAGCAAATGGGTCCTAAGCCAAGCTGCGTCTCTTCCGGTGTTATTTTGGTCGGAGATAAGCGAACGACGATTGCTTTCTGCATTGATGTTTCAATATCATGGGGAAAAATTTAAAGTTAAGAAATTAGAATGAAATGAATATCCTGTTAGGGGCCCCAAATTTTTTACAGATTTGGTTGAGAGGAATAGAGATTTTGATCTTGGAGGGTCGTGGTTGACTCACCAGCCAGCAGTTCCACCTGGTTTTGAAAATCATCCCGCAGTTTCAAATGTTGTTCATCTCCGCTAAATGGAGTAGTATTATGTTTCTGTCATCGGTATCTTATTATGGTCATTATTAGTGAAATAAGTTTGTGTGATAGTCGTCACTTGTAATTTTTGTCTTATATTACTGAAATATGTTATTTTGTCTATTTATTTTTATTAAATTTTTTTATGATTTGTATTGAAAATTAATATGCAAAGAAATTCAGAATTAAAAAATGCACACCATTAGAAGAACAACTAAATTTTATAACCATAATATAAAGTAACACACGAAAATAAAAAAAAAACTACCTAAAAAAGAAACCACTCAGTTGCTACTTAAATACTTAGATATTTTGGGTGTCCGCATATTGTAGAATTTCATCCCACCATGGGTCTTCTTCTTTTTCTTCCTTTTGTTGTTGGTGGCTCACACTAGCGTTGTCAGTGAATTGAGCGATTTCGTTCCAGAAAGCTGCATCAGGTTGCTGACTCACACCAGTATTATCAGCGAATTGAGCGGCTTCGTTCCATAAAGCTGCATCGGCTTCTTGTTGTTCTATCTTTTCCATTCTAGCTGCTGCAACACTTCTTTGTTCATCTCTCTCCTTGTTCCATCGCAGGCACTCCTTGATTTTTTTTCTAATTTTTTTTTCTTTCAACTTTTGCCTCTCTTCGGTAGCCTTTTGTGACATTTTTCATCTTTTTTCCTCCTCATCTCTCTGCTTCCATGTCTTTTGTTGTTCATCCCACCACTCTTGTTTTTCGTGTTCATCGTAGTGGTCACGCAAGATGGTCTCTTTGTAATTGAAAACCTAACCACACTTTGTACAAGTTACTGTGTGGTCTCCACGAAAGTTATATATTCTTTCATAAATGGTCCAGTGTGTTTTTGGTTTAGAATATGGTTTTTCTGTTGGTGTTTGTTCGGAAATTGGTTGCGGTTCTTTGTAGTAATCTTTATACCAGTCACAATTCTTAGGTTTGGGTTTCCTCAGCATTCTTTTGAGGTGCTTCTTGTGGTCTCTTTCTTCCCCACCATTAATGTGCCACTGGTAGTGTATTTTTAATTCGAATTTGATTCCGTCATCTTCGTAGATATTGTATTTGAAAGTGTGAAAACATATGCGACATCTTGCATGGTAATCTCCTTTTTCTATTTCATTTGTATTGGCAGGGGAATGTTGGTAATTTGGCCAGTATTCATCTCGGGTAGCTGTTCGCCAATTTGGGTCATCACTATTGGAGTGAGAGCTATTTCCTTTGTCCATGATAGTGAATTTTTCAGGAAGAAAAATTGAGTGGGTGTTGCATATTTTGGTTGATGAAATGTAGTTTTATAGACAATTTAATACATAGAATCACAGAATAAAAAATTAATTTCACGTGATACTTTTTCAGACCACGCCTGTTCTTTTGCAGAGGGCAGATGGACATCAGTATACTTTTTCAGACTTTATCAGACCACGCCTGTCCTTTTGCAGAGGGCAGATGGGCATAAGTATATTTTTCCAGACTTTATCAGACCACGCCTTTCCTTTTGCAGCTAATTATTAGGTTAAACAATAAATGATGCATTAATAATAAAATGGTGCAATAATAATAAATGGTCCATTAATAAAGTCTAACAAATTTAGCTTAGTCTTATTTTTTTTAACTAATAACAATTAATAATGATATTAATAAGTAATCACAAAAATAAATAATAAATAATAATATTTAATAATTAAATTATTAGTAATATAATAACTAATAACACTTACCAATTTAATAATAATAATAACGCGTTAATTACAAAAATAAATAATAAATAATAATAATTAATAATTAAATTATTTCTAATATAATAACTAATAACACTTACCAATTTAATAGTAAAAATAATGCAATAATTACAAAAATAAATAATAAATAATAATATTTAATAGTTAAATTATTACTAATATAATAACAAATAACACTTACCAATTTAATAATAATAATAATGCAATAATCATAAAAATAAATAATAAATAATAATAATTAATAGTTAAATTATTACTAATATAATAACTAATAACACTTACCAATTTAATAGTAATAATAATGCAATAATTACAAAATAAATAATAAATGATAATATTTAATAGTTAAATTATTACTAATATAATAACTTATAACACTTACCAATTTAATAATAATAATAATGCAATAATCACAAAAATAAATAATAAATAATAATAATTAATAGTTAAATTATTACTAATATAATAACTAATAACACTTACCAATTTAATAGTAATAATAATGCAATAATTACAAAAATAAATAATAAATGATAATATTTAATAGTTAAATTATTACTAATATAATAACTAATAACACTTACCAATTTAATAGTAATAATAATGCAATAATTACAAAAATAAATAATAAATGATAATATTTAATAGTTAAATTATTACTAATATAATAACTAATAACACTTACCAATTTAATAATAATAATAATGCAATAATCACAAAAATAAATAATAAATAATAATAATTAATAATTAAATTATTACTAATATAATAACTAATAACACTTACCAATTTAATAATAATAATAATGCAATAATAATATTAATAAGTAAATGTAATAATAGAAAATAATAATAAAAGTAAAAACAGTAAAAGCATTAAAAAAAAAAACACTTTTAGCGGAAAATCAGTTGGATCGGCGTTCCAATCGCCGATCCAATTGGTTTCCCGCTAAAAGTGACTTTTTTAAATGTCTTTACTGTTTTTTATGCTTTTAATCATTAATTGTTAGTGTTTTTTATCATTAAAAGACTTGGATCGGCATCCCAAATGCCGATCTAAGGTCTAAATTGAATTTAGGTGCGATTTAACAGTGCATTTTAGTGCGATTTGATTTGATTGCCCATCATTATCTCCACTCTCATTTAGTTATAAATAGAACATGCTGGTCCGAATTCAAAAATATTTAGAAGTGCAAATAGAAGCTTAGTGCTTACAAATAGATAGTGTACGATTGTACGCGAAGTCAAGTTCTGATTAAAATACCTGAAGCATGAGATAACACAATTAAATTATGGAGAACCCACAGCTTGACCATAAGCATTAGTTCTGCAACGCAAATTCAGGCAATAAGAAAACGTGGAACTTAGAAGCAACATTTTTCCTTAAAATTTAATTACTACCAAATGTTTATACAAGCAATAAGTCTGACGCTTTGTACATCTCTATGATCTAAAAAAAAATTTACTGTTTCTTTCCATTCAATAACTTGATGTGATCTCCATTCACTTCCAATCCTCGTAAACAACCCATCACAAATTAGAAAGACAAAACAATGGTTAGGGCTGTCAAACGTGCGAAACGGAAGCGGAACAGGGGTGTTCCGTTTCTGTTCCGTTTCTGGTAACGTAAGAGAATTTCATTCCGTTTCCTTTCCGTTTCGTAAAACGGAACAGTTTTCCGTTTCGTTAGCTGTTCCGTTCTCCATTTTTCCACTGATTTCAGCCATTTTCCATTGATTTCAACACAGTTTTTGGTAAACGGAACACTTACGTTTACCAGCACCTGTTCCGTTTCCGTTCCGTTTTCAGAAACGAAACTGAAAACCTCTTCCGTTAGCTGTTCCGTTCGGACGGAACGGAACGGAAACGTGCGAAACGGCACACTTTTGACAGCCCTAACAATGGTGGTAGAAAAGGACTCAAAACTAAGGCCTCGTCTACCACTTACTGGTGTTCAAAATATTAAAGAATTGTTCCTTACGCTTCCAAAAGAAGGAAGGGCCGTTTCCATTCGGAAATACCAAGGTTTTTGGTACACAGAAGCACACATACCAGGTGTATTAGCAATGCAGGAGGGTTTCAAGGTCAGGTCCAATGATGTAATCGTGGCCAGTTTTCCCAAGTCAGGCACAACCTGGCTTAAGGGTCTCACACTCTCACTTTCACATCAGCGCCAGATAATTAATTAGTATTCATTCTCTAATCATCCTTTGCTTCAAATCAATCCTCATGACTGTGTGCCTACCGTTGAACATCACTATGTCACTCGAGATGAATGGTATCTCGAAACCCTTCCTTTCCCCCTAGTCGTCGGGACCTGGCTAAGCGAGAGTAAAAATGGTAGACACAGGGATATGGAATCCGTATCCCATCCCACGCGGGACGGTGCAGCGCACCCATCTACACCGTCCGATCTGATCTGGACGGTTCGAGCCTATCAATATGGTATTATGCACGGGGCTCTCTTAATTAACCATGGAGATTGCAGATAGGTGCTTTGCACCATCCCGCGCAGGACCAGATTTCGTTTCTAGGGATATGGGCTGTTAACTGGTCTGAAACCATGTCCAGCATTAATTAAATAACGCCTCAGTAAAAGTGGGTCGGGCCTCTTCCGAACTAGAAAGAAACGCACTCTTCACTCATATATGCATATAGTCATATAGACTGACATGAAGAGAGGGAAACAGAGAAGTAGAAGTAGAAACAAACAAATTAAAGTTGTTGTTCACAAAGAACAAAAAATGTTTGCGATTTTAGTCGTTTTACTGACAGAGACGTCGTGCCCCATATTATATATGGCCAATTGGCCACCACCCTTCTCCAACAAAACATCATGACATATTGACATCTCACACCTCCTTGTCCCCATTGGCCCTTTCCCTTGTACAATTTAACCGTAGCCCTTATTAAACCGATGCCAGATTTTCCAGATATCTCGGAAGTCATAATATTCTTGCAAACAATTGGTTATAAAACATTTCAATATTTAGAATAACAATGCTGCTAGCATTCCTCTAAACTTAAAATGTCCTCAATAATTAAGTTTAAATATGATTTAGAAAAACACGTAACACGAAACCTTCTTTTTCAACTTTAGTCTTCTAATGCTAAGCTAGTAGGTATAGTCGAATAGATATCAAAATGAAGGCATATATAACCTTTAAGAGCAGCCATTCCACTAGCATCCAAATTAATTAAATCCTTCAACACCATTTTCAACTCCAAACTTAAGTTGCAGAAAGAATTCCTTTGAAATTGTTGTCAGAAATATTTTTTTTGTCCGAATTTAACTAACAAGTTTGGTAAAATAACCTGTTATGTTAACAAAGAATTTCTGATTTAGCTCTTGAGAAAAACGATTTTGGGTACGTCTAAAGAGCAGATTAGTAGTCGCATTTGTGCCAAATTCTTGTACCAAAACCGCTCACTAACATTTTAAAATTATGTATCTGTACAGATATATATAGAAATCAACAGAGTATAGAGTCTATTTCCAACCAAATTATGTAATCATAAGATAACGCAAACCACGAGGATTAATTCTGTAACATAAATGCAAGCAATTAGAAAACATTAAACTTCGAAGCACCAATTCAAAATCAATATTCACTAAAGGTAAGTAACAACGAGTTAGCCAAAACTTCTATAATTTTTTGCCCCACTCCAAACACATTCACAAGCTTTCTTCTCTCTTTCTGCAACAAAGTTTCATTGCCATCAAGAAATTGGTTGAAGCTGCACACCTATCCCCAAACATCACCTAACACCCTAAAATTGGTCCTTGCTGCCGATTCTCTATGTGTTTCGATGAATGAAGACGAGTGCTCTTCTTCATGTCCCACGCACTATAGAACCTTAGTGCACTGCCAATTGCATCTGAAACATAAAAGTGTACATCAATTAGTTCCAACAAAAAGGATATATTAAATAACAGTAATTAATGGATATGCACTAATAACCACTCTCAGTCAATTTATTGCAGCTTAAGTTTGCGCAAATAATTCTACTATTTCCTAAGAAAATAAGATGGTTCTGAGCTTACCCAGTTTCTAACCTTGAAATCTGAAAAATAGAAAGAGGAAAAAAAATAAAACTCAATTTTTATACTAAATTTATGCAAATATTATCATTAGTAAGAATTAAAAGCATACCTGTCTACATTGTCTAGAAAGGGGAAGATCATTCCAGCTTTCACCCATCTATAGTCCTGCAAAAAATTAATACAAAATCTTAAAAAATTAAACTCCAGAATTTAGTTAAATCCAGCACAATATCTCGACCTCTTGTTTTATTTTTGCATTTTGTTTTGATAAACAAGTTATGCGGCTTCAGGAATCAATAACAACATTGGAAAAAGAAGAAGTAAACTTAGAAACTTCCACGTACCCTGTTTCCGTTTGCAGAATGGCCGAAGTACATCACGCAAACTGCACCCAGAACAAGTGCATTTAGCACAACCTCTGGGGCATGCTCCCTCGGTTCAATGACAATAGCCGGCCACGGTGGACTTGCCTTGCTGGACTTCGCCCATATTACTTCCCCTATCTCCAGCTCCTCTAGCAAACTCTGCTCATCTCTCTTTTTCGATGCAGCCAGTCTCTCTTCCATACGTACTTCCTCCTTTTCTGAAGGATTGGCATACTTATGCACAACCGACTTGGATCTAGAGATTTTCAGAACCAAATCCATGTTGACATTCAATGAATTCCCTGCATTTTCTCCAGAGTCGATACCAGAAACAGATTTGGAGCTCAATTTCTCCTTATTGTCTCCATCAATCAGAACTGAATCCTTAAAGCGAGAAGGAACGACCCTTGCTCGTGTCCTAGAGCTCCTCCCGACAACCTCCACCTGAACTCCAGCGCCACATGCTGACGTGGCGGGTGCTAATTGAACCGTATCCTGCCTCATTTTCTTCTTGGCGGTTCGCTCCAAAAAATATTCCTACTGGAAACCAAAAATAAAGAAAGGAACGTTTAGACTGGTTAAGGTGAGAAACTCAGATGGTGTTGCTTCCCAGAGGTGCGATTTTCTATCAACAGTTCTCCAGTTTCAGTATATGCAGGCCTCTCTTTTTCTTAGAAGGTCATAAAGGTACTTGAGTAATACACATACGGTTTGTTGGAACTGGAGATAAGAATTGATATTCAAGGGTGTGTTTGGATAAGCAAGAATAAGGATTTGGATAAGAATAAGCTCCAAATTCCTTATTCTTGTGCAATCCAAACAACACAAGAATAAGAAATTTGGACTTATCCGATCCCTTATTCTTATACTAACAAAACTATGGAATTTGAATAAGAATAAGAATTGGCACGAGATTCTAAATCCGGCCCTTTATTCTTTATTCTTATTCTTTCTCCATCCAAACACATCCCAAGTTAATTGTTTGAAGAAGAGTCGGAACAAGAAACGACTTGAAAAAGCAGGGCCCATGGGCCGTGGGTATTCTAAGTTTCTTTCACACAGAAAGAACGCCTGCTACTTGGGCCCATGACTTACTGATCAAATGCGATTGTCAAGTTCAATAGCATATTAAATAATTCATAATTTCATAATTCATAAGTCATGCTATATTTCAATTTTCTAAATGGCTCCGGAGAAACTAAGAAGGAACTTTATCCAAATCCTTACTAACTAGTTACGATAAAGAATTTTTCTAATTTGGAGGACTTATAATTAAGATTTATAATTAAGCCTTAAGGTACCATATCCAAACCATTCGGGGTGGTTCAAATAAAATAAACCATGATTTGGATATAGTCATATAGTACCTCTAAATTAGAAATTTTCTAACACAAAAAACTAGTCTGGAAGCTGCTCAAATCCTAATCTCTACACAGCGGAAAAACCTTTTAGCTTGCGTAATACCCCTAAATAATTTACTTAATAAAGGTCGATTTATGCATATTCACCCCAAAAAAAATATAAAGAAGTTCAAACAATCTGCTAAATATATAAAAAAAATAATTACATTCCTATCGAATTTTTGTGCATAAAAAAATAACCTATTTGACCAATTTCATCCCAACGTTTTTGCACAAATATTTCCTCTACAAAAATTAAAAGATGATCAAAACTAACCTTTCAGTCTCAGAATTCAACACCGTAGTGGACGCGTTTATTCCTTTGGAAACACTCATGCGATTCGGCTGCTGATTCGTTATTCACCCTTCTCTAATATGTTTTCAGAATAATTTGATTTGGAAAAGAACGACCAAATGGTCGCTTCTCTTAGAGTATTTTATAGCACTAGGCATGCCAAAAGATATCGACTGGTCCTACTTTTGAGTTTTGACGGCTGAAGAAAAATACCAATTTTAAGAAAAATGACAAAAATACTCTTCCAGATACCCTAATTTTAACGGCTTCGATCATCTAAAAATCATTTGGATGGCTGTAAGGAACTGTCCAAATATCATTTGAAAATTTTAAAGGGATACATTTGGTAGATGCTGGAAAAAATTTTAAGAAGATTTTTTTATTTTGAAAATATGAACTCCTACCAATGTACTTTTAACTATGGGCGTCTTTAAACAACGGCCGTCTAACCGTATCCAGGACACCTACTAATTTGGATGACACGGATTAATTGTTTACTAATTTTCGTGGCTTACACTCAATACCCAAGATTCCAAGAATAAACTCTAAAATTTGTTTCCAACAAAATGTTGCATGAAATGACAATACAAATCCTAAAACTCTCCAAAATAAAAATTAACAGAGCCGCCGTTCTGTGTCATTCATTGCAAACCCGACGGTCTCATCTCGAGATTATGCTTTGCACTGAACCTTACTAATGTCTACACACTGATTTGTTTTTTTATTTTATTTTAACTGATTTGTTTTTAAATTGAAATATTTCCAGTATTTTTGGTATTTTTCAAGTAGTCTAAAAAAAATAAATTTTGTGCAATTAAAATTCTACATCACAAATAACAAATGCCATTTTTTTTTTGGGAATCGTTAATTCATATCAAGAATTGTATGTTGAAGCCAACATATATTTTTCGATTTATTTTGTTATTAATAGAATCATTGTCTTCAACAAAACAATTTTGTATTCAATCACCCTATAATATTAAGTAGAGATTCGCTTTATTTTGTCAAGTATTTCGGGGGCAAAAAAAAAAAACAAAAGAATTTGGATTCTAAGTTGCCAACTCAATCATTTTGTGTGTACGCTGAAATGGAAAAAATTATATGTTGGAGACACAGCTAGTCAAATGCATGAAAGCATATTAATACTTTTATTGAGTTCTGTTTTAATCCTAAATTAAAGAAAGAAACCAATATATTCTTTCGAAAATATGAATTCCCGGTAAGAACTACTGTTTCCTATTTTCGCAATTAGAGATTTTATTTTAATTTTACCATGACATGTTGTTTTAATCTGAGCTATCTAAAGATTCTAAACCATTGTTTTGAAAACCGTACTAGATACCGAAAAATTATCTGTTATTTTAATTTTACAAGTTTCACAAATCTGAAATTAGAAATCTCAATTTTCAGACATCGACTAAAACTGAAATTAAGCCACTAATCGCCATACCAAATGTAGTCTAAATTGTTATTGCACTTTATTTGCTAACATTAGATTTTTAATGAATTATGATGCTAATTAAGAGGGATTTGTGAACACAGATGATGTGCACAAAGGGTTGCAAGGCGGAAGAGCCCACCTCCCCTTCCGATGATGGCCCCACAGGCGTTGGTGAACCGTACAAGAAGAGAATGAGGCAGGATACGGTCCAATCAGCACCTGCAACGTCAGCATGTTCGTTCTCGCTTGAAGGATTCAATTCCGATCGACGGACACAACAAGGAGAAATCAAGCTCCAAATGACCAAATCAGGTATGAATAAATTTCTTCATGTGATTATTAATTTCTGAAACAGCAAAATCAGTACGGAAAAAAGTTTAACTTAAATAACAAGTGATATTGTTTATATCATTTCTGGAGCTAATGGCCCTGTTTGGATGGCAAAGAATTAGCACTCTTCCAGAAGAGCTGGGAAGAGTCCTTTTTTTCGGGGAACAACTCTTCCAGTTATAAGTCGGAAGAAGCCAGAAGAAGATAACTGAGAAGAAAAATAAGATTAAAATAATCGGTTCCCAATGAATGGTCTGCTGTACTTTCAAAGCATACTTCATTTTTATATTTTTGTTGTACGTTCACGCATAAGTAATGCTTATGCTTCAAAGCACACTTCAAAGATCTGTTGTAATTATTAATTGTTTTTATTAGTAGTTTAATTAAATACTAACTAATTAGTAGTTTAATAATATTATTATATTATTATTAATTGTTTTAAATAATATTATTATATTATTAGAATATTAGTTATTTTTATAATATTATTATACTTACTTTATTAGCATTAAATAATAATAATTTACTCAATAAAATTCGGCTTAATCATTTAGTTAAATTAATATACAAAATATTAGCTTTATTAATTTAAGTAAACGATAATTATTAATTCTTTTATTATTATCATTAATAGTATATTAGCATTAGATAATCATTATTATTATTATTATTATTATTATTATTATTATATTTTAAAATATCAAATATTAGAATAATAAATTTTTATTCTAGTCTATGCATAACTAGAAATTATTATTAATAATAATTAGTAGTTTAATTATTTTAATTATTTATTTATTATTTTAAGAGGAAATATTAATACCATTATTACTATGTAAAACTTTTTCTATCCAAAGTACAAGATTCACTTATTTATTCTTTTAATTTTTCAGATTTCAAGGCCAGAAATTGGGTAAGCTCATAGTCATTTTCATTTTCTTATAGGCCAATAGTAAAAATATGCGATAACGTTGCTCAAAAAAAGTGTGGCACCGGAATCTTGCTCAAGAATTATTTACACAAATTTAATATGCGATAACGTTGTTTTAATAGATTTTTGTAAGTCCGTGTCCATAATTACTACCATAATTCAGTTTTATTGTTTTTTTTTTATTTAATAAATGTATTCCTTTTCTCTTTTGTCAGATGCCAATTGGCACTTGGCAGTGGATCAAGAATTTTACAGGGTACCAACGTTAAAAAAAATAAGATGTTTATGTATACCTGTATATATATAAGTTCAACTAGAGTTACCAATCAAGCTCATTTTTTATAAAATTAAATAATCTGTCCCGAAATTCTAACAACAGGAATGCCACATAGCATAGTAAGTTCCTGGAGATTAGGCATATGGTTGCAAATAATTTCGATAAGCTTGCCTCTCATTATTTCTGTGGCAATAGTAAAAATAAACACCAAAAAATAATTTAGAAAAGCAGGAAATTATTTTTTAAAGTAAAACAGTAATATTAAATTCAATTGCAAAAAATTGGACTATTGATCGATTATCTTATATAAAAAAAACAACCATATATATATAGAGTTTTGTTATGGTGAGTTGCAATTCCCCGGAGGGTTTGGGAGTCGCGATCAAAACTCCTAAATCTTATTTAAAATAATCGATCCAAACTATCCAATACGATCTCCCTATTGAAATCTCCATGCTGACCAAATTTTACATTTTTTGGATATTTTTAAGTATTTTTTTTAAATTTAAGAAAATTATAAATCTAATTAGTTATGAACCGTTCAAAAACAGCAGTTTTTAAAAATCAGAAAAAAATACTTAAAAATATTGAAAAAATATAAAATTTAACTATGCATGGAGATTTCAATAGGGAGATCGTATTGGACGGTTTGGATCGGTTATTTTGAACCAGATCTAGGAGTTTTTAGCGCGACTCACAAACCCTCTGGTGAGTAGCGACTCATCATATATAGCAAAACTCTATATATATTTCCTACATTATAAGAAAATACCTCGTGAAGGTTATTATATATAAATGATAAAACTGAGTTTTAAAAGTACGAGATACAATTAGAATTTGAAATCACCTGATTGTTTATTATTATTTTCTTAACTTAAAATAATTATAGCCCCGATAAACTGAGGCTGAGGGTCGGCGTGAAAACTGTAATAAGTTGGGGTTTCGTTGAACAAAATAGTACCGTACTGGAGCTCTCCATTTTCTCTTATTTTATTCCTTGGTTTCCAAGCTCGTTGTTCAACTTTGACAGTTGAAATTCTAACTTTTTTCCTCGTCATTACAGTATAAACGCTAAACTGTAACTATCTTGTAACCATCTTCTCCAAGCAACTCTTAGCGATTTGACACGTGTCGCTATCAACATTTGGAGGAGACCTCTTGCCTCTATATACTTTTTATACAAGAAATGATAACCGTCATCTGCAGTTTTATCATCACTTATCATCATTTGAACAAAATTAAACGCATAAAACATACAAGGTGAACATATAGATGATTAAAGTGAAACACATATTAAAAAAAAAATTACCATCTCTTGTTCAGATTTTTATATGCATATTTAGCTTATTTTTATTGAACTTATTTGTTTGTATGTGTTCACTTTAATAATTTATATGTTCATATTGTCTGTTTTATATGTTCATTTTGTTCAAGCGATGACAAACAATAACAAAATTGTAGATGATAGTAATCAATTTTCCTTTTATATTTTGTATATTTCAAACTACTATGTCAATTTTTTTTTAAATATACGTAATATATTTAATAAAAAAAATGAAAATATGAACGAGTTAGAATTAATAATCTATCATAATTGGTTAGATTTATTTCTTTTCTAATCTTTTCATCAAGTATTACATGAACTAAAAAATGCATATAATTTATATACAAACACATCGCTAATGCAGCGTTGTGTCTTCTTTAAACATATCGTGCTATATCATATTTCAACACATTTGAATTTTATAAAATATTATTATATACTAATGTTTACAGAATTGGACAAAATTATGAAATTACTCTTAAAAAATAGACAATATAAAATTTTTTGTTGTTGTAAAAATTTATCATCTTTGACCCTCAATATTATAAAATTGTTGTGTCTCTTGGGTCATATCGTGACGTGTTTAGTACCGTATCGTGTCATGTCATGTCGTGTATGCACAATTCGCGTGTTGTGTCGCATCGTAAAGGTAGGATATGTCCAAAGACACGGCATGTTTGAATTCTCGTGTTCGGAAACATCGTGTTTGTTTTATGAGGGTTATTTTGTGGTACTCATCGAGTCGTCCACCAAGCCGTTCAGACAATTGGACCCGCTTCAATTCACAATTTCACATGGTACGGAAAAAATGATGATCTGGTCCGTAAACTTGGTCTTGATTTTTTTTTTAGAGAGCTTGACAGTGACTGTCAAGATGTAACTTGGTCTTTCTAGGCGTACCTAATCATGAAGCCACGTCCACTTAGTCAGCCCCAAGTCATGAATTTCACGCACGAGGCCGAATGTTATTTTACCATAATGCCCCCACCTGACGTAATACAATATGTCACTTCGGAGTTTATTGATGTTCGGATCCTTTTTCTATTTACAGATCCATTAAAAATTGGAAAGAACGGCAAGGTTCGTATATATATTTTAGAGCATCGGGAAAAAATTTTATATGCATGTTAAGGGAATAAGAAATATTTAATTAATATCGTTCTAATTAATGACGTCACTGCTTGTGCAATCTGGCCAAAACTAATATTTACAATAACTTGGAAATAGCTGAATTTCTAATATGACAGAAATATATATAGGTTATCTGAATCACTCAATAAGATTTAATTTTGTTGTCAAGATAAAAATAAAGTCACCAAATTAATAGTTGATCAAATAACGGCTTATATAGAGTACCAAACATATAAAAAATAATTGAACTAAAAACCAGTAATGAGAATACTCGATGCATATATATGTCAAAGTTAGAAGTTGTCCCGGGTTAATAACGGGTTGTTGGGTAATCTACTAAACCATTAGATCCATTTTAATCTTTCAAAAGTACAATGTAACATCTTTGACTGTTCCTTTTTTTGCCCTTTTAGTCTCATTTGACTTCTTGCCTTTCTAGTCCAGATCAGCCACACATATATATACTACCCTTTCCTCTCTACCTCACTTCAACAATTCCACACAACAAAAAAGACTGCTGCTTTTCTTCAAGCTGAAGTTTTTCTCTGAATACTTCTTACTCCCAATTTTTTTCACTCTTAGAGAAGTACTTGATTTTGTTCAAATGGATGATAGAGAGCAGATGAAGGTTAAATTAATAGTGACGAAGGTTGTCGAGGCAGACACCACGCAGTTCAAATCGGTCGTACAAAATCTCACCGGCAAAGACTCCACCTGGCTTATAGGATCCGAGATGTCGACCGACCATACATACCGTCAGAGCAGAAGACAGTCGATGGAGGTGAAAAATATGGTGCAATATGGGGGTTATGTGCCATCTATGGACGAGTTGTTTGAGTTCTTGAGAGATTAATGTTACGGACTTGCGGTTTTTGGGGTGCATAGTTTTGTACCTTTTTTTTTTTTGTGTGTATATTTATGGCGGAAATTGATGGATGCTAGTTCTTCTGTGGCGATGCTATGTGCAATTTCTGGTGCATTATTGTCCATTATTTTTGTTTAAATCCCGTAATGCGGTAGTGTCACTAGTCAGTATAATTAACTAGGGAATTTTTATTGGGCTTATAATTCGGAATGCCTGACTAACTGATTTTATATAAAATAATTATTCTAATTAATAACCAAACCAACGAAACAAAAATGGTGCATCTTTCGGTGTGCATGTAGTGCATGTATAAATTGAAAATATAATATGCATACGGATTCGCAATAGAAAAGTGTTACATCTTTTTCAGCAAAAAGGAAAAAAAAAACTTTAAAGAAAAATAAATATTAATTCCATCCAATTACGACCAATGATGGCTTATCCATTCTGTATTGCAGCGATCAGTTCACTTATTTTTGTGGACTTTTGTGTATTGCATAGTTCCTCAATTTTCGTCGTTGAATCAGGTCGTGATCTGGGAATTGTAAATTGTACAAAAGGTAGTTTAATTGACATTGGGACGTATTTAAAATGACCATTGCCTATTTTTCTCAATACAAGATTTGCTCTTTTTTTTTTCTTTTTCTTTTTTTTGACCTTTTTTAGCACAAACGGCTGATTGAGCTGTTTATTCTCTGTGATCTGAGACGATTGATGCATCGATGATGGATTTAGAATTACGTTGGAGTACGTTTCTCCATCCACAGACCATAAGTTACCAGAAGAAAGTATCATTTTTTTAGGCCCATTGTCATAGTTACTGGCTCCTATACTTATTCACGGATTATTGTAGGCCCATTGTCTTTAATTCATAGTTTCAGTCTTTCAGACATTTTTTTTTTCCACATGAGAAAATATTTTGAGGAGAGTAAATTAAACAAGTGATTCACAAGCATTCTATATATTGATTAGAATACAAAGTACGTATGACCCATAACTCTTGTAAGAAACTATAACAAAATTATCTTATCCAGAACTAAATCCCCATGCCAATCAAGTCTTGGACCTCTCAGTAGGTATCTCATCTGTAGTTGGAGAGTGATTAAATAAAATTTTGAACATTTTTCTTTTTGGGTTATGTTTGAATTATTTATTCTCAAAATATCTGAACTTTTGATATTCATTCATACGAACTGAACTAAGCACAAAAGAAAATTAGAAAATGTACATGCCCAAGATAATATCTTACATAGTTATATCATTAATTCAAGAATGCTCAAGACTAAATACTAGATATATCTCCAAATAATTAAAGCATGCATCTTCATAACTAAATCAATAAAATTTGATTACATAGAACAAAGCCACCAGTCCACCACACATGCAAAAAGCATAAACTACTTGCTTGATTGCTTCTTAGCTATACCAGGTCTGACAATGTCTTCATACTAACAGCTTCGACTTGTCCACACAATCCGTGAACCTCGCTGGATGTCTCCCGGCCACTCACCTGGCAGCCCCCACGATCAAAATACTTCTTTTGTCCACGGGACGATTTCACAGTTTTGGTCCCTGTTCTCTCTCTGGATGGTGGGCCCGCAAACTTCCTCCTGATGGTATCCTTTACTGCTTTAAGCATGCCAGACAAAGCCTTATTATTGGATGGCGGTTCAGCTTTGTTTGTCTTAGAATTGGAGTCCTCTGGCACCTTACTGGTAAGACTGCTATCAGGATTCGACTTCAAAGTTGACATGGTAGTAGCTTGGCTTGCCTGGGAGGTGTTATCCCCTTTCATGACTGGTATGGAGTTATTGGCCCATTTTGTGTTTAGTTCAGAGTGCCAAAGTATGAGTTCGGCCAGAGGAATAATGGGTAGTTGCGATGGGTCTGGGTGGCGATAGACTGTTTTTGAGAAATAAGCACGCCTCAACCAGGAGTTTGGGTCGTCTTTGTACAGGTCCTCCATCAAGTTCCTCTCTCACAGGTTTCTACACCAAATGTCAAAACAAAGAAAAAAGAAAACAACATCAAGCTTATAATTTTAACCCTTTTATAGTCAAACAAAATGAGTGCGATTAGTTATTAATTTGTCCGAAAATTTTCTCCACTTTTGTTAAATAAATAAACAGGATTTAAGAGGAACTTTAAAACATTCAGATCAAACAATAATTATATAAATATATCTCACCATATAAACCAAAGAACAATAAATTATCGGATTATACAGATAAGAAACATTCATGAAAGATAGAAATCATTATGATGTTGTCAGGTTGGAAGTCCAGTGAAAAGTGAAAACCATCACAATTTTACCTGATTGTGCTAGAAAAATTGACAAAATTGAAATTTTTTTGCATCACAGATATAGCACAACGACAACTTGTAACAAGTGTGGTTGAAATGTTTCATAAAGTTTGAAAAAATTATCAAAAGGAAGGTGCAGAAGCAAACCTCGAGAAATGAGGTGCAGAAGCAAACCAAGAAAAAGTTGGAATGCTAGCGCGGTAGCGCCGTGAGGAGAGAAGAAGAGAAATGAGGTCGCCTCTCGTTCTTGATCAACTTACTGATATCCAATGCCCTGTTTATATATCAGCTCTACCAACGAACTGCTTGTTTTATTTTTGGCGTTCCCAAAATATTGGAGATGCAACCGCCTTTCCTGATTTATAATTATTACACCCCAATTTGTTTTGTGATAAAATAAATAAATAAATAAATAAAGCTACCTAGTATATATAGAATTATAGCACAAGAGCATTAATTTCCTGAAAACAAAATGCTATTTTATGTTTTAGAATAATAAAAATATAAATTATTTGTTTATGTAGAATATTATACCATACTAATTGAAGTATTGAACGCAGAAATTCGTTGGTCCAACCCAATAGCACAATTCTCTTTCTAATAAAGGACGAATCAAACATGTACACATATAGTATGGATTTTGCAAATTGAAAATTTTGGATATGGCAGTTTTGTTTCGAAATACTATAAGCTTGTCCATTTTCACAAAAAATAAACACATCCTATCTAGTTCCTGCACGCTCTGCCATTATGTTTGCGATTGACTTGATCGATTAAACATTAATAAAGATTTCAAATAAGACCCTAAACAATTCAAAATAAGCTAAATTAGTCCTTCCAAAAAGTCAGTCTTTTCTTTTAATTAAGTTAGGTGTTTGGACCCTACCACTTCTCATTAATTAAGGAAAAGTATTACAAAATGTTAAAAAAAAAAAAAAAAGAAACTAAAAGTCTCCAACTGGTCTCACCCCATTTTAAAATCTATAAACTATGTTGTTACAAATGAGAGTTTAAGAATTAAATTATTTTAGAAAATTTTGAGGACCAAAAAATAAATCATCCTTATATATTTGACTGTAAATAATTTAACAAAAACAATTTGTCCAATGTTGCAATGCTACAGCAGGAAAGACTGCCGCTCCCGTATCAAACTCTTTTGGTGCTTTTGTGCTGCTCCCGTATCAGACGCGTCTGAAACGATTCGCGTTCGATTCACCTCAGGCACGCCACCTCATCAAATATTTAGATATTAAATTTTGCTTTATACGGTCAAAGATATGCCACATAATTTAAAAAGAGAGGTGCAGCACTATTGAGCATTGAGAAATATATTTTATACGGTCGAAGAAACATATTAGAATTGGAGCGCAAATCCGGAGAACCAACGGCTTCTATGCTTAATTTTCATTTTGTTTTACCTTAGCCATTCCAGTTTCTAAAATGAGTTATTTCCGCGGTAAATTAATTAAACTTTGATTCAAAAATGTATTTACAACTATTTAAGACACTTCGACTTAATAAACTATAGTAAAACATTAACCATCTATCTATATTATAAATTTTTAACTATGCACATAATTTTTGAAGTTAAAAATTTTCTAATTTGCTATGCTACACTTTGGAAAAATAAAAAAAAAGATGTCTTATTCGTGTTTTGGAATAGTTAAATTTATGTGCGAATTTCTTTTAAGAAATATAATCAGATCGATAAATTTATAGATGTTTGGCAGTCTAAAAATTTAACCCGAATTAAATGATTTTAAATAACTCGGTAAATAATTAATCGGATGTTAAATATTGAACTTGCAAGATCTTATGGCGGCGTTTTTGGACCTTTTGGTGTATTTGTCCGGTTAAGTGGTGATTAAGATTTTACTTAAACATGGATAAACTCTGTGAAACAGATTGGATTATACCTCTATAAATAAATGGGCTATTTTTTTGAATGGTCTATGGAAGGTCCAACTATTACAATTCTTCTAAACCGGGTTTTAAACAGAATTCGACACAATGGACAGTTGTCAAGGTGGGAGAACAGCCTACGGGCGGTTTCATTAAAAAAAAAAAAAAAAAAAAAAGGTGGGAGAACGAGTAGCAAGATCAGACAATCCTGCTGAATCTGAAAGGGGACAAAAAAGTTACATAATTGATAAAATTAAATAGATAGGTGGATGAATATTCCAGACCGAGACAACCCACCCATTATATATCATGATCACATGGGCCTCTCTCTGTATGCCAATTCGGCAATTCCCATCCCTTTCTTACTCTTTTATTTCTGACCAGCATGTAGGCCTGCAAACGGAAGACCGTTTATCCGTTTTTCGTTTCGTGTCGTCCGGATGAAATGATTAACGAAATAATAAAATAATTTCGTCTGATTGGACGAAACGATTAACGAAACGAAAAAATAGTTTTGTCCCGGTTAACGAAACATTCTAATTTCGTGACCGTTTCGCACGTTATGCAGGCCTACCAGCATGGCAGCTAAATTGGTATAGTATTATATATAGTTTCCTTTCCTCCATACATGGCTATGTTTGTCTAGCGCTACTCAATTTGGTATGGTGCATGTTTGATTGCTTCTGTTGAATCCCACTACAAATTTCTATGGTTAGCTATGGTCAGGGGCGGAGCCAGAAAGTAAGAACAAGGGGGACAAAGAGACACTATGTTGAACTTTTAGGATTTTCGAGTGGGGCAAATTGAATAGTATGTAATTTTTACATTTTTAAGATGTGATTTTGAAAATATGGAGGGGGGGGGGGGGCAATTGTCCAGTTGTGAATACATGTACCTCTGCCCCTAGCTATGGTTTGGTTGCTTCTGTTGAATGAATCCCACTACATAAAGTACAAATTAATCCAACATACGGATTGGTTAAGACATACTAGTATTTTCAATATCCTACCGGTTATTGAAAAATTCCAGTAATACCGAGTACCGGAACAGTGACCGAAACGTCAGTATCTAGTTCTATGAGAGAAAATTCCAGAAAATTCCAGAAAATATCGAATTTCCGTCACTAGACCGGTAGAGGTGCTGGTATGGTATTGAAAACAATGAGACAAACTACTCTAACTACAACTAAAATTTTTAATATATATAGCTATCAAGTATCAACGAAACATATATAGTTTTTTTTCGTTTCTTTATTTTCTTTATTAATTTTATATTCAACAACTTAATTTGTGTGGGATGGAGTGATCGATGCTGATTTGGTTGACGATTCTAGCATGCATGAGAAAGTGCAACAGGTAGGAGTGAACCTGTTCAATTATTTGATGTATTGAAGGGTGACAATATTACAATTATATTTAGTGTAAAATGTTTTTAAAAATTTTATTGCAAGTTTAAGTTTCTACATCATTTTGCCTACATCGTCCTTAATATATACAAGCAGGCTGTATATTTAATTTAATGATAACTAATTTAACTTATCAAGAGAAGTTTTCTGTTTTAACTCACCATCTTATAACATGATTAAATTTAAAATTATGGAATTTGAGATGCTGACTGTTTATCAACTTTTGATCCGATGACCGAGACTGGATTGTTCCAAATGTTTGTCAACTTAATAATTTTCACCATCTTCTGACCCAAATATAGGTTTCTTCCTCATGTTTCGAATGAAAACACACGAATATTTCATTTTGTTTGCTGGAAAAAATTGTGAGTAATATAAGGTAATTTTGATACGTAGCATAAAGTTTCAACAAAATACCATCAAACTTTTATATGATCACATTATTTAACGCAATAGTTTTTAATAGTTTATTATTGTTTTTCAAATCAAATGAAATTTATATGTTTGGATATTGGAGAGAACTAATTATCAAATGGTTCAAAACATCACTATCCATGCACTACAAGGAATTGCTAACGGCATTGGTCCTTTAGCAATACCATCAAAATTTATCGATAGCATCGGCATAATTTGGATGCTTAAAATATACTTTTGCACCATTTTGCATCAGTAATGCAGATGGTAACATAAACAATATAATCAAAATGATTTATGCTAATATATTTTACTCTATTGAATGAGTTTTGTCGATTCAACTGAAAATCAGTTGCATCAGCGAATATATTTCACTTTATTGTCAATGCAACCGAAAAAAATGCATCTGATTAGCTAATGAAAATAAGTTACTTATTTTATTATAATTGCCTATTAATTGGGCTAGTTGCACAAATTTCACTGAGTTTTTGTTTCTATTAATTCCATTGTAATCCTGCTTATTTGACCCACGTATGTGTCGTTTGCACAAAAATTTCTTCTCCAAAATCTACGAAGTCCTTTTAGACTTTTGCTTCTCATTTATTTTTCTATTTTTCATAAATTAAATATTATGTCTCGAATTCTAACAATAAAACTTTTGTACAAAAGTCCTGTTGTTATGAATTATATTTATATACAAACATATTGCTCGTTAAATTGAACAAAATCAACGACTTGAATTCCAAATTTGAATTTTAAATTTTGAAAAGAACAAAAAATTTGCGCGTTTAGAGCACCTAAATAGTGTAAACATCCACTTAAATAAAAGAAAACAAGATATTAGATTTCGAGTTAAATTGACACTATCATCCAAAATAAATATCTTAATTGTATTTATTAGGCTATTTTTTTAATTTTTTTAATTTAATGATAAAAGAAAGAAGAGACGAATTCCCCATATCCAGATTTTATACATAGAGTCTGGTGTGTTTGGATGTTGGAATTTAATAGGCTATTTCAAATTTGGATGTTGGATTTCTCTCTCCTACGTCCCAATTAGCAATTCACCTCCTTATTTGCCAATATACATGAAATAGGAATAAGCCTCCCAATTAGCAATTCAATTCTTATTGGATTTGCTTGTTCTATGTTTGGATGTTGCACCAATAAGCTTTTTGGGCAATTGCTTATTCAGTGCACTACCAAACACACTAAGAGTGTGTTTGACAAAATCATGAACTATGGACAAAAACTAGAACAACACTTGTTCTAGTTCTTGTTTCTAATTCCATCAATTTGGAAGAACTAAGAACAATGACTTGTTTATTGTTCTTCTTTTGTTTGGATTTGTGAGAACTAGAAACAAAGACCTTGTTCCTAGTTCTTGAGCATGCCAAACACACCCGTTTGATCTTTCATATCCACATGGGTAAAATAAGTTTAAGAACTATTCATTTATCAATTATATAATAATTATTGTTAAGTAACTACACACAATTTAGTTACGGACAAGAGAGTCGGAAGGGTTCGACTGATAGAGTTCACAACACAAATAAAGATATTTAAGGGCGATTAGTAAAACCAGCAACAAAATCTATGGGCCAATGGGGGTTATGTAGACCTGTCTAACGTTAGAAACGATCGCGAAAGTAGATAATTTCGTTGCACGTTTCGTTCGGACGGCGAAATTAATATTAGTTTTGTTGCTCGTTTCGCAATATACAACGCAAGTGAAAAAAATTTCGTTGAACGTTTCGCCTTTAACTAGCGAAACTAACGGTTAACCGCGAAAAAAAAACACAATAAATAAAAAAAAAATACATAAGACAATAACCAATGGAAAAAAAATACACCAAAATACATAAAAAGAAGTAAAAAAAAAAACACAATAATAAATAAGACTAACAAAAAGCATGTTTGATAAAAAAAATATATATCAAAATAAATTCAAACTAATACCTAGTTTAACAGGGATTATTTCAATATGAATTAAAATGGTCTCAGTCTTTTAATTTGAAATCATTGGGGAGATATCAAAAGACCCAATAATTTCGACTGACCCATCAAAATTACTAGGTCAGAGTCCCATCCCCTCTGGTACTTGGTACCCTTCATCATCGACCAATCCATATTGAATTAATCTCCTTGTTAAACTAACAGACTCTCCTTAGTCCTATCAAATATGGACACCAAAATTAAAAAAAATAAAACAGACTTGCAAAGTTGCAATGTCATTCAACTGTTCACAACTTCACATCACATACTAGAGCAAACAAAAGAGAAATAGCAAACAAAAGGTACCACAGAGCTAAGATCATTCTCCTTCCTCATCAATGGCATCATCATCTTCATCACCAAGTTCACCACCACTTTCTACAATAATAGCAAGCAAAAGAGACATTAGCAATTGAATTTAATTAAACTATAAATATAAATTAATACAAATTGAAATTGATACCAATCACTGCAGTCCTCAACCAATTCTGAGCACATACAAGAGCTTCAATGCTCTCATCATTTAAAGAGCTTCTAGTTGGGCTCAGTGTTCTACCAGCAGTACTGAAGGTTGACTCTGATGCAACAGTACTAATTGGTACAGCCAATATATCCCTTGCTAACCTAGACAAAACTGGATACTTAGGGGTTTTCAATTTCCACCATGACAGAATGTCAAAGTCATCATCCAAGTTACAAGAATCAAGTGGTTCAGATAGATATTGATCAAGCTCAGACAAGATGGGATCAGCTTGCTTCTTATCATTCAAGAAATTTTTCAAACCAGCCCTTGTATCAGTTTCTTCCTTTGATCCACTAGAACTGAAACCAAATGATTAAAATTTCAAGTTGACACAGGAATAACAAAATAAAACTAAAGTCAGATGTGCTAGAGGAGTACCTTGCATCTATGCTTTTACCAGGTTGGCTCTGTGATGCCTTGTTGTTTGAGATCAAATACTCATTGAACAGATCCTCAAAGCAACTCTTCAAGTTGGTCATAAATGATTGCACCTCTTTAGGATGCATCATTTTGAAGTAGTACTCAACCACTGCTAGCTTACACCTAGGATCTAGAGCACAAGCAATAGCCAAAACACCATTTCCAATTTCCCAGTACTTGTTCCACTTGAGGAACATGTCTTTGCCCATCTGAACAACAAATGGATATGCACTACTATCCATTTTTTTTATATTAAGATAAACCTCACAGAAATCAGGAAAATATAAATTCAAAGTTGGATACTTGGCCCCACTCAATTTTAAAGTTGTAGCATAAAACACTTTCAAATGCCCATGTAGGGCCTTCACATGATCCCAATCCTCATCAGATGGACAGAAGGGGTAATTTTTATCTAACTCTGCATACCTAAGTATAGCTGCCTTCAACTGTAATGCTAAGTCAAGCATAATATAAGTGGAGTTCCACCTAGTCTGCACATCATATGCTGGCTTCTTATCATGAGCATTTACCTGAAAACAAAAATACAAAAAAATAATTACTGTATATTGAAATAAATTAAACAAATAAATGTAAAATATATATAGCATAGACCTGAGAAGCAGCCAACTTGAACTTCTCCATTCTAGGTTGTGAATGTCTAATGTATTTCATGGTGTCCCTTATGGCATCTATCTCACCAGACATCACACTCAAACCATCTTGCACAATCAGATTCAAAATGTGGCATCCACATCTTAGATGAAATATTTGACCATCACAAGGTAAGTTCTTTCTAAAATGATTCTTACTCAACAAGTCCTTGATGGCAGCATCATTAGCAGATGCATTATCCAATACCAAACTAAATGCTCTTTTATCCAAGTTCCACAAAACTAACTTATCATAAATGGCCTGTGAAATGTGTTTGCCAGTGTGAGGAGAGGACATTGGTGTAAAGGTGAGAAGTCTTTTTCTCAACTTCCAATTGTCATCAATGTAATGACAAGTAAGAGCCATGAAAGCCCTATCTTTATCCTTGCAAGTTCACAAATCACTTGTGAAACTAACCTTACAATCCATTTTTCCAAGTAATTCATACAAATTTAACTTTTCTTCCTCATAAACAGTCATACAATCAGACCTAAGGGTGGTTCTTGATGGCATTTTAAAACAAGGCTGCAGATCAGTTGCAAAAACTTTCAAGAAATGGTGGGTTGCACTGTTAAAAGGGTACTCATGGCCAATTATCATATTTGCCAAGTTTTTTCTACTTCTTTTCTGGTCAAATTCCCAAACTGAAGGCTTGGGCTGACCTGACAATTATTGAAAACATATTAGTACCAAGTAATTATATTTTATTTATTAATAATAAGTAATTATTAAAAAAATATACCTTCTGCACTGCCAAGTTGAAGCAGTCTCTGCAAGGCATCAGGTTTCATTCTTTTTTTGGGTGGCATTTTTTTACAACCTTTCTTACAATGATGCAACAGTGAGCTAGTGCTTCTGGAGTTGCCTTGTAAATATTCAAGGCCACAATACTTACAAGTAGCTGTAAAGAAACCATCTTCATCCTTTTCTGAACTATCAAAATGTTCCCATACAATTGAATTCTTCACTGTTCTAGACTTCCTCTTTTTGGTAGTTGCTGCTGAATCAGCAACAGGTTCATTTGGGGTTGGGGTACCATCACCATCACGAGCATCATTTTCAATCCTTTCGATTTCCTCTCTACTTTCAAAATTCAATCCTGGTCCCATACTATACATTGGAATATTGGATGCATCAATTAAACAGATTGCCAAGGTTAGTCATGGGAAACATCCATTCCTGACATACCAGTTCATTCCCATTGCTAAAAGGCTGCCGGGCATGGATGTTTCACATGACAAACACAATTAACAAGCTAGTATAGTAGTATATGATTGCCAAGATGATATCAATTATCAAACATAACAACTTAACAAGCTAGTATATGATTGCCAAGCTCTGGCATGACAGACATCCACCCCTGACATACCAGAGCCACATAGTAAACATAAACATACCAACCACAAGCACATAGTAAACATAAACACACCAAATAACATGATTGCCAGGAATGGACGTTTGTCATGCCACAGACCAATAACAAGCACAAACATTAACAAAACAGAGAAAAAAAATCATACTCATCCTCATCCGACAGATCTGGTTCTTCCTCTTGCACACTCCCTCTCTGTGGATCAGCCATTTTAGGGTACCTTTTGACCTCTCTGTAGATCGTTCCTACAAAGAACACATATTGAACAAGAAAAAAATTAAAACGAAAACTAAAATTTTAATTACAAGTAATAAAAATTTAAAAAACCAGTATCAAAGTTAAAACTTTTCTGTCTCTCTTTCCTTCCTTTCTTCTTTTTTTCCTACCAAGAACAAGAAAAAATAAAATTAAAATTACAAGTAACAGAGTAAAAAATCAGAAAAAAAAATTAAATAAGACAGAATTAAATACCTTTGTCTCTCTATTTCTCTTTTCATTCCTTCCATTCTGTCTTGTTTCTTCATCTTATATAGCCAGCCAAGGACCCTTCATCATTGCTAGAAGCTAAATAGACCCTGACTGATCGACTGCCCTGACTGATCGACTACCCTGTCACCAGTCTCTCAAATATACTAGCAATCATTACCTTTCTCAAGCCTTTTAAGCTACCAAGCCTACGCTTTAAGCTAGGTTTTTGGAAACCAAGCGAGAGGGAGTGACAATCAGGGGTTAATCAGGCTAGGGTTTAGCACAAAAAAGTACTAATGATGAGGATTTCATCGAAACCAACAGAACAGAAGGAAAATCAAACATATATGCCTCAGACAGCGTGCATCGACCAAGAGAGAAACCGAGAGATGTGGAGAGGTCGTGTGCCCATCGTCAGCAGCTCTAAGAGCATGCGTGACTTCGTGAGAGAGAGACAGAGAGAGGAATAGAATAGATCTGAGGTCAGAGATCGAGACTCGAGAGAGCCAGAGAGGAGATGAAAAGACATGGCGCCGCTTCAGAGAGAGAGTGGCGGAGAAAATTAGGTTAGGGTTTCTGCCTCTCTCCTCATCCGACCCCTTCTTATATATAAAACATATATTAATTATATTTAATATTTTAATTATATTAAATATATATGATAAATATATACGAACGAAACGTAACTAAGCGAAACGTAATAGCATAGTTTCGTTAGCCGTTTCGTAAATACTGCGTAACTGGATCTGATTTCGTTCCTTGTTTCGCTAAACCAGACGAAACCAATTTTCATGTCGTTGCTCGTTTCGCAAGGCCGAAACGAAACGGAATTACGTAATTTTTTTTCCGTTTGCAGCCCTAGGGTTATGTCGTGGCACTAAGCGAGCCGCCCACCAACCCGTTCACACTACTAGACCCGCTTCAATTTACAATTCACATGATACAAAAAAAATATGATGATCTGGTCCGTTAAAGTCGTTAACTTGGTCTTCTTGAGCGCACCCCAATGGCCAATGGTCCCAATCATGAAACCTCGTCCACTCGGTCAGTCCCAAGTCAAAAATTTCACATACGAGGCCGGATGTTATTTTACAATAATGCCCCCACGTCCCCACATGACGTACTACGATATGTCACTTCGGATTTTTATTGAAGTTCGGATCCTTTTCCAATTTACAGATCCATTAAGTTGAAAAGAACGGCAAAGTACAAAGAATTGTACATTTCTTTTAGAGCAGATGTATAGGAAAAAATTGTATATGCATGTTAAGAAATTTTAACAATTTTATATGCATGTTAAGGGAATAAGACATTTAATTAATATTTACAATAAATTGGAAATGGCTGAATCTCTAATATGATAGCAATGTAAGTTATTTGATCAATTACTCATCAAAATTTATTTGTTCTCAAGATTAAAATAAGGTCAGTAATAGCTGATTAAATAATAGCCTTCTATTAGAGTAAAAAAATATAACTCAATTAAAACCAGTATATAAAAATACTCAATGCATATGTCTAAGTAAGGAGCTGTTCCGGGTTTATAACGGGTTATTGGGTAATCTACTAAACCAGTAGATCCATTTTACTATTTGAAAAGTACAGAGTTGTTTCTTGTTTGATTTGATGCCCAATATTTCAGGATTAAATATTTGACTCTTCCCTCATTTCTCCTCTTAGTCTCATTTGACTAGCTTGTCACCTGCTTGCCTTTCAAGTTGCAACTCCAGAGCCACACCTGTATATAGTTATATACCACCCTTTCCTCTCTACCTCACTTCATCAAATACACACATAATAAGAAGACTGTTTCGTTTCTTCCAGCTGAAGTTTTCCTCTGAATACACTTTCCCAATTTTTATTCTCACAGGAGTACTAGATTTTGTTCAAATGGATAACAGAGAGCAGATGAAGGTGAAATTAATAGTCACGAAGGTTGTTGAGGCAGACACCACACAGTTCAAATCGGTCGTACAAAACCTCACTGGCAAAGACTCCACATGGTTTATCGGCTCCGAGATATCGACCGACCATACATACCTTCAGAGCAGAAGACAGTTGATGGAGGTGAAAAACATGGCGCCATCTATGGAGGAGTTGCTTGAGTTCTTGAGAGATTAATTATGGTTTTTGCCTTATGTGTATATTTATGGCGGAAATTGATATATGCTAGTTCTTCTGTGGCAATGCATGCTACGTCCAATTGTGGTGCAATATTGTCCCTTCGTTTTTTTTTTCTTTTTTTGTTCATGAATCCCGTAATGTAATATTGCAATAGTGTTACTAATCATTAAGCAATTTTTTTTTTGGGTTGATAAATTCTTAACTAACTGATTATATATAGGAAAAAAAACGATTGATCTAATTTATAACCAAAACAAAGAGATAATAATGGTGCATTGTTGCATTTATATACCTTTCAGTACTGTACATATATAAATTTTAATTCTAACATGCTTATGGATTCAGAAAAGAGTAACATCTTTCCAGCAAAAAAAAAAAAAAAAACGTCAAAGAGAATAAATATTCGATCCAAATGCGATAAATTGATAGTGTTTATAGAAGCGTTGTGTATTTCTTTCCTTTATATTTAATTACTTGACCAATTATGGCTGCTCGACATGTTCTTAACCATTCTGTATTGCAGGGACTGGTTCCCTTATTTCGTTGTTGAATCATGCCATGATCTGAGAATTATAAATTATACAAAAGGTAGTTTGATATTGGGCCGGATTAGAATTACCATTGTCTATTTTTTCTCGATACAAGATTGGTTATTTCTTTAAGACCTTGTGATTTGATACGACAGGTGCATCAATGGATGGCTGCGATGAAGGTACGTTTCTACATCATTAAGTTACCAGAACAAAGTATTATTTTTCAGGTCCATTGAGTAATATATTACTCTATGCGGAGACAGCCCCAAATCGTAGAATTCTGCTTATTGAAAATTACATTAATTACTTGGGTTAGATGAGGGTGAATTTTGTTTGACAACAATAAATCAAAATAAAATTTATCAGACATCACTGAACATGGTATAAATCCATTTTGTGTGTAAATGTGTAATTGTCCCTTTCTAGTTAATGCAAATTGGTTGATGTAAATAGGTAGTACTTTCTGACTTTTTGTAACCTTTTCGATTGGTACATTCTATTTAATCATTTCTTGCAATTATTTCATGGCATTTTATTTTTCTTTTTTTCACTAGTCATAGACTTATTTTTAATCATTTTCGATTGAAATCCTGACCTTCTATTTATTCAGTCTCAGATATTTGTGTCAAAATGATTAATCTTTTTACTGTCTCCTATTCCTTTTTATCTTATAAGCGTCTACTTTTATTCAGTCTGAAACATTTGCTTTATTTTTTCCCCCCTTTTTCTCCACATAAGAACCTACCCTTTGACGAGAGTGAATTAAACAAGTGAGTCATTTTATTTATATATCAGAACTAATACAAAGTTTGACCCATAACTCGTGTAAGAATCTTTTACAAATTATTTGAATATCCAGAACTATATTTCATCCCAATCAAGTTTTGTTCGTCTCAGTAGTTATCTCATCTGTAGTTGAACATTGATTAAATAAACTTTTGAACATTTTTCATTCTGGGTTACCTTTGAATTAATATATATATACAAAATATCTAATAACTAGGATATATTCATTCGTACGAACAGAACTAAGCACAAAGAAAAATAATAAAAATACATCTCCAAGATCACTATCTAAAATCATTCAAGAATGTTAAAAACTAACTACTAGATAAATCTCCAGATAATCAAAGCATTATCATAACTAAATGATTGATTGCATTACAAAAAAACAAATCGACCACACATGCAAAAAGTATTAATTGCTTGCTTCTCAGCTAGACCAGGTCTGGCGATGTCTTCATGAGAACAGCTTCGACTTGTCCACCAATCCGGACTTGTCCACCAATCCGTGAACCTCACTGGATGTCTCCCGACCACTAACCTGGCAGCCCCCACGATCAAAATACTTCTTCGGCCCACGTACCGATTTCAGAGTTTTGGTCCCTGTTCTCTCTCTGGATAGTGGGCCAGCAAACTTCCTCCTGATGGTATCCTTTACTGCTTTAAGCATGCCAGACACAGCCTTATCCTTGGATGGCGGTTCAGCTTTGTTTGTCTTAGAATTGGAGTCCTCTGGCACCTCACTGGTAAGACTGCTATCAGGATTCGACTTGAAAGTTGGCATGGTAGTAGATTGACTTGTCTTAGAGGTGTTATCCCCGGTAACTAGCTTGGAGGTTTTGGCCCATTTTGAGTTGAGTTCAGAGTGCCAAAGTTTTGAGTTCGGCCAGAGGATTAATGGGTAGTTGCGACTTGCGAAGGGTCTGGGCGGCGATAAACTGTCTTTTGGAGAAATAAGCGCGTCTCAGCCAAGAGTTTGGATAGTCTTTATACAGGTCCTCCATCAAGTTCTCTGTCGCAGATTCAACTAGTTAGATCAACCGGTTTTAGAGAAACTCAAACCAAACAGAATCCCAGCTGGAATCTACAAAAATTGGCAGAAAACTAAAATCAAGCTTGTTGTTTTACCCCTTTTATAGTCACACTAAATTCAGTGATATTAATTAGTTAATAATCTGTCTGATATTTTCTCCATTTTTTGTAAGAAACAGGATTTAAGAGGAACTTAAGAAACATTCTAGATCAAATAATAATCTGACTATATAATAAGAGGAAACAATAAATTATCAAGTCTCGTGGATTACACAGAATAAAAAAACATTCATGAAAGATAGAAATAGTTATGATCTTATTATGTTGGCTAGTACAAGCTCCTTCATTTTCGTAAACCACTACTTACCTGGTTTCCTTTTATTTTATTTTATTTTATTTTTTTTTTTTGTGAGGCCGATGAAAATTGGAACATATTCTTACCTAATTGTGCTAGAAAAATTGTCAAACCCGAATTTGTTTGCATCACAGATTTAGCACAACGATAACTTGTCACAAATGTAGTTGAAATGTTTCAAAAAGTTTGAAAAAATAATTATCAAAGTGCTGAATCAAACCTCACAATGAAGAAAAAGGAGGTATGCTAGCTAGCGCCGTGAAGCGAGAAGAAAAGAAATGAGCTCTCCTGTCTTTCTTGATCGACTAATTGATATCGAATCCCCTGTTTATATATCAGCTCTGCTTGTTTTATTTTTGGCGTTCCCAAAATATTGGAAATGCGACCGCCTTTCCTAATTTACAATTATCCATTCTAATATCCCCGGCCTAGATTTCTTATCCTTCCAACTTTGTTAGAAATTCAATATTCAATACTATATTTTCCTTTTAATTTATAATGTTCTTGGAAACTTTTACATGTCTATCCCTCCTTTTACTAAAACGTGACTAAATTCCCAGAATATTAAATTTGGGTTTATCCGATTTGATCTCATCGAGATAAAGAAAATTTTTCTATCGGAAGTTCATATAGAAAATTCTTACACCGAAATTTTTTCTGAGATAAAAAAAAATATATACCTAGTGTAAAATTAAAGCACAAGAGAAGGGAAAAACCAATGCAAGTTACAAAGATTTTAGTGTATATGTCACTATATTTCCTGAAAAAAATGTTTTTTGAAGTTTTAGAATAATAAAAATATAAATTATTTTGTTTGTGTAAACTAATATTATAATAATGCTAATTGAGCGCAGAAATTCGTTGGTTTAACACAATGGCACCATTTTCTCTGGATATATTAAACAAGTACATGCAGTATGGCCTTAACAAATTGAAAATTTTGGATGTGGCAGTTCTTTTTTTCCGAAATACTAGAAGATTATCCATTTTCACAAAAAGTAAACACATCCTATCTAGTTCCTGCACACTCAGCCATTATGTTTTCCCTCAAATTTGTGGATTAATTTATAGGCTCATTTGGTAATGGCCCACTGTTCCTAACAAGCCACTTTATTAATTTTTTGGAAGAGAGAAATTGTCCCAAAACTTTAAAAAAAAAAAAAAAAAAACAACAACAACATTAATTACTTTTTAAACTTTCGCACTGATTTGATCGATTGAACATTAAAATTTCAAATAAGACCCTAAACAATTCAAAATAACCCAAAATAGTCCTTCGAAAATATTCAGTCTTTTTTTTAAGGGAAAATTGGATGTATATCCCTCTAATCTTTAAAATCAGATATATACCCCTCAAATCATATTGTTTTGGGATATTTACCCTTATGCTTGCTTTTCTTAGTTTTTCTAATATTAAATATCAGTTCTATGTTATTTGGACCGAATTACCCTTCTCTTTAGCGATTCACCGAACTTCTAAATCAATTTCGTCTCTCTTTAGCCTCCAGTTCCATTATTACATCTATGATTTTTTTGTCTTCTTGTGTTTTGCTAATTAGATGATTGAAATCTAAGGAGACGGGTTTTCTCTCTCTTCGAATCGCCAACATCTCCAAGCAATATGGTCATTCCTCTCTTCATTGGGCTTGTGCAAAATAAGTTTTCTTAAGCAAGAGCATATTATTATTGAATTGGCAAAGTATTGACTATTGTCATCGAGTATTAAAAATTTGACTCTTTTATTTTTCATATATTGGAGATAGAAGGGCAGTCACTAGGAACAATAAATTTCCTTTTACTTAGTACATGTCTATTTGGACTCATCTGTTTTTAAGTACTCTATCCAGGGAGGCCTAATACAAAGAATTCCAAGTACTTGAAATTTTGAAATACTTTTATACTTCGCAGTTGTATTCCCAATTCAAAGACGCAATGAAGATTTTGAAATACTTTTAAGTACTCTATCCAATGAGAGCAATGAAGCACCTGCACGACTAGGGACTCGGGAGAGGGTTCATGTGCTAGATGTCCATATGCCAAAGGAGACAAACACAATGTAGTAAGCAGAGACGGCTTTGATTCAGGAAATAAAACAAATAGCTAGAGAGAGAGAGAAGGGTAATTCAGTCACAAAAAATATAACACTAATATTTAATATTAAAAAACTAATAAAAGTAAGCATAAGTGTAAATATCCCAAAATAATATGATTTGAGGGGTATATAACTGATTTTAAAGACTAGAGAGGTATATTTCCAATTAGAGAAGATTAGAGGGGTATACACCCAATTTTCTCTTTTTTTTAATTAATTTAGGTTATCAACCCTACAACTTTTCATTAATTAAGGAAAAACATTACAGAAAGTGTAACAAACCAAAACACTCCAACTGGTCTCAGTCTCTTTTTAAAAATATAAACTGTGTTCTGCCTTCAAAAAAATAAAAATATAAACTGTGTTGGTACAAATAAGAGTTGAAAAGCTAAATTATTTTATAAAAGTTTGAGGACTAAATATTAAATCTTCCATATTTATTTGACTGTCAATAATTTGACAAAAACAATTTGTCCTATGTTGTAATGATACAGCAGGAAAGACTGCCGCTACTTTGTCAGGTGCTTTTGCGGTGCTCCCGTATCAGATACTCGTCTAATTTGATTCTCGTACGATTCGCCTGAGATACGCCACCAAATATGTAGAAGTTTGATACAGTCGAACATGCGCCACCATAATATATATTTTTTATAGAGAGGAGCCACACTTAGGACTGTCAAAGGTGACCATTTACCGTTATGCCGTTTCGTTTAACCTAAATCGAACGGTCAGTGGCATCGAAAATTGTACTGTTTTCTAAACGAAACGGTATGTGGCACAGTTATCAGAAAATAGAACACTGAAATTGATTATTTTAATAGAAAATGGTAAGTGGAACAGTTGATGACATAGAAATCTGTTTCGTTTAATAAATGAAACGGTAACGATATGCTATTTTTGTACCGTTTTTTCAAACGAAACAGCAACGGTTCCACGCAATTCCATGGTCCTTAACCATGTTTGACAGCCCTAGCGACACTAATAAGAAATGAGAAACATGTCTTTAGAAGCTGTTCACTACGCTACGTGAGTTATTTTCTCCAATGAGTTATTTTCCACAGCAAATGAATTGACACTTTGATCCAGAAATGATTTCGAAACAATTTAAGACTAATACTTCAACTTAGACTAGTGAACCATTAACCATCTATCTAAATTATAAATATTTGTGCACGTAATTTTTTAAGTTAAAAATTTTCTAGTTCACTACGCTACACTTTCGAAAAATTAAAAAAAAATATATTATTAGTGTTTTGGAATAGTTAAATTTATGAGCGAATTTCTTTTAAGAAATAAAATCATCAGATCGGTAAATTTATAGACGTTTGTCTAAAAATTTACTCCGTATTAAATGATTTTAAATCACTCGCTAAATAATTAATCAGATTTCAAATTATTGGACTTGCAAGGTCTTACAGCGTTTTGGTTCCTTTATCCGGTAAAGTGATAATTAAGTTTGTACTTAAAACTTTAGTTTATAATACAATCTACGGTTTTAAATATTTGTAAATTGCAATAATGCAGTCCTATTTTTTAATTACTGTTTCCTACTAAAAGATTTTTCTCTGAAAACGTCCCTTGAACAGTTGAACCCATTTTCAACCTAAATTAAGTGGGCTATATTTTGTTGATGGGCTATGGAAGGTCCAACTATTACAATTCTTCTAACAGTGTTTTAACAAAAGTACTGAAGTAGACATGAATGGACAATTGTCAAGGTGGGAGAACGAGAGGCAAGATGAAAATCAGACAATCCAGCTGAAATGGGACAAGTTGGATATGTTGTATTTGTTGTTCATCTAAATCTAAATGAACAACGTAATTTTAAAGCATCATGATTCATGAACATCGATCACAGATCATAAAGTAATTAACAAATTTAAAACTCAATCTAATCTCAGCCATTGATTGGATATATATGTCCATGAATATTCCAGACCGGGAGAACCCACACTTAAGTAACATAAGCCTCTATATGCCAGTTCTCATCCCTTTAATTCTTCTAATTCTATTAATCTTAGCATGGCTGCTACCAGTGTACAATATTATAGTTTCTTCCAGGGCTAGCTCTCATCTTTTTTTTTTTTTCCTTTTTTGAGAATCGGATCTTAGTCTAGTGATAAAGAGCAATTCTCCTTTTTCACTGAATAGGCTGCGGGCTGAAAACTCGGCTGAGAAGTCTTTGTGACATTTGATTTCAAAATAAGTTAAATCATTATGACATTTGATTTCAAAATAAGTTAAAAGAGCTTAAATCTATCTTATCTTATAAAAAAAAAAATCTCCTTTTTATTTCGATCGAAAATTCAAAATTTCAAAATTTTAAATTTTAAACTATTAATTTTGAAATTTCAATATTTAAAAATTTTAGCAAAATCAACAACTATTAAGAAACATATATGCATCGAACAATCACATCCATTCAAATTGAATCTATTTGTATTTAAGTCCGCATTTGTCCACAATTCGTCCATAATTGTCCATCATTCGTCCATATAAGACTTAACAATTGGACTTGGACTGGACTTCAATCCAGACCAAATGTAGTCCAATCCACAAAATATCCAACACTATCTCGTCCATATTGTCCATGGACCGTATAGTCCATTAGCAGCCAGTTTGTCTCAAACAATCCATATGCTGGATTTGTGCTTGGGATTCAAAAGAAGCAGCCAAATCATAGCAAATTGGGAGGTTTGGGATTCATGAATAGCACCAGACTACAGATTGGGCTAAGCACGATTCGGTTTAAATTGATCAAATTTTCGTCTACATGGATTGTCCACATGGATAAATCATGGACGAATAGTGGACTGCAATTGGTTAGTATATGAACTGGACATGGACGGAAAATTAGTATTTGTAGTGAACATGATTTGGACATGGATATTAACTCTCACTTATTGGACTGGACTGGACGTGAAATAGAACCCGTCCACTAGCAGCACTCCAATTGCAACTAAATTTTGACTACAGCTTTGAAACCAACTATATGTAGTTTTTCTCATCTATTTTTTTTCTTTTTTAATTTTATATTCGACTTAATTTTGTATGAGATGAAGTGATGCTGATTTGATTGATGATTCTACGTGAGAAAGTACAAAAAAGACCTTTTCAATTATTTGCTGTACGTATTGGAGGGAGGCATTACTACTATGTTTGATTGTATAATTCTTTACAATGTTGATGGAACTGTTTTATGGAACTGTTTTAGTGTCAACAACATTTTGTTTATATCATCCTTATACAAAGACGGCTGTATATTTTAAACTCATGAAAAATAATTTGAGTTATCAGGAGAAATTTTGTATTATAATCGCCATCTTATAACACGATCAAATTTAACTTTTTTTTACTGTTTAATGTTTATCAACTTTTAATCCAATTTTTGTCAAAATAATCTGTTCTCTATCTTTTGATTCAATATAGGTATCTTCCACACATGTTTCGAATGAAAACACATGCATATTTCATTTCTTGTTGCTAAAGTTGTGAGTAATAAAAAAAAAATCATACATATAGCAAAAAGTTTGAACAAAATATCTTCAAATTTTTGCACGATTGCATCATTTGGCACAATTGATTTTATTACTGCTTTTTTAATCAACTGAAAAATATATGCCTAAATATTGGAGAAAACTAATAATAAAATGATTAAAATAATAGCTATCAAAAGTGAAAATCTTCAATCCAACTTATTTATGTACATATTAATGGTATAGTTATATTAATTTCAATGTTTCTCTTTTTTATTTAGATGTCACATATTTATAACATCTACTTGGCTATAAAAAATCTTTAAGGTGTCAATCTATCATAAAGTTTCTTAATTTTACATTGATTTATTTTTTAATAATTTTTTTCATGTACTGGAAGATTTAATTCAGATTCATAACCAGTGGTGAGACCAGAAAAAATTTGGATTGGGTTCACTCAAATAAATAAAGATAAATAATTAATTTTTATGAATTCTCATTGTAAAAAAAAGTTAAATTTTTAATTATGGGGTCACCAATAGAATTATAATTATTTTTTTATGGGGTTCAAATAGTGATTTTCTTAAGAAATTGTCCATATAACAATAAAATATATATATAAATATTTGTTTGGAAAAAAAATGGGTGACATTGCACCCCATTTGATACACTTAGACTCGCCTATGTTCATAACCTTGGTTGCATTTCGTGATAATAAAAGCATCCAATAAAGATAATAAAGCCTCCAGTATACAACAAATAATTTTTGAAATTTTATGTTGCAAACTTTCAAGTCGGTGTTTGGTCATCAAGAAAGATGCAAGTTTTTTGACATAATACAAATTTATAGAGTTAGCTATGCTATTATTGTTTTCTTTTGTCTTCCAAGAAGACCTGCATTCTAAGGTTATTGTTTATTTTTGTCTTTTGCAGGATAACTTAAAACCAATTATTAAAATTTTCTTTGAAGAAATTGAAGAAAAACCTGTTATTTTGTTGGGTACACAACCTTAAGCATTATCCAATTTTACAACTTACTTTCTTTTGCTTCATTTTTTAGTGATAATTTTATTTTTTTGGGTCTTCATTACTCACAGGACCAAGTAAAATGTGAATACCTAAAATATCAAAAACCAAGCCATTTTATAATAGCAACAAGCTGATTTATTTCAAAGATTTAACAATGCTATGAAATTATGAAGTTCAAAATTGTAAATGGATAGTCGGGCAATTGACACAATTCAATACTCTTATCATCGATGATTGTCCTCAGAAAGGCTTTCTCAATCATGTATGTTACTTTTCCACCCCTCTCCCACTTCACCTCTTTTTTTTTATTTTTCTTCACTAAAGTGCGTATGTGCCGCGCGTAATTTTTTTTGTACGAAACATTATGTGCTAAACAATTTGTAAAAAATGAAGAATCATGTAATAATACTTGGAGTCAATGTGTCAAAATTTAACAAAAACACAAATATATGGTCATTTTTTTTATCCTATGAAGAACTACATATATTGTTATTATCTCTAGTTGCCAATACTTTTTTTTTAAATTATATTTTAGAATTACATAATAATTTTTCTATGTTCATACCACTTCATGAAGATGGATGATAAATCCTTATTTTAGTTTCTAAGTTTCTCTTTCAATATGCAAAATAGTTTACTTAGCAAGGGAGTTTTAAGGAAATACATTTTGATTATCAAATAATTTCTTAATAGTAAACCCCCTAGAGCAGTATAATAGAAAGAGAAAATTTATTATGTTATTATTTTTATTATATTGGCAAAAAATATTGTACAGATAGTAACAAGGCTATTATATACAAATTTCTAAAGTATTTCAATTTTCTTGTTTGTGTGTATGTGTCACTCAATTTTTACAAAATAATAACCTATTACCAGCAAGTGAAGGCGGACTCCTAAGGGTATATTTAGAAAAGATTGCCACGTGTGAAAATGTCGTGCAGTATGTGGAGAAAAACTCATTCAGGTAACCTACTCTCTTTCTCTCTTGCTCTTGCTCCTCTCTTTTCTCATCCTCTTCACTTAATTAGCACTATTATCAACTCTGGATGAGTGTACTAGGACTTTGCATTTGGTGGATGACTACTTTCACGATATTAAAACCTTGTGGATTCAATTATATATTGGAGACTTTTATTATCTATATTATAGTAATTCTTCTTTTTTCCCCTAATTTATAGGATATTATTGACGATGAGCATCAATTTAAAGTGTGTTTGATCATGGATCCTTAGTGTATATATATAAAATTAAAATAATTAAATCTACACACTCAAGAATACAAACTTTAAATTTATGAACATTGAAATGAGGACTGTAACTTCAGTACCTGACCATGCATTGGGAAAAATGCAGATGCTTACGAAGAAAAAATAGATCGCACTCTGCTCCTATGTACACTCTTACTAAAAGCCTTGCATTATATATTTGTTTGTTAGTTTTATTTTTGCTAACCCATTTGTGTATTTACTTGAAACAAATAGGAGTATAGGATTTCTTTTGGGTGAGGGTTGTTGTGTTTGTGTTAGCTCGTTTATTGTGATGGAAAGTGTGCTCGTAACTTTACTTAGATTTATTATATATTTTTTAGTGAAGTATAGATCTTATGGGCAAATCCTAAAAAAAAAATTAAGATATCAAGATTGCAATTTTGAAGAGCTCTAAAAGTTAGACGCAATAACAAGGCATGTTTTATAGCTTTCATATAGTATAATTAGGAGCAAATATAAAAAAGAAATATATTTCGATGAGAAACATTTATATCGAGGATATCCCTACTTATTTATAAAAGCACCAATTTAAAGGTCCATCAAATTTTGAGTCCACAGGTGTATCCAATCCTTGATTATAAAAAAATATGGTACATTGATTATTATTTCTAATTTAATCAAGGGTGTAAATTTTGTGTAAGAATGAAAAGGTTAAGCTCTTCGCTTAGACTGGATCTTATAAATGGAAATAACACTAATGCAAAATTCTTTTATCTCATTAATATAATTTTTTTCTTTGATTGATTTGAATTAATGCAAAGAAGACAAAATAAATAAAAAACAACTTTACAAATTCTTTTCGTTAGAAGTTTTTCAAAATTATTACCATAAATTCTGTTTTGATGATTCTTTACTTTAATAAAATTTGACCCAACACATCATGGTGGGGGCATTTGCTAGTATAACTAGCACTTTGATTTTTTTTTTTTTTTTTTTTTTCAAGTTGGCTCTTAAAGCTCACAACTATCGACAGATTGCATAAAAAAAAAAACTAACTAAATAATTTTATAGTCGTACTTTATTGTTTATATTCTTGCTTAACAAATATTACATTTTTTTTATGAACAACTTATATGTTTCTATTTATTTACTCAACTAAACAAAGTATCATTTATATGTGTATAAATTACAAACATATTTAAGAATAAACAATAATAAATTTTCTATCTTATTTACTCAACTAAACAAAGTATCATTTGTATGTCTCATACTCGCGCCATGGAAATTTCTAATCGAAACAATAATAAAATTTTCTATCTTATTAGATATACTTGTGTTGTTTGTAATCATTAATTTACCATCTTATTGCGTTGATTATTTACTTCAATTAATGAATATTTTTTTTCAAAACGTAAATGGTTTTGATTTGTTTAGCATCTGTATATGTTGAACTTTACTCCACTGTATTGAAGGTAAGACCAATGCTACTGGAAAATTAATATTGGTTGGTATGAAAACTTTCTGAAATGGTAATTTGCAAAACTGGAGATATTTTGGAATTATTGTCACAACATAAATATTTATCAAGTCAACCTCTTAAATTGCTAATTAATGTCGTATCATCTAACCATCCGATCAGAATCAGATTGAATGGAAATTTCAAGAAAAAGAAAAGTGATCCTTCTGCATACAGTATGAGACCATCCATGGTCCCGTGGATATTTAACAATCAACAGATCAAAAGTCAGAGCTTTTTGTCCCAAACAAATTGGGGTAGGCTAGAAATGACATCCCGACTCTAGTCATTTCTTGTTTATATGGCTGAGTTTTTACGCTGGCTCGCCAAGTTTATCGCAAGCATGCGGGCTTGAACCCTTGACCTCTTAAAAGAGAGCCCAGTGCTCTTACCAACAGATCAAAAGTAAAAAAAAAAAAAGAAAGAAGGAAATAACAGCGTCAAAATAAGCTGCTCCATCTTCGAATGAATGGCTGATATTCCTTGTATTTATTTATTATATGAAATTTATGATGAACCTTTTCCGTGTGCAATGATTGAGCGAAAATTTCCATATTGTGGCATTGAATAAAATGATTGAAAATTTTTCAATCAATAAAACTAAAGATTACTACAAATTCTATTAAGTTATTATGGGTGAATAGGGTTCATTTTTTTTTTTTTCCTGCTTTCATGTCCCTCCTATCATTAAACAGAGCGAGTCAAAGTAAAATAGTAATAAATTATTTATATGCTCGATTCGCATTGTCTCGTTACTGTGCGTGAATGTGTTTTTCTATTTTCGGTGGCGATAACCCGTATGGCTACTATACAACAGGTCCAATTTAATTGTTTTTCTGCAAATTATTGCCACAGAAAAGCATCTAACAGTGGCACGCGCTTTATTCTCACTGAATTTCCCTCGATAATGTACTGATAGATTGATAATATGGATGTACTTATTTATAATTCTAGCATATCTAGGGACTTCTTAAAAACTTCTTAAAAATTTCTCCCTTAGTGCCACTGAAACGGGGTCCATCCATATAACAAGTAAAGCCTAATTTAACTCTCACTGTCTCACATACTCCAATCACCACAAATGGAGAAATTAGATAAGACTCTTATCATAATAAGATATGGCAAAAGGGAAATAGAAAACAAAAAAAATCTTTCCCGCAGAATGGGCATTGTGTTGCCACGTTTCCACTTGTATTATTGACTGAAATTTTGAAGTATATCGCTACATCTGGTCATACCTAATCATATCACACTTAAAAGGCTAAAATTACCCAGTTCAGTACTTGCTTTGGAATCACTGTGGTAATTACAGACAGTAAAATACTGTTACAAGTCAGAAGGCATTCTTGGGAATTCCCAGTAAAAAATGGTTTTAATTTACTTAGCGAACATTCCGAAGTCAATTCATATTTTACTATGCCGCTGTAACTTATAATATTACCACCCGTACTTTACTAAGCAGCAATTAATATAATATGCGAGTAAAAATCAGCATTATGTGACTAGTGTTGCCAAATATATTTAGCATTATTTAGAGTAACATATGAACTATTGAATCAAATAACATTGACCAAGAAAATGATAGAGTATTAATAGCTAAATTGTTAAAGAAAAAAAAAAACAAAATTGAAGTACAATTTAAGAATTTGTTACTTTCATTCACTTCATCCGTACGACCACATTTCCATAATAAATTATTTAAAATACTAATTCAAAAGCACATTATGTGCTTCATCCTCTACGTTCACACTAGGGAACTACTAGTTAAACAACTCAAAAATATCACCAGCCCAAATTTTCGGGCCCACTAGTCATACTCGTACATAATTCGCATTCAACCCCGTATCTTCCTATTTCCGCACTAAATTATAACAAAAATCTTGCTAGATATTCCATCCAATTAAAGAACGGACTTTAAATAGTAAAAACCCAAAAGGAGAAAAAAAAAAATCCCAAAATCACCATATCCGCCGTCCGAAACTATCGTAGGACACGTGGCCGCTTTTGGGTGGAAGATATCCGTCTCTCCCGTTGTATCTCCAGCCGCCGTTTCCTGGCTTCCGCTGACCTGGCGGCTTGCTCCACTCTGTCATAGTGACACGTCAGCGGCACCTCCGTTACATACATCGCCACGTCATCAATTGGTTCCTCGTTCAGATCTAGCTCCAATTTCCTCCGCTCAATCGTCGGAGCAAATAACGGAGGTGGCTTTGGGGCCCACTGTGGTGGCTTTACGAGAATGACGCTTCCGTTAGTCGACTGAGTGGGACCCACTGGTCTGAGCTGGTTTATGGCTCGCACTTCTGCTTGCGCCAATAACTGCTCAAAAGGCGCTTCATTTAGTAATTATCCGAAAACTGAGGGGGTTATTAAAAAAATTATTTAATTATTTTATTAAGAATATTTTTTTATTTCTTTTTTGGGAATTCTGTAAGTACAACAAGTACTTTACCTTGGAATTCTGATCTCTCAAGTAAAACTTCATTGCACAAAGCCTCTGAAATTTCTCTTGCAACTCCACAAGTTCCTGAAAATTTGTAAAAAACAAAAAATTGTTCTCCAATCAGAAAAGAGAAACAGAAAGAATGAAGAAGAAGACGACGAAAGGAAATCACACGTGGCAATCAATGAAAAGCCACAAACAGATAAAATTAAACCCCCTTATCACATTAAAATTACTCGTTAAATTCAGAAAAAAAAAGCGCAAAAAATAAAATTAAAAGAAATCAAGGGCTAACCCGACTGAGATCCGCTTTCTCCTTGCTTAAAGCAGCAATCAGCTCTTTCTTCTCTTTCAACCTCTGAAAAAAACGAAATAAAATAAGTACCTCCATTAACAACCTCCGAATTCAAATCGAAACTTTGAATCAAAACACAAAAAAAACTTACATCTTTCTGACAGTTCGACTTCTTGACTTGTCTGACAGGTGGGGTCACGATCTGCTCTTCACTGCAACTAGTCGGGAAACAGAGAGGCGTAGCAGGGCTCGCCGTTTCTTCTCCTCGTCCTGCTCCTCCTTTCCTATTCTCTTCGTCGGAGGAGGTCGGACCGGCCGGTTCGTCCCGGCTAGGTTCGGGTTTGAACTGGTACGACGGTTGAGTTCGACGCCGTGTGGTCCCCCATCGGATTTCTTCGAATGGCACTTGTGGAGACGAGTCGAGAACGATACTGGACACCTCCAGTAAGATCGAAGCGACCTCGCGTTCCTTATCCGTGAAGAGATCTAGAGGCGGATGTGGCGCCATGTCAAAGAGAAGAGAGAGACGATGTTTTGCGTTGTACTGTGTTGTGTCGTGTTTTGTTGTGTAAAGAGAAAGGAAAAGGAAGGAGGCGTGATGTGTAGGGGTAATAAGGGGAGGAAACACGAAGGGGCACTGAGGAGGTGCCACGTGGCAGAGGATGGAGATAGGTCTGGTGGTTTTCTTACTTTCCTTCCTCCTCCCGCACACGTCCCCACTTCCTTGGTGCTTTTATTTCTTTTTAGTTTTTACACAGTAGGGTTTTTGTTTGTTAATTGCTTTTTTATTTATTTAACATTTTTTTTTCTTTTCATTTCCCAATTTGGGCGGCTTTTCCTTATCCAGGAAAATCTCTGTAAATTCCCCAGAAATTTGCTATTTGGGTTTGTACAATTTTCCCTGACGTAGTTATTATCCCTAAATGAATCCTGGTTTGATCAAAGTAATTTATATTACTTTATTTCCTCCATTTTTTCTGTTTTTCATTATTTATTAGTTTTCTGGAATTTGAAAATGCTCTATTATAATTTTTTTTGGAATTTTAAAATTCTCTGTGAAAAATTTTTAATGCACTATCTGGCCCTTCACTTTAAATCTATGTTGCATGGATACGGATACGAGTATCATATCCGGTACGGAGTGGGTACGGTGATACGAAAATTTAAAAAAATCTCTGATACGGATATGGCTATATATATTATAATCATTTTTGAATTTTATTATTATTATTATTATTATTATCATTGTATTATTTAAATTTAAATTATACATTACTTAAGTTAATTAATTTTTAAATAGTACTAATAAATTTTTTTCAGTTAGTTCAATAATAGACAAAAAAATATATAAAATAAGTAGATTCAAAAGACAAAGAAGTCTTAAAATGGCATACCCGCTTGTACCCAGTCGTACGCCCGTACCCATAGCCATACCTAGCCGTACTCAACCGTATCGGACGCCGTATCGTACAAGTTAAATTGATTAATATGCCACATGGCATACCCAGTATGTACTAGTGCCGTATCTGATACCGGTACTCCTGCACAGGCGACGTACGGGGTAACATAGCTTTAAATCAGAATGTTCTAACATAAAAACGAAACGACCAGATGATGAGGTTTAATTTGGTGCGGATAATAAAATGTCAAATATATGGTGAGATCATTTTGCTGAATTTTATCTAATGCGAAAAACGGTAATCTTGAATAGATACTTCAATTTCTCTAAAATTGCATAAATAAATAAGAGAATATCTATTGTGAACCATGATGCATAGATGGCTTCGTGCACCATGACCGTTTGATCGGTGCTTTTGCAAATTGACAAATCTAAATTGACCAATCCAATCTATATATTAAAATCTCATAGCAAAAAAAATTTACAATTTTTGAAATTTTTTTGACTATTTTTTTCAAATTTTTTAAAGCTTGCCATTTTTTACTATAAATACACTATTTATTTTGTAGCAAAAAATGGCAAACTTTAAAAAAAATCGAAAAAATAGTAAAAAAATTTTAAATTGTAAAATTTTGTTTTGCTATGAGATTTCAACATATAGATTGAATTGGTTAATTTAGATTTGTCAATTTGCAAAATCACCGATCAAATGGTCATGGTGCACGGAGCCCTCTATGCATCATGGTTCACAATAGGGAATTGCTTCATACACTCTCCAAATTTGGAGATTCACTCCTATTTGAACGAAAATGCCCTCCTCACTCCTACAATTTAGGTCCATCAATGCACTGCAGCTTGGAAATGTGAAGGGTATTTTCGTCCAATAGGAGTGGATCTCTAAGTTTTGGAAGTGTAAGAAGCAATTCCCTTCACAATAGATATTCTCATAAAACAGTTTATTAAATGTGAAGCTACAAATTATAAAATATCCACAATTTTACGATGTAGTACACTGCGTTCAGTTTCAAGGACCACATGGTCATTAAATTATTCTAAAGGGTACATTTGAAAACATTTATGCTCAGTAAAAAAATATCAGGCAAGGGAGGGCCCACGTGGTTTAGTGACTTTGGGGAGTAGCCCCTAATCTAGTAAAGGGAATTGCCATCAGTCAAAATATCATTCCGACTCAATCTAGACCGTCCAACCTGATCTGGACGGCACAAACACGCCGAGAGATCTAGATACAATTGGGGAAAGAGAGGAGAACAGTATACCAATAGTAACTAAAAAGTGCCCATTGTTTCTTTTAGAAAACTATCATGTACCCACCAATTCCACCACACGACAAGTTATTGGCACAAAGAAAATCCCACTTGTTGTCAATAAATTCAATGCATCACTTACTTCAACAATAGTAAATACTTCTTCTGGTCAGGAAGAATGGTTTTAGGATCATACAACAGAAGTGGTTGGTGTGCAATTGTGCATATCTGACTAAGATTTAACGAATAAACAAAACATCACACTAAAAAACTAGGAGGAAGTATACAATTAGCATAAATTACAAGCATCATGTAAGTTTTATAGTTGAGGTAAAATGCCTATTTCTACGCTTGCCAGTAAAACCCATTTCTATACTGAATTTATGTGCCTGGCCACTCTGAATTAGGCTTCTGAGAACTGACAAAAAACAAAACCTGAAGTGAAATATCATTTCTGTTTTTCACCTTATCTATGAAGAGCTAGCAGCACCCTCTGATTATCCGATCTTTAGTCTCTTCATCGTTGTAATTATGATTTAATTTTTTTTTTTGGACTTTTCTTTACATCTGTGGAATTAAGACTTCATTTGCTAACTTCCCTTCCCTCGCTGTTATTTTTTGTGTCTGATGCAAGCTGATCTCATCCAACCCACTACACAGCTGCAAATTAAATAGAATATAAATGATATTTTTTGCAATGCAGGAAAAAAAAAAAAAGAAATCCCACATTATATTAACATATTGCTATTTTTTAACTGTAGTACCTGAAGGCTGAAGCATGTGGAGGTCTCTTGGTAATATCATGTCATGATGGCCAAATCATGCCCCTCAAGCCTCATGACCTCCAAAAACTAAAATATAAGAAGTTAATGAGTTGAAATATATCAATGTTAAAAAGAAAATAAGAGATAAACTATAAGATAAAAGACTATGTCTTATACCTCATTATGCTCCAAAGTGTGTGTTAGGGGCAATATATCTCGGCTGCCGAGAAAGCCAGTGTTGGGCCTCAGCCCTGAAATGGCATACGGACCACTTGGAGAGGAATTGACTGTTGTCATCACCCCTTCACCCCCATCACTGTTCATTACAGACCACCCATCATCAGTGACCTCCTGAATCAGCATCATTAAACCCCCTGTTTTCCAAATTAGATAAAGAGAAATATATAATCGATCAAAGAAACCTGAATAAACAGCAGATGTGTAAGGGTTCCGTCCAAATTTATAAATGGAGTTTTGTCATTAAATTTTATCGCAGAAGTAGTCATGACGTATATGCCTAATCAATATAATTTAAGGAGTACATATCCAAATTTAAAAATTATAGGGGTAAGGTTCTGAATCGAGAAGATTTGAAGGTTATTTACTGAATTTCCCCAAAACCTGATTGATTCAAATACCTAAGCACACAAAGTACACAATAAAAATGAGTAGCTAATAGTGCAAATTTCCATGTTAACATTGGATGGAAGTGTTGTATTAAATGGTCTGGGACCTAGCAAGTCTTCATAAATCTTAAGATTGGGGTTGTCATATTTTGGTCAAAGTCCTTTCTTTGAACCCTTTCAATGTAATTGAAGTTTTTTTTTTTTTTCTAGACAGACCGGCCAGCGACGAATGTAATTGAAGTTGGTAAGATAACTCATTAATTTCATCTCAAATAAGAAGACAAATGAAAAATAATCTCAAGTCCCTGAAAAACAGAATTGGGCCTTGGTAACCATTAGCTTACGCAAGTATGACAAGAACTATATGGACTCCAGGACACTAATGTCTCATTCAATCTAAACGTGAATGAGAAAGAGTAGTAATTGACAGTAACTCAGTAAGGAAGGTAATTTGAGAAATAGTAATTTCAATATGCTCTCAAAATAATCTATTTTTCATTACCTCGCAATCTAATTTTGCACCACTATTGTAAATGAAACAATCATTTTCACTTGTACCTACAGAAAATTACTTCGTCGTCTAAAGAAAAAAATATGTTCACAACCCACCTCAGACTGAGATTTCAATACCGCAAAAGCCAGATCTAGTTTTGGCATGAACAATTATGTGTCCAGTTTCAATGGCCCCACAACACAGTGGAGTTTTTCTGTGAGTGTGTCTCTATCTGTTTTTTTCAAACACTTGCTTTTTTAATGAGGTTGAATCAAAAGACGGCTACACAACTTATGACTACCTCAGAGATTAAATTGAAAGTTGAAACCCTAATTTTGACGGCAGAAATAACCTAACATAAAAATGAAAAAAATACGCTTCCAAATACCTGAATTTGATGGCTCAGATCAAACAAAGCTGATCTGGGTTTAACATGTATGGTTTAATTAAATTAACCTTCAGCAGACCTCTCTAAACAACTGGCATATGCCCTTTTAAAACAAGGGGCAGCTATTCCCTATCACAGGCCCTTTTGGATGGATCAGATTAACTATATCCTCCTAATAATAAAGACTTTCTGGACAATAAATATTTTCTATAATAAATCTCTATCATCCCCCCTTCTTTTGAGCATGCTGAATTGGTAATTTCCAAAAAATAAAATAAATTAAATTCCTAATCTAAATAAGGTATATAACAAGATTACAGAACATACTGATTTCTATTTCCACTTCTCATCTGTAATATGCAAGGACATTTTTTTTTTTTGAACCAAGTGGGAAACACCCACCACTTTTCCATTAATCAATGAGAAAAGTTACAACTCAAGAAACTAAACAGTTATGGCCAGAGGCCATCATCACCCCTTGTATCAACAGACCCTGCACAGATATTTGCAATCTAAAATACAGCGCAACCTCTATTATCTAAAAGCAACAAGTAGTGTCCACAACTGACAACCGATACACCCTAAATCCAACAGAATTACAATCCTCAGCAATATGCATGGGCATTAAAGTTGTTTCCATGCTCTCTTTCTTTCATTGGCCAGCCTATTAACAATTAACTTTAAAACTTTTATACATACCTCTAAATGCATCATGATCTTGCAATTGAATGGAACAATAACATTTTTCTCAAAACAATATAACTAAGAAATTATTATGTAAACTGAAATTTCCACAACAGTCCCAATTACTAGGTAAAAATGGCCCAAATTGAATGAATCCATTTTAACTTATAATGCCAATCCCTTTGGTGTCAGATAATATCCAAATAACTTGAGAATTAACTACTAATCAGTAGAGAATCAACCTTAGTGTACTCTTCCCTTCAGTTCCACCACCATCAACATGAGTGCCTCAAGCAGCATTTTCTCCAGAAACACATCATTTTTTTGAGACACGATCCTTAAATGCCCTCATCTGAAACCAATGTCACCTCAATCAACAAAACGGCCTCCAATTCGAGCTCTTGGTTCAATCAAAGCTCGCGGTTTCATCAGCAATGAAATCTCAATTAGGTCCTTGGAAGTAAAATTAGGGGTTAAGATGAGGGGGTGAAATATTGGGCTTGGCGACAAGAGAAAAAGGGAGGAAATAGATGGCAGAGAAGCAAGCTTTCGTCGGAGAGAGACCACGGCCATGGCGTCTCTGTCAGTAAATTGTGTGTTTCCCTTTGTTTCTCCTCTTTTTTCCCAAAATAAAAAATCTGGTTATTATGTTTTGTTTAGCCTTTTTCTCCTTCTGAACAATCAATCCCACTTCCGAAGGTAAGCTAGAGAAAATGTTATATAATTTTATAAAGTTTGATATCATGTTTTCTTTCAAAACTGTGCTATGAACAGTGCAGTTCTCTTTTTCTAGAGAATTATCTGGGCCCTTGCATTCTGATCCTGCGGCCAATTAAGTGGCCTGGAGGACGGTGATAACAAAATATTGCCGAGCATGGTGTATAGTATTAAATGAGGGCGGATGTTTCAGTAAATTTACAATATTGTCAAACTTCTTTTGGTTCACCACTATAAATTATACTCCCATTGTTCGCTTCAACATCACCGAATCACCGAATAGATGTTGGTCGGCCTTGAGACCTTACTCTCTCCCATTACTCCTTTTCCATGTTTGTTTGTCTTGCTTTCCAAACTTTTCTTCCAATTTCTACTTTTATTGAGTCTCTCCTCAGAACTCGCGAAACTAATTATGGCGTCGTTCCTCCGGTCCATCCATGATTGGTTTGAGATCTGTCTACAATATATTCTTTCTCCATCTCGGTATCCTCTTCTTCCTTCATCGGTGCTCTTTGGTCGGCTTATGTGCTCACACTCGGTAATTGACTCCCCAATCGACCATGCTTTCTCATTCCACCAACTTCTGACTCGATCCCATCTGATCCGTTTATTAATCTGACACGTCATTATCCTCCTTATTTCTTGGCCCCAATGACTTCGACAGGGCCCACTGGCAGTCCTCCTGTGCCCTACTCTCCAGCAAATCTCTCTCCTTCAAGCACTATCCTCACAACCACAAAGATGGAACCGCCAACGATGTCCCGGACCCCAATTCCTAGCTCCGGATCAACGATTCTGACAACCCCCAACGCCCCAGGTGCCGTGAACGGGAGCTATAGCTCAACCATGCTCTGGCGCAATGCAAAATAACGTTTAATTCCATGGGCTTAATGTGGCGCAGGAATCTTTCGATGACACTGCAGCGGTTGCCGAATATATTGCTACTAACAGCTTGGGCGACACCGCGGCGATTGCTTCATCTAGGGCTGCTAAGCTTTATGGTTTGAAGGTATGCTTAATTGCTTGATTATGAATTTCTACTGTTGTTTTTGGCTTTAAGGGGGTTGTAAGTAGGTGCTTTAGGCATAAGAAGTAAGAATTGAGGTAGAATTGAGTCTAATTTAATCATGAACCATCATTTAGATAAAATGTCCTCCTTAGCAGCTTAATCAACTTCGAATGAAAGCTTTGAGGTTATTAGTTGTGCAACTGATGTTCCAATGAAGCAGACAAAAAGTTAGTTGCTTTATAAGGTGCAGTAGTGTCAAATTTTATTTGGTCTTGAACTGCTGTATATGTCTAGCCTCTCATTGTAGATAGTTCATGTCATATTTATAATCCATTTAAAAGATGTTCTTCAATTTAAATACATCCAAGAAGAAGACTTTTTATATTTCCATGGTACTATCAATACTGAGGGTTTATCTCACCATTATTTTTTATAATCTTTTAAATTTGGGAAATGAACCAAATTTCTTTGTTGTTTTTTTTTTCTTTTTAATTTGTGTGAACAAGTCAGGTTCTATTATTATTAAAATAGCCTGTTGTCCTCGAATAAGAGGAGGCAAATATACATATATAAAAGAGAAAAGATAGAAAGTGCATTTGTATAGGGAGGGATACGGTAGCCTTTTTTTTTGTTATATTATTCTTCTATTTGTTTTCTTTTTTTTTTTCCTTCAGTTGGATTAATAGCTTAAAACAATATCACATGATTTTACAATTATATTTCTTTCTCTCTTCCCTTGCCTGATTTACTGTCGTACGTTGCTAAACTTATCTTTATTTTATTTTATTTTATTTTATTTTATTTTATTTTTTGTTTTACTTTTATAAGTCATGTCATATTTGATGTGTTTTCTCTTGCCAACTACTACAAGTGAAGAGTGCATCTTCTGCTGCCATTTTTCCCCCATGTTTGATGTGTTTGCCCCCGTTTTTCTTTAGTATCTGTTGGTTGTATGGAATTTTTGTCTGCTTGCTTTGGTGTTAACATCAGAAAATAATATTGGTGTGGCTCATTTGAAAAAGGCTTCCTTAATGGCAAGAAATTTTGCAAAGAAAAATTTAATACTAAATTATAAAGCCTGTGCAATAATTTTAGTAAATAAATTGAAGATAGAAGTAGTACTTGTAGTGTGTATTTTCCAGTAAGAAATTCCATCGTAAAAGTTTTATAATTTACAAATCATGAAATCCCACCATTCTGTGTACAATTGATCTAGGAAAGGAAAAGGGAACAATGAAGAAACACGAGCCAAGGCGCTTGGTTTGGTGGCGATAGAGGCGCCAACTCTATGGCGCAAACGAAGAAGAGCCATACGGTGGCCACCGGCATTTCCTTTTATCATATATCATTAATTTGAGGTGATATTTTTTTTTCTATTACAATCTCTTTTGATTCCTTGAGTTATAATTAACGAAGGAAAAAATGATGTGTTTGTTCATTATCAGCCTACAAGGAAGGGTATGTTTCTCAAAAAATAGGTTATGTTTTGTGATATTGCTTTGGTAAATGATATTTCAGCAAATCCAAGGACCTATACTAACATGGAACGTAGATAACAGTGTAACCTCTTAACTTCAGGATTGTTACTTCCTAAATCTTGCCATAGGATGAATAGTATAACATCTAGAGAAGTATTTTGCAGAAGTGATTATTCTCCTTTTCACCCAAGTTTTTTTTCAGCATCAAGTTGACAAAGATCCGTCTTGATACAGAGAAAGTTAACTCAAAATCTGTGCAGATGTTTTCTCCTTTTCAACCAGATTTTGTCAGCATCACTGATTTTGGCAAAAAAAAAAAGGACTTTTTTGACATTAATGCTTTTGACATTCTAAGAGCTTATGAAAATTTAAATTTTTAATAAGATATAAAAATTTTCTCTGAAATCTACGGCCTTTGTAATGATTTTTGGTAAGGAAGGAGCATTATTTTATTTCATTTATTATGTTCAGTCTTACAAATGCTTTCTTTTTTTATATAGGTCATTTCTTCAGATAAGAAAATACTTGATTGGGTGTCAGGACAGATTAGTTCAATAATTACAGGTATGGACACCTATGCTTGATTAAAAAAAAATTTAAATAATTCTTTTACAGGGATGTAGAAATGAGTTGTGGTACCTTGCAAGTTAGAAAGAAGATTGAGGCTAAAGGAACTTAAGATGTAGAAATGAGTTATGGTGCCTTGCAAGTCTGAAAGAAGATTGAGGCTAAAGGAACCGAAGATGCGAGAAGGTATGATGAATGTTATAATTTTTTATATATTTTTTTTTTTGCTTATGACTCTAGAGGTTAGACAATTTATTCCTTGACCTTTTAGCTTTCTCAATTACTGAATAAACTGTATTTTGTTCAACTTTTCCATTACCGAGTTTTGTCGACTTTAATTTTAGCTTTCATGTTTCTTGGATTGCCTCATTTTTACTTTGTTAAAGTTAAAAAATTGTATCTATGGATAATTCTTATTTCTTACAATGTAATTAAACAAAACTTGTATCAGACCAGTGTTTAGATAAAAAAAGGGCACTTTGTTTCTTTGTTGATATTTCTTACAAGTTTGAAAATTCTTGGAACTTGGAAGCTATTGACTAACTTGAACACTTTGTTTATTTTGTCGATATTTACAAAATGAATATTTGTGACAGTTAGAAAATTAAGTGGAAATATAAGGGGCATCTTTCTCTCAAGGAAAATGAGCTCATTTTGTTTGAGTTATTTGATTGTGGTCTGAACAAGCTCTTAGGAGAGAGAAAAAAAGGGCACATTTAGAAAGGAAATTCAAACAAGAAGTCCTATTAATGCACAAAAGGTGATTTATTAATTCTAAAAAGCATGTCCATTTGTAGGGTGTTTTTGTACGAGAATTTTCTTAATAGCAAATGATCAAGCTACCTTATCAATGGTGGTGGACAATGAATCAAGAGAAGACTATCTGAGCAAAGGTTGTTCTAGAAAAATATCCACGGTTCTTTTATTTTTGTTAAAATTGAAATAATTTACTTTTAGGATTCATTATTAACTTTTGAGAACTGCATTGCCATTTACTAATAAACCAAATGTTAGTCGTTTACAGACAACCAAATGTATTCATTGACGAATCTGACTGCTGTGTTAACTAAAAAGAAAAAAAAAATATAGGTTTAGCCTAATATTTGTTCCATCCTTCTCTATGTATTGAATGACCTCTATTTTGTTCTCCTGATCTTCTCTTTATGATATTCCAAGATTTTGTACTTATGGTTCATTCTTCATTTGGTACAAATGTGGAATAAATCGATTAATTTTAGCCTGATATTAATTGACTAATGTGGTTACCCCTATGCTCTCTTTGTCGGTGCTGTCAGCACTATTTGGTTGGTGCATTTACACATGGCTCATGGACAAAAACGGTCTTGCTTTCGGCCCGGTAGACTGTGATGCATCAGACAGAAAGCGGTGGCTGATGCAGCAGGCAATGCGCTAATGACCTGATACAGCTGAATAGAATTCAATTTTTGCGGCAGAGTAAGAATCTGTCAACTGGGGATAACTAATTTTGGGTCAGAAATCAACGTATTTTGAAACCTGTATGCCTCTTTCCTCTCATTTCTTTATAGTATTTTTCTGATTTTTTTACTTCAACATGTAATTTGATTTTAGAATTCAGGCAGTATGAGTCTCTATCTCTAGCAGAGTTCAAGTAAGTGGTGGAAAGCGTCCGCCGAGGCAGATGTAATTGATCATTCTGTTACACCTTCTGAGGACTTCACTTCTAGAGGTTAACGTCTATTATATTCTTCACTGTTAAAAAAGTGTTGACGTCGTTTTTTTTTTACGTATAGTATGTTTATGGCTGTTAGACATCTTTTTTTTATTATATACAGTATTTGTACAATAATATTTTACGTGGTTTATTTGTTTTTGTTTGCTATATTTATACACGGTATAATACCGGTGTCGGACAAGCTATCAAAATTAGGTACAGTATTAATTCGATTATGGTCTATCTAACTAATTTAAAAACTTTGGGTAGTACTAATTATTGGCATGATGCGTGTTTACATTTATGTTTTCTGTCAAGATGTTCACCAACCATCGCGTATTCTAGATATAAACCAGCCTTGAATTGTTGGTATTGTGGTCTCTTATTCTGACATCGATAAAGGTCTCTTCAGGGATTGGAAAAAGGTAATGTCAAGTATAACCTTTGTTGTTTGGAGGAGATGGTTCATCTTCCTATTTTGTAACAACCTTCATCTTCTTATTATTATTATTATTATTTTATGTTACGGAATATTTAAATTTATACAATTATTGTAAATTACTAATTATTATTACAATTATTTAAATTAATTATTAATTATTACTTACAAATTAATGTTAATTAGTTACTAATTATTATTAATTATTATTTAATTATTTATTTATTTTTATTAATTATTATTTATTTAAATGTTTATTATTAATGATTAATTACTATTTATTATTAAATAAATAATTATGATTATTACTTATTAAATATTATTATTATTAATTATTTTTATCATTATTATTGTAATTATTATATTAATTTTTATTAATTTTTTATAATTATTATTAATTAATACTTATTATTTATTATTAAATATTAATTACTATTTATTAATTGTTAATTAGTATTAATGATTAAGATTAACTATTATTAGTTTTTTAGGTATATGTAATTATTAAATATTAATTAATATTAATTATTACGAATTATGAATTGTTATTCATTAATTTAACCCTAATTAATTATTAATTACATAATAAATTATTATTATCTATAATTAATTAATTAATTAATTATTACATAATAAATTATTATTATTAAATTAATATATAATTATTATAATTAATATCAATTATCATTATCAATATCAAATTAACATTAACCTTCAAGTCGCTAACCCGACTAACTCACCCTTCCGTAGAGTTAGTGTTAGGAAGTTTAAGTTTTCAAATTTTGTGCTAAATAACCATTTAATAAGCAATTCAAACGACTTAGACCTCGAAGGATCTAGTCCAAGCATTCACACACAAGAGAGAGAGGTTAGGAAGGCTACCTCTCCTTGTATCGCAACAAGGAGGCTCGAATCCAGCGATGTCGAGGTTGTGCGCACCACCACGCGTGTCTCGGCCTCAAGTCCACCAAGGTATTAACCAAAACCTCGATCTATGCTAGTAGATGAGAGGTTAAGTCTAATCTCTTCCTTCCCTTTGCCTTAATTAACTATTTAATTGGATGGAGGCAAGAGGTGCTCAACACATGAGCTTAAGAGAGCAATGGTGGAGAGGAAAAATTCTGAAATTTTTCCTTTAATTTTCGTCCAAAATATTAGGGAGAGAGAAAAAGGCAAGGTGGCTAGGGTTTTGGCTCCCAAAGTGGTCCTTTTATAGACCAACCACTCTCCCAAAAAGTTGTAACTAATTTACAACTATGCCATCACTAGGGCAGCCATAAAATGGGCCTAAATGGGCTCCATCAATTATTTAATTGGTCCTCTAATTCAATTAATTAGTGGCCCAATTAATTGCTCTCAAGTTGGACCTTTAATTTACCATTTAAATATAGGCCCGTTAGCTCAAATTAATTACTTTAATTAATTCATGTTGAACAAATTAATTATCAACACTTTGATAATTATTTAAGGATTAGAATATGCATTAATTTATTTCTATATAATCCGTTTGACTTAATTAATTAATTATGACGGTTCGCAACAGTACATAATTAATCAGTCAACATATCATATTGTTGCATTCCTTAATACAACCAAATAAATAATGCACGCATGGTCAAAACCTATTTGTGTGACCCTTTGAGGATTTATGCTCTGTTGGACATGGAAAATAAATCGCTATTTATTTCCAATAATCATAAGCGGTATCTAGCAACACGTTATGATTCCCAATTCGCATAAATAGTGTACTGCTACAATATTTTAATCCTGCATAAGAAATAATAGTATTTTCTTGTCTGATTCTTATGTCACATGATATCATCGTATAATCCAAGATAGGAATGTGTCATTCTTGCAGATTATACGTTTCTTGATCTAGAGATGACTGTATCAGTTGCTAGCAAACAATCCATCTCCATCAAGGGGCCCAAACAGATATCATCGCTCACTAAGTAAATTAATGAGGGACATACGGTTTTCTTGATGAACAACTTTTCCCCGCACAATTCAAGAGAACATAAATAAAGTCCGTATAGCAGCCCTTATCAGGAATCAACGGTAGACGATATTTATTGAACCTATCCTCATGTGGAAAAGTTGAACCATCTCAAACTTAGAATCAAACTCAAACGAAATAAATAATGACACATAACACAATCCATATATTTATCTCATTGGGTCGTGTCCTGTACTATGTTCTATAACATATACATATGCAATTAAGTTGGCAACTCCTTACCTATGATCTGTAGAACTTAATCATCACTTAACTTACATACTAATCTTATCCGATAATTAATATTCCTTGTTAATTATCAAGATTACGGACCTTTTAGATCTATTATTGTCATTTAATTATAAATGAACTACAGAGATCTACAATTCAGATCCTCAACCTGAATGATCTGTCAATTAATAAATCAAGGAATAAATGATCAAATATCATCAATAACATAAATCATAGAAGTAGCCCTATAATAATTGGCTTCTAGGACATAACTCTAACATTACCATGATATCTTCTACACATAAAGTGATTTGTATCATGTATTAGCTGATATATCATGAAAGTTACTGCCTTACTGGTGTCCAAAAAATGGGAATGAATAAAATAAAAAGGAGGATTACATGCATTGTTAAAAACTGAATTTCAACCTATTAGACCTGGCTGACATAGTTCATAATATTGATTCAACACTTGATGCAGTCTCTAGCCGTGTTAAAGGTAATTAGCAAGTAATAATGTTAGTATGTCATACACTAAATACCTTCCTACATAGTAAATTTTATTACACAGTTAAATCTCTATTGGTTACTAATCATTAGATTCATTCAATTCTCGACTTTTGAAAAACTTCTTTTCATCTACAGAGATTGTGAGAAAGCTGTGGGGCTCTGCATTTTAAATAAGCACCTGATGATTTTCGCCTGATCGGCGAGTTCTTCAAGACAATTTATTTTTCATTCTTATATATTAATGACAAAGCATGATCTTAGAAATATCTCTACATAGCTTGAATTTTCTTCCTTTTCGTGATTTAAATGCATCAATGAAGGTGTACATCAGTACGTATGTTTAACGTTGTTCTTTTTTTGTACTAGATTACAACAAATCGAATAGTAATTAAACATATGAAAAATGTTTTCATTCCAATGGCAAATGGTAAAAAAAAAATCTGATATGTAATTATTACATTATTTCCTCTTTGAGGGGTATAAATAATGTTTTTACAGTATTGTCAACTTATTAGATAAAATCTTTGGCCGGGTACAATTTTAAAACTTTTCATTCTGTGTAGTTTGAAACTTTATTTCATATTTTATCTGTTGAACTAATATAATGAATTAAAATGTAGTTAACCAATTCAGTTGTTTGATATAGACTTTTTTAAAAAATATATATATATATTAGCTCGAATTTAGAATGTTACCGACAAAGTAGGCTGGACTACAAAAAACGATTGAAATATATACTTTCTTGACTGCAGGTGACAACTTCCTTTTTTGAATTATATTTCCATACTTATCTTCATGGTGTCAGTGACTTATGATTCTTTACTTTTTAGAGAATGGAGAGTCCATTCAACTATTACTTTGTGAAAAGAGCATAAAGTAGGAACCCTTTTTGTTTTTTTTTTCATGAAAAGCATAAAAATCACTTAAATTGTGTATATCAATTGTGCTAGAATTAGTTCTTAGCATTTCTGAACAACTATTGAGTGACATACCAGTAAGACAATACCATCACTTAGTAATGCGATCCATAGTTCTCATGCGAAACAGCTTACTGACACGATTATATATGTGTTGTCATGACCTTAAAAGAAGCTATCCTTTTTAATTCAAGATTCATTACAAAAATGAGTGCAAGCTGAATTGAGATAATTAGACCAATTGTAGATTCCCATCTTAGTTTCAAGTACAATTAATTTTGAAAAACATCTGATTATTTCTGTCAATAGATAGACCTGAAGAAGATGGATATAAGATGTGTGCATGGTAGGATGCGTTTGTAAATAATCGATTATTTCAACTTAAGAATTCCTTTTTGTTAAGTTCCATTTTTTTTCCCTATAATAGTGGATGTTATACGGATCTTTAGTGTTAGAAGCAGTACATATCCCAGAACAATCTTGGTTCCTGCAATGTCTGCTGAATATTATTGTAGGTCAAATTTATTAACGTTTGTTTATAGAAAAGCTATACTAAAATTTATGCTAAACAAGGCATATGCTAATTTGCAGCAACAAAGTGAAAGACATGGTTTTGATGAGATGATTCAATCTCAGGAGAATTACTTATTAGAGGTGATGATCTTTATTCAGATGTAGCATTCTACTGATTCAATTCTAGCATAGATTTACAATAATACTGTCATTTATAATTGTATCATTCAGGGGCGAAGCTAATGTGGGGGTCTTGGTGTGCTTGGCCGCATCAGATTTTTTTTTTTTTTACTAATATTTGTAAGATAAATTTAGTGAAAGTATTAATATATATGTGGAATGACCCCTTTAAAAAATAAAATGTACATATTGGCCCTACTCATGTTTTTTTTATTATGATTTCACCCCTTGTATCATTAGATAAAGTTCAATTCTTTGTTTCTATGTTATTAAGTTAGATTTTGATAAAATCTTTTTGTATGGCGTAGGTTTTAGCCTGTGTGTTGTTTCCTATTTAGAAAGAGAAGTACTGACAGATGATATAATGTATATTTGTATAGAAGTATCTATCAGCTTTGGATAAACATCCAATAATCATAAACGCCATACAACCATTCTGATTCTTATTCAAGACCTGATATACCGGGTAAATTTTTAATCACTTGCTTTTTTTTTTGGTAACTTTAGCATGATGATGCATATTGAATAGGTAGTTGTTGGAATTTAATATTTCGTTTGACATTATTTATTATTGGGATAATTAGTCGTATATCCCTCTAATCTTCTTTAATTGGATATTTACCCCTCCAATCATTAAAATTAGATATTTACCCTTCTAATCACAACTACTATGAAAATATAACCTTCTGATTATTTTTAATGATTCTTTTATTTTAGAAAAGCAATTTCTCAAATTTAAGACGAAATTGCCCTCAACCCTCCTTCGATCTCCTTCCCCACTTCCTCGATCCATATCAGAAATCAAATACAAAATTGATTTAACTCGAGTAGACTCATAAAACCAGCGTTAATTAAAATCAAAGCACAAAAATTCTTATAAGACAAAATAATAAACCAACTCATTATACAGATCAACTTAAAAACGAAGAAAGATGAGACATTGGTTGCATTACCCCGTACAGCACTTGAAAATCAGTTTGAGATCCATTCATTGTGTGGTAAGAAAAGAGGAATTTGGTTGACAATCTGGCACAACAACTTCCACAAGAAGCTTGAATGGGTAATTTGAAATCTGAGTTGTACCTGTAAACCGTGGGAACCATCTTATAACACCAATTGTAACATTACAAAACATAAATCAGACCCTGATTCTAATTAGTGATCCATCCATATGTGTTTCTTTCTTATGATTAACGTCGGTTTTACAAATCATAAATCAGTTTTGTATTTTACTATGGTGTGGCTTGCTAGAGGAAGACGAAGAGAACGACAAAGGAGCACTTGAGGGTAGTTTCATCCAAAATTTAAGAAATTAGTTTTCTGAATTAAGCAATCATTGAAAATAATAAAAAAGGGTATATATCTATTATATGTGTGATTAGAGGGGTAAATATCTAATATTAAAGATTGGAGGGATAAATATCCAATTAAAGAAGATTAGCCGTTTGGATGGGGCTAGGAATAGTCTCTTCCTAGGAATAGCTATTCCTAGGCATAAATCTCTCTCACAAAGTTACACACTTCCTAATATTTTTCGCCTAGGAATAGACTATTCCTCTTATTCCTAAGCGATCCAAACGGCCCTTTAGAGGGGTATACGACTTATTGACCCTTTATTATTTATTGGTTACCCCTTTGTGGCAATTGGTGTATGTACTTTATTAAAAGTGTTGCATTCTCTTCTGTTGTATGTTTTTTCGTGATTATATAAGTTGTTAACAGTTGTAATTTGCATGTTTACAATTCCTGTTTATGCATGCACTGTTTGTGGTTTTTATGTTCGATTAAAAAAATAAACTGTTATTTATGTAGTTATGTGTGCTAAGCTTTATAATTGTTTCAGAGGCATGCACGTGTGTACTAATTTATATTAACATTTGTGTTTTGTTAATGTGTGCAGGCAGGTAGGGAGGGAAAGTCCAAAATATTTGATGTAGGTGACCCTCAGTTCAGGTATAAGTGTTGTGATGCATTCTTCTGGTATAAGGAAAGATCTGTTCATTCCTTGAAAGAAGGTCATCTGAGGTACAATCTTTGCTATAGGGAGGGTTGGGTGAAACTCCCTTCTTTATCTGCTCGATCCAAATAGTCGTACAGATTCTCAGCATTTCTGTAAACTCGTACATGTATACAATTCAATGTTTTCTTTGACATCTTTTGGGTGTGTCGCGAAGACAAAACTATAAATAACGGTTCTGCACCTTACATATTTAAGATCTCGGGACAAATATCTCATAGGATTGGTTCATTGTTACCATTGCCGGTGAAAGACCATCTTTTGCACAATTGTATGTTTATGACACTGATAATGAAATTCAAAACATATTGGCTCCTTTTGTTACGTTTCAGTCGCAAAATAGGCACTAGAGCTCATATTGTTGAGAAATTGACTAGGGTGTTTGTTGAAACATATACTCTGTACGAATTAAAAAACCACAACACCTCTAAACTATTGCAACATACATTACGCCCACATGATATTTGTAAAAAGTATAAATTATGAGAGTGGTCACGGCGAAGCCGCGACAACAAAGCTTACTAGTTTGAATTAAGTTGAAGGCGATGCAAATTCCACAGCCAGAGACCGTTGGATTTGCAGAGGAGGACGCACTAATGGTGGGATGTATTCTTTGTTGTTTGGTGCTGTTTTTTCTCTCTTTTTTCTAAACATTATTTTGTTTGAAGTCGTTTCGTTTTAAATTAAAACGTTTAAAAGACTTGGATAAAAATGACAACATCGAGGATTTCATTAACCCTCATAAATTTTGTTCTCAGGGAGGTTCAATCGTCCATTTCTATGTCTCAGTTGACCTTTTGACTATCACAAATTTGACAAAATAAAAATTTTATATTCAAGAAATGATTCAGAACACTGGATGGTTCATGTTATTATTTTACTCTATACACAAAAGTTACAACATTTGTGTTAGCGTAATACTGGACAGTTCCAGTACAAGATGTAAATGGAGATAAACCTTAGATACATACGGATATAGTACGGTCGCTAGGTATATATACCTCACAATGTAATAGAGCGATACAATTCTGATAATAAAATACACTCATTTACTCTCTCTCTCTCTCTCTCTCTCAGCTAAAGCTCTATCAATTTGTTATCCAATTAAAAAAAAATGAATCAACATTGGGAAACTATCTCTCCATCAGTAAATTGTTAGAAGTTATTAAGGTCTACCAATATGTGCATAGAGAATTTGACATTTTATTTTTCGTCCAGTTTGAGTCCTTGTCAATCACAACCCGTTCATAATTTTGCAAGAATAAACTATATTTTAGCCCATATAAAAGATTTGTCCACATCATAATTTGTCTTATTTTAATATTTATGATTAAAATTTTACAATTTTTTTATTAATAAAGAAGTCAATATATAGACATTATGCTCATTATTTACACATGCACGAGTCCAAATTTTAACATCTTATGCATTCGTATAATTTTTTTTTCCTAATCGTCTTTCCTTTTCTTGTTTGCATAAAATCCTCTTATAATCCAAACTAACTTTACACATGCACGAGTCCAAGCGCTATAAATTGGCTCCATAGACGTTATTTGAATGCACCGTATAGAGAATTCATAGTGTAACTGAGTAACTAGACTAAAAATTACAGTATTTGATATTTCAAGACCATGATATTTGAATTTATGCAAAAATGTTTGAAAACCAACAAGAATAGGGATTGATATCTGTGTCCATAAAAATATTCGATATTCGTACCTATGTTTGCCAAAATTTGGATTAAATATAATATAATAAACGGAAAATATACGATACATTTGCATCGCTTGTCATGATTGATATTTCGATTTGTGAAGACTGACGCTATTTTTTGTTTTATTTCCTCTTAAGGGGCACTAGTTAAGAGGTATTTTATGTTTTTTGTTTTTTTTCCCCTTTTGGGAACACTTGACGAAATTCGGTTCCTTAATTTAAAAGGAGAATGTAGCCAAAATAATTTTTAAAATTCGGTTTCTAAATTTAAAAAGATACTGCCATATTTTATTCAGTAGATTTTCGAACTTTTAGCAGTTGCATCACAAAAACAATTTATTACTCTTATCCGAAAGGTTGCTTATACGCAGTCTGTGATTCACCATTAAACAATTTATCCACTTTATTAAGAATCTGAAAAATCATAAGTAAATTACGCATGAAAAGTCGTTTTAATAATTTTGTCAACCTTCATTTCAAAATTAATAACATATTTAAATTGTTTAACAAATGACAATCACGTGTATAAATTGAATCAATGAAAAATTGAAAATTCCCCCAAGACCCAGTACTAGATATATAGCATTGACCCCTGATGCGTTGCATTTTATTCAACAGGTCAACTACAAAAAATAAAATTAAAAAAATTTTAAAAAAAGGAATTCACATCGACAACCGCATGCCACATACGCCATGGAGAAACCTTAACACCCTGCCTCAAAGTTGAAACAACCAAACCACTCACATATATCTTGCTCCCACACAAGACTATCAGCTTACTAATTCCATTATCTCTCTAGAGCTCAAGCCACAGCAATGGTTTCATCTTCTTCCTCCTTGATCATCTTTCATTTTGTCTTTTTGGTATCCTTTCTAAGCATCCTGTCTCATGCCACCACCACAGACACACTAAAACCAGGCCAATGGTTTATTTGTTAAGAGTTGATCATCTTTCATTTTGTCTTCCATTGACGGGTCAACACTAGTCTCGGAAAATTGTTTATTTGTTAAGAGTTGATCCAAAAATAACAATTGTTACTTTAGAAGCTGCTCTATTTCTATCCCAGGAACATATAGAACGTCCCAGATTTAGTTTTAATTAAAATTAGGAACTTTAATGTGTCAAGTCGGTTGTAATTTTAGTTTAACTAATTAGAGCTGTACTAGTTATTTTAGTCTTAGTTGTTTCCTTTAAAATTTTAAATACTATGCATATGTATTCAAGAGATGCGTTTAATAAAAAATTTTGTTGAGAATTTACCAGAATATTGTTTGCCATCAAATATTCTTGTTTTTGTTTGTCAAATTTCCAACATCATTTGAATTAGGTTTCTTCAGTCCAGGAAAGTCGTCAAACCAGTATGTTGCTATCTGGTACCATAACATCTCCAAACAAGCACCATATGGGTGGCAAATCGCAAAAGCCCTATCCCGGCCTCCTCATCAGCTTTCCTGGTGCTCACCAATGATGGAAACCTGGAATTAATTTGTGAAAGTGCAAATGGAAATGGTAAGAATATTGTCTTTTCAAAATATTGCTCGTTCAAAACTATGTAGTGTAATTTGATTGCAGATTTGGTTTTTGGATAGACAGTAACCATAACTTTGGTTTGCTTGGACATAATCAACTGAGGAATAGCTGTTCAATTGCTAACAAATCAGGAAATTTATCATTGTTTGGGTTGGTTTCCCAATCCAAGTTGGTACAATTTGGGATTAAAACAGAGAACTTCTTAATTGAAGTTTTGAACCGTTCAGTTTCCTTAATTAAGTAGTCCCTTCTATTCAGCATAGACTGTAATCATGAGTCATGACGTTCCTATTTGAGGTGTAAAAAGAAATAGCAGTATTGTACTATAACCAAAAGTTCTTTGCAATACTAAAATGAACAATTTGTATTTGAGGTGCATGGTAGTGACAGTATGGTTGACTAATCCTTCATCTGTGAACACTACGACATTGCAATTGTCTAATATTAGCAACCTCATCCTTCAAGCCAATCAAAATTCAATTCTCTGGCAGAGCATTGACCATCCGGGTGACACATTCATCCGGGGGATGCACGTGGGAATTTATTCAAAACTATTGGATTATACATGGTAACTACGCATATAAATGCAAATAATGCAATTCAGAGTATCATTCGAACATTTTAATCATTTCTGGATTCATTCTAAATCATTTCATCACAGTAATCTACATTCAAACTCTTTATACTTTATAGAATATGATTCATATCTTGTTTATTCAAAAAGATTAGATTATACATGGTAATTATGCATATAAAATGCAAATAAAGCAATTCTGAGTATCATTTGAGTATTTCAATCATTTCAGGATTCATTCTAAGTCATTTAATCACAATAATGAACATTTAAATTCTTTATACTGTCTAAAATATTATTCATATCTTATTTATTCAAAAATATTGGATTATACAGGGTAATTACGCATAAAAAGTGCAAATAATGCCAATCTGAGTATCATTTGAGCATTTCAATCGTTTCTGAAATCATTCTAAGTCATTTCATCACAATAATCTACATTTCAACACTTTATACTGTCTAGAATATCATTCATATCTTGTTTATTAAAAAATATTGCATTATACATGGTAATTATGCATATAAAGTGCAAATAATGCAATTCTGAGTATCATCTGAGCATTTCAATCGTTTCTGGATTCATTCAAAATCATTTCATCACAATAATCTACATTTAAACGATTTATACTGTCTAGAATTTGATTCATATCTTGTTTATTCCAAAAAGATTGAAATATACTTGGTAATTACGTATATAAAATGCACATAATGCAATTCTGAGTATCACTTGAGCATTTCAATCGTTTATGGATTCATTTTAAGTCATTTCAAAATAATAATCTACATTTAAACTCTTTATACTGTCCAGACTAAGATTCATATCATGTTTATTAAAAAAGATTGGAATATACATGGTAATTTCGCATATAAAGTGCAAATAATGCAATTCTGAGTATCATTTGAGCATTTCAATCGTTTTTTCATTCATTCTATGTCACTTCATCACAATAATCTACATTTAAACACTTTATATTGTCCACACTAAGATTCATCTCTTATTTATTCAAAACTATTGGATAATACATGTTAATTACGCATATAAAGTGCAAATAAGGCAATTCTGAGTATCATTTGAGCATTTCAATCATTTTTGGAATTATTCTAAGTCAATTGTTCACAATAATCTTCATTTAAACTATTTATACTGTCTAGAATATGATTCATATCTTATTTACTCAAAAAGATTGTATTATACATGGTAATTACGCATATAAAGTGCAAATAATGGAATTCTGAGAATCATTTGAGCATTTCAATCGTTTCTGTATTCATTCTAAGTCATTTCATCACAATAATCTACATTTAAATGATTTATACTATCTAGAATATGATTCATATCTTGTTTACTCTGAAAGATTGGATTATACTTGGTAATTACGCATATAAAGCGCATGTAATGCAATTCTAAGTATCATTTAACAATTTCTCTCTTTTCTTTATTTATTCTAGCTCATTTCATCACAATAATCTACATTTAAACTCTTTCTATTGTCTGAAATATGATTCATATCTTGTTTATTCAAAAAGATTGGAATTACATGGTAATTACGCATATAAATTGCAAATAATGCAATTCTGAGTATAATTTGAGTATTTCAATCGTTTCTGGATTCATTCTAAGTCATTTCATCACAATAATCTACATTTAAACTCTTTATACTGTCTAGAATATGATCCATATCTTATTTATTCAAAAACATTGGATTTTACATGGTAATTACGCATATAAAATACAAATATTGCAATTCCGAGTATCATCTGAGTATTTCAATCATTTTTGGATTAATTCTATATCATTTCATCACAATAATGTACATTTAAATGCTTTATACTTTCTGTGCTATGATTCATATCTTGTTTATTCAAAAAGATTGGATTGTACATGGTAATTACACATATAAGGTGCAAATAAGGATATTCTGAGTATCATTAGAGCATTTCAATCGTTTCTGGATTCATTCTAAGTCATTTCATCATAATAATCTACATTTAAACTATTTATACGGTCTAGAATTTGATTCATATCTTATTTATTCAAAAAGATAGGATTATAAATGGTAATTACGCATATAAAGTGCAAATAAGGCAATTATGTTTATCCTTTGAGCATTTAAATCGTTTCTGAATGCATTCTAAGTCATTTCATCATGATAATCTAAATTTAAATGCTTTATACTGCCCAGACTAAGATTCATATCATGTTTATTCAAAAAGAATGGATTATGCATGGTAATTACGCATATAGAGTGCAAATATTGTAATTCTGAGAATCATTTAAGCATTTCAATCGTTTCTGGATTCATTCTAAGTCATTTCATCACAATGATCTACATTTAAATGCTTTATATTGTCTAGAATATGATTCATATCTTGTTTATTCTGAAAGATTGGATTATACTTGGTAATTACGCATATAAAGTGCATATAATACAATTCTTAGTATTATTTGAGCATTTCTCTCTTTTCTGGATTTATTCTAACTCATTTCGTCACAGTAATCTATATTTAAACTCTTTCTAATGTCTAAAATTTGATTCATATCTTGTTTATTGAATAAGATTTGATTATACATGGTATTTTTGCATATAAAGTGCAAATAATGCAATTCTGATTTTTCTTTGAGTTTTTAAATCGTTTCTGAATTCATTCTAAGTTATTTCAAAATAATAATCTACATTTAAACTCTTTATACTGTCCCGACTAAGATTCATAGCATGTTTATTCAAAAAGATTGGATTATACATGGTAATTTCGCATATAAAGTGCAAATAATACAATTCTGAGTGTCATTTGAGCATTTCAATCGTTTTTGGATTCATTCTATGTCACTTCATCAAAATAATCTACATTTAAACTCTTTATATTGTCTAGAATATGATCCATATCTTTTTTATTCAAAAAGATAGGATTTTACATAGTAATTCGCATATAAAGTGCAAATAATGCAATTCCAAGTATCATCTGAGTATTTCAATCGTTTCTGGATTAATTCTAAGTTATTTCATCACAATAATCTACATTTAAACGCTTTATCCTTTCTGTACTTTGATTCATATCTTGTTTCTTTAAAAAGATTGGATTGTACATGCTAATTACGCATATAAAGTGCGAATAAGGATATTCTGAGTATCATTAGTGTATTTCAATCGTTTATGGTTTCATTCTAAGTCATTTCATCACAATAATCTACATTTAAACTATTTATACTGTCTAGAATATGATTCATATCATATTTATTCAAAAAGATAGGATTGTAAATGGTAATTATGCATATAAATTGCAAATAAGGCAATTCTGTTTATCCTTTGAACATTTAAATCGTTTCTGAATTCATTCTAAGTTATTTCATCACGATAATCTATATTTTAATGCTTTATACTGTCCAGACTAAGATTCATATCTTGTTTATTCAAAAAATTAGATTATACATGGTAATTACGCATATAAACTGCAAATAATGCAATTCTGAGAATCATTTAAGCATTTCAATCATTTCTGGAATCATTCTAAGTCATTTCATCACAATAATCAACATTTCAATGCTTTATACTGTCTATAATATGATTCATTTCTTTTTTATTCTGAAAGATTGGATAATAATTGGTAATTACGCATATAAAGTGCATATAATGCAATTCTAAGTATCATTTGAGCATTTCTCTCTTTTCTGGATTTATTCTAACTCATTTCATCACAGTAATCTACATTTAAACTCTTTATATTGTCTAGAATATGATTCATATCTTGTTTATTCAATAAGATTGGATTTATAGAAGGAATTTTTGCATATAAAGTGCAAATAATGCAATTCTGATTTTCCTTTGAGCTTTTAAATCGTTTCTGAATTCATTCTAAATCATTTCAAAACAATAATCTACATTTAAACTCTTTATACTGTCCCGACTAAGATTCATAGCATGTTTATTCAAAAAGATTGGATTATACATGGTAATTTCGCATATAAAGTGCAAATAATACAATTCTGAGTGTTATTTGAGCATTTCAATCGTTTTTGGATTCATTCTATGTCACTTCAACACAATAATCTACATTTAAACTCTTTATACTGTCTAGAATATGATCCATATCTTTTTTATTCAAAAAGATAGGATTTTACATGGTAATTCGCATATAAAGTACAAATAATGCAATTCCAAGTATCATCTGGGTATTTCAATCGTTTCTAGATTAATTCGAAATCATTTCATCACAATAATCTACATTTAAACACTTTAACGTTTCTGTAGTTTGATTCATATCTTGTTTATTCAAAAAGATTGGATTGTACATGGTAATTACACATATAAAGTGCGAATAAGGATATTATGGGTATCATTAGAGCATTTCAATCGTTTCTGGTTTCATTCTAAGTCATTCCATCACAATAATCTACATTTAAACTGCTTATACTGTCTAGAATATGATTCATATCATATTTATTCTAAAAGATAGGATTACAAATGGTAATTACGCATATAAATTGCAAATAAGGCAATTCTGTTTATCCTTTAAGCATTTAAATCGTTTCTGAATTCATTCTAAATCATTTAATCACGATAATCTACATTTAAATGCTTTATACTGTCTAGACTAAGATTAATATCATGTTTATTCAAAAAGATTGCATTAAACATGCTAATTACGCATATAAAGTGCAAATAATGCAATTCTGAGAATCATTTAAGCATTTCAATCGTTTCTGGAATCATTCTAAGTCATTTCATCACAATAATCAACATTTAAATGCTTTATACTGTCTAGAATATGATTCATATTTTTTTTATTCTGAAAGATTGGATTATAATTGGTAATTACGCATATAATGCAATTCTAAGTATCATTTGAGTATTTCTCTCTTTTCTGAATTTATTCTAACTCATTTCGTCACAGTAATCTGCATTTAAACTCCTTATACTGTCTAGAATATGATTCATATCTTGTTTATTCAATAACATTTGATTATACAAGGTATTTTTGCTTATAAAGTGCAAATAATGCAATTCTGATTTTCTTTGAGCTTTTAAATCATTTATGAATTCATTCTAAGTCATTTCAAAACAATAATCTACATTTAAACTCTTTATACTGTCTCGACTAATATCCATATCATGTTTATTAAAAAAGATTGGATTATACATGACAATTTCGCATATAAATTGCAAATAATGCAATTCTGAGTATCATTTGGGCATTTCAATCGTTTTTGTATTCGTTCTATGTCACTTAATCACAATAATCTACATTTAAACTCTTTATACTGTCCAGAATATGATCCATATCTTATTTATTCAAAAATATTGGATTTTACATGGTAATTACGCATATAAAGTGCAAATAATGCAATTCAAAGTATCATCTGAGTGTTTCAATCGTTTCTGGATTAATTCTAAGTCATTTCTTCACAATAATCTGCATTTAAACTATTTATACAGTCCATAATATGATTCATATCTTATTTATTCAAAAAGATTGTATTATATTTGGTAATTACGCATATAAAGTTCAAATAATGCAATTCTGAAAATCAGTTGAGCATTTCAATAGTTTCTGGGTTCATTCTAAGTCATTTCATTACAATATTCTACATTTAAATGCTTTATACTGTCTAGAAAATGATTCATATCTTGTTTATTCTGAAAGATTGGATTATACTTGGTAATTACGAATATAAAGTGCATATAATGCAATTCTAAATGTCATTTGAGATTTCTCTCTTTTCTGGATTTATTCTAACTCATTTCATCACAATAATCTATATTTAAACTATTTCTACCGTCTAAAATATGATTCATATGTTGTTTATTCAATAAGATTGGATTATATATGGTATTTTTGCATATAAAGTGCAAATAAAGCAATTCTGGTTATCATTTGAGCATTTCAATCGTTTCTGAAGTCATTCTAAGTCATTTCAACACAATAATCCACATTTAAACGCTATATGCAGTCTAGAATATGATCCATATCTAGTTTATTCAGAAACATTGGATTATACATGGTAATTACGCATTCAAAGTGCATATAATGTAATTCTAAGTATAATTTGAACATTTCAGTCATTTCTGGATTCATTCTAAGTCATTTCATCACCATAATATACATTTAAAAGCTTTATACTGTCTAGAATATGATTCATATCTTGTTTATTCAAAAATATTGGAATATACGTGGTAATTACGCATATAAAGTCCAAATAATGCAATTCTGAGTATCATTTCAGCATTTCAATCGTTTCTGGATTCATTCTAAGTCTTTTCATCCCAATAATCTACATTTAAACACTTTATACTGTCCAGACTAGAATTCATTTCATTTTTATTCAAAAAGATTGGATTATATATGGTAATTTCGCATATAAAGTGCTAATAATGCAATTCTGAGTATCATTTGAGCATTTTATTCGTTTTTGGATTCATTCTATGTCATTTCATCACAATAATCAACATTTAAGCTCTTTATATTGTCCACACTAAGATTCATATCTTGTTTATTCAAAAAGATTGGAATATACATGGTAATTACGCATATAAAGTGCAAATAATGCAATTCTGAGTATCATTTGAGCATTTCAGTCGTTTCTAGATTCATTCTAAGTCATTTCATCACAATAATCTACATTTAAACGCTTGATACTGTCTAGAATATGATTCACATCTTCTTTATTGAAAAAGAATGGAATATACTTGGTAATTACGCATATAAAGTGAAAATAATACAATTCTGAGTATTATTTGAGCATTTTAAATCATTTTAGGATTCATTCTAAGTTATTCGTCACAATAATCTACATTTAAACTCTTTATACTGTCCAGACTAGATTGATATCATGTTTATTCAAAACGGTTGGATTATACATGGTAATTTCGCATATAAAGTGCAAATAATGCAATTCTGAGTATCATTTGAGCATTTCAATCGTTTTTGGATTCATTCTATGTCATTACATCACAAAACTCTACATTTAAACTCTTTATATTGTCCACACTAAGATCCATATCTTGTTTATTCAAAAAGATTGGAATATACATGGTAATTACGCATATAAAGTGTAAAATAAGCAAATCTGAGTATCATTTGAGCTTTTCAATCGTTTCTGGATTCATTCTAAGTCATTTCATCAAAATAATCTATATTTAAACTCTCTGTACTGTCTAAAATATGATCCATATCTTATTTATTCAAAAAGATTGGATTTTATATGGTAATTACGGATATAAATTGCAAATAATGCAATTCTGAGTATCGTCTGGGCATTTCAATCGTTTCTGGATTCATTCTAAGTTCTTTCATCACAATAATCTACATTTCAATGATTTATACTGTCTAAACTATGATTTATATCTTGTTTATTCAAAAAGATTGGATTATACATGGTAATTACGCATATATAGTGCAAATAAGGCAATTCTGAGTATCATTTGAGCATTTCAATCATTTCTAGATTCATTCTAAGTCGTTTCATCAAAGTTATCAATATTTAAACTCTTTATAATGTCTAAAATATGATTCACATCTTATTTATTCAAAAAGATTGGATTATACAGGGTAATTACGCATAAAACGTGCAAATAATGCAGTTCTGAGTATCATTTGGGCATTTTCAGTCGTTTCTGAATTCATTCTAAGTCATTTCATCATAATAATCTACATTCAAATACTTTATACTGTCCAGAATATAATTCATATCTTAATTATTCAAAAATTTTGTATTATACATGGTAATTACGCATATAAAGTGCAAATAATGCAATTCTGAGAATCATTTGAGCATTTCAATCGTTTCTGGATTCATTCTATGTCATTTCTTCACAATAGTCTACATTTAAATGCTTTATACTGTCTACAATATGATTCATATCTTGTCTATTCAGAAAGATTGGATTATACTTGGTAATTACGCATATAAATTGCATATAATGCAATTCTAAGTATCATTTGAGCATTTCTCTCTTTTCGGGATTTATTCTAGCTCATTTCGTAACAATAATCTACATTTAAACTCTTTCTACTGTCAAGAATATGATTCATATCTTTTTTATTCAATAAGATTGGATTATACATGATATTTTTGCATATAAAGTGCAAATAATGCAATTCTGGTTATCATTTGAGCATTTCAATCGTTTCTGAATTCATTCTAAGTCATTTCATCACAATAATCCACATTTAAACGCTTTATACTGTCTAGAATATGATTCATATCTAGTTTATTCAGGAAGATTGGATTAGACGCGATAATTACGCATACAAAGTGCATATAATGCAATTCTGAGTATCATTTGAGCATTTCAGTCGTTTCAGGATTAATTCTAAGTCAATTTCATCACAATAATCTACATTTAAACGCTTTATACTGTCTAGAATATGATTCATATCTTATTTATTCAAAACGATTTGAATATACATGGTAATTACGCACATAAATTGCAAATAATGTAATTCTGAGTAACATTTGAGCATTTCAATCGTTTCTGGATTCATTATAAGTCATTTCATCACAATAAGTTACATTTAAACTCTTTATACTATCCAGACTAAGATTCATCTCGTGTTTATTCAAAAGATTAGATTATACATGATAATTTTGCATATAAATTGCAAATAATGTAATTCTGGGTTTCATTTGGGCATTTCAATCGTTTCTGGATTCATTCTAAGTCATTTCATCACAATAATCTACATTTAAACTCTTTATACTGTCCATACTAAGATTCATATCATGTTTATTCTAGAAGATTGTTTTATACATGGTAATTTCGCATATAAAGTGCAAATAATGCAATTCTGAGTATTATTTGAGCATTTCAATAGTTTGTGGATTCATTCTTAATCATTTCATCACAATAATCTACATTGAAATTCTTTATACTGTCCACACGAACATTCATATCTTGTTTATTCAAAAAGATTAGAATATACATGGTAATTAGGCATATAAAGTGCAAATAATGTAATTCTGAGTATCATTTGACCATTTGAATCGTTTCTGAAATCATTCTAAGTTATTTCAATACAATAATTTATATTTAAACTCTTTATACTGTCTAGAATATGATTCATATCTTATTTATTCAAAAAGTTTAGATTATACATGGTAATTACGCATATAAAGTGCAAATAAGGCAATTCTGAGTTTCATTTAAGCATTTCTAATGATTTTGGACTTTTTTCTAAGTCATTCTTCACAATAATCTGAATTTAAACTATATATACTGTCTAGAATTTGATTCATATCTTATTTTTTTTCAAAAAGATTGTATTATACTTGGTAATTACGCATATAAAGTGCAAATAATGCAGTTCTGAGTATCATTTGAGCATTTTCAATCGTTTCTAGATTCATTCTAAGTCATTTCATCACAGTAATCTACATTTAACTGTTTTATACTGTCTAGAATATGATTCATATCTTTTTTATTCTGAAAGATTGGATTGTACTTGGTAATTACGCATATAAAGTGCATATAATGCAATTCTGAGAATCATTTGAGCATTTCTCGCTTTTCTAGATTTATTCCAACTCATTTTGTCACAATAAACTACATGTAAATTTTTTTCTACTATCTAGAATATGATTCATATCTTGTTTATTCAATAAGTTTGGATTATACAAGGTATTTTTGCATAAAAAGTGCAATTAATGCAATTATGGTTATCATTTGAGCATTTCAATCGTTTCTGAAGTCATTCTAAGTCATTTCAACACAATAATCCACATTTAAATGCTATATGCAGTCTAGAATATGATCCATATCTAGTTTATTCAGAAACATTGGATTATACATGGTAATTACGCATTCAAAGTACATATAATGCAATTCTAAGTATAATTTGAACATTTCAGTCATTTCTGGATTCATTCTAAGTCATTTCATCACCATAATATACATTTAAAAGCTTTATACTGTCTAGAATATGATTCATATCTCGTTTATTCAAAAATATTGGAATATACGTGGTAATTACGCATATAAAGTCCAAATAATGCAATTCTGAGTATCATTTCAGCATTTCAATCGTTTCTGGATTCATTCTAAGTCTTTTCATCCCAATAATCTACATTTAAACACTTTATACTGTCCAGACTAGAATTCATATCATTTTTATTCAAAAAGATTGGATTATATATGGTAATTTCGCATATAAAGTGCTAATAATGCAATTCTGAATATCATTTGAGCATTTTATTCATTTTTGGATTCATTCTATGTCATTTCATCACAATAATCAACATTTAAGCTCTTTATATTGTCCACACTAAGATTCATATCTTGTTTATTCAAAAAGATTGGAATATACATGGTAATTACGCATATAAAGTGCAAATAATGCAATTCTGAGTATCATTTGAGCATTTCAGTCGTTTCTAGATTCATTCTAAGTCATTTCATCACAATAATCTACATTTAAACGCTTGATACTGTCTAGAATATGATTCACATCTTCTTTATTGAAAAAGAATGGAATATACTTGGTAATTACGCATATAAAGTGAAAATAATACAATTCTGAGTATTATTTGAGCATTTTAAATCATTTTAGGATTCATTCTAAGTTATTCGTCACAATAATCTACATTTAAACTCTTTATACTGTCCAGACTAGATTGATATCATGTTTATTCAAAACGGTTGGATTATACATGGTAATTTCGCATATAAAGTGCAAATAATGCAATTCTGAGTATCATTTGAGCATTTCAATCGTTTTTGGATTCATTCTATGTCATTACATCACAAAACTCTACATTTAAACTCTTTATATTGTCCACACTAAGATCCATATCTTGTTTATTCAAAAAGATTGGAATATACATGGTAATTACGCATATAAAGTGTAAAATAAGCAAATCTGAGTATCATTTGAGCTTTTCAATCGTTTCTGGATTCATTCTAAGTCATTTCATCAAAATAATCTATATTTAAACTCTCTGTACTGTCTAAAATATGATCCATATCTTATTTATTCAAAAAGATTGGATTTTATATGGTAATTACGGATATAAATTGCAAATAATGCAATTCTGAGTATCGTCTGGGCATTTCAATCGTTTCTGGATTCATTCTAAGTTCTTTCATCACAATAATCTACATTTCAATGATTTATACTGTCTAAACTATGATTTATATCTTGTTTATTCAAAAAGATTGGATTATACATGGTAATTACGCATATATAGTGCAAATAAGGCAATTCTGAGTATCATTTGAGCATTTCAGTCGTTTCTGGATTCATTCTAAGTCATTTCATCACAATAATCTACATTTAAACGCTTGATACTGTCTAGAATATGATTCATATCATATTTATTCAAAAATATTGGAATATACATGGTAATTACGCATATAAAGTGCAAATATGGCAATTCTGTTTATCCTTTGTGCATTTAAATTGTTTCTGAATTCATTCTAAGTCATTTCATCACGATAATCTACATTTGAATGCTTTATACTGTTCATACTAAGATTCATATCATGTTTATTCTAAAAGATTGGATTATACATGGTAATTACGCATATAAAGTACAAATAATGCAATTCTGAATATCAATCAAGCATTTCAATCGTTTCTGGATTCATTCTAAGTAATTTCATCACAATTATCTACATTTAAACTGTTTATACTATCAAGAATATGATCATTATCTTATTTATACAAAAAGATTGGATTATACATGGTAATTTCGTATATAAAGTGCAAATAATACAATTCTGAGTATCATTTGAGAATTTCAATCGTTTCTGGATTCATTGTAAGTCATTTCATCACAATAATCTACATTTAAACTCTTTATATTGTCCACACTAAGATTTATATCTTGTTTATTCAAAAAGATTGGTATAAAAATGGTAATTACGCATATAAAATGCAAATAATGCAATTCTGAATATATCATTTGACCATTTCAATCATTTTTGGATTCATTCAAAGTTATTTCATAACAATAATCTACATCTGAACTCTTTATACTGTCTAGAATATGATTAATACATTATTTATTTCAAAAGATTGGATAATACATGTGAATTACGCATATGATGGGCAAATAATGCAATTCTGATAATCATTTGAGAATTTCAATTTATTCGGGATTCATTCTAAGTCATTTCATAATAATAATCTACATTTAAACTCTTTCTATTTTCAAGAATATGATTAATATCTGATTTATATAAAAAGATTGGATTATACACAGTAATTACACATATAAAGTGCAAATAATGCAATTCTGAGTATCTTTTGAGCATTTTAATCGTTTCTGAATTCATTCTAAATCATTTCATCACAATAATCTACGTTTAAACTCTTTATACTGTCCAGACTAAGATTCATATTATGTTTATTCGAAAAGATTGGATTATACAATTTAATTACTCAAATAAACTCCAATTAATACAATTTTGAGTATCATTTGTGCATTTCAAACGTTTCTAGATTCATTCAAAGTCATTTTAACACAATAATCTACAATTAAACTCTTTATACTCTCTAGAGTCTGTTTCATATCTAATTTATTCAAAAAGATTAGACTATACATGGTAATTACGCATATAAAATGCAAATAATGCAATTCTGATTATCATTTGAGCATTTCAATCTTTTCTGCATTCATTCTAACTCATTTCATCACAATAATCTAAATTTAAACTCTTTATACTATCCAGATTAAAATTCCAATCTTGTTTATTAAAAAGATTGGAATATACATGGTAATTACGCATATAAAGTACAAATAATGCAATTCTTAGTATCATTTGAGGTTGTCAATCGTTTCTGGATTTATTCTAAGTCATTTCATCACAATAATCCACATTTCAACTCTTTATACTGTCTCTAATTTGATTCATATATTATTTATTTAAAAATATTGGATGATACATGGTAATTACGCATATAAAGTGCAAATAATACAATTCTGAGTATCATTTGAGCATTTCAATCGTTTCTGGATTCATTCTAAGACAATTCAACACAATAATCTACATTTAAACTCTTTATACTATCCAGACTAAGATTTCTATCTTGTTTAATTAAAAAGACTTTATTTTACATGATAGTTACGCATATAAATTGCAAATAATGCCATTCTGAGTATTATTTGGACATTTTAATCGTTTCTGGATTCATTCAAAGTCATTTCATAACAATAATCTACATTTAAACCCTTTATACTGTCCAGACTAAGATTCATATCTTCTTTATTCACAAAGATTGGAATATACGTGGTAATTACGCATATAAATTGCAAATAATGCAATTCTGAGTATCATTTGAGCATTTCTATCGTTTTTGGATTCATTCTAAGTCATTTCATCACAATAATCTATATTTAAACTCTTCATACTGTCCAGACTAAGATTCATATCATATTTATTCAAAAAGATTAGATTATACATAGTAATTACGCATATAAATTGCAAATAATGCAATTCTGATTATCATTTGAGTATTTCAAACGTTTATGGATTTATTCTAAGTCATTTCATCACAATAATCTACATTTAAACAGTTTATACTGTCCAACCTAAGATTCATATCATGTTTATTCATAAAGATTGGATTACACATGGTAATTACGCATATAAAGTGCAATTAATATAATTCTGAGTATCATTTCAACATTTCAATCGTTTCTGGAATCATTCTAAATCATTTCATCACAATAATCTACATTTATACTCTTTATGCTGTCTAAAGTAAGATTTCTATCTTGTTTATTCAAAAAGATTGGAATATACATGGTAATTACTCCTATAAAGTGCAAATAATGCAATTCTTAGTTTCATTTGAGCATTTCCATCGTTTCTGGATTCATTCTAAGTCATTTCTTCACAATAATCCACATTTAAACTCTTTATACTGTCTCTAATATGATTCATATATTATTTACTTAAAAAGATTGGATTATACATGGTAATTACGTATATATAGTGCAAATAATACAATTCTGAGTATCATTTGAGTATTTCAATCGTTTCTGGATTCATTCTAAGTCTTTTCATCACAATGATGTATATTTAAACGCTTTATACTGTCTAAAATTTTATTCATATCTTGTTTATTCAAAAATATTGGATTATACATGGTAATTCCGCATATAAAGTGCAAATAATACAATTTTGAGTATCATTTGAGCATTTCAATCGTTTCTGGATTCATTCTAAGTCATTTCTTCACAATAATCCACATTTAAACTCTTTATACTGTCTCTAATATGATTCATATATTATTTATTTAAAAAGATTGGATTATACATGGTAATTATGCATATAAAGTGCAAATAATACAATTCTGAGTATCATTTGAGTATTTCAATCGTTTCTAGATTCATTCTAAGTCTTTTCATCACAATGATGTATATTTAAACGCTTTATACTGTCTAAAATTTTATTCATATCTTGTTTATTCAAAAATATTAGATTATACATGGTAATTCCGCATATAAAGTGCAAATAATGCAATTCTGAGTATCATTTGAGCATTTCAATCGTTTTTGTATTCGTTCTTAATCATTTCATCACAATAATGTACATTTAAACTCTTTATAATGTCTATAATATGATTCATATCTTATTTATTCAAAAAGTTTAGATTATACATGGTAATTACGTATATAAATTGCAAATAATGTAATTTTGAGTATCATTTGAGCATTTCAATCGTTTCTGGATTCATTCTAAGTCATTTCATCACAATAATCTACATTTAAACTCTTTATACTGTCTAGAATATGATTTATATATTATTTATTCGAAAAAGTTTGATTCTAAATGGTAATTACGCATATACATTTGCTCAATATCATGTGCTTTCGAAAGATCTGTCCAATATGTTTTCATTCTTGGATAAACTGATTTTTACCTCATGGTATGTTTATACAAATCATAGTCGTTAGTAAACGTAACCTTTTATAAAACTTCTAAACTTGATAAATGATGAACTGTTAGACTTGATTCTTTGGTATCTCAAAATTCTCTGGTATCTCAAAATTTATACATGTGCATCTACGATCAAATTTCAATTTTCGAGATTTTAACAGTCGATCCGAACCGTTCAATGTGTTCTCCATATTGAAATCTCGTTGGAGATAAAATTTTATATTTTTCTGAAATGTTTTAGTATTTGTTTGGTATTTTACAAAAATTTTAATCTAAACAATTCTGGACCCTTCAAAAACTATGATCTTTTAAAATCTCAAAAAAATAGTAAATAAAATCAGAAAAATGTAAAATTTGGTTTCCAATGAGACTTCAATATGGAGAACACATTGAACGGTTCAGATTAGCCATTATAACCTCAAAATTTGAGATATAATCGCAGCTGACGGGTTCATCCGTCAGTCGTGGCTAGGGATGAAAACGGACCGGATACGGATCGGATAGTGGTCAAATCATATCCGCATCCGCATTTTTTTTTCGGATACGAATACGAATACGGATATGCTCGGATACGGATACGGTTCGGATGTTAAGCGGATACGAATATGAATCGGATATCGTCGAATACGAATACGAATACGGATATATTTCGGATAATTAAGCAAATATATATAAATTAACAAACAAATAGAAATAAAACTAAAGTAGCAAGATAATAATCTCGTTATAACATTTTATTAAAAGCAATATGAAATATGTATAAATTAATAATATTATTATTAACACTAATCATTATTTATCGTCTCTATTAATTCTACCATATAATCCATAATAACAATTGACTAATTTTCTTAAAAAATAAATAATTATTATTATCCTACCGTTTATTTTTTATATAATTTAGATAAGTTAAATCTAGAGACTCAAACCAATTTATATATATACATAAAATAACTATATCACAAAGGGGGAATTCGGGTATCCGCTTTGCAAATTTTTTCGGATCCGGATAAATATCCGGATCCGCAACCGTATCCGCATCCATTTGCATTCTCATATTCGCATCCGTATCCGTTTAAAAAGATCCGGATTCGCATCCGGATCCGAACGGATCCGGATATTAATATCCGGATTCGCTATTTTTCGGATACGGATGCGGATCGGATCGGAGTTTATCCGATCCGTTTTCAACCCTAGTCGTGGCTAATTTTAGCCTATCTCTTTGACTATGAGGTAGACTAAAATCAGTCACGACTGACGGATGAGACCGTCAGCTACGATCAAATTTCAATTTTCGAGATTTTAACAGTCGATCCGAACCGTTCAATGTGTTCTCCATATTGAAATCTCGTTGGAGACAAAATTTTATATTTTTCTGAAATGTTTTAGTATTTGTTTGGTATTTTACAAAAATTTTAATCTAAACAATTCTGGACCCTTCAAAAACTATGATCTTTTAAAATCTCAAAAAAGTAGTAAATAAAATAAAAAAAATGTAAAATTTGGTCTCCAATGAGATTTCAATATGGAGAACACATTGAACGGTTCAGATTAGCCATTAGAACCTGAAAATTTGAGATATAATCGCAGCTGACGGGCTCATCCGTCAGTCGTGGCTGATTTTAGCCTATCTCTTTGACTATATATATGGTTAGTTGAAACTTTCTAATTTTTATTTCAAGCATAGTACGCACCTACTTTTTGAGAGATATTTAATATAAAAAAATGATTCCTGATTTTAATATTCGAACTTTCATTTCATGAAAGTAAGAAGCATACCATATGTATTATCAGAGGGAGATGCGCATGAAATTTTTAAAGTGTTACATGTTGTATTCTTTGACCTGTAGCATAATTGCATGTTCATCAAATATTTTAGTTAGTGTAAACTTGCATCTTTGATTTCGGACACTAGAATATGGACTTTGAAAGTTTGAGGTTACAATATTTACAAATTATGTCATACACATGAACAGACGAGTCTCAAATTTTATAAAGTTTACTTTATAGAGATTATTTTCGAATTTTACCAAAGTCGGTTTTGATAAAGTTGATCTTTATAATACGTGGCATGATTGAGCATGAGGTTATAATACGTGGCATGATTGAGCATGAGGTACATGAAAGATACGTACAGTGAAATAAAGAAGAGTTAATTAAGTGCCAAGTATCTTGAGAAACCCACCTAGGGACTCTTATGTACATATTTGTCACTCTCCATATGGGCTTGGTCGCGACAAGCTGGAGATGAAATAGGGGTACTGATCATGCGGCTCATTGTGCAGGACAATAGAATTTATAAAAGTGCTACGATAATTATGGCTAATATGAGTTATTAAAAGTGATTATGTATTCTTAAGTCCCTCAATTAAACAAACATATTTGTCATCATACTTGTTTTATTTTAAATAGTTACTATATATATATTTTAGAGTTGTCAGAACTCTCATCCATATTATTTATTTTAGATCCAGGTATCGAGAAGAATACCGAAGAGCTTTCGCATAACTGAGTGAGTTGATGACGGGGTCTGGATATTGCCACAAGTTTTTCTCTTCTTTTATTAGTTGTTGTAATATTTGATCTAGGATAGGGAACTAGCTTCATAAATCCACCATGTTAGACATGTTAATTTTGTTGTAAAATAATATTTATTATTCAATAAATGTGGCAATTTATTTTTCATTAATTGATAGTATATGTGATGTGCTTGTGCGCCTTGCGTTAATAAGCGGCGAGTTCACCCTTCTCGGGGTGTTACAATCATACACACAGATAACCACCTTGCAGCATGACTTTACATCCTTTCTCCTCAAGTTGACCCAAACTGATGATATTGCTGGTTAATTTAGGAATATAATATACATCAGTTAGTACTTTGTGCTTTCCAGTACGACTCTTGATTAGCACAGTTCCACAGCCTCCAATAGACACAGCTGAACCATCACCAAATTTTACCGTGCCTCCAATAGATGTGTTCAGTGCAGAGAAGTACTTTCTACAGCTCGTCATATGATTACTGGCACTCGTGTCGAGGTACCAAACCTTTCCATCATTCTTCTCATTCACTCCTAGATGCAGCTGAGTGTTCTCCATCAAATATGTTACAGCAACATTTGTTTTTACTTTATTTTCAATCAAGTCGCATGCTTCAAGCATCAAAAGAGCCGGCTCATCATCCTCTTTTTCAGCCACATATGCTTTTTCCTTCTTAGGTTGGTCGCATTCAGATGCAAAATGACCATATTCTGAACAATTAAAGCACTTAATTTTTTACTTGTCAAATTTCCTATATGGTCTTCTTCCTTTATCATTTCCACGCCCACCGCCTTGGCTATAACTTCGCTCGCTGCCAGAATCTTCACTAACCTTCTTGTCTTTTTAAGAAAAGTGCTTCCCATTGCGCACATGTGAGCAGTACTTGTATTACTTCCTCTTTAGATTGTCGCCGTCCTTTAAGGCTCTCCTCAAATACTCTTAAACGCCCTATCGCCTCGGTAACGGACATGGTTGACATGTCTCCCCATTGTTCTATTGTACCAATGATAGGAAGGAATCTATCAGGAACAACACCAAAAAGAGTTTCTCAACAACAGAACTGTCCTTCAATTCTTCTCCAAGTGAACGGATTTCACTCACCGTGCTGGTGAGTTTCTGAGAGAATTCAAGGATATTTTCAGAATTATTTATGATTGATCAAATTGTAGCTTCAGAACTTGTGCCCTTGCCTTCTTACACGGTCCTCGCCTATGCTCATCTCCTTAATAGCCTCCCACCTTGCTTTTGCTGAGTCCTTCTCTGCAATTAATTACCATCATCACTTCATCTGGCACGGCTTGGGAAATCGCAGCCATAGCACCATGATCCTTCTCTGTATCCAGAGACGGATTTACATTCAATAAAGGGGTGTCAATGTCACCCCTATTTTTTAAAAATAATATTACTAATATTAAAATTTGTAGTTATAAAATGTAAATCTTTCATTTGCACCATATGATTGAACCCTCAAAATATTTAGGTAATTTTTCATTATTGAACCCCATACATATTTTACGGTAAAAATTTTTGTGAGGTTTTTTTTAGAAGATTAACAATTTTTATTTGCAAACATGTAAAGTGTTACTATGATAATAAAAAAAAAAGTAATTACATGAACGTAAAGCGAGTAGGTCTTATTGCTAGTTTAGTTTTTGTCTATGGACTTCGTAGCCCAACCAAATAACAAATGAAATTTAGCGAAATCGCTTAATAAATAAGGACAAAATCGATAAAAAGGGGAAAAAATTATCTAGCGATGCTCCTTTCTTCTTTCCTCAATTTACTTTACATAGTGAAAGCAAAACTCTAGCGATTCTCTCCTACTTTGAGACTCGCGAGAAAAGTCAGAAAAAAATATTCATCCAATATTTCGCTCTGCTCCACTTTCTGCAAAAACAATCAGAAACCAAGTTATTGCTTTTCTAAATTCATCTTTTTTTATAAAACATTTTTTTTATGGTAACATATTGAAAGTCTGGTTTGAAAGTTAAATTCGAGTCTGTAACAAGTCTAAAACATATCCAATTTCTACTTTGTATTATTTTATTATTATGACAATTGACAATAAGAAAGAGTTATTTGATGTCAAATTTATCAAACAATGTAAATAATCTTATTTTATAATTAAAATTCTAATCAAGCACTAAGAGGAAAATTTTCTCTTAATATTTCTCTATTAGATTGACTATGGAAAAAATTTTAGAAAGACGGCAACCTCATGATGACACTTCAATTTCTCTAGTCCCTAAACGAGTTCAAATTAATCAAAATAGCTATCTAATGGAACCCACAAAATAACTGAAGATTTTGGAGTACCATCTAAATAAACAATATGAAATTTGAAGCTATTTAATGTGATAATTTAAATAGAGAAATGCTACAAACAAAATAATTTGACATGTCGCTCTATCAAACTCGATTAGTCTCAAATTCAAAAATTAAACGATCAATCCAACCCCTTTATATATGTTCATCATATTGAAATATTCATCGAGAAAAAAAAAATTTCTAATTTTTAAAGTTTTTTTTCGAATTTTTAAAAATTGTTGTCATTGAAGGGTTCGTAATTAATTAGATCGAAAATTTTCTAAAATTAGAAAAAATAGTAAAAAAATTTTAAAAAATATAAAATTTAGTTGGAAAGGAAATTTTAACATTTAGATCACATTGAACAATTGAGATCGGTAATTTGAACTTTAAATTTGAGATAAGATTAGATTTGACTGTAATATTTTTATTTAAATATTAATAATTTAGTGAACCCCATTCCAAAATTTTCTGGCTCCGTCCCTGTCTGTATCGCCCGATCCATTACCATCTACTACTTTCCATACACAAAGGGATCACATGATGATCTTCATTTTTATGGCCCACAAACCATAATTCTCTTTGTTCAACATAGGATACTTGATCGGCACACCACCTCCTCTCACCATTGCTTTTGGTGGTGGAGTCTTCTTTGTCTCGTCGTTGCTATCCCCATAACACTGTGGCTCTCATACCAAATGTCAGAAAAATCCCTGATCGAATATCAAACTTCACAAACACAATGCAATGTAGAAAGAAAAACAGAGATGCGAGATTTTTTGTGGTGCGTAAAAATACTGCACCGTTTTCTGATTTTCTCTTTTCTTTTATTCTATTCTCATAACTAATACATGTAATAAATATCCTAATCCTCCTGACGGTACCCTTTACTACTTTAAGAATGCCAGACAGAGCCTTATTCTTGGATGCCGGGTCAGTTTTGCTTGTCTTGGAATTGGAGCACTCTGGCATCTCATTAGTAAGACTGCTATCAAGAATCGAATTCAAAGTTGGCACGGTGTTGGACTCATTTGCCTTAGACGTGTATTGCGAGGTATGCGATGTGGAGGCAACAACCCATTTCTTGTTCAGGTCAGAGTGCCAAAGTTTGAGTTCGGCTAGAGGAACAACAGGTAGCTGCGAAGGGTCTGGGGGACGATAGACTGCTTTTGAGAAATAAGCACGCGTTAGCCAACAGTTTGGGTCGTCTTTGTATTATAGGCCTGTTAGTGGACGGATTCCAATTGAAGTCCAAATTCGTTCAATTATTAAGACTTGAATTTCATATCCAATCCATGTCCACAATATTTAGTTATTTTCCATCCACGTCCAGTTCAACTATTTATCCACTATTTGTCCATTATTGTCCACAAGTTAATCATATGGATCAACTTTCAAACAAACTTACCTATAAAAAAAAAGAAGTGGATACAAAATGTTATGATAGTGAATAGATTTTAAAATAGAAATGAAATTTAGAAAATTTAAAATAAGAAAATATTTTTTAAAATTTCATATTATGAAAATTTGAATTTTGAAATTTCAAATTTCAAAATTCGAAATTTCAAATTTGAAAATTTGAAAATTTGAAAATATGAAATTTCAAATTTGAAATTTTGAAATTATGAAATTTGAAATTTTAAAATTTTAAAATTTTTTAATTTCGTATTTTGAAATTCAAAAATTTTAATTTTAAAAGCCATTAATTTTGAAATTTCGACATTTGAAAATTTTAACAAAATCAACAAGAGTTAAGAAATCTATAAGTTTCACATTCAAACTCTATTCATATACATGCATCAAAAAATCATATCCATTTAAATTGAATCTATTTGTACTTAAAGTCCATATTTGTCCACAATTCGTCCATAATTGTCCATAATTCGTCCATATAAGACTTAATAATTGAACTTGGACTGGACTTCAATCCAGACCAAAAGTAGTCCAATCCATAGATGTCCAACATTGTCCAGTCCATATTGTTCATGGACCGTCCCGTCCATTAGCAGCCTTATTTGTATAGGTCCTCCATCAAGTTCTCTCTCACAGCTTTCTCAAATTAAATCAACCAAAAGCCAAGTAATCTACACCAATTATAAAACCAAAAAACAACATCAAGCTTATAATTTTATTGTCCTCTTTTATAGCGAAATAAAATGGTATTAATTAAATTATCTTATATATGAAAAATTTCATCCACTTCGGTATGAGAAGGAAGTTTGATAAAAAAAAAAGAAAAGAAGAAGCTTTATGGCTTAAACAATAATGAAAAAGTAAATATATAAATCATTTTAATGCTTCAAAAAAGGATGCATGAAAAAATAGAAACAAGAATTAATCAACTCAAGGTCGTACTATTCTATTTCAAATTATGTCAGAAATTATTATTTTGCACCACAGATTCGAAACAAAGGATACTTTGCCATATTTGATCGAAAGTTTCAAGGAAATGGAAGCAAACCTCAGAAAAATAAAACTCTGCTAGGATGGTGAAGGGAGGAGAGAAGATAGAAGAAAGAACTCCTTTTTGTATGACAAGAAAATCCTGTTCTCCCTTGTTTCTTGATTGGCCAGTTAATTTTTTTTTTTTTTTTTGAAGATTTGAAGAAAATTAGGGGTGAAGTCCGATAACTTTTGTATTAAATAAAGGATCGACCAGTTAATCTATAACCTTCTATTTATATATGGGCTTTAACTATTGGCTAATCTTTCCTTTAATTGACGTTCCCAAAATAAGGGAGATGCTTCATCATTTAGGCCCTGATCAAAATGTTTTTTTAGGATTTCATTTCAATTGATTTCATAAGATTTTGTTGGATCTAATTATACGAGAATTCCAATCAAATGATACCAAATTCATTTATTTTGATAAAAAAATTTCCAACCAAATGAAATGAAGTGAAATCCTACGTTAAAAAAAAAATAATGGTATTTTGATCAAGGCCTGTTTAGTCCTGTTTACTCTCCCCAAAATGGATTTCATAGTCTTCTTATAAAAAACTGAATTAGAAGGAAAAATAAGGGAGCAAAAAATATAAATAAAAGAATAATCTTAGTTGAAAATTGCTGCCACGCGAACTAATTATAGTCATACCCTGTTGCCATATCAATATAGTGGTGATCATGCTAAGAACTTCGAAAACAGAGAATTAAAAACATGCTAAATTGGGAAGTACCAAAGTGGAGGAAAAGGAAAATTAATTACAGCTTTGAGCTGAAAATGTTAAATATAGATCTCATTTGCCACTTGTACTATGTAGTTACAAACCAGAATTTAAAAAAAAAAAAACAATATAAGGGTAAAAATAGAATACAAACAATAAAAAGAGGGTAAAATAGTAGTCTAATATAAAATACATGAAAATAAATTATAACCACCTATAAGAAATAATATTTCCACCAATAAAAGCAACAAAACCAAAAGATGCACACTTGAAAAGGAAAGTGCAATTATCAGAAAATGTATATTGTATAATGAACAAGAAACGGTACGTACCAACAAAATAAATTATGCTAAGGGCTTGGTAATATACTTTTAGTGCTTCATAATCGTTTCCAAAGATCAAACTGAAATATTCGATCTATGAAAATTAGGTAATTTGACATACAAAAGAAAATTAGTATAAAATAGGCCAAGTATCTTGCGTCCAACAAGGTTGGCAAAAATAAGAAGTTTTTTTTTTTAAGATAAATTGGGGTCTAAGCCATCCGAATTATTTTTAAATTAAATGTCTATGAAAGACCCCCCACCCCCCTCCCCCCACAAGGTTTCGAATCTGCGGAAAAATAACAAGTTAAAAGCAGGATCTTTCACTAAATGTAACTCCATAATTAAGTATCCTCAACAGTTGTGATCTTTGGTGCAAATTCGGTTTAGACTTTCTATTCTCAATTTCAACCTTGACATTGTCAAATTCTGGTTTTCCCATTGGGACACCATATAGGTTGCCACTTCTTGGAATATATGGAAGTTGCGCAATAGGCATACCTTCTCGAACGGTGACACCCTGCTAGGCCTTTTATTAAAGGAAATAAACGCCTGTGTTGACTCATGGACGAAGCATTGCTAATTTACTTTTATTTTAGGATTTGGTTCTATAGTTTTTTGTTACTTAGATTTAGTTTTCTTTTAATTTTCCTTTAGTTTTTCCTTGTAACCCTTTTTGTAAATATTTTTATTTTTATTAATATAATAGTTGGGCGTGGTACTTTGCCACTTGGCCCTAAAAAAAAAACAGTTCAATTAAACACAACAATTGCATAAAAATAGATTTGTTCAAACCAAACTCATTAATATGTTAATATGTGAGAAATTATGGTCTCTTAGATATTCTGAAACCACTAGGCAAAATAATAATTTTGGTTTCCCACAGAATCAAACAGAGTTTCTCAGATAGAGAACTCCAGGAAGTAGGGCAGCGAGAGCTGCCACTTGGCTGTAACTGCAGAAAACCAATATTTTAGCATTAAAAACCAATTTTTTCTAGACAGTAACCAAGTGGCAACAGAGAAAAATAATACTTAGGCATCTCAAATTAAGTAAATTGCACAGATAAGAATGATAATAAAGGCACATTATTGAAAATTCAAACTGCAGCAGCACAGGACAAGTATACAACTATACATAATTTTCCTGTATGAAAACAAATAAAAGAATATATGGACATCTCAAACTAAGAAATTTGCAACCTGTAATTATTTTTTTGTTTTTGGTTCTCAACGTCATGCAGGCTTCGTGCTGGTTTGATACCAGAGTTTACACTCTTGATGCGAATATGGCATCATGCAATTGTGGAATATATTTTATGGCTGATGTGGCTTCCTTTCTTTATTTATCTGGAATATATACTAAGCTGAGTTGTGTGGCAAAATAGAATAGCTGATCTTGAACTGATCTGGCACTCTATAATAGTATGCGATGATGATGCAAAAACAGAATAGCTGAGCCTAATAGAAGGATAATTTTACCACCGGGCCATCCAACATGGCAATGTTGCACTGACGGATACTTTATTACTTCCACAGAGGATCAATAATTTCCGTAGTACAATAGGCATTGCTTTGCATTGCAGATTTGCAGTAGCGGCCAGTAGCACATATGAACCGATGGACGGCCAACTCGTCCAACAACTACCACAAGTAAAATAAAAAAAGCGGGAGAGATTTGAGAGTACTTGTTTTCTTCATGGATCATGAATGCTTCATGTTCCTTTAATATGCCCAATTATGGACCGGGCCAGGTTCTTACAGTGGGCTTCGTTACATTTACATTCACAATCCTGTTTATGAAATGTTTTTTATAAGTGCAAGATTATTAATCACTAAGCACAATAATGGGTTGTTCCGTCATATAAACAAGGCGTTCTCACACTTCGGACTAATTTACTAAATTTATTAGTACAAGAAACGAGTTAATTTGTTATGCTTTTCGCTTTTTTCAATTTTTTTAAACTAATAAAAATAGTGCACAACTTACAACTATGTTGACAATGACATTATAAAAAGAGTGCACAACTACAAGGGATGAATTTATTACAGACCTAATTTGACAAGTTTATTTTTCATTATACAAATGCACAACTTAGAATAATAGTGTGAAACGTACGAAAGTTAACACCTATCTGACAATATTTGTTGAAGTTGGACGCATGACACATCCGACAAACATCAGTTGATGTTGTTTTGGAAACAGGTTACATCTTGTCTGAAATCATTAGCTGTCGCAACTTGATCCGATCTAGACATCTAGTTGGTAGACTCCACTTGTCTCTAATTCGATCCACCTAAAATCGCCATCTGCGAATAAAAATGTGACGTGTCGTGTAGAAAATAAGTAACCTATGACTATATGAGGGATAAATCACGTCTGTAGTCGATCTAATCCAACACACACACTTATAACATCAGCACATGACCATGAATCAAGCTCCTGTGTTAAATGCATCAGAGACCAGCTGTATGCATGCACTGCACAGTCCGTATAGTGCTGCACACTATAATTGATTCAAGAAAAAAGAACAAAAGGAAGAAAAAAGAGAAGCATACAAGGCCCACAAGGCCACAATGCACTTAATCGGCCTCCATCATCGGTTGATGGGAATCACATCTTCTGCCAACCTTAAAAGGTTGGCGGGGTGTCAATTTTTGATTTGAACCGTTAGATCTAATCTCAATAGTTAATGAGAGTGCATGCATATTTAACCATCCAGATTAGATCGAAAGGCTCAGATCAAAAGTTGGCACCCTGCCAACATTAAAAGTTTGGCAGAGGATACTCTAACCGGCCGGTTGATATGTCTATATTATATGCTCGTTAGCTAAACTAGCATCACTAGACTCAATTAAAATCATGTGACTAATCAACGTTCGGACAATCCTGTAATAGTTTTCGGCACAAAATGAATTGATAATTGGGGTCAATTATTATTATATATAATATATGGTAATGCCTTCCAATTACTCAAGACTCCCTGCATGCCACGTAATTTTTATATCAGAAAAATATAATATTAAAGGCCTCCCCGGTACCAAAATATTAAATTATTTTTAAAATCAATCTACATACAGAACTTGAATTAATTAAATAGACATTTGGTTAATTAAATTTATAAGGAAATTAACAAAAAGCACGTTAGTAGGCTACTAATAGTAGCACGTGTCACGCACATTCATTGACATGAGTGGCTCTGAATGTTTTTTTATTATTTGTTTTAATAAGGCTCTGGATGAATTTATCCGTGCGCCAAAAGATTTCTGTAATTTATTATTAATCGGTGGTGCAAATCAATCAACTGATTCGGAATTTCGGAATATGGTGCAATTATATATGTCTCCATACATGCACCATGGACCATGGTGCAGCTGGTGTCATGGCAGCATTATTTCAATTAATTAATTAATCTCACGTTGAATACTGACATCATGTCTGCTTACCATGCAGACCAAATTTCTTTCAGGTATTAGTTAGGATTTCTCATGTACATATGTATATATTTTATGACCGCCGTCAAGAATACATGTGATGTTCGCCTTGTTTCCCGCTTCTAATTAATAATTTGCATCTCAGTAAAGTGAAGAGCAATGATCAAGCTAGTAGCATTTTAATTGTTAATTAGTACACGACTTTGGACTTAATTATTTGGGTCTAGTAACTCATTGTTAGGTTACCACTTACCAGACAGTAGTTCTAATGCCGCATCAGTACGTCCATTCGTTTCCTCTTTATCGTATTAAACTTCTTTCGGGATGTATCGATGAATGTAAATTAATGAACACCTGAATTAAGAAATTGGCAAAAAAAAAAAAAATGTGCTATTGTTTTACAAAATGTTTGGGATCTATTTCCAGCTAGCAGCCAATAATGCATATATTGCTTTTGGATTTTCATTCTATATTTTTAAGATACAATAATTAGTTGTAGTTTCATTGCTCTTTGAAACTTTTTTTTTTTCAAAAATCAAAATATCCTTGCTAAAGATCGGCTAAATATTTGAGGGTGTTATTTCTGATTTTCAAAAATCAAATATCCCTAATTAAGTGATTGTCTCCACGTCTGAACTCTGAAGTGACAACATATGAGTCACCAAGAAATTAATAGCCGAAATTTATTAATTATTAGATGGAGTTTCTTTTAGAAAGGCTCGAAGAGTTATTATTAGATGGAGTTAGGCGGTGCGCAGAGGATTTTACGTCTTGTTCATACGAATAATATTTTATTACTATGTATATATACTTCCGAGAAAAGATCATCATAATTCTAATGGATTTTGTGTACTTTCAAAATATAACGCTGGGCTTCGACACACAGTCCATGAACATGATCACATGATTATATATTGACTAACTTATATGATCATATCTTGCAGCATCTTTTGCTAACGCAAAATTCTGTCTGTCCTCCTTTTTCTATTCAACACAATGACCAGAATTTATGATAATTGTGTAGTTCTATAAGCGAAATAATGTTGCCCAGTTATCCAAAGAAGTTTACGTGGACATTATTATGGTAAGATAAATTCACACACGTGCACAATTTTATTTAATTTATACTCTTTTTTTTTTAAAATTATAGTAAAGTTGTGTTGCATGGAGTAGCTAGGTTGAATTTCTTAGACATGGACCACACCATAAAACCTCATATAAAATCGTCGAAAGGTAAGTACCTTGAATTTCATTGCATGGATCACACCATATAATCTCACAAAATCGTAAAAGATATGCAAATTAAATTACTTCTGTATCAATGTTTGGTGTGAACGGTTTGAAAAGCTTTTTGAATTTTTATTAGGGTCTGTTTTCCAACACTTAGCTAGGCGTCTGTCCTGACTCATTGTACTGCATGCCTTCATGTACATGCACATGCTTTCTGAGCATGAATAATATGTCACATGAAATTAACATCTTTCTGTGTCTATCTCTATAAAGCAAATAGAAGGAAAATGCAAGCAAAATTCTAGGTCTACGCTGAGTAGATAATTTGTATCAAATATATATTCCTGTATTTTCTTTTGGCACAGAACTCATTATTAATTGATTCAAACTAATTCTTTTTTTTTTTTTTTTTTGAAGACTAAGGATGATGACCACACCAGCAATTTTTACTATAACAAAAAAATTTACAAGATATTTACAAGGAAGAAAAAATAAAAGAAGAGAGAAAGAAAAATATATACGTAATAAAATGATGAAAATTAAAATAATCTAGCCCAAGTTCAAAAACTAACCATTCGAAGCCCAAGAAAGAAATCTCTTATTTCTTTCAGCAATAAGTTCGGTGTCATTCGAGAGCTAGAAAAAAATCTAGCATTTCGCGCTTTTCACAGGTCCAAGTAGTCGCAGCCAGCGACAAAGCCAGGAAATAATCATGGGGAAAATTTGCTATTCACATTAAATGGGCGGTGTAAATGATAAGATTTTTTTTAATTTAAAAAACATGTGTGTTTGGTTTGCATTTGAATTAATAAGCCTATTCGCAAATAAGCTTTATTCACGTGAAATCAAACAGCACATAAATAAAAAATTTAGACTTATTCGGGTGCTTATTCATACAAGAGGGACAATGCCCAGACAAGCCACCCTTGGCTTCGCCCCTAGTCGCAGCCCTGATGATGTCTCATTTTCGTACCACCTCCGCAACCGTATTGATTTTGTTACCAAGCAAGAAGTCGATTGGATCGGTGTGAAAAGTAAATAGTGGAAGACTGAAGTGAATCTTTACAAGAGTCCAGGTCTGTGAAGCAAAGTTGCAACAAATGAACAGGTGCACAATTGTCTCAACTCTCAACCTCTCATTAGTCGTAATTTGGACAAGAGAGGGGTGCAAGCCATCCTCGACGTTGGAGGTCGTGTTTAGGGCTGTCAATACAGTGTCGTTTCGCATGTTTCCGTTCCGTTTCGTTCAGTCCAAAACAAAACAGAAACGGAAAGAAAATCAGTTTCGTTTCTGAAAATGGAACGGAAACGAAACAGATACTTGTAAACGTTAGTGTTCCGTTTATCGAAAATTAGACTGAAATCAATAGAAAATGGGCTAAAATCAATGGAAAATGAAGAATGGAACAGTAAACGAAACGGAAAAACGTTCTGTTTTACGAAATGGAACAGAAACGAAACAGATTTTTGTTTCGTTAGCTGGAATGGAACGAAAACGGAACATACCAGTTCCACTTCCGTTTTGCACATTTGACACCCCTAGTAGTCTTGCGTTAGAAGTCGATCAAGCAAGAGCAGCCATATGGGACATTAAATTTTTTTTACTTTGGGAGGCGCTTTGAAATTTGAATTCCACAGTCTATGACTGAAACGAACGGGTACGGACTCCTGGGTCTGAAACATTTCTAAGCGTTCATTCTACCTCAACTCAACTTTCTCAAGTTTCTTTTTGACAATAACTCGCACGTAAGGTTAGCAACCGTCTAGTATTTATAATTAATTGGCTACCCAAATTGTTATTGAAAAGTATTCAAAAAAGTAAAGCTTATATTCAAACCCACCAACATAAAATGCAAAACCCCCAATGCATGCACGTGAAGAACTTCACAGTTGTCTCCATATCCAATTAAACCTCCATACATTATCAATCGATTTGCTTTAATTGAGGAGAACAGACAGCGCATGTTATTGTTGGATATATTGGTCAAGGTCCTTGTACCTACCAATTTTTCTTGAAACCGTGCGGAAAGGATGACAAGTTGATAACATGTGCACATGTCATATCAATATTATTTTTGATAAATTTTTATATGCCATGTAAACTTTTCCGTATCACAAAATTGAGAAAGCTTTCATTGATAACTAATCCTAAATTATTGTTCAATTAATTTAATCAATTATAAGTACTTTGTCACATTTACCATTCAAATATTACATATATAACGTCAGCAAAAATCATCCGCATTATCTAAAAATGTAATACGTAAAGTTTAGCAAAAATTGTCCCCCATAATTTAGGAAATAAAAAATAGCAAAGTCAAAACAGGTTGCGTTTAGGGAAATAATTAAGGTCATTTATTTAGATAATTAAGCATACATAGTCCTCTGTACTGTAAAATATGTTTAACTTAGCTAGGATAAAAGTGGAATCACTAACCATATATTAGATTCTCACGTTCTGTTTCTGTCATAATTAACTAATACAATAATTTTGTTTCACCGAGTTATCTAACTAGAACGGCTAGAAATTAAGTTAAAGGATTATTGGACATTGGACACTATATCAGAGTTTGACCATGACAAACTTCAATGGGCCTACAGACAAATTATCCAAAAAATGTGGCAAAATGATTAAGTTTCGGTCATGGGTTAACACTTAACACTCTCGCATGGTGATTATGACATTCACATGCATAAACGACCCGTATTGATTCCAGTATTATCTTCTGTAATAATCACATAATATTTGTATAAATATTCACATTTATATATATGAGTTTTGCTATGGTGAGTTGCAACTCACCAAAAGGTCGGTGAGTTGCGATCAAAACTCCTAAATCTAATTCAAAATGACCGATCCAAACCGTCCAATATGATCTCCCTATTGAAATCTCTATGCAAACCAAATTTTATATTTTTTTTTTGAAATTTTTAAGTATTTTTTTAAAATTTTAGAAAATCGTAAATCTAATTAGTTTTGAACCGTTCAAAAACAACAATTTTTAAAAATCCGAAAAAAATACTTAAAAATTTCAAAAAAATATAAAATTTGGTCTGCATGGAGATTTCAATAGAGAGATCATATTGGACGATTTGGATCGGTCATTTTAAACTAGATCTAGGAGTTTTGATCGCAACTCACGGACTCTCTCGTGAGTTGCAACTCACCATAGCAAAACTCTATATATATATATAAAGTTTTGCTATGGTCAGTTGCAACTCACCAAAGGATCGGTGAGTCGCGCTCAAAGCTCATAAATCTAGTTCAAAATGACCGATCCAAACCGTCTAATACGATCTCCCTATTGAAATCTCCATGCAGATCGAATTTTACATTTTTTCGAAATTTTTAAGTATTTTTTTGAAATTTTAGAAAATCGTTAATCTAATTAGTTCTGAACCGTTCAAAAACAGCAGTTTTTAAAAATCCGAAAAAAATATTTAAAAATTTCAAAAAGATATAAAATTTGGTCTACATGGAAATTTCAATAGAGAGATCATATTGGACGGTTTAGATCGGTCATTTTGAACTAGATTTAGGAGCTTTGAGCGCGACTCACCAACCCTTTGGTGAGTTGCAACTCACCATAGCAAAACTCTATATATATATATATACATACATACATATATACACACATATACATATATATACATACATATATACATATATATACATATATATACATACATATATACATATATATATCTATATACATATACATATATATATATATAGAGAGATTGGCTAAAGTATACTCCAGCATACGGATCAAACCCGTATGCTGGAGTCGTTTTTCAAAATATAAAATTCAAACAATCGATCCAAACCGTTCAAGTTGTTCTCCATATAAAAATATCCTTCAAGACCAAATTTTACATTTTTTCAAATTTTTTTGCTATATATTATGCTATTTTCAAATTGAAGGGTCAGAAATACTCCTTTATAGTGTTTTTTGAAAATAGCATAATATATAGCAAAAAAATTTGAAAAAATATAAATTTTGGTTTCCTAGGAGATTTCAATATGTAGAACAATTTGAACGGTTCGGATCGACTTATTGAATTTTAGATTTTGAAAAACGACTCCAGTATACGGACGATCCGTATGCTGGAGTATACTTTAGCCAATGTCTATATATATATATATACATATATATACACACACACACACACATATATATACATATCTATACATACATATATACACATACAGACACACACACACACACACACACACACACACACACACACACACACACATATATATATATATATACAGAGTTTTGCTATGGTGAGTTGCAACTCACCAAATGGTCGGTGAGTCGCGCTCAAAGTTCCTAAATCTAGTTCAAAATGACCGATCCAAACCATCTAATACGATCTCCCTATTGAAATCTCCATGCAGACCAAATTTTACATTTTTTTCGAAATTTTTAAGTATTTTTTTGAAATTTTAGAAAATCGTTAATCTAATTAGTTTTGAACCGTTCAAAAACAGCAGTTTTTAAAAATCCAAAAAAAATACTTAAAAATTTCAAAAAAATATAAAATTTGGTCTGCATGGAGATTTCAATAGAGAGATCATATTGGACGGTTTGGATCGGTCATTTTGAACTAGATTTAGGAGTTTTGAGCGCGACTCACCGACCCTTTGGTGAGTTGCAACTCACCATAGCAAAACTCTATATATACATACATATATACACATATATATATATACATATACATATATACATATATATACACATATATACATATATACATATATATATATAGAGAATGGATAAAATACACTAATGTGTACGGATCGTCCCCGTACACATGAGTAGTTTTTCAAGATCCGAAATTCAAACGGTCAATCCAAACCGTTGAAGTTGTTTTTTATATTGAAAAACTCTTGCAGACCAAATTTTACATTTTTTCAAATTTTTTTGTTATATATTATGATATTTCCAAAATTGGAGGGCTGAAATATATATATATTATTCTTTTCATATCCTACAGTTTGACAGTTGAATCATATATGACAAAGGTAGGTATGGAAGTTAGAAGGTTCACACCCATAATGTACCAAAGTTAATTCCATAATTTTGCTAAAATATGGCATGGGCCTTGTAGCTAATGGCAGTACGTAACGTACGTGATCCTTGATAAGATTTAAATAGCCAATAACAGATTCGTAATTTAATTGTGAATTTTACGGTGGATAGCAAATAACAGATGGTGAATAGCGGACATCTAGCAAGTGTCATCCCTCCATATCAGCTAACTATTGAGTTTTTTGCACGCATATAATATCTTTTAATTTTATGTGCGATATTCACCGTTATATACTTGTATATTTTTTCAGGGAGCTTCTTTTTTATGGAATTAGACACACATCTCAGCACAATTTTGTATTCAGCTGGTCTTCACCATAAAGTTTAATTTTTCACATTGGTGAACATCTGAATCAATTAATCGATCCAGACTTTAATTAAGTACATATATATATATATAGAGAGAGAGAGAGATTTTACGGTTAGCATTTACATGCCATATGCAATCTGCAATTGTTGAATAAAAAAAAAAAGAAGCTCGGCATCAAATGAAAGTCTATTTACGTAATTACTTGTTTTATAATTAGTTCAAAGGATATATTCTTCCGTACGTGATATAGTATAGTAAAGATTCCGTTTCAAAACTTATCTCTAATATTCTAGAAAGACTTGCAAAATCAGCTCTTTTTTAATTCGAGAGGAATGATGTGATTTATTACCAAGTCATATATATTTTAATTTCATTCTGAGTTACGTCTTATATATATACTCTTATGCTCCTTATATATGAAGTCTTAATTTGACTTGGATGCATGTCCATTATTGGTCGCCATGCATAGAATATCATGTGCGATTGGGAAACAACTATATTGTATATATATACTTTTTCTCCTCATTCCAAAAGGAAATATATAGAAGTAATTAAATCAACAATTTATATACGAATATATATGGCCTGGAATAATTAATAACAAAATTTGATACATCAAAATATTAATTTGACCCTCTTAACACGTCAGCATGTGTTGTTGAAAAAGACAAACATCGTTCTGCAGGTGTTGTAGTGGCTTTGACAGATTTTCCATGAGCTAGTTTTGAAAAAAAAAAAAAAAAATGTTGTTCTTGACATGGTTACAAAATTTGATTTGATATCTCCGAATTTGCAAAGAGGCTGGTACATCACTAAATCAAATCGATATATTAGAAAGTACGATTTGGATTTGATATCAATTTTATTATAAACTAGAGTAAAATATAATTTGGTTGAAAATTCGATTGTTTGATTATAATGACGAATGCAGTATAAGGTTAAAATTATTCAAATGTTTTATAAGGTTAGAATTTATTAATTATTATATATGTGATATGTTCCGTTAATTATGAATTTTTTTATAAAAGATTGCGATATATATTAATAATATAATTAGAAATGTAATTAAATTGTTGGCTATATACGGGGTATGCTAAGAACAGAAATATATGGGTATTGTTTTAGGAAGTGCGATACAACCTTTTCTTTATTTATTATACTTGGTAACTGCTACCAAGCTTTTGGGGAAGTGGCATTTTCTTTATTTCTTTTATACAATTATACGACTTCACCGCTATTTGAAATTATAGATTTACAGAGGTGCATTGATCGTCCTCTGCATGTAAATATCATAACTAACGTCATATTTTATTAATTTTGGCCAAGAAAATAGAAAACTAGTCTTCTTTAGAAGTCACAATCAGTACATGCTTGTATACATTACGGCAGAAGAAATAACAAAAATGATGACCATAATAAAAATCATTTTTTAAACTAAATAATCAGTATATCATAACATAAGAAATAATCATCAATAAGCAAACGATCTCAAGTTTTTTTTTTTTTCAATTATTGTTGTGGAAATGCTGCTGTGTATCTCAATAATTACGTGCCTCTGATGTGGCATTAGCTGTTGCATAGAACATCCCAGTAATATTATCCATTATATAATCAGGAATTATCCATATCCAGATCACCAAATTCGTACAGTAACTATTTTAATTTTTTTGGATGTCATTTGTAGTTAGTATTTTTCCAGCAACCTTATATAAATTTTTTTTATAGATTAGTTATTATGGAAAGAAAACGGTACTATCCCCAAATGCGTCATCCAGTTTTCCACGCACGTTTAATTCTGTTCTTCATTTTTGGCATATATTTCTCCAATATTATGAAACTTCGCACGAAAATGTCTCTCGGAGCACTAGTGTCATAATTCTGATTAATTAGACAGTAATCAAGTTCCAAGTTATCTGAATTAGGATTAATCTGATTTAATTAAATTATATGATCAAGAAATTAAATGAAATAAATTAAAGTAACAGTAAAATTTGATGGAATGTCTAATCTGAAATTGTGGGAATGATCTTTGAAATTTTCTGAGTATTTCTGTGTGATTGCCATAATTATCTGATTTCTGGATTTGAGTAATTGAATTAATAGGCGAAATAGCTAATTTAACTAAATACTGTCAGTGACTCATTACACCAAAGGCAACACAGATTCTGTCACAGAAAATCTCGTTGTGATTATTAAAAGAAAGAGAGGCGACGAGGAGCTTTCTCCTTCTGCCTTGTCTCCTCCGACTGATCTGTCTCGTTACGATTTCTTCGAGCTCGTGCATTGGTTTCCTTGTGGCTCCTTGTAATTTGTCGAGAGATGTGGCTGCCTCTGCCCCTTCCTATCAGAGGATGGCACATCCTCTTGGTCCCTGTTGACTTGCACGATGCGCACGAGAGGAGCTCGCCTCTTGTTCGTTGATCGATTGCGACTGTTAGTCAGTCGTTTGGACTAACGTGGCTCAATACCTGCCTCTGCTTCATTCCTCTCTTCTTCTTCTTTCTTTGAACTGAGGTAATTTCTTTACATTGGGTCGAGAAAGGAAAAATTAATCGGGTCTAAATTGGAGTTGAGGAGAGAAAATTAGAAGCACGAGGAGATATTATCGTTCTCTCTCAATCTATTTTTCTGGTCAATTGAATTAATTCTTGCTTGAATTCGAGTATCCTAATCTCTTAGGGTTTTGCTGTTAGGGATTTGAATATGCATGGATTGGACTTTGTTTCTCATTAGCCTATCTTTGATCATTGCTTTGGTATTGTTGGAATTCTTGAGACGATTACTCAAATCACACGAGATAGGTATAATTTCTCTCTTCTTCTCTTTACTGTGATGAACTCTCTGTGATGCCATGGTGTATTTTGCTCTGTGATGCTTGATTTAAATGATTGAATCGATTAACTAAGTAGCAATTAGAACTAACAGATAGTTAGTAGTGTGATTCTGTTGATGTTAGCAACTTGAGTAATTTCTGTGCAAGCTTATTGAATGTTGCTGTTGCATACTTGCATAATTTGTGGCATGAATATAGTCTGTTATTGTGGTTATTATATGTGTTAGTTCATATATGCACAAGAGACTTAAGAGAGACATGATATAAAACTGGAACTGAAATCATGTAGTATATTGAGCATGTTCATAGCTGTTCTGTGATGGAATTAGTAGGTTTTTGCATGTATAAGTGAGCATATAGCAGTGTATGGTTAGTTGCAAAAGAAATACTATTTTTGTGCTTATAATTAGACACTGTGCAAAGAGGGAATTGGATTTTATATTGTATAGTTGCATTATTGTTGCATATTATTGGTCTAAAGAGTGGTTTGAAGTGAACTGAGCATTTAGACACTCAATTTAAGACTGTTAATAGTGGTTTTGGACCTGTATATGTATACTTGTACATTTCACATGCATATAAGCATTTTCTATGTTTACTAGAAGCTTTCAAGGTTATTTTATTGATGTGATTATGTGTTTCAAGTATACTACAGAGGTATAGTGACTTCATGAATAGATTATGAGTTGTCAAGCTATACAATTGCATAGTAAGTGTTTTTGTAAGTATGATTAGTTGCATTTCAGAGAAAGTTAAGTTGGAAAATTATACAAATAAAATGTTTAATCACTTACCATTCATATTGAGGCATGAACTGTGATTTAAGATTGCATTTAAATGCATATTTATAAGTTCTAAGTTAAGTGCTATGCAATTTGTTGAGTTGTGTTCTCAGTCAGTGGCTGTGCATAGTCATTATGGAGGGTAAATTGGGAAATTGAAGTATAAGTATAACATGTTTAGGCCTATGATGCATTGTCATGGTCAAATTGATTTTTCTGATGCTTGAAAATTGCTCTGGTTGGCTAATTTTATGATCTGGCACTTTGATTGTTTGATTCAGGGGTATATGTGCTGGAAAAAGAAAAAATGGAGGGCTTTTCTGTAAAATTCGAGGGGCTTATTTGTGACTTGTGGAATATATGTAATTTTTCGTGGACTGTTGTGTATAAAATGTTGGATTTTTGTTTTATGTGGGCTGGAATACAATTTATCTGAGGCCTATTGGGTTCTGTTATTTGTCGGATCCGAATCTGACTGGATGATGCGGACCCGTTGCGGAATCTGATTCAGTCGACTGGGTCAGGTCGACTGATTTGAGTTAGAGGCACTGGATTTTTTTTGGGCCGAAATACTGGGTCGAGATTGGAAAAGAATTAGAGAAAGAAAAGAAAAAGGAAAATGTGGGCTTTCGATTTAATCTTTGTGGGCTTGATCTCTGTGGGCTTTCGATTAAATTTCTGTGGGCTTTAATAATTAAATTTCGGATAAATTAAACTTAATTAAGAAATAATTAGGCAACTAATTATTCGGATTCTGTTGAGCTTGATTTAATATTAGACTATATGACTTGAATTCAATGTAAATAGTCTAATTCGTGGGCGCTTTAGGGAAGTGATGAAATGTCTGACTTTTAAAAGAGAATGGATACTATGGCAATAATCAGACAACTCTGATCCCACAAAATAAATAAACATTCGTTTTGTGAGTTTCTGTTGATTTGAAATTAATTTTCTGACTTCTGTTTATTTGAGACTAATTCTGATTTCGATATATAATAATAATAATAATTATTATTATTTAATGATGATTGTGCAAGTAACTAATATAAACATTTTAAGTTAACTTGTGAAACTTGGAACTGTAACTGTCAATTAAATATGTTAATAAACCAGACTTATAAGATAGTTCACCTAAAAGATTATAGAACCATTAAACTGTTGTTAACGAACCTTGATCTATAATTTGTGAACAGGCATCACCCGTGACTCGGATCCCCTTGAGCTGTGTGAAGGTGCGGATACGAGGTTTCTTTGTAAAATCTAGATAGTCGGTATTTTTAAATTCATGCATTGCATGTTGAATTAAATAAATTATGCATTCTATTTGTCATATAGACATAGAAGTCCAAACAAAGGAAACTGCATTTTGATTTATACAATCCGCTTGAATAGTTGAAATTGAAAATGAAAGTCCGACTTCAAGATCCGTTTGAGTTATGATAAAAGTTGGACTAAATATGGGATGGTTAAATCTCTTATCACATGACTGTATAATTGTGATTAAGAACTGAATGTTCTGTAAAACCATTCTTAAATGATCTGCATTAAGCATATCTTTTGATTTATGGATAATTTCACCAACCGATGATTCGGTTTGGCCACCGACCCGGCCAGGCTATTAGCGCTACTATCTCTAGATAATTCCCTCTATCTGCTCTGTGCCATATGATTTTTAATCAATGGTTTGGAAATGGTTCTCTCTGTATCTGCGGGCCTTGAGAACTTAAGTGTGAAAATTTCCAACTGAAATTCTGTGACAAATATGCTTAAATCTATTTATGTTTGCATTACATCGCAGCATGCCAGTATTAGGACCGTTCAGGCTTGTACCAACGGTATTAATCTGTTTCTGCTTACTCTGTTCATTATGTGTTTAATTTATTTAAACGAGGATTAGTCCTATGCTCGGATATTACCAAGATCCACGTACTGGAACTAAAACTCGCACTGAGAATCTATTCTCATTCGTTTGTTATTTCTTTTTGTATGTGCCTCATTTGATGTGAGGGTTCCAGGAGCGTCGTAGGCTTATTAGACCCCGAGCTGTTGCGACCATCGAGTGTTCCTTTGTTAAACTCGAGGTGTTTGTGCCCAGCTTGCAGTGTAATGTCGCTATCCTACTCTCCTTTGATAACCTACCGGAGATATTTGCTTATGTTTATTTTGAGTTTCTTGGTCCTGGTACTCCGCCTGATGGAGTAGTGCCCGAGTGGGAACCCCAATCGGACCCGCAAGAGGAAATATGACGAGTTATAGATACACTCGTCAGGAGGATTGTGATGCTCCCTCTGGTGTTGTTATTGTTGTCCTGTGAGTTTGCCATACTAGCCCTGAGGTTGTTGTGTCCTTTAAAAACAAACTTTATTGTAAATATGTAAGTATTAAATGTTACGTCTAGAATAGGACAGTTGGTTTGAATCTACCAGCACTTCTTATAGGTTAGTGGTAACAATAAATCCAGGCTTGAAACATGTTTTGTTTGATATCGCTACTTGTAAAACTTTATAGTTTGAATAATAAACTTTGTGTGAATGTGTAAACCTAGGACCAAAATCAAGAAAATGAAATAGGTCATCTAGAAAGAAAAAAAATAATATATTTACCTTCTGTCTGTTAGCCTTACAAGAGGGTTAATCCTCTCTTGTGGCAAGGGAACCGTCACACTTAGCTTCCAAGGTGTGACAACTAGATTGTAAAATAAATAAATAAATAAATATACATCTAAATATTTTATCTTAACACTAAATAATTAAATTCTTAATCGCAACAAAATAGACATAAACCATTACAGTTTGATTTTAGACACAGTTGCATTTTTTAAGTTTTGGCCGGTTTCTTGAAACAAAAAATATTAATTATAAAAGCACGACTTACAATAAATTATAAATGAAAAAGTTACAACATAAATATAGCATACTCTAATTAATATAATGTAGAGAAATTAAATTAAAAAGGTAAAAAATAGTCCCCGAATTAAGGCCCTGATCAAATTTTTTATTTTTCACATGTGATTTCACTTCATAAAAAAAATTTTGATCGAAATGAATGGATTTGGTGTCATTTGGTTGAAATTTCTATATTATTAGATCCAACGAAATCCTGAGAAATCAATTGAAATGAAATGAAATAAAATAAAATCCCTTCTAAAAACATGTTGATCAACGCCTAAGTTATACTTACATCCTTCATCGCCTAATTAATGTGTCCACTAGTTTACGCAGAGCAAAACATGACCGACATAGATAAATGGGGATTCAAATCAAATTTTTGTAAGATTGAGGGAGAAAATTTGTGGGTATTATACATCAAGTTAACTTGGATTGGAAAATAAATATAATTTGAATGGTCCCAGAACTTAAGGAAGCCTGGAAGTTAATTTATTTGCTACGCTTCACGAAGCTTAATTTCGTTATCTTTATTTTTTTATAATAAAGTTTACATAGGCTCAACATCCATTTGACAATCAGAAATATAATAATTAGCATGAATTTTTCAAATAAATAGTAAATTGATTAAGTAGGCTCCAAGTAGCTAGGAGGAACCCCGGCGTTTGAGAAATCTGATCCAGAAAAAAAAATAAATCTGCTGAAGACAAAGTCTTGAGTCTTGACCGATCTATTTAAACCTAGATGAACTGTCCTCATAATTTTGTGGAAATTTGTAATGCCAATCAAGATATATGGAGTTGCTAATTAAGTTGCCTCACTTTCGCAATCATTGGCAATGTAATCTGTTCTCATATTCATATATGATCATTCTCATTGGTAAATAAGTTATAATTAATTATCGGGCATGCTATTAAAGGATAATATTGAATTTAAAAAAAAAATACTTTGGTTTTTATGCCTGGAAGAATGAATGATGACAAGTGAGAACCAAAATTTTTAATATCTATAAGCGTGATGTAGAATGACAAATGGAAATTTTGATGTACATTAATTAGTATGATTCTTATATTTATCGGTAGTCTATATAAATTTCGAACATTTTTAATCGATATAAAAAAAATGAATATGTTGTTCTTGTGATTTGTTATTTATTAGCTTATTCAAATATTAACTAGTGTGTATGAATTTATCTCATTAATCTTAATAATTAACCTGAACATGAGGAGTGTTTCTTCACATCTAAAAAAAATTTATATCGGTAGTTTTTTAGTATATTTTTTTAGCATATTTGTAGTAGACGGGTCAATCTTTTAGTTCAAATGAGTTGTCACCGCATAGCAAATTATTTCTTTTTGTTCATGTTGGCCAGCATATATAATTAAATATTATTTACAAAATTACATTACAATTGAATTACCTTTCTATCCGGAGTTATCTTATTTAAAAAAACATACTGAACATATCAAAATTCATGGTGTATCTCAGTATCTTAGAACTTAAACATGAGAGGTCCTTGAAAGTGTATATCACACATTCACAGAAGATCAATTCCTCCGACAAGATAGGGTCTCAATTTTTTTTTGGATAAGATGGGTCCACTTGGTCCGCTTGAATTGCCATGATGTGGCGGGGCCCAAGAGAAAAGTAAAAACCGTGTTGGACCAGGCTTATACGTGGCTAAGCTGATGGAAACGTGACAAAAGAGCAAGATATACCGTCAGTAAAACTGGGAATAAATATTATTCCAGACAATGACATAATTAGTAAAGATAGGAGAATATATTAGAATGTTAGGAAGGTTCCTACAATGGAATGGCGAACAATTGTACGGCAGGTGTAACAAGAATTCGATGAATAAAAAATTATATTTAACGTGTTCATACAGTTGATAGCTATTTATCAATTTCTGGTTTGTTACAACCCAATTGGGTTCTTACTAGTGGCATTTAAAAATATCAAATTAATTTTCTTGCCGACGAAGTGTGTAGATATATTCCTGAAAGAGATAAATGTGTGGTAAACAACAACACTGTGAAATCGTTAAGATATGATTAGTACACTTGGCCACCGACCATGTAGGAATTGTGTTTAGTCATCTTTGGAATGTTGAAACAGGATTTAATAGAGTTTATAGTACGATGTTAAGTGGCAAATGTGCATGAGATCCACGTATACTTAGTACACGTTAGCACGAATCTACTTTATAATCACATCACATAACCGAATCATGAAAGTGTTTGACACCCTTGACAATAAATTCGAGCTGAATAATCGTACAACTTACATTAGTTGGTTTAATTACAAGGATATATATATATGTCGGCACGCATCACAACAACAAAAAAAAGAAAACATAGTACGTGAGAAGAGATTCTTCTATTCTTAAAAAAAAAAAATGATTCTTCTAGCAAACTTCAATAAAATATAATGATAAGCTTTTGTAATTAAGAAAATTAGAGGAACACAGTTAACATTCAGTTATTTCAGCTTAAAAATTTGAGTTGTGCTAAATACTATTATGGGAATATTGTCCCCAGCTGCAAGCTAGTGCGCATTATAGCTACACCACTAACATCTCTATTTGAAGATGTTTACTTATAAGGGAAGTTCATATTTGGGTTTGATTAGTGATAAAATACTTTTTAGTGGAGATTGGTTTAATTCTGAAAATAAAATAATAAAAGTTATAAAACGGAATTTGATGTTATCCACTCATCATTGCCCTATATTTTTAGGGGAAAAAATATATATGGGACTGTTAATTTCAAGTACGTATATATATAATTGCTAAAAAAAATAATTCTTCCTGACTTAAATGAGTGTTCACAGTAGAGGGGTCTGAATAATTAGTTCAAAAGTTTTTCTTTAATTTAAGGTAGCTGTTTTCGAAACATTTTGACTTTGGTCAAAATAGGCGGAACTGTAAACGACTATTTTAAATCTAAATAATTCTATGTTCATTTTTATTCTATAATGTGTATACACCGTATAAAAGCTGGGGTTCATACCTTGGTTATAATAATTGTTCATTTTGACTGAAATGAGTGCTCCATTTAAGATAGAAAACCAGATGGGAATATTTGGAGGGTGAGTTGGGGTTTTATATGTAATTTAAATTTAATTAATTGGAATATTCCAATCGACCCATCCAACAAGAATCGAGAAAATTACTAATAATATAGATTTTATTAAGTTAGGTAAATATTGAAAATTGAGCTCATCTTTTTTATTTACATTACTTCTTTAGAAAATTTTGCATATATATATATAGAGAGAGAGAGTTTAGCTATGGTGAGATGCATCACAAAAAACCTTCCATGAGATGCGATCAAAACTCATGAATCTAGTTCAAAATGACTGATCCAAACCATCTAATATGATCTCTCTATTGAAATCTCCATGCAGACAAAATTTTATATTTTTTCGAAATTTTTAAGTATTTTTTTAAAATTTTAGAAAATCGTTAATCTAATTAGTTCTGAACCGTTCAAAAACTGTCATTTTTAAAAATCCCAAAAAAATATTTAAAAATTCTGAAAAAATATAAAATTTGGTCTGCAAGAAGATTTCAATAGCAAGATCATATTGAACGGTTTGGGTCGATCATTTTGAACCAGATTCATGAGTTTTGATCGCATTTCACGGAAGATTTTTTGTGATGCATCTCACCATAGCTAAACTCTATATATATATTGTAGAATAATATGTTGTGTTGTGTTGTTAATTTCTTTGTTAAATATGAGTTCTACTGAGTGGCTTCTAGTTATTGTTTGTATTTAAATAATTTATTGTTGCTTAATTATATTTTTTTTATATCGATTTTTCTTCAGGAAAGCACAAAATTGATAAATTTCAACCTTAAAGAGCATCAGTTGGATACATTTCTGCTGATAATAAGTTAGTTATAAATTGAAAATATTATAACCTAGTGATAATATATTAAATTGAAAATCTAAATAATATCTAACCAAATTAACTTATCTACGCCCCAAAAATGAGACTCACGGACATATTTATTTAGGCCATTTTTTAAAATGCACTTGTAATTTACTATTTGTGATACTTGAATTTGCTAACTTTAAATTTATAATTCTATTATGGTATCTTGCATGTTGAAAATTAAGAAAAGAAAAAAGACACAAGATATTAATTTTAGAGCATGATAATATTTATTTATCATAGTTCAGATACATTATTATTTTTTTTAAGTGGCCTGAAGGACCGTCACTTTTATTATATTAAAAAAAATAAAATAGAAACATAATGAGAACTAGCACTTAGTCTGGAGGCAAAGAAAAAGCACCTTCAATGGAGATCGTAGAGTTGAAATCTCACTGGAGTCCTTTGTGACATTTAATTTTGAAATTAGTTAGGAAGAGCCTAACTCCATCTTATATCTTCAAAAAGTAGAAACATAATATTCAGCCATTACGTTACAAATTACCAAAATGGGATCCCCTCCCTCCGGAGTCCGGATGCATTATTAACCAATATTATTAAATTAGCTCTTTTCGAAATTTTATAGCAATATAGGTGTGTGTGGGTAGAAACTGGGGTATTGTATCAAAGTTTTATATTGTTTTAGTATACTTTTGAAGTTTGAACGAGGTCGTGGCTCGTGTCGTGGGCAACAAATAACAACCGGAATCTTTTTAATGTCAAAAATATACTTTCCTTCTGCTCGAAAATGTGAATCTTCTATTGGCAAAGTCAAAAGAATTTTCCTTTTTGAAAAGAAGAGGCTGTGAAGATAGGATAAGAGCGTGTGAGAAAATTATGAAGAATATACTTTCCTTTGTACGACGAAAATAGAGATATAGATAAATTATTAAAACATTTTTCTTCAAATTTTTCTGTCCGTGGCTAGAAGAATCTCTTCTACGTAGGATCTCTTCGATCGGATTTTTAAATCCGTGACCTTCAGCTCAAGGTGCAATTTTCTAAATTACTAAACTAAATACAGATTCTTAGACCTATTAATTATTATTAGTATTATTATTATTATTATTATTATTATTATTATTATTATTATTATTATTATCATCACTACAAGTAGCACTTAAATATGCTCAGTAATTAGAGTGTTTAAATTTTTCTAAAATTCAATCTAATTATGGTAGTTGGTATAGATAAACTGAAAATATATATATATGAGAATAATTTTAAACTGTACTCAGTTTAAATATTTTATTTTTGTCAGAATAATGTCAGGTGCTAGGAAACATTATTATTGAATTTGTACATTAATTGCAGTATTTTTTTCGGTATGTACGGTTCCGGATATATTACGGTAATATCTCTCCTCTTAGAGAAAATTTAATATGCACCATAGTGCATAGGGAGTTCTATGCACCACGGATTTTTTCGGGGGTATTTTTATAAATTGATAAATCTAATTTAACCAATCTAATCTACATATTGAAATCTCATAGCAAACCAAATTTTACAATTTTTTGGATTTTATTACTATTTTTTTCGAATTTTTTAAAACCTGTCATTTTTGGAAACAAACTACTATTTACAAATTCCAAAAATGACAGGTTTTAAAAAAATAAAAAAAATAGTAATAAAATCTCCAATCTCAAAAATTATAAAATTTGGTTTACTATGAGATTTCAATATATAGATTAAATTGGTTAAATTAGATTTGCCAATTTACAAAAATACTCCCAAAAAAGTTCGCGGTGCATAAAACTCCCTATGCACTATAGTGCATATTAAACTTTCTCTATTTCTTAAAACAAAATTTTCTTAAAATATTTGGTATAGTAATTAGTTCTCCGGTCACTTCACATTAAATCCAGAAATAATAATAATAATAATAATAATAATAATAATAATAATAATAGTAATAATAATAATAATAATAATAATAACTTTCGTATTTTGAAATTTTTGATGACGCGGTTGAACTTGCATTTGAAAAAATTCTCATTTTTCCGTTGTTTTCTTCCCCCATCTCCGATACGTGTCAATTATGTTTTAAGTATTAACATTGTATAAAATTCGAATATGTGCATGATTACACTCATAAGTGAAGACTTGTTTCGGCCGACAATCAGCAACCCTCTATGCGTTTCTCTACTATACTCCTTATAAAAGGAAAATAAAAAAATAAAGCTATATCCAACTCTTAATTAATGACGTATCTAATTCTTTATATAATTATATCCAACTCTTAATTAATGGTGTAATCTCTAAATGAAAGACAATATAGTTATAAAAAATATTCATTTTCATCATATTTTTTTCCTACACTTGTATGTTCAGTTTTATATTTTGTTGAAGTATAACAATATTTTTTCAAGGGAAATTTTGCCATGAGAACTAATTTCTAAATCGGATTTTGATTGCAACCATTCATGAGTATTAACGTATTAATCTTTCTTGAAAAAGAGCGGTTGAGATCAAAGTCCGACTCAGAAATTGATCCTCAGGGTAGAATTTTTCTTTTTTCAAATATTTATTTACCCACGCCCATATATAGTATTATTATCAAATATCACTCTAAATATTGTAATTACTGAGAACTTTCTACGGACTTTGCAGCACAAATAGGTAGTTCTAGCACAAAACTTTATATCAGCAATGATTTTTGTACTTTTAAAAACATTTCTTTATAGTTTTTATTGTTAATCATATAATATTTGATGCTTATATATATTGTTGTTATATTATTTTGATAGAAATTTTTTTTGTGGGGATAAATTTTGAACCAGATTTCAATCACAATCATTTTTTTTTAAGAAGAAGAAAAGATCAATTTGTTATAAAGCATGAACGGTTGTGATTGAAGTACGGTTCATACTTTTATATATATATATATATATACTGAGAGAGAGAGAGAATGGGTAATGTACCACGGGTGGCAATGCCATCCATTTTTCTTTTGAGTCATTTTTCGATATTCAAAATTTAAATGGTCGATCCAAACCGTTCAAGTTGATCTCTATATTGAAATATCCTTGGAGACTAAATTTTACATTTTTTCAAATTTTTTTGCTATTTATTATGATATTTTTAAATTGGAGGGCCTGAAATACTCCAATTATAATGTTTTTTTAAAATATCATAATAAATAACAAAAATATTTAAAAAATATATAAAATTTGGTCTCCAAGGATATTCCAATATAAAGATCAACTTGAACAGTTTGGATCGACCATTTGAATTTTGGATCTCGAAAATGACTCAAAAGAAAAATGTATGATATTGCCACCTGTGGCACATTATCCATTATATATATATATGAGTTTTGCTATGGTGAGTTGCAACTCACCAAAGGGTCGGTGAGTTGCGATTAAAGCTCTTAGATATAGTACAAAATGATCGACTCAAACCGTCCAATATGATCTCTCTATTGAAATCTCCATGCAGATCAAATTTTATATTTTTTTGAAATTTTTAAGTATTTTTTTTCGGATTTTTAAAAACTGCTGTTTTTGAACTGTTCAGAACTAATTAGATTAACGATTTTCTAAAATTTCAAAAAAATACTTAAAAATTTTGAAAAAATATAAAATTTGGTCTGCATGGAGATTTCAATAGGGAGATCATATTGGACGGTTTGGATCGGTCATTTTGAATTAGATTTTGGAGTTTTGATCGCAACTCACCATAGCAAAACTCTATATATATATAATGGCTAATGTGCCACGGGTGGCAATGCCATCCATTTTTCTTTGATTCAGTTTTCGATATCCAAAATTCAAATGGTCGATCCAAACCGTTCAAGTTGATCTCTATATTGGAATATTCTTGGAGACTAAATTTTATATTTTTTCGAATTTTTTTTGCTATTTATTATGATATTTTTAAATTGGAGGGCCTAAAATACTCCAATTATAATGTATTTTGAAAATATTATAATAAATAGCAAAAAAATTCAAAAAAAACATAAAATTTGGTCTCCAAGGATATTCCAATATAGAGATCAACTTGAACGGTTTGGATCGATCATTTGAATTTTGGATATCGAAAAATGACTCAAAAGAAAAATAGATGGCATTGCCACCGTGACACGTTAGCCATTCTCTCTTTATATATATATTTATTTGCGTTCTAAATATCTTGCTTGTAGATATCAAAGGTCGGTGGTACCAATTATCAACTTCGTAAAAGGAAATAAGAAGGAAAAAAACGTTTTATCCAGAATGCTGACGTAACGGAACAAAAGCGAAAGGGACCGACCGACAAAAAGTGGAAATAAAAATGCTGTCCAAAGGCAAAAGAATCACCTACGGGTTTGAAGTTTCAAAAAAAAAAAAAGGGCAAAAGAATAAAAGATAACCTCCGTCAAAGAAATAATGGATCGGTAACGGCAAACATGTCTATAGTCCAAATGCACATATCGTGGCCTCGTGGGGTCTTGTTCAGGTACAACATTTATATATATCCCCATTACCCCATAAATTTTATACGGTCCACGTATTGTTCTTTTTTGACGAAAATGGGTCCACATTTGATCTTCTCTACTGATTGTGCATGTACCTTCTGATACTCACGAATATATTTTGTCCTGTCTATCATGATTTCAGGTTTTTTTTAACAAAATTGAAAATATACGTTATTTCAAAAATTAATTATATAAAAACTTGTGTTGAAATTGTTTGTGTTAAATATTTTTTTCCTATGACGTTTTTAAAGAATTTTCAAACATACTAGATTAAATTTTGCAATTCTAGATGTAATTAATACTAAGTTCCTTTCTGATAAAAGCTCATGAAACGCCTTCTAAAAGACAAATTGACAATTTTGATTTTCCTCATATTAATTTTATGTTAATAGTACTATTATCCCTAACAAATGCTTTAATTTTTTTAACTCCTTACAAAAGTAATCGTAAATCATATGTGATGATTTTTTTTTCTCATTTCTAATATTCTGATTATAATGAACTTTTATGCAATTAACTTTTTTTTTTAAAAAGATGGAAGTCTGATGGTGGGATGATACCAACCTTTATTTGCCTCAAGATGTAAGTGATCTAAAGCATTTTAATTTAATCAACGCCTACTGCATTTTTGAACGAGTTAATTACATCACTCATCCAATTTTTATGTTAGATTATGCCAATATATCCTCTATCTCACTATATAAGCAAATATTTGCGCCTCTTATTTGGATGCTAACTTTTATATAGAGGACAGAACTAGCTTTCCGTCCAATTGTTAACAGCAAGGGACAACACATGCACTTGAAGATATTTAAATTTCAAATAATTCTCTACTGAGAGTCTTAACATTTTATTATAATTAAAAAATAAAAATCTTACAAATAATTCTCTAAATATTTGATGATTGTGGGGAAAAAAAAACCGAGGTGCTTGCTTCGCCTCAAATAATAATACAATTTAAATGAAAAATACATTCAAAACTCTTTTAGGATGAAGATCAAGATTTGTCCAAGGGCTGACTTGCTTTGGGCTCAACTTTCATTCCCAAGCATAACACATCAGTAGAATTTTCAAAAATTGAAGTGGCACTTAAGAGTAAAAATTAAACGTGCTAATTCTTGACTAAATAACAACCATTAACAGACAATTTAAGTATTAACTGTTGAAAAGTAAACACCAACAATTATATGTTTGACATAGCGGGAACTAATAAATACATGTTAGGTAAAAAATATTTGAAAACTCTTTGCACGGTCAGCTTGAAATGGATGTCTGAAAAGGCAACGATATATTTTGTGGTGGTGAAAATATGAGTTTCTTCTCTTTCTCACTCTCTCTCTCTCTCTCTCTCTCATTGCTGAGCAAAGTGTGGCCCTATTGGTAGAGTTTAGGATGATTGGAATTGTTAGACATGATATTATCTTTTTTTTTAAAGATAAATAAGACATGATAACTTATCCCTTGATTTTTTTTTTTCTTGATGCATTTTTCTTCATTTTGAGGAAACGATAGTACATGAAATGCAAGTTCGATCAAAAGAAAAAAGATGACAGAGTCTTCGACGAGGGCATAAATATTTTGAATGCAGATAACTCAGCTAAAAATTAAGTAATGGATTTTTAATCAATATATCAAAGAATTTTAAATTTTTAACTAAATTGAGTTAAATTCACATTTATTTTAGGGTTCAAATGGTGTTTTTCTTAAGAAAATTGTCTATATAAGCACACAAGCATATACAACATTGCTTGATTTGGACGCATAAAATAGGGATACATTGCATCCCATTTTCACCATCTAAATCCGCCTCTAGTGTACTAAAAAATAGTCATTTTTCTTCATTTTTCCGGTTTTTTTCCAACCTTTATTCTTCATCACTCTCTTAAATTGACAAACAATAAAAGAAAAAAGATAAATAAATAGCTCTTATTTTCGTAGGAAAAGAGAGAACACTAAAGAGGTAAGTGAATAACTCAAATATTCACTTGGAATATTTGAATAAGATCTTATTCAGAATTGCTAATTCTAGAGGTTGTCAATATGTGTTTGGATGTTGGGGTTGAATAGGCTATTCAAAACAACAAGGTGGGTTTCTCTTTGTTAGAAAGTGTTGTTCAAGCACAAAATTTAATTTTTATGCACTTAATTACCATTAATTAAGCTAACAACACAAGGATCTTGCATAAAACATTCAAACACATCATTCACAAGTGAGAAAGCATAGGAAGTTATATCTCTCGCGAAATTATATCCGCGAGACGATTTCAATGCGTGGGAGTCAGTGGCGTGCTCGTCTCCTCTTCTTTTTCTCCTTTCTTAAGTCCACAAAAGATTAACCAACTTCACTCGATTTCGTGCTAGCGAAACGAGTCAAATCGCCTAATCCAAAGCTTTCACTTTCTCTTCTAAATCGATATTTAGTAGAGATAGCTAATGCTCAACACATGAGCCCTTAACTTGATGCAAGAAAGCAACAAAATATGGCAGCTATGATGGAATAGAAAGAAGTGGTTTGTGTAACTTTTTCTCATCTAAATGAGATGTATATTTATAATAAAGCTATGACCCCTTCTACAAGTCATATTGACTAGTCAACTAACCCCTCTTCCAAGCAACTTTTGACATGAGAAAATGGACTAAATCCTTCTCAAAATTCGTCCAAAAATATGGGCCAAAAATCTCAAGTGTCATATTTTGTTTTCTCTCTCTAGTTTATGCATCAAATGAGGCCCATATAATATATATAATCATATAGTACAATTATATTAATATAATTCTCACAATTATATTAATTGTGTCGGGCAAAATTAATTATCAACTATTTGATAATTATTATAGGATTAGACTTTGCATTTATTAGTTTCATATGATCCCTTTGATATAATTAATTATAACGGTTCACAGCGATATATAATTAATAAATCAACTTATCATATTTTGCATTCTCCAATGCAAATAAACTAATTATAATGCACTATTGGTTAAGAGCTTTTATTCGTGTGACCCTCGAGGATTTATGTTATGTTGGCCATGGAATTAAATCACTATTTAATTCCAATAATCATAAGCGGTATCTAGCAACACGTTATGACTTCCAATTCGCATAAATAATGTACTGCTACAATATCTCAATCCTGCTTAAGAAATAATAGTATTTCCTTGTCTGATTCTTATGTCACATGATATCATTGTATAATTCAAGATAGGAATGTGTCATTCTTGCAGATTATACATTTCTTGATCTAGAGTTGATTGTACAAGTTGGCCAAACAATCCAACTCCATCAAGGGCCCAAACAGATATCATCACTCACTAGGTATACTAATGAGGGACATACGGTTTTCTTGATGAACAACTTTTTTCCGCACAATTCAAGAGAACATAAATAAATTCCGTATAGTAGCCCTTATCATGAATCAACGATAGACGATATTTATTGAACCTATCCTCATGTGGAAAAGTTGAACCATCTCAAACTTAGAATCAAACTCATATGAAATAAACAATGACACATAACACAATCCATATGTTTATTTCATTGGGTCATGTCATGTACTATGTTCTCATAACATACACATATGCAATTAAGTTAGTAACTCATTACCTATGATTTGTAGAACTTAATCATCACTTAACTTGCATACTAATCTTTTATGATAATTAATGTTCCTTGTTAATTATCAAGATTACGGACGATTTAGAATTATTACTGTCATTATAATGAATGATCCACAGAGATCTACAATTCAGATCCTCAACCTGAATGATCTGTCAGTAATAAACTCTAGGAACAAATGATCAAATGTCATCAATAACATAAACTAATAAATTAAGTCATTAAATATTGACTTTTAGGACACAACTCCAACAATCTCCCACTTGGTCTAAAGTCAATCAGTAGTGACTTCTAGCCAGTGAAGAATTTAGATCGATGTCATATATCCATATATATACATGTCTCGAACGTCGAATCTCAAAAGAAATAATACGCTTAAAGCGAGTTACTCATTCGTCCATCACGTATGGATGCACAGCTGCATCTTGTATACTACTTAAGGTAGAAGTTATGTCAGAGTATTCGCTGTGTTCGCAAATCTATCCAATTTTATTTGACCCTATATATGTATATATACTCCTATATATATATTCTTGATCATCATCATATGAGATCAAGTGACATTGTCATAGATCATAGTTGGATCACCAATTTTAACATTGGATTCTTCAAGACTAAGCTATGGTTTGAGATGCATATAACCATATTAGCTTGACTGAGAACTTCTTGATCCAAACCATCCTTTTTAGTCATTTCACAAGTTGCTGTGTATTTTGCTTTGGTGACGGAAACGGTTGAAATATTTCATTTAGAACACTTTCTAAACTTACAATACCACCATTAAGCAAAATATATAGCTCAATTATGATTATATCAATCTTTCGAAAACTAGCATCAGTGCAACAGCTTACACGATCTTTCTTTCATCCTAAAAGATTGGAAAAACATATCACTCTTTCTCACAAGATATTCGAGGATATCTTTGACTATTGTTCAAATGTGTCTCTATTGTATCCATTTGATAACTGTTTATCATGCTCTTTGGATACTACACATTGGGGCATGTGCATAAGTGTGGCACTCATAATGAACCTCATAATGGAAGAATGCTTGAACTGTTTCATGCACTTCTTCTCGAATTGAGTTGCAACAGATTGAGTCAAGCTCGAATCTTATGCCATATGATGTGGTTAGACATCCTTTCTTGGAGTTCACCATAATTGGTTACTAGAACACTTTGTCATTATATACACATTAATTCAAACCTAACATCCATCATAATCTATCTCCATAGATTTTGTTTCCTTGGATTTAGATGATCTTGCCCAAGTTCTTAATTGAGAAAAACATTTTCCAATGATATCTTGACAATATTCATTTCCTTGATATTATTCCTAATTAATATCTTGTTACCTTGTACAATACAAGTAACATAATCATGTTCCCACTGAATATCTTGTCTATACAAGATGCTTTTGATGAAGATCAACTCTTTGACTTTCTTGTCAAAATGTTTATTCCACTTTTCACAATACTTGTTTCAATCCATTAATGGATACTTGAAGTATGTATATGTTTCTAGCAATACATCAAACATAGTCCTTGGTTTGTATCATATATACAACATCTTCCTTCATTCATTCGAAGAAGGCAGTTTTGATGGTCCTTTTCATATATCAATATATACGAAATATAGGCGTTGCTAGAACGATCTTTATTGACTTATACATAGCTACAAGCGATAAGCCGTACTTAGTATATAGTCAACTCGTTATCGACTTAAACATAGCTACAAGCGCGAAGCTGTGCTTTATACATAGTCAACTTTCCGTCCATATCAATCTTTCCTTTAAAGATCTAAATGTTCTTGATGGATTTCTCTTTCATGAACATCAACCAAGGTCTATACCTTATTGTTATATATGGATTGCATTTAAAGACCGCATGGATTTAAAACATACTTGTGAAATCGGGTGCTTCCATCACTTCTTTATTTATCAACGGGTTCTCATATGTCAAGTAAGAGAATGTCGTGAAGTCTATTTACCATTCGGTTAGGCGATTCACTCACGTTGACGTTTTGTAGGATTGGTCATCGAGATCCATGAACTACTTCTACAACAACTTGTAGAATAAATTCTTGGTCCTAATGTATCGCACGAGTTTCTCAAACATCATCCACTCACGAGATGTTTGAGTATTCTTTAGAGGCGAGCGTTCATATGAACTTTCTCCTTTCACAACTGCTTGTGACTGAAGTTCCGCTCAACTCCCACTAATCACCATGTTGGAGTGACAAGTTTCCCATAAGAGTACTTCTTGTAGTGACGCATAAACACTTTTAATTCTCACTTTACTCCCACTACTTTTTTTTTAGAATGTCATTCTCCAAAACTACGTTATGATGAGTAACAACTATCTTGTTCTTATCATGTTCGTAGAAGTAGTACTTTTTGGTTATTATAAGGTATTCCACAAACTATCAATTGTCCAATTTGGATCCAAACTTATCAATCAACAAACCTTGAAATAAGCTTTTTAACACCAAATCTTGAGAAATAATATACTTAGAGATCAAATCTCGTAAGATATCTTTCTTAACGGACTTCGATGAAATTTTTTTCAGTGTAAACAATATTGTCCTAAAAAATAAATCCCTAATATGAGTTGAATAAGTCAACTTGATTTATTACCGATCGAACGATATCAAATAATGTTCGATACCTTCATTCTTGGACATATCATTATAATGTTCCTCATGAAGTGAGTTGTGAAACGTCTTTCATACTCTTTAGGTAATATATCAAACCATATGACTTAACTATTTACTATAATCAGTTGTAAGACTTATACCTTTCTTGAATGGTCTTTTTAACTTCACTCTTGAACTCCTTTGAACTAGTCAAAAGGTTCATACTTACACCTTATCAAATAGATACGTTAATATCTACTATGATCATTCGTCAAGTAGTAAAGTATTAACAACCTTCCATAACACAAAGTGCTTATAAGTCTATATACATCGACATGTTTAAGTCCTGATAAAGCCATTTGTCCTTAAACCTTCGTAGGTTAAAGGCGTTTTGGTCATCTAACAAACATGATTCGCATATTTCAATTGATTCGCAATCGAATTGAGTTACGAGCTCTACATTACATAGACTCTCATAATGCGATTCTCGTTTATGTATGACTAATCGGTCATTTCACATTAAATTCAAATACTTACATGAAATCTTACGTATCCTATTTGTCATTCAACACTTGTTTATCTATTTCAAGCAAATTCAATCAAGATGCATGAAATCATATAAACAAATCCATAATAAGAGAACAACAATTCTCTTTTACAAAATATTATCATCCATATCAAGTATGAAGTGGAGATAAGAGTTTTTAAGATATTAGGAATAAGGTATACCACCTCTAATTCCTAGAAAAACTAAATATAACTCTACGTATTCAATGGTAGTGGCTTATACGAACAAGCCATTTTCAAAACAGAGTTTACTTTATTTATTCCAAACTTTCTCTTATTCTTCATTGCCTACGCATTTCGTTAAATACGAGCACATGAACTAGTACCTAATTACTAGTGTGAATTAGAGATAGCGAGATAACTTGAATGACAAGCACTTTAAGGATTAGAACATTTCTATTTATTATAATAATGGTATTTCGGACAACCTTTCAAATGCCTCCTATAAACGACAAATGAAACATCTCATGCGACACACGGTCTCAAATGAGGGTCTCGAAGTCTCAACTCATACTTTAGCGAAGTATTCCTTTAATACTCGACTAATAACCTTTTGCACAAACAGGTGTGCGAAAAGTAACATCATATCTTTCATTACTAAGTAAGAGATTGCATGACAATATCAACGATACTTGATGTTGGAGGTCTTAATATCTCTAGTTGTCAAATAGCTACTCAAACTTTTCGGTTTATAAGCTATTGGAACATTCATGCATATAAAAGAAAAATCTCTTGGTTAACTCATACTATTTTACTCTCTCATAAATGATCGAGTCAATATCTACTTTCTCTAAAAATTTTTTCTCGAGTAAGTTGATGTGAGCGTACGAGTTAAATCTAGTCCGTATGAATTCTCCAATTCAAAAGGTCTAGGAATTTCAAAATGAGGATATCGATATTTGCTTTATTATTGAATAATTTTTCACAAAAGCCAACCAATCATTGTGCGATGCTACATTTGGGAGGTCGAGAAAATATTTTGGGAATAAGCATGCTCAAATTTCTTTTCACTAAGATCATGTCTTAGGAATCGGTATTACTTTTCCAAGCAACTACCTTTAGAAATGAGTTTGTTATTTTTCAAAGATTGAACGCAACGAAATTAACATATTTTAAACATCTATAACAAATTCAATTTAGGGTCACTTAGTTTATGCAATGTTTTATTTATAAATGATAAACAAAACTCCCACTACATTTATTTAATGTCCCAAATGTAGTTGGTTCTCCAAGATCCTCGCTTTCATCAAGTAGAGTCTGCTATGGCACGTCACCCTACTTAACTAGACAAGGTAGGTTCTCCAACCAATCATATCAACTATATGATTCTTGGTTTGTAAATATCTAAATATATTTACAAACTTTGCCCCGATGTCCAAACTCTAGTTGGGTCCATCGATAAGCAAATTTCTCTCTATTTGCTCCTAACAAACCCATTTATTTGTACCCCGACTATCGAATTGACAACCATGACGTTCGCTTGGGCGGACCGCGCCATGAGAGGGCAATTGACGTTAAGGGGATAGAGAGAAGGAGGGCGGTCGACTTAATCAAATTAATGGAACAAAATTATGCGACTCTTGTTTGGCGATCGTGTAAATAAAGACCCATACATATCTTATCACATTTTATGGCATTCACAAACATTCACATAATAAGCATCTCAAGCATTGTTGTGGGTTTATATGGCTCCTGCTTGCATTAGTTCCGCCGCATCTCCATGTAGCAAAACTAATCTAATTGTCCCTCCCACTAATCATATGGATCATATCCTTGTTTGACCCTAAAAATTCAACCTGAAAACCAAACCCAAATTGCTAAAATCAAATTCAAATAGCGAAAACCAAAATTCAAACTGCGAAAAAATCAAATTCAAATTGCGAAAAATACTAAACAAACTCTAAAAATTCCCAAAATTTACCCAAAAATTCCCTAAAAATTATGATGAATTATCATAATTTTTAAACCCCAAAAATGTCAACAGAAACTTCAAATTTTGCAAAGAAACCCCAAAATTCTACAAAATTACCAAGATAAATCTATGAGGAATTTTGATAAACCCTTTGAACCATTAAATTACTCATATTTTTCTAAGCTTACCCATAAAATTTCATGCAAAAATAACCAAGGAAAGGCCTTCAAATAATTTATTTTGTTTTGGAATCAAAGAATATACACTAAATGAGGGAAAATCGGATGAAATTCACAGAAAAACTGAAAGACCCTGTCAGGTGCATCCATTGCAGCGGATCCAGGATGGAGGAAAGGAGGCGCTGCCATTTAAAAAATTACTGTTCAATCTATGAGTCGGGTGAACCCGTTGTTCGTACACCATGCACAGAAGATTGAGATGTTTCAATTGGTGTATCTCACGCTCAGCCCATGCAAAACAAAGAAAGAAGAGAGCCTTCTTCTTCACCTGGGTAAAAAGAAAGAAAGGAGATGGCGATTTTAACCGCGAGGGAGTCGGGTAAAAATGGAGGAACAGGCGACGTGGCCTCTCCTCTGGACACAAACGCAAAACCGAGCTCCCTGGACCATGGTTTACCATGACTAAACCCTAGGCGCAGCCCATCCTCCACCATTGATGGAAATCTGACGGCGATGATCAACACGGCTCAAAGGTGTCGCCCTAATCCGTTGCCTATTTAAACCCCAATTAAAGCGAAAAAAGAGGAGAGAGGAGGCGGCCATAGACGGAGGCTAGGGTTTAGCTACTGTTATTTCACCCAATTAGGATAGTTGAAGTGTAATTGTGAGAGGCATTAGATCAAGCAGTTAGAGGAAGAGAGAAGGAGGTAAAATTAAGAGATCCTTGCTTGTAATCGCTCGAGTTTGAAATAAAGAAATCTATTTGAAGTGTCAATTTGCTGTTTTGACTGTTCTTTTCTTCAACTCAGCCACCAAATAATGGTGTGCTTGAGTATATGGGATGTAGCTCCTTTGAGCCATAGTCTGAAGCCTAACATCAGCCATGGCCATAGGATGGTTCAAAAGAAGGTGCCTCATGGAAGTTTGGAGCCTAGCTCCTCGTTTCATGTGGCATTCTTAGGTTCAATATGAAATCTGCCATGGCCATCATCTTGAGGGTTTGTAGCCTAGCTCAACCCATTGGTGAATGCTCTAACTTGACTTGGTATAGGTCCAGAGCCTAGCTCTGGCTTGGCCATGTTCAAGGAATTAGCAAAATTCAAAAGTAATGAAAATAAGGGATAAATGGTATGCTAACCTTAACCAGCCCTATGTTTGCAATTTGCTTAAAATTTAGGACTTAAATGTATAGGATAGTATAAGCTCTGCTTTCTGTAAGCTAACTTCACATTTCCATAAAATAAAATAAATATATATGCATATACGCCTAAATCTGGCCAGCAGGGAAAAATAAGTAAAGAATAGGGTTTTATTTGCATAAAAATACAAAAATAAGTATGGACAGCAGGTATAAAGGTTACTGGACAGCAGGGAACAAGATTTTCTATTTTTGGAATTTTATTTGATTTTATATCAATTAATGAAGGCAGCAGGGTCAGTTTGTGAAATAAAGTGTTATTTTCCAAATTCTGAATTTTTCTAAAAAAAACTGCTTAAACAAAAAACGTTTTAAATATTTTAAAGATATTCTCTATAAATTTTCATAATCTTGAATAAGCATGAAGGCATGCTTCATTTTATTTTTAGAAAGGGCGGAAGTAAGAAGTGATATGTGCATGGATATTTGCTAAAATTTTAGATAAAGTTCAAAAACTATACTCAAGTGCATTTCTCATAAATATTATGACTTGTAAATGACCTTCTGGCTGTGCATATATGAAAAACATCACAATCTGAATTTGACTTTTGTAAGTGAGTAAAGTTAGCATTTATGATAAGCCTTTCTTGATATTGATTATAAAGCTTAGGGTGGTACAGTAACTGAACTGATTTAATCATGCAAGGTTAGAAAACGCAAAAGTAATTCAATCTAGTTGTTAGTCAATACTTAAAATTTTGATGCTTAGCACCAACTGAACACCACAAGTACTAAATCAAATTGTCAAAGTGAGAGCGTGTTTTGTTGTTGCATAGGGTACAGCCATAAACCAAATCAATTGAGCTTGTTAACATCATTCCCTCATTCGGTTAGTGCCAAATAACACACCACTGGTACAAATTCCATTTCTTAAATCATTTCGGTACCAAGCTCATTATACCACCGTACCACTTCTCGGTTCCCTCATCAAACCCAAGCAACGCGATTCAAACTAAGTCCACCACTGTGCTCTCCCTACCGTCGTGAGCCTAATGGCCTCATCCCCATCGATCTCAGTGACGACGATCGCCGAAAAATGCGAATTGAAGAATACAAGGGCCTAATTGAATAAATAATTTTATGCTGACAAGTAAAAATCTTCTACTATCTCGGCGAACGAAGGCGACGCGAGACAAACCAACTTCGCCAAGGCGTTCCTCTCTCTTCCACGAGTCTAATAAGCTTAATTTCATCGTTAATGGTGGTTTGGATCGCCGGAAGTTCACTGGAGGGGCTCGGTTGTGAAAAGAATTAGGTGGAGGGTCCATACTGTAAAATTCAAATTCTCTGATTGAAATTTCGGCGCCAATATCCTTTGCCACGTCAGCGCCAGCACCAGGCCCAGTCAACTGCTACATCATCTCATCTCGCTTACATGGCCCAATAAGAAAATTCCATTGAAACGGAAACTTTAAAAAATCATTAAAAATAGCAGGAGACTCGGAAAAATCCAAATAAAATATCCATAAAATTCTAAAAATCAAAATAAATCAAATTTACTGAACTTTGATATAAAATTACGTCAGAATAAGCGGTCTTTTGTATTTTTGAAGTATTTTGCTAGGAAAATGAGAAAAATCTAATTATTTTCAAAATAAAAAAAATGATTTCAAAAATATATTTTCAAAATTAAATATAAGTATTTTCACAAATAAAAAAAAGAAAGATAAAGAGAAAATTTGAAATCAAGCATGTTAAATATAATGACCTTTTATTTTATTTCATTCTATTGTATTTTCTTTGAAGCATTTCGTATATTAAACAAATTTCATAAAATTCTAAAATGATGTCAAAACTCATTAAAACTTCTCCAATAAATTTCTAAAAATAAAATTTAGGTAGTTACAAAAAATTTAAATAATTTTAAGAAGGGGATATGACAATTATCAAGTATTTGAAAAAAAATAAGCATAAGTAAAATATAAAAATAAAATTCAAAAGCCCAAAATTAGAAATAAAATAAAAAGAAAACTGCAAAAATGATAAAATCCAAAGATAAACTTCAGAAAATTAAAAGTCAAAACACGAACCCAAAGTCAGAACTAAAACCTCTTCGTTCAAGGAAAGAAGCTTCCCTCTCGAAAATCAAAACCAAGTTTATTTCAAATAAAGTCCAAATTAAAAATCTAAAATTATTTAAGCATCCTCAATCAGGTTCCGTCAATTAGATCTAGTACCATCAATTAAGTCTAATTTAGACCAAAAAGGATGAGTCCTGCATGAACACAATAAGTATTTCTAAAACAATCCTTCCTAGCCCATTACGTATTCATTATACCCCTTAATCAGAGGTTCCCGTAGGCAACTACGGGGTAATTAACAATAGGGGCTTGTGCCTATTGGAAAGAAAGGACCCGCTAAATTAATAAACCCTCGTAAGAAACGACTCTTGTTCGGGTTCTCTTGTTATCAAGAGATACTCGGTGCAGAGATCGAATCTTAAGGGGGGTGAATCTAAGGCTTATTCTAATTTCTCGAGGAAATCCTTTTATTTTTCGAGAGACGACGAAAAAGTCCACACAATCCTATATAATTAAAATAACAAAAATAAATGTGAAAATATCTCTAATTCCCTTCTAGCCTTAGGGACATGTAAACCTCACAAGTTACATTAAGAAATTAATTATTATTAATTAATTAACCATGGCACCAAAAGCCTTACACACATTCATTCATATGCATTCACAATACAACACACAAGGCATTGGTGTCTTGAGCCATACTAAACCCACGATTCTTCCTACAAAACAAAGTTAGCACATGTCCCTTTGTTTCTTAATTAACAATAATGAATTAGAGTCTTTGCACATCGCTTGTAGTTCAGGTCTTTCCGCATAAAAGTTTAACTTTTAAACAACTAATTTGCTTAAATCATTTGAAAAGCCATTTCAATATTTGAAGATAGAAAGGAATAATATTAAGGAGTGTTCTAATTAACTTAATCAACCAATTTGATTAATTAGAAAAAATACTTTAACTATTTAAAATATTAAATGGGACCCGATAAAATCTAAAAATTTTCGGTCTCCAAAAATTATGAAATAAATCATGCATACTCCTTATTATGAGTGTAACTACCTGTCAAAAGTTCAGGGAGATATCACTTATCATCAGAGAGAAACAAAATTAATAAATCCTCAAACTGTGCGCGAAACACCGTTATCCGATTTTCTGTTTCGGTCTAATTCTTTTGGTCTGTAGGATCATCTTTCAAAATGATTTCATGCAAACACTTTACATAAAAAATCTACTATAGTTATTGTCTATGAATTTATGAAAAGAAAACCAACTAGTTCTATTTAAAATCATCAAGATAAATAGCATACAAGCTACTTGTCCTGTTCTGAAACAGACTGACGACTAAAAATTTTTGACTCAGTTGAGGTATCAAACCTTAATGAAATTCTTTGAAACTAATTTTCATAGATTCCTAACTTCGAGTAAAAACTTTCTATTCAAACACTTTTTCATAAAGAATTCTCAATAAGTACAGTTTATCCAAAAAATCAGATTGTTGGAAAATCAAATCTGACAACCGATTAAATTCTCATGACTTGAACACCCACATAAAATCCAAAACATGCATCAAATTATTCATGTACAGAAAGAGAATCAAGTTTACAAGATTTCTATCTAAGAAAAATAGGTAGCTATTTTAAAAAAATAACTCCTACAAGCTATAAACACAGAACTATACAGACCGAAACTGGTTCTGCGCACCGTTACCGTTTAATTCACCGTAAATTCATAACAGCTTATAAAAAGGTGAAACCAGTGGCTAAAGGACCACATCTCACAGATATATAATTTCCTATTAAATTTAGAATTTTTCTGAAAGCTTTTCGTAGAGGAAAACCCAAGACAATCTCGAAAACAGAACAAAAATCCAGACAGCAAGCAAGTGCATCACTAATCCATTTGTTAATTAACATTTTCTCACTTAATTATGTGTTAAAATACTTAAGCACGACCTAGAGCTCTGATACCACTATTAGAAAGTGTTGTCCAAGCACAAAATTTAATTTTTATGCACTTAATTACCATTAATTAAGCTAACAACACAATGATCTTGCATAAAACATTCAAACACATCATTCACAAGGGAGAAAGCGTAGGAAGTTATACCTCTCGCGAAATTATATCCGCGAGGCGATTCCAATGCGTGGGAGTCGGTGGCGTGATCGTCTCCTCTTCTTTTTCTCCTTTCTTAGGTCTACAAAAGATTAACCAACTTCACTCGATTTCGTGTTAGCGAAACGAGTGAAATCGCCTAATCCAAAGCTTTCCATTTCTCTTCTAAATCGATATTTAGTAGAGGTAGCTAATGCTCAACACATGAGCTCTTAACTTGATGCAAGAGGGCAACAAAATATGACAGCTATGAAGAAATAAAAAGAAGTGGTTTGTGTAACCTTCTCTTATCTAAATGAGAGGTATATTTATAATAAAGCTATGACCCCTTCTACAAGTCATATTGACTAGTCAACTAACCCATCTTCCAAGCAACTTTTGACATGAGAAAATGGGCTAAATCCTTCTCAAAATTCGTCAAAAAATATAGGCAAAAAATCTCAAGTGTCATATTTTATTTTTCTCTCTAGTTTATGCATCAAATGAGGCCCATATAATATATATAATCATATAGTACAATTATATTAATATAATTCTCACAATTATATTAATTGTGTCGAGCAAAATTAATTATCAACTATTTGATAATTATTATAGGATTAAACTTTGCATTTATTAGTTTCATATGATCCCTTTGATATAATTAATTATAACGGTTCACAGCGATATATAATTAATTAATCAACTTATCATATTTTGCATTCTCCAATGCAAATAAACTAATTATAATGCACTATTGGTTAAGAGCTTTTATTCGTGTGACCCTCGAAGATTTATGTTATGTTGGCCATGGAATTAAATCACTATTTAATTCCAATAATCATAAGCGGTATCTAGCAACACGTTATGACTTCCAATTTGCATAAATAATGTACTGCTACAATATCTCAATCCTGCTTAAGAAATAATAGTATTTTCTTGTCTGATTCTTATGTCACATGATATCACTGTATAATTCAAGATAGGAATGTGTCATTCTTGCAGATTATACATTTCTTGATCTAGAGTTGATTGTACAAGTTGGCCAAACAATCCAACTCCATCAAGGGGCCCAAACAGATATCATCACTCACTAGGTATACTAATGAGGGACATACGGTTTTCTTGATGAACAACTTTTTCCCGCACAATTCAAGAGAACATAAATAAATTACGTATAGTAGCCCTTATCATGAATCAACGGTATACAATATTTATTGAACCTATCCTCATGTGGAAAAGTTGAACCATCTCAAACTTAGAATCAAACTCATATGAAATAAACAATGACACATAACACAATCCATATGTTTATTTCATTGGGTCATGTCATGTACTATGTTCTAATAACATACACATATGCAATTAAGTTGGTAACTTCTTACCTATGATTTGTAGAACTTAATCATCACTTAATTTGCATACTAATCTTTTATGATAATTAATGTTTCTTGTTAATTATCAAGATTTCGGACGATTTAGATTTATTACTGTCATTTTAATGAATGATCCACAAAGATTTACAATTCAGATCCTCAACCTGAATGATCTGTCAGTAACAAACTCTAGGAACAAATGATCAAATGTCATCAATAACATAAACTATGAAATTAAGTCATTAAATATTGACTTCTAGGACACAACTCCAACACTCTCTTCCGTGCTATTCAATTCAAAACAACAAGCTATTCGCCCATATACATGAAATAGGAATAAGCGTCCAAATTAGCAATTCACTCCTTATTGGGTTCGCTTGTTCTGCATTTGGGTGCTGAACGAATAAGCTTTTTGGACGAATAGTTTATTTGGCGCAGTGCCAAACACACCAGTGCATTCGGGCCCTTGTTCTTGTTCCTACAAAATGTTGGAACTAGATTGGAACAAGCTAACCATCCAACAACAAATTATTATTTTATATTTTTTTTTGTTCTTATTCTTAACTAACCACCCAAACAACATCTCTTAATTTATGAATAAGTAAATTTTCACCATTCCTTATTCACCACTGTTGTTCTAAAATAAGCTATTATATTCTTATTCACCACACTTCCAAACATTATTTAGATGCTCGCTTTTGTAGAAGCTTGTTCTAGTTCTTTTTTCTAGTTTCATGGATTTGTGGAAACTAGAAATAAGAGCTTGTTCCTTATTTTTTTCTTGTTTGATTTTCCTAGTTCCCTTGTTCTTTGTTCTTGAGCATGCCAAACACACTATGAACAACACTTTCATGGATATTAAATTTTATAAATGAGTTGAGATTTTAAATTCTTCTCATCTTAAAAAATTGTTTTGTGTAGAAGAAGTTAATATATTTAAAATTAAAAATCCTACAAATATTTCTCTAAATATTTTATGATGAGGGCAAAAAATCCAAGTGCTTGGCCTTAAATAACAATACAATTTAAATGAAAAAGAAATTTAAATCTTTTCAGGAGGAAGATCAAGACTTGTCCAGGCCTGACTTGCTTTGGGCTCGAAACTTTTAATCCCATCATAGTACAAAACACAGTAGAATGGTCCCGATCTGAAGTGATCACTCAAAAGAGTAATAAAAAATAAACGTGCTAATTCTTGACTAAATATCAACTGTTTAATAGACAATTTAAAGATTTTTAACTTATAAATACATGCAGTTAGGTGAAATAAAAAGTTTTAAAACTCTTTGCACTCATGGGTGCTGATCCGGACAACAAATGATTTAATCCGAGCAACAAAACATTTCACAAATGACAATACTACCCCTCCTAAGTAAACGAGCTCATATTTTTCTCCCTGCTTTCTCTGGACAACCTTTCCTATTTAGTTGGCAACTATTTTCTTTTTTAACACCAAACACATAATCTCATCAATCACACTTAGATATATATAAATTAAACATGCATGGTTGATACGTTTCTTTGCTTGAGATAAATTAAATATTATACTCACTGTATACAATTCCTACAATTTTGTTCTAATTCATCATCAATTTCAGATCATGAAGTATAACTGTATAACAAAATTACAATTTCAAAATACTATAATTAAATACTCGTATTGTCATAGAAAACTTAAAAGATGCACAATAACAAAAATTGTGAAATTAAATGAACATGAATTGGATAGAAAAATTGGTTACCATTGAAAGGCAATCGTTAATCAATGGAAGCTTGCTGGTGAGTAAAATAAAAAAAAAATCAAGGTGCATTTTAGGAGACGATAATATGGTTATGGTTTCTTAATGTAAAAAAAATACAAGAAATATTTAGAAAAGATTAATTAAAGGAATATTTTGAGGATATAATTAAATAAATTTATTATTAGGGTAATTTACGGAACACAATAAAACATAATAATTAGGAGTAGTTTGGTCATAAAAAATGTTAAAAATGTTGTTCGGATTAAATTATTTGTCGTCCGGATCACCACCTGTCACACCCCAGAAGCTAAGTGTGAAAGATCCCTTGCCACAAAAGTGGGTTTATACTTTTGTTAGGCTAACAAACATAGGGTACAAATTTTTTTTCTTAGATGACCTATTCCATTTTCTTGATTTCGGTCCCAGCTTAATAAAAAACACACAGAATTATTATTGTTTTTAAGAAAAGTTGTTTTACAAACAAACCAACAAAACCTGAGCCTGGTTTTTATTTCTTACCGCTAACCTACGGTTTTGCCGGCGGTATTATACAAGCAAATCCAGCATACCCAACCTCTCATCCTACACCAGGCTTGTTGCAAAAATATTTACATATTTTACAAAATGAAACTCAGACCTTAAACCATCGTAAACAGAAGACTAGTCTATCTCACCCAAGACCCGACAAAAAGACAAAATAACAGAGGGCTTAACTAACAACACCAGAGGGTAACTAAACACCAGAAGGAACATCACTATGGACCATGACAAGCGATACTACAGCTTGTCAAATTTCCTCTTGTGGGTCCCACTCAGGCACCGTTCCGTCAGGCGGAGAACCAGAACCAGGAAAATCCAGATACAGATAAGCAAATATCTCAGGCAGGTCATCGAACGAAAGGAGGATAGCAACATTACACTGAAGACTTGGCACGTAAACTTCAAGCTTAACAAAAGAATATTCTAATGTAGCAACAGCACGAGGCCTAATAAGCCTGCGACGCTCCTGGAACCCCCGACCATCGAGGCACATGCAAAAACAACAAACGGATGAGAATAAATTCTCAGTGCGAGTTTTTAGTTCCAGTATGCGGATCTTAATATATCCGTATATCAGACTAATACTCGGAAATTTTTATTCAGAATTTTACAGAATAACAGATACAGTTTTGTACCGTAGGTACCAGTCGGGAACGGTCCTAATACCGGCATGCTGTGAAATGCAATATAAAACAGAATTCATTATTTTCAGAATATCAGTTGGAAATTTTCACACCAAAGTTCTCAAGGCCTACAGATCCAGAGAGAACCCTTCCTAACCATAAGTTTTAACAAATGGTACAGAACAGACAAAGGGAATCATCCAGAGATAGTAGCGCTAATAACCTGGCCGGGTCGGTGGCCAAACCGAAATACCGGACGGTGTATCAATCCATTTGATATGCTTGCTTTAATAATATCTATTATAGTCTGATTCTTCTATCACGAATTTAAAATCAAGTGATAAAGAATTTTACGAAAGTCATTCCAGTTATAATCAAGCCTGGTTGATATCATTAATCAAACGGATTCGTATCCAGACTTTTGCAGGTTCAACAGATCAAACGGAATTTTTATCAACATGCAGTTTCATTTATTTAGGGCTTCTATGTTTATATGATACAATAGAATGCATAGTTGAATTTTTCAACATGTTATGCATAAATTTAAAAATACCGACTGTTCCAGATTCTATTAAGAAACCGCATAATCCGCACCTTCGCAAAACTCTTGAGGTTCTGGGACACGGGAGGTTCCTGTTCATAATTCACAGATCAAGGTCCGTTAATATCCATTTAACGGGTATCCAAAATCTTAATGGGGTGAATTATCAAGTCAACAGTCTGGTTCTAGCAATTGCTTAATAGACGAACATAATTCCAAGTTCTATTCTTGACTTAATAGTCATTTTTATAAATACTTGCTTAGTACTCTAATTAATTAATTACTTAATTAATTAATTTCTTAATATCGAAGTCAGAACAGATAATCAGAAAATTATATCTCAGAAGTCAGAAAATCAGAAATTACTTAAACTCATAAGTAAAATCAGAAATTATATTTAATTTGGTGGGATCAGAATGTCTGAGTTATTTGCCATAGTATCTGCTCAATTTTAATTTCAGACGTGTCATCATATCCCTAATTTCGGCCAAAAACAAGTTGGACTATTTAATTGGGTCCAAGTCTTTAGTCTAACGTCATCAAGCTCAACAGAATTAGCATACAATTAATTACTTAATTAAGTTCTTAATCAAAACCGAAAACTTAATTAAGTCAAAGCCCATAACATAATTTATTTCGAAAGCCCACAGAGAACTTAATTTCAGAAAACCCACATTCTATATTCGGAAGCCCACACACATTTTTTTTTTCCAGCATTTCTTTCTCGGCCCAAAAAGCATAGCCCACAATTAAAAAAAATAGTCCACAGAACAACAAGGTCGAACCCAGTCAACCTGACCAGTTGACTGAGTCGATCTTAACGGGTTCCGACAAACTCGATATTTCCTCTATTCAAATCCACATTCACATGTCTCAGATTTTTTTTTTTTTTTTTTTTTTTTGCACTTAAGCCCACAGTTTAGGGTTGAGCCTTCACAATTTCCATTACAACCCACTGATAATTATAAAACCTTCTCATGTCACAAATAAGCCCTCCAAATTTTACAATAAAGCCCTCAGAAAATTTATTTCCTTACACTTTCATCCCTGAGCTATCGAACAATCATACCAGAGGCTATGTCCATGTACCAGAAACTGGTACCATGGTTCAATATATCTCAAATCAGTCCTACCAACTCATGTAACTCATGAAATGCACAATTAATCACTTAATATGCCTTAATTATGCCAAATACTTCCAGAATACCACTAATCTCATAGGACAAGCCACCGTTTATGCATTTACTTACCAATTTCCCAATTCAGAACCTAGAAATGATGCACTTATATGGCCTCAGTATGATTTACCTTTACAAATAAACATCTGTTAACTCAAGCATGCATCTACAAGTCCCTATATGCTAAATTAAGCCTTCACAAATCTAATACCATCATGCCATGCATATAAATACCATAATCCCAATAGTTACTATCTCCATAACATATTATTCATATGAAAGGATGCTCCTTTCTATCATTAAACAGTTATACCAATATACAAGCTCCAGATTCCCTTAATTATATGCAATCACAATTATTCCCTTTTTAACAGTAAACTGAATATACATGCAACAGTTTGTATAGCTTCAAATTAGGTCACCAGACTCATTTCTTACTTCTATTTCCCATAAATCATGTAACTGTACAACTGACTCAATTCCAACTCAGCATTTAACAGTTCTTGTTTCATTTACACAAGTATGCTACTATATAAATTAGACATACAAGTCTTCAACTCATGCAATTACTCAAGCATACAGATAATAGAAGACATATGCATGACAGTTGCAAACCTTACTTCAATCACAGTTCTAGTTTTGCATTTGCCCCACAATATAAACCTTGTTATTATGCAATTTCTCTAGATGCATTTCTTCACAGTTTTCTAGAAATTATAGATGCTCTACCAGAAATATTAACAGAGGACATATGCACATATATGCATGCTAAATGATGCTGCATCTTTTTGACACACAGAGATAGCCTCAAAACATATAAATTTATCACATCACAAATCAGATGGGCTTCCAGAGTTCCTAATACTAACAGTTAGCTGCTACCTAGCTATTACTTTATCACTAAATCAAGTATAATCAATCCATCCTCACAAGATTAAGCCTAGTATCAAACAGAATCAAGCAAGCACGCACACATAGTTCATAAGTCACAAATTGAGAGAGAAATTATACCTATCTCTTGGGACTTGAGGAATCTCCTCAGAGATTCAAGAAAGACCAAGGCAAAGATCAACGATAAGCTAATAAAAAAGAGAGCAAGGTCCATGCACAGCTCAACCTTAACAGAAACAAACCCTAGAATTAGGATCAATCGATTCAAGCAAAATTGGAAATTAATTGAAGAAGAAAAGTAACAGTCAAGCACGATAATACATTCCTTAGCTCCAGTCTCATCTCATCTTCTCCAATTTCAAACCCCCCAAGTAATTACCCAATCTCGACCCAATATAAATAAAATTACCTCTGTTGGGAATGGAAGGAGAAGAGAGGGATAGAGCAGAGGAGGTAAACAAGCGATGCCAGAATTCATTCAAGGCGTTAACAGCCGCCATCGATCGGAGCAAAGAGGAGAAGCTCTCCTCGTGCGCGACACAAGAAAATCAGAAGCATCAATCTGAGATGCTTGGCTCTTATTGGCCATCGACTAGGTGGCACAACAATCTTCCAATCCCAGCGCAACACGAGACAGAAGCCACGAGCTCAAGAAGGGGTGAGCTCGAGACGAACAAACGGAGAGAAAGAGCGACATATCAGAATAGGGGACGAGGCAGAAAGAGAAGGCGCCTCGTCGCCTCCGCCTTATAAATGAGGCTCAGATCGATTGTGGCCAAATGATGTGGCTAATTATGTGGCAACTTGCTGACAAACCTATTTTGTAAATTAGCTATTTCATTTAACTAATTTTGTTAATTATTTCAGAAGTCAGAAAATTATGGAAAATATACAGAATCATTCAGAAAATTATAACGAATATTCTTATATATTTTCAGATCAGACATCCCATCAAATTTTATTATATTTAATTTCTTGATCATATAATTCATTAATTCTAATTCAGATGATTTAGAACTTGGATTACTGTCTAATTAAACAAAGTCGTCACACCACCCTTGCATGCCCAGCTCGAAATGAACGTCTGAAAAGGCAACTATTTTTGTCGTGGAGAAATTTTCTACAAAATATTTGTATAACTATGAAAGATTAAAATTATAATTGTTATTAAAGATAAGAGTTTCTCTCATTTTTTTTTTCTTGCATTGAACAATGTCTACTCGAACAAAAAAAATAAATAAAATAGTCAACATGTTTTTCACCTTTCTTCATTTTTAATTTTTTTAACTCTTATTCTTCAGCAATCTTTTACATCTGCATTAGCCAAAATACAACAAACAAAATATAAAAAAAATTCTCATTTCCACACGAAAAGAGGGGGAAAAAAAAGAGGTAAGTGAATAACTCAAAAGTCTACTCATAAGATGATTTTTTTATAATATTTCTGTTACAATTTGTCTTATAATATTTTCTTCCATGTTTTAAAATGTTATTTTTGTTAAAATTTGTCTAATAACACAATTATAATTAATTGGTTGTTTTTTATTAATTAAATAAAATATTATTTTAAACTATCAAACTTGTTATCGAAATATTATGTTGTTAATTTAGGAATAGACATTTACTATGTGTATTGATTTAATGTTTGATCCTTAACCGTATACCTTTAATATCTGATTCCGTACGTATAAATTTTCAAACTTATCCATACATTTGATCCATATATCCATATCAGGATATTTCCTTATTTTATCCGAATATAATATTCGAATATAATATTTGGTCCATATCTTTATTTATTGCTCTCTTACAATCGAGTTTAAAATCATCCAAGATCCAACGTCAGATCGTTTTCGAACCCCAAATTATATCAGATCAAAATTAAACTCCACATAAATATAACTTAAAAGAAAATTGCGAATTAAATACGGACTAGATGGACTTCAGATCCGATCCGATTTTCGCCGCCGTACAGCTGTAGTCCTGCGGCTGGCCTCTCTGGTCGCTTACGCAGTCTATTTTGCGTATAATATATTGAAAAAGTAAAATAGCGTAAAAATCGAAAGTCCAATTAAAAATACCAGCCAAAAGGCCAGGAGGCCAAAACCCCTGTATTTAATGCTGCGTCTGTCTTCTCTCCTTGTGCCATTAACTTCGCATGAGAGCGCAACAAAAGAGAGAAAGAGAGAAGACTTCGAAACTCGCACCAACTCGAAAAGAGCGCCTCTTATTTTGTCGTATTGCTTCTCCGTTACTACTGCTCTCCAGTTGTTCTCCATTTCGCAACCTATGGGAGGTGCAGAGAAAGCGAAGGAGATGAAGTACGTTCTGGTCACCGGCGGCGTGGTTAGCGGCCTCGGGAAAGGCGTCACGGCGAGCAGCATCGGCGTTGTTCTCAAGGCGTGTGGCCTCCGTGTTACCTCGATCAAAATCGGTGAGTTTAATCGATTGATTGATTCCTTCTCTTACTGATTTGAGCGCAATGTGCGAAATGTAGCTTGTTTGGAGAAGTGATTCGATTTGTGTTGATGTTTCCTTTGCACTGGTTTGGGCTTCGATGTTTCGGATGTGAAAAGGGGTTTTGGATTACTGTTTAGTCGGAAAGAGCAGCTTTCTTTGTAGATAAGTGTCAGTTTTTAAAAAAAATTATCTTAGAAGGTTGTAGATAAGTGTCATTTTAGCATCGATTTATCTGTGTTTGAAAAGGACACAGTAGGCGCATTTAATTTTGGTTGAGACTAAATTTTACTGAAATGTATTACCTTGACTATGTATAACTACCAAGTTAATAATGCTGAATCCCCTGTATTAATTAGCATTTTAGGTATGTCAAATGGGCAAGTAGGCTACAAATTGAATTCAATTTGAAACATAAATTGACTAATTTTACATGATTTTGTTAAAATAGATCCCTATCTAAACACTGATGCGGGGACCATGTCACCATTTGAGCATGGAGAAGTTTTTGTCTTAGATGATGGTGGTGAGGTATGTAATTTTGTATTTTTTAAACCTGTATTAGTGTTTCATAATCTTTCTGTTGTGCATATTTTGGATGGATGTTAGGTGGAACGTTGAAGGTTTCTTCACAACAGTTTTTCTTCATTGAATATTATTTAATTATTTTATTTGTGGTACCTTTGTTTTGGACCAACTTATGGAACTTGAATGAAAATGACTGGAGCAATAGTGTTTTGGTGAAACAAGCACCGGCTGACAAGTGTCATATATTTGTTTGTTATGTGACCCTGAAATTCTGTTTATTTATTATTTGTCCCACTTGTGACAAGCATATTCTCACATAAATGACAAGAATCAAATTCTTTCCACACCATTCACTTCAACATTCTGAGAGCAATTCTCACTAACATAAAAATTTAATTTATAGGTTGACTTAGATCTTGGGAACTATGAGAGGTTTTTGGATGTGAAGCTAACCAAGGAAAACAATATCACCACTGGAAAAATTTATCAGGTAAAAGAGTTAGGTCCTTTTTCGTAGTTGTCTTTGAAAGTTTCACAATTTGCAGGCAAGTCCTTACCAAATTTTTATTAATTTTATGTAGCATGTCATAAACAAGGAAAGAAGAGGAGATTATCTTGGCAAAACTGTTCAGGTGTGTCTGAAATTTTCAATTAAATTTTCTTGGAAGTCTGTCTGAATTTTTCAATCAAAATTTGCATTTTCAGTTTTCCAAGAAAATTTTCTCTTATTTTCTTTTCTTTTGTTGCAAAAGGTGGTTCCTCATATAACGGATGCTATACAAGAGTGGATTGAGCGGGTGGCGAAAATCCCTGTAGATGGTGAAGAGGGAGAACCTGATGTATGTGTCATTGAGCTAGGGGGTACCATAGGTAAGTGTTATATTTGTATGCATACGAATAAAAATTTGGCTTTGTTTGAAAATCCTATCTAACTGAAACCATGAAAACAAAATACATTATGCAGGAGATATTGAATCTAGGCCCTTTATTGAAGCACTGAGCCAATTCTCTTATCGAGTTGGTATATTTCTATGATCTTGTACTAAATTATTACATCAAAATTTAAGTTGAATTTGAATTAATTTGTTGAGGCTGGCTATGGTGCTGTGCAAAATTGATCAGCTAGTGTTACGGCTTCAAATATTGATTTATGAGATTTGAATGGCTGATTAAATTGTTAATGTGATCACCACACTCAACTCTTGTATTGGATTGGTTGTTACACTTTTTTAGGTTCTATTTAGTTTTCTTCTTCTTTTTATTATTTTTTGGGTTGGAAGAAAGAGGTCCTCCAATATTGAGTGGCTTGGATTGACCGATTGAAACTCAAAAACAAAGATTTGGAACTGCACTTGGCAATTGGTGCTGTGCATAACACTATAGCCTTTGCCAATTTTGTTTATTTCTGAAAAGTGTAATTATTGATATTTCAGGGGAGAGCAACTTTTGTCTGGTTCATGTCAGTCTTGTACCTGTTTTAAATGTTGTTGGCGAGCAGGTATATATTCAAAGAACAAGATCATTTTAAAAAAAAATGAAAATCGTTTATTTTTATGATTAATTCTCTTTATAGGCATTTTCTGATTATTTGTTTTTATGATTAGAAAACAAAGCCAACACAGCATAGTGTTCAACGGCTGAGAGCCCTTGGCTTCACTCCTAGTATACTTGCTTGTCGCAGTAGTAAGGTAACAATTCTTTCATTGTAAATTTCTGGTATATTCTGGTATATTAGAAGTTGGCAATGTAATGTACTCACTAAATCTGTTTTTTTCCTATTGTTCCAGCCTCTTGAGGACAATGTCAAAGAAAAATTATCAAAGTTCTGCCATGTCCCGGTAAATGCACATAAATGATGTTATTGTGAATTATATTATTTTGCTATTGAGAATTTAGAAAAAGTAATTGCTTTTGAGAAAATTTTTTTTTTTTTTCGCAGATAGATAACATCATAAGCCTTTTTGATGTACCAAACATTTGGCAAATCCCAATTCTACTCAAGGTGAGCCTAATGAGAATATTATTTCTCCATTCTGTTTGAAATTTTTAGAAGATACAATTCTTTTTTATTCATCTTCTGTGTATAATTTTGCGTGTATTCAGGAGCAGAAGGTCCATGAAGCAATCTTAAAACGGCTGAAACCTTCAAGGTAGCAAATTGACTTTTAGAAATATATGATATGTGTAACATTTCTGTGATGACTACTAGGAAATAACTAAAATCTTTTGTAAAATTGTTTTTCTCATGGTGTAGTATTTCATCAGAACCAGCATTGGAGGAGTGGAAGAAAAGAGCAGAGATCTGTGACAATCTGCAAGAATCAGTAAGTTTTAATTCTATGTTCTATTAGTTATTACAATTCACTAATATTCTAATCTATTAACCAAGGTACTAATACAATTTAAAACTATCAGGTCCGAATTGCAATGGTTGGGAAATACACAGGTCTCCCTGATTCATATCTCTCTGTGTTAAAGGTATTCTTTCACTTACTATCATGAGTTACGAAAGTATTTCATGAGAAAAACAAAATTTACTTGTCATGATGCACATGTGACCAGAAACACGTGCGCATCCTCAGCAGTCTTTTTTTTTTACTGCTCCAAGCAGTCCTTTCCTTTTTTTTTAATATTTAAAAATTTTAAAATTCAAATGGAGAATCCAAACCATTGATCTTGTTAAATTTTACCGGCGATGCGTTTTCATATAAGTTTTATAAAATTTGAAGTTGATTTGATACTATATCAAGTGGTCAACAAATGAACGAATCTGGTTAGATTAATTCTAATACGTTCATAATTTGGTCACTTAATCAAGTATTAAATCGACTTCAAATTTTATAAAACTTATATGAAAACGCATTGCCGGTAAAATTTAACAAGATTAACGGTTTGGATTCTCCATTTGAATTTTAAAATTTTTAAATATTAAAAAAAGAAGAAAGGACTGCTCCAAGCAGTCTTTTTTCGGCTGCTGAGGATGCGCGTCCGACCAGAAACAAGGATCTTGTGCTTGTAAAACCCATTGCTAGATAAAAAAAAACATGTTCATACTACCTACCCTTTTACCCACATTTGTCTAAAAAAAAAGAGGGTTGGTTTGGGAAATTTTTAAAAGATCACGGGTGCACGATGAGATTTGTAGTGGTACACAAAAAATCTGTCTTAGTTATTGATAGAAGTTACTGTATTTTTCGTTGTTGACCACTATTGTATCTTAATATGATGTCTATTAGGCTTTGTTGCATGCATCAGTTGCTTGCCAGAGGAAGTTAATAATCGAGTGGGTTCCAGCTCCTGACCTTGAGGAGAAAACTAACACTGAGGTCAGTACTTGAGGTTAAATTCTATTCACTTTTACAATTCTTAAGCAGGTTATTAATATATATTTTGTTATGTATCTTCTTGTAGCAACCTGATCTTCATGAAAAAGCATGGAATTTGTTGAAGGTACGTTAGTTTATTTATTTCATATTTAAACGTGTAAATTTATATTTTATGAAACCATTTTTTTCTTGTTAAACTTTTGACCTTTATGAATTTTTTTTTTACTGAATTAGCTCATGAAATCTTTTTAATACCTTCTTGAAAAGTCACTACAAAAATCTCATCATGTACACATTGCTTTAGTAAATGTATTGTATAAATTTTTGTGTAAAATTGCTATAATGGTCTTACTGTATAATATGCTGCACTGAGACATCCCTTAAATTTGCTTCATGGTACATGTTTAAATGACAAACTCTGCAAAACATGGACTGATAGATAAAATGCCACAGGGTGCTGATGGAATCCTAGTCCCAGGAGGTTTTGGGGACAGGGGTGTTGAGGGAAAAATTCTGGCAGCAAAGTATGCAAGGGAAAACAACATACCTTTTCTTGGTATCTGCCTTGGGATGCAAATTGCTGTGATTGAGGTTACTAGATCAGTTTTACACCTTGAGGATGCGAATAGCACAGAGTTTGATGCAAAAACAAGTCATCCATGTGTAATCTTCATGCCAGAGGTTAGAATTAAATTCTAGTTCTTATTTTAATATTTCTTAGATTTGTTCTTGGGTTAAGATATGCAGTTTGGCTTAAAATTTAGGGGTCGAAGACACATATGGGAGGTACAATGCGTCTTGGATCGAGGCGCACAATTTTTGAAGAGTTGGACTGCTTAACAGCTAAGCTGTATGCAAATTATGTTTTTGTACTCTATATTGTTGTAGTTTAATTCAACTATCCCATGCTTGTTGAAGGTTGAATGAGAAGATTTTTGTGGGAACTCTGGTTTGAAATTTCTATTTCTTTCGATAGGTATGGGGGTGTTTCCTTTGTTGATGAACGGCATCGGCACAGATATGAGGTATGGTTCATGCATGAGTTACTTTCATTCTTTCAATAAAGAATAAAGAAAATTTGAATGCACTCAAAACATAGGTGAGTTATTTTGTTAAAGATATAGGAGAAGATGCGAAGAATAATGAACATAAGCTAAATCTACAGATATTAGTGAATCACTAGGATTATAAATGTTTGTTTCAAAACTCACAGCATGCATAAATAAATTGGCACTCCAATGGTTGTTTTATTGCAGGTCAATCCAGATATGATTGTGGAGCTTGAAAAGGCTGGTTTAGCATTTGTTGGCAAAGACGAGACTGGAAAGAGAATGGAGGTACCTTTTCTCTTATTAATTCACATATTTTTGGACTTTTTGATTATCAATGCTGGGATATAATTCTATCATTAATTTTTCTCCTTTTTTTATTTTGCAGATTCTTGAACTGCCGACCCATCCATATTTTGTTGGTGTGCAGTTCCATCCAGAGTTCAAATCAAGACCTGGAAAACCTTCTGCCCCATTTTTAGGTACGAGAATCTTTATATGTACTGTGATCTTTATGTTTATCCTGAATAATTTAGACAGATGATGCCCTTATTTATATTTAGGTTATTAGGCTTATGATATTTATAAATTCTTATACCAACCTTTTATTAACTTAAGCTTTGGGTCCATATTGTTTTCAATAGCCCAAATTTCCATCAGCAGCCCAATTAGCCCAAATTTCTTAGCACTTCTGTATATACATTAGCACTTCTTAACACTTTCCATGAGCCCAATTAGCCCAAATTGAGAATTATGTATTAAACCAAAAGGTGCCTCTTAGTCTTTAGTATGTAAGAAATTTTTTTTCCCAGTCATCAGACAGCTCTTATTTGAGAATCTTGCTATTTGAGTAGGATATGAATGTGTGGGAAACCCTACCACTAGATTATTTGTTTATCTATTTTTTACCATCTTACTGCTAAAAAAGAAATAAAAATAATCTATACCGCTGGAAAAATTTTTCTATGGCTTCATGTAAGCCATAGAAAAATGAGATAAGGCAATCTCTGATGGAAATATTTTCTCTGAAAAATTACAGGGTTGATAGCTGCCTCATCTGGCCAATTAGACACTATCCTCCATAACCTTACCCAAGAAAACCAGTCAATTGTGAAGAAATCATTTAGCAATAACATGTCTATCTCCAAGCCAAGCGGTTACTATAATCGCTACATGCATACAAATGGCAATAGTCTTTTAAAGGATGGAAGCATGACTCCAAATGGAAATGGCATTCGTCACAAAGGGGAAGCACCTGGATTGGCGTAGTTCTTATTTACCTTGCCATATTTTTTGTTTTGGCGTGATATAGTTCTCATAACTATCCTTCTAGGTACTTTGGATTTCTTTTTCTTTTTTTCCCCCCCTTGTACAGTGCTATTATACTAGCTGCATGTGTTTAGATATGGCTTGGTCCAAGGTTATTATTGATGGAACAAGCCTTTATCTATTACTAGAAATTTTGTCATGTGCCCCTTCATTATATGTTGTATATTTACACTTTATGAAACAGGAGATTTTATACTTTTGACCTTTCTCTTGATATCTTAATTTTTTATAAAAAAATTGAACTGCAAATATTTTTATTATTATCAATACTCATTTTGCTATCGAAATAATTAGGAAGCAGCCGAAGAATTCGTTCTTGAAGTTTCACGACTCATCCAACAAATATGTCCTTCATTGAAATTTAAAATTACTTTGGTAAAAATACCATAAAAGATACGTCTGAGTGAAGCACCAGGACGCACATGTAACTTCGATTCACCACAATTTCATAAGTTCAGTTGGACCACTAAATACTTTTTTACCTTCTTCCTATGTAAGCAAAAATTTTCTGACACTACGTCACAAATTTTTGTTGATGTTCGCTCAAATTTACTCCATGAAAAAGGCCATGATGCATTATCTTTTGCTTGGATCCAATGACAGACCGACAACTCATGAGTAATTGATGTCGATAGAGGCTTGACTCAACTAGAATGGAACCTGGCCATTCTGTGGCAGATTCTCTGATAAAAAATTTATAACAGGTCACAATAGAGTACTCATATTAAAATCTAAGCATTGCATATGGGGTATTGGTGTGTTATATGTTATTAATTGGGTCGTACTTCTGGAGATTATTTTCTGTAGCATTGTGGCAATAATTTAGGAGAAATGCTAGTGTCTAATATATAGGACGGATGGGTCTGTCTAATATGATCATTTTCACTTTTTTAAATTTTAAATGACCGATCCAAACCTTTCAATATGTTCTTCATATTGAAAACTTACAAGAAACCAATTTTTACATTTTTTCAAATTTTTTTACTATTTTTTTGGTATTTTTGAAAATTCATGATATAAACATTATAGATCGTCCAATAATAACGATTTTCTAAAATACCAAAAAAATAGTAAAAAATTTCGAAAAAATGTAAAAATTGGTTTCTTATAAGTTTTTAATATGGAGAACATATTGAACGGTTCGGATCGGTTATTTGAAATTTAAAAATGTGAAAACGATTGTATTGGACGGAGCCCATCCGTCCAATATATTGGACTCTAGCATTTCTCATAATTTAGCATGTTAGTTGATGATTTCAAAGTTTTGTTGACTATTTCTCGGCTGAGGTTTTAAGCACATGGTACTGATACATTGAACATTACTTCTGAGTTTGTTCCAAAATAATACACTGCCATCAAACTTAGATCTGACTATTTGAATTTCTACTGTTCTTAGTTTGAACGCAGTGTATCAGGACACAATCAAAGCAATTGTGGGACAAACTTTTATTTACCATTAAACACTGCTATCATTCCACAGACTTGAAGTATGGTGGTGTGGGTCAGTACTCGCTACACAAAAGTACAATAAGTCAACGGAATCAGCATGATTTAAATATGAAAAAGACAAGGGTGGTGAATATCCCAACCTTTACATGCATCAAGTGTCAAATCAAAGGGAAAAAGAAAGGGATTGGCGCTCTTATCTCTATAGACCATAGGTGATTGCTAATTGACAAAGAAACCAATAGAAGAGTCTGCCTCACATAGTCACATATAGCCTTTGTTACCATATTGTACCACTGATATATATAAGGTTGAATTGTGACGAGAAAAAAAAGCACCAATGAGTATTAAAGATTTAGAGACCATTGTCACACGGTTGACGATTGATCATTGGTTGGTTTCTAGGACTTTCACTGTACTTTTTGGTCCTTGAAAACACCTATTTCTCTCTCTCTACTTGAAACATTAATAATTGGTCCTTTTCTTTTAAAACAAAAAGGATTGGTTGCCTGGAAGAATATCTGAGCTTTTCTATCATTGACCATTGAAGTTGCAACAGATACTTAATATAACGGATAGTGGGTATGTAGCGATCAGCAGTTTATTGCAATTAAATAGGAGATACCAGGGCATCAATCATAAAATGATTGAAAAACAATTTTGTACTGAAATAAACTTGCAAAAAATAGCCCACAAGTAGCAAAGGTAATTAAGTTGAAAATATCTTACACCCTAAAGCGCAGAGGGAGCTGTGTTTTAAGAGCTTTAGACCGTCAGATCGGTGCCCAGGTTCATGCAGACAAAATTTATATCATGAGAAATTTAAAATTCTTAGCGTACGTCTTGATCGTGTCATGAGAAAACACAAATCTGACGGTCTAGAACTCTAAAATATAGCCCGGCCCTTTGTGTGCTTCAGAGGTACCAATGCCATTCGCTCTCTCTGTATATATAGCATATCAGTTACATGTATTACACATGTAACCTTCAAACCAATAAAACAATCATTGTTAAAATAAAATAATAATAACCAATTTAGAGACCTCGTCATATTGCAGCCTTTTGTCTGATATTGTACAATTAATATTGGCCGGTATCAGGCTAAATTGGCATATATGAGACAAACCATTATATATAAAAAAAAAAATCTAGAACCAACTCTTAGTCTAATTACAAAGAACCCGCATCTCTAGTGGAGGTCACGGGTTCAAAATCAAGCCGGGGTCCTTTGTGGCATTAAATTTTGAAATTAAGTTGGAGGGCTTGGCCCTATCTTATCTTAAAGAAAAAATAATAAAAAAAATTCAACACCATATTGTTTATTAATCCAAAATTGCAAAAACCAGCATTTTTAGTGGTGCTTTGACCGCTATTATCACTTTTGCTCGGCATGATACAAGCATCCTACCGTGCACCATATTTATTGTCATTGGCTATTGAGTCTGACTCTAACATATCAAGTCGACATACTATCCTGTTGTTACTTTAACATACATGTTTTTGCTCATGTTGACACTTACCTATTTGAATGTTGACGTATATATTGACGATTTAACACTTATGTTAAGAATATCATGCTGACATATACACATTAACCTCGAGGTGACACTTTACAATGTTCAAGTTAAACCTAAATTAATGTAAAATTAAAGTGGACGATAATATATTATTACATTTTGACACATATAACTACTTTAGGTTCCATCGAACTTATTAAAACACATGGGAGGTCCCACACGGTTACCTTGTCACATTTCATGAACCCTAGAAATTCTTTGTGGACATAAAGAACTCATTTGTTTTCTTTTTTCTCTGATGCTTCTGACATTTTTTTATACTGCGACTATACAGATAAATCAGCTTAGTGACTCCATTTTTTTCACCATCAGATTACGATCTAGCTGTCAGATTGAGATCAAATAAGAAGATTAGCACTTAAGATAACAAGTCTTGCCCAATGCAATCTCGACCATCTGTTTTGATGAATTTCTAATCAATAGAGATTGCTTCTGTTTTTATTAGTTTTACTCAGCAGTACATTGAATCTCTTTTTTTTAAAAAAAAAAATAATAAGATATATATTTGTTTTAACTGTTCTTACAGATATAATTGACGTAGATACATTAAGTCAGAGTAAATCATTTCTTAAGAAGACTACGGCAGTTGCTATTGATTCAAGATGACTAATTTTCTATCACAGGGGACTCGAAAACGACGACTCGTTTCACATATTGTGTTTGTGAAAGCGTCAAAGATGCATTTTCAGCTTGCTGTACAAGTCTTTCGATATATATATAAATGAACCCTCGGATAGAAACATATTGAAAAGAGAACCCTTTCAGCATCTTTTTCTTTCTCCAAGTTGCTTGCTTTGAATTCTCAACTACAACTTAAAGAACTAACCAACACAGTTCATGCAGAGAGAAAGGGATTCTTTGGTTGTTGGGAGAGTTATTGGTGATGTGCTTGATCCCTTTAATAGAAAAGTGCCACTTAGGGTTACATACAATTCCAGAGAAGTAGCTAATGGCTATGAGTTCAAACCCTCGGCTGTTGTACACCAACCTAGGGTTGAGATCGGTAGTACTGATCTTAGGTCTTTCTTTACACTGGTAAGTAAAATATTAGCACAGGCTTTGTTCAATCTTTAATTCTCAGTTAAGTTTGTAAGTACTGATCTTAGTTGCTTTGTGGCGATCTCAAAGTCTACTCACACATAAGCAAAACAACACCAGTTTTATTGTGTTTGTACTTTTGGAAGATTTTGCTTAATAAGGATTTTTCTATTCATTCAATTAATCAGTGAATTTCATTTTGTAATGATTTGTGGCACTCATAAAAGCAAAATCCATTGTCCTATTGTTTTCTGAAGTTCATTTTACATATAATAAGCTTGTAATCTTGTATATATATGCCTGAATTATTTTATGGTTTCGTTTATAGCTACTAAACAGCTATGCATGCCAGATTTGTACAATTGTACTGATATGAACCATCTATCTATCTCCATATATTATATAGTCATAATGGAAACATAAGCACAACTTATTTATATCATCTCTCTTTTCTTTTTTCTCTAAAGAATTGCATCTTTAACATTTTTTTTCTTTACAATTATTCAATAGCGCTCTGCTACGTAATAAGATTTTTAAATTTTCTTATGACAATTAGTTCAAAAAGTCATATAGTTTCAATTATTCTAGCTCACACAATAAAATGGCATATCGTTATTTCGAGAAATTCCAAGTCCTTAACTCCTTGACATGCATGTTACATATTGTCAAGTGCAAATAAATTATTTGAAGCATTCTTAAAATCTCTTATGGAGTAATTTTGTTTAAATCTTTTGTAAAATTCAATTTACTAGTTTAATAATTATCTTTTACAGGTTATGGTCGATCCAGATGCACCGAGTCCAAGCAACCCGACTGTTCGGGAATATCTGAACTGGTTCTCACCCTCTCTCTCTCTCTCTCTCTCTCTCTCTCTCTCTCCCTCTCTCCATGTGTGTTGTGCGTGTGTCTTCCGTTAGCTGTGCCTGATCTCATTCCAAGTTCTTTCCTTTTGTAAAAGCTGACTACTGTACTATAGAGTAGTAGTTCTGTTTGCAAGAAAAGGACCGAGAGCGATTGTTTTCCTTCAATGAATAGAAGTCTTTCTCAGCAGTTTGTTTTTTTCTTATTTTATTTTTCTGTTTTTTCCATCACATGTTGCTACTAAATTCTTTTTCGAATGATCATTGTAGCAACTATCAGCATCAATTAACTGTCACGAAAGGGACTTCTTTTGCAGATTAGATCACTGTACTTTAAGAAACCGTGTCAGGTTTTCTTTTCTTCTGTGCTGTGATACTAAATATGTATTTTTTATTCATTGGTGCAGGTTGGTGACTGACATCCCAGCCATAACTGGAGTAACACATGGTAAGTCATTCTATAGTAATTCTATAATTTTGGTGTCTTACCTTGGATATATAACAATCTTTCTTTTCTTTTTCTCTTTTAATTAGGCCACGAGGTCATGCACTATGAGAGTCCAAAACCTTCACTCGGCATCCACCGGTTTGTTTTTGTTCTATTCCAACAGCAAGGACGACAGACTGTCGACGCACCGGGCTGGCGTGAGAATTTTTGCACGCGAGATTTTGCAGAATTGTACAATCTGGGATCTCCTGTAGCAGCAGTTTATTTCAATTGCCAAAGAGAGTCGGGTTCAGGTGGTAGAAGAATGCAAAGGACGTAAAATTATTAGTCCATGTTATAAATATTCATGGAATTGCTTTTTATTTTTCTGTTTAACTTTCCTTGAAGGTCAAGGGGAATGATATCCTAAAGGCCAAGATTTGCAAATAATTTGTTCTGCAATTAGGTGAGGATGTAGTGAAATTAACAAAGTTTTGGACTACAATGCGATAGACTGATAGTGCATGATTCTTGCTTCTTATGTTTGCTCCCTTTTTGTTCCTATTTTCGCAAGGCAGCAGTCTGCATTTTACAGTTAACCAAACATTAAAAACATACTTTTAGTAGGTCTATGCAGTATTGCAGTATGCATATAATCTAAGAATTGAATGGTGGTGAGAAAAGCGTTCTCTGAATCCTCATATTAGAGATGCTAAAGAAAGATAAAACTCTTTAAGACAACATAAATGGACAATTTTTTCCTGTTTTCCCACATGCTCTAGACTTCTAGTATTGCCGAACAAGTATATGTACAATTACAAAAATATAAGGCATCTAATTACAAAAAACAGACGGCACGTGCAGCATTAATTAATTCCATCTACAGATTTCCTTGTAAGCTGACGGGCTATTATGTACAATAATTAATTCTATGCGCATTAAATGCCCATCATGACAACTCACAACATGTTCTAATCAAAAACCCACTTTTAATTTCAAGGGTTTACCAATTCATTTCCATGCTATCAAATCTTCTCCTTCGTTGCTGTGCTTCAGTTAGTAGCTTAGTGCAAAGCATAATAGCAAAATTAAGGAGTGGTCTCTTCAATGGCCTCTGAAGTTTGACTGACAGGCCTTACACTCCAGTTGCTTGTACTGCCAATGTCATCTGAATTAGATTTCTTTATGTGCAAGACCCTTTTATGGTACTTCAGTAGTGTTTTTCTGTGACCGATGCTGATGTATGTTATCCCCGCTTGTTCTATTTGCCTGTACAGATGAGTCTGTACAATAATATAAAGAATAATAGAAGTCAAATAATATTGACAGTTAAACACCCGAGGGTTTCTACCGGAAAGATAAATTGTAGTACATCTTTATCAGCACCTTGTATCAAGTGTTATTTCCACTTTTTCTTCCTACCCTAAATAGCAGGAGTAAGAGGATTTGAGGCTGTCTGATTCAGGTCAGATGGTCCTCAGTTTTCCAAAAACAGCAAGATTAAACACACCCACAGATAAGAATAGGTCTAGTTGGATTCCAACCAGTTTTCAAATTTAGGATCGCAGAACCCCCAATATCATGTTGGATAACAGAAGAAACAGAACCCTAATTGACAACCAGTAAAATCGTAACCCACACAAAACACCAGGATCAATACCCACCCAACCAAAATTTTTTGAAATGTGCAATTGCATCTGACCGCAAACTCAAATAAACTGAGAGAGTCAGTAGATCAAAACCTCATTGACTTATAAACAAAACTCTATCCTAAATTAAACCACCTGACATGAAAAGACATTGACACTAAATTCAAGACCCAACATTTTCATATCACAAATAATATCTACAGCTTTTTGAGATTTTCAGACTGCTGTAATCTGCAAATATCATTCAATAATTCTATAAAGAAAAGCAATTGCTTATTCAGAAAGTTCATAAATAATATGGAAAAGACTAAATTCAGAAAATTGTACCTCATTTTCATCATCTAGAGCACTAGTCGACTCATCCAGCAATACCAATTTGGGTTTGGAGAGGAGCAACCTTGCAAAGGCGAGGCGTTGTTGTTCCCCTAAAGAAAGTACACTTGACCAATCATATATTGCATCAAGGCCCTTGAAGCGTGACAAAATATCACCAAGCCGAACTGATTGAAGCACCTTTATTAGATCATCACTTGTTGGCATCGTTGGTTTTTCCATTGCATCATTGGTGGTTGATCCTCGTGATAAGAAAGGCAACGACCCTAAATAACCATTAAAAGTAATCCTTCCAGTTAGGGAAAATTCTCACAGCAAAAGTCAGGAAGCAAGGAAAACAATGCACACATATCAGCATACCATTATTCTGCTTCAGTTTTCCTTCTTATTTGTATACACTTTCTATATAATGACCGTTCATATACTTGTGCGATCCCCTTGTTAAATGGGAATTATCCACAGATTATGTGTTACAAACCATGCAATATAAAGCCATCTCACATGTTTCCCAATATATGGGATATCTTTTATAAGATTTCCTTATTTCTTTTTACCAAATTTCTTACTTGCCAATGGCTAGGGAACAAGAGTTGCAGGATAATTTGAGCATCCATTAAGCCAAGGGAACAGTAATATGAAACACACATCTTATCTTTTGTAGGGAGATGAAGGATTTTTAGCAAAGAACACAAGAATGCAGTCAAAGGAACGTAACTCACCCTTCTTTTCTGGTTTATCTGATGAGAGGAGAAGATCATCAGTCCATGTAGGATAAAGCAGTTGCTGCCGAAGTGTACCCAAAACCATGTAAGGCTTTTGGGGAAGAAAAAATATGCCTCCAAGCCTTCTGTACTTGGAGCTCTGTATTAATTCTTCATCTTGTGCCTCCAGTGAGTTATCAGTTGATTTAGCTGATTCATTAGCTGCTGAATCAGAAGGTTGTCTGTCACCATTTATGTAGTATATTATTGTCCCGCTACCACTATTCCAAAGACCTGCTAGGGCTCGTAAAAATGATGTCTTGCCACTGCCACTCGGTCCCATTACCTAAATATTTTTTATATACTTATTCCATCAGACTGTTATTTGACATCAACAAGAGTTGTACTTCTAAAGTACCTATATATGGGCTATACTATACATGATAAAAATAGTAATAATACTTCTGGAAATGATTAATTTGGCGGAGCAAAGAAAGCATTATGCATAAAGTTAGAGATAAAGAGTTACTTGCAAGACAAAGACAAGATTTATGTACCAGTAAATGGTCCTTATTGATTATCTCCAGGGTGAGATTAGTAAAAAGTATGTTTCTACTTCTTGGAGCCTGTAAAGTCAAGCTTTGAACTTCAAGAAGCTTTTTAGGCTCACTCTGAAGAGTTGATCCATTTGAGCTTAAAGGGTCCCACAATTCTCTAAAAGCAATATTTATTTCCTCAGTACTTTCATGTTTGGATAACATAGATGATTCATTTCCATCTAATAAATCATCAAACTCACCTGCATTGAAACATAATAAAAATTGTTACTACTTAAGTATTAACAACTATTTAGCATTGCTGGCTAGAATTTTGTAGCATTGAGATCATCAAACCTGTACAGCAGTGAGTACATGAAAGGGCTTTTGTGGGTCACATGCAAGTAACGGCCAATTATGGTCACACTAAGAATAAGTAGCAAAATTTCGCTCTAATGCTATTTAACAAAGTAGATATAAACATGGAACACAAAATTCAGATACATTTGTTAATTAAATTGTAGGTGAAAGTACTCATGGCCAGGTTGTGTACATATAATGGAGTACGCCTCAGAATTAATATTGAGATGGCAGTTGCATTTTGTGACAAAAAATCGAATTATCGGGTGTTACCAAAATATATATCCAAAAAAAGGAACTATGTTAAATACTCCATGGTATACATTTGAGAAGCATATGCAGTGCGAGTGTTCCTTGTAATTGTGTATGGGTTTGTGTAGTGCGTGAAGGGAGGGATGAATGAGAGAGAGAGAGAGAGAGACTTCACCTAAACGATCAATAACAGCTGAGAAAGCACTGATAGCTTGAAACTGATACACAATTAGAGAGAAATCACTAAGAATATGGTTAAAGGCAGAAACGGACTGGTTGATTACCCCGAACTCTATCTTCCCTGAGAAAAACATAGGAGCAACAACAGCTGCTGGTAGTACTTGAATTATATAGCGATATCCATTAGTGAAAAACTCCAAGTTACGTGAAGAAATCAGCAATTCCTACAAAACACAAGAATGGACAACCTGAGCTTACATTATGCATCCCTATAGTTAATTTTGTAACAGAAACATCTACCAATATTTGCAAAAACATCAATGATTTATGGTCTTTCTGTACATTTATTCAACAATTCCAACAAAAGTACTAAACCATTAGACTCGACTAATGAAAATGGATTCTTCCTCTAAATTAAATTACTCTCTTTTTTTTATCTCTCATCCTGAATTCACAATATCATTTCTCTAAACATTACCAATACAGCTTCTCAACCTTAAAATATTGAACCATCGCTGATTTTTCTGCATTGATAATGGGAATTTGATTGGTGCTTTTTCAAAGCTAAATTTAACAACTCATTTCTGCAAGTGAGGGTAAATAGCGGATTCTATTTTTCTAATACAAAAATGATAAAAACAATGTATAATACAAAAAAATAAACAAAGTTATGTCAAAAAGGAGCTTGCACTAAGGTTCTCAAAGGCTCTTTTGAAACGGTCAATAAGAAGTTGTAGTTCATTCTCCTCTCCTCCATAAAACGCAATTGATTCGGCATTTTCTCTAACTCTGACAAGCCCGTAGCGAAAATCAGCCTCTTTCTTCTCTTGCATGAAATTCAAGTTAACCAATCCCTACAAACAAACATAGCAGCAGCAGCTAAATTCAAGACATGAATATAACTTATGTTAGTAAACAGCAATTTTCTTGTACTTTATTTGTGTTCTATTTATTGACTATAACAATATTATCACATTTCCAACAAAACACTCAACATTTCTTGTATTTGCTGATCGCTAATAACCAGTCTGGCCAAAACATTTCATGGGAAATTAACAGAACACTCTCAACTCAAACAACTACTATTTTGTCTCGCTCTAGTGACTAATTCATTCTCCATAAGCTTAAATTGAACTAAAATCAGAATGAACGAATTTCATGCTCCAGTTTGTCTGAACACCTTAACAAATATTTGCAGATTTCATATAAAAGTTTAAGGGTGATTTCATTTGCACGGAAGGTAATAAAAAGGTTCCACTTATATGAAGTGCTAAAAAGTCAAACCAGATTACCTTTCCTAGAAAGATACTAATTGCAGTGCCACCCAGAGAATACACAATGAGCACCACAAAAAGAGGAGGATAGATTCCATACAAAATATTGCTAAAAGAAATCAAATCGATCGCGGCATTAAAAAGGGTCAGAGAAAATGAAAGAGCTGTCCCGGTGAAGGCACTCAGATCATCCACAATACGTTGATCAGGATTGTCTATAATCGATTGAGATTGTATTTTATAGAATGTGCGGTTCTTAAAGTATCGCTTCATGTAGTAGGTCGTCATCCAAGAACGCCACCTCAGAGAGAGAGTCTCTCTCGCATAGTCTCTTAACACAAAGAACTACAAGGTATACAAAAAGACAAATAGTTATAAGAAAAGTATAGAGTCTTTGTTTTTGTACTACATATCTGCAATAATTTACATTAAATTAGGCATACTATCAACATATCACTAATATATTCCCAAGGTACAAAATGGTGCTTTAGTGGCAATGCTCATGGTGGTATTGCTCACAGTCAACCTAGCCTACCAAATTTAGATAATTTCATTTTCATTATATCTATGATTATTGATAGGATAACTTATTATGGACTGTATATGATAATTTGAATGGTTGCAAAGCAATACATACAAGAGCTCACCGGAATTCCTGTTGCAAAACCTCCAAGATAGTACAAAAGTTGCTTCGTGAATTGCTCTTGATCCTTATCTTGCAAAATAAAAAATAAAAAATAATGTTTAGTTTAAACTTTTCAAACAGATGATGTGCGCCTAAAGTAGAAAGAGAAAAAGGAAACTCACTAGCAAGTGCATTGTAAAAATCACGGCCGAGGAAATTAAATCCAACACTAATACCAGTAGTCCCCAGTGTAAGAGCAAACACAGCAGCGAGCCTCAGCCTCGCTTGGACCTTATCCTCTGACGACCAATAAGGCGCTGCCACCTTCCAAAATCTCCTTAGAAGGGTTGCAACATCGGGACCAACTCTCTGCCATAATTTCACATATTTAATTTTTTTCATTAAAAAAAAATAGTATCTTATAAGCCACATGTATTTATTGGAAAACATTTAATTACACAAGTGTTTGAATTTAGAACACACAAACCAAGCAAACCTAGGATCTTTACGAGAAACACAATAAACTGGAAATTAGACATTTACTGAGCCTACACTGCTAAAATTGAACCTAATGGGGTTCAATAGCCTGAATATTTTGTTTCAATTTCGATGGTACTTAAGTTTGAGAACCTAATATTTTGCCAATGTATTCAACTACAGAAACGCTTACTTCCAAATTTTTAGTAAAATCAAAATGAACAATAGTGTTATTCTGAATTCTGCATAATTTACCCAAATGGAACAAAGTTCTTTGGAGAAATGATACCTTGTAACATTTACAGTTCAATTATAACAAATCAAAGCTGATAACCACAAACCAGAAGAAACAAATTGCTGTGGCGCTCACAATGTGGCACTTTCCAGCTCATCAAACACACTAAATCCACACAGCGACCGCCACAACAGATCATTTACCAAAATTATCTAATCCAAACAGTACCTTATCATCATCATCAGTCGAGACGGAGGAGACGGACTCCTCAGAAGCGGTGGCGGAGGCGGCGCCGCCGGAGCGAGACCTCCGACTTCCTCGACGGCGGCGCATCGTGAGAGGAAAAAACGAGGTTTTGGCGAGGCGAATGCAAGAAGAAGAAGAAGCATGTGAGAAAGAAAGACGACGAGAAGAGAGAGAGTTATTGGGAGTGAGATATGAAAGTGGAAGTGGTGGCAACGTTGTAATTAAATAACAAGGCATCTTTTTTGTTTGGTTTCTTCCTCTTTCGTTTCGTTTCCTTTTTCTCTCTCCTCTCTGGCTCTCTCTTCTTCTCTCTCCTCGCTACTTGTGTGAAGAAGTGAATTAAGCAGTTGTTGATGGTGGGGTTATTAGTGTTACCATGCCATTAGAGGAAATGGTTCCTGTTTTTTTACTGGGAGAATGCGTTACGCCACAGACTCTGAACCAATTATAATGTTCCACGTCGTTTGTATGAAGGAGGACGTAAGAAAGGAAGCGGGGTAGTAAAGTGTGTGGGGCTTCGATATTTATGGAGCGATTGGGAACCGTACGAAAGGAGGCTATGTGTGACTCTGCTTGTGCCGTCTCGCATGCAACTACTGCCTACTGGGACTGGGGTCCACTTTCCTGATGCTTCAGAAATAGAAATTGTTTTAAATAAAAAATGTTCTAATTTTTTTATACTTTCGAAATCTAGTTTAAAATATTTCGAATATGTCACCACATATCAATAATCAATCATCAATCAAAATTTTAAAGAAGTAAATAGTATGTAATTGACATAAGTAGGTGATTAGAAATATGTTTTTTAAATTATAAGAAGCAAGTCGTTTGAAAAATAAGTTCAATGAAATATTCATTATGTACGGTATAATTGACGCTTTAATATGATTATGTATATGTATTTTTAACTATAATACATTGAAAAAAATATCAAAGTATAGTCATTAATTACGGTATAAGAATGTTGTGCAATTTAAAATATAATTGCTCCGAAATTATGACAACATAAATAAATCGATTTTAACTCATATTTATAATAAGATACTTTTTAATTATATTTGTAAAAGTTTTGACGCAATAATGTTTGGTGTTTGCAAATATGTTTGTGTTGGTTTAAACAACGTCATTTTTTATTTGACGATTTGCAAAACAAACCTATTCACACTAACATCTACTCTAAGTGCTCAATTAGGCTTGAAACTGAAGCGCTGTATTTACATCTTAATATACAAGCTAAGGAAGTGTTCAAGACTTAGTATAGTGTTTTAAAGATCTACTTTTTAAGTTATTATTGGTTAAATTCGTTTAAATGTGAGTTTGCTGGTAAAATACTCTTTTTCAAGGACAGTGCGTCATACAACGCAACTGTCACGTTGCACAATGCATGATAGAACAAATTTCCTGTATTTTTGAGCTCCTTCTAGTCTGTGCGTTACATAACGCATTGGTAAGGTTGTGTAACGCAACAGACACGTTGCACAACGTTCCTTTTTCGTTGTGCAACACGTTAAAACCATAAGCTTTCTACTCCTTTACTCTGAACGTTGTGTAACGCACTGCGCGTTGTACAACGTGCTTATGGAAATCCCCTGGCGTTTTTTGGCTAAAAAATCTGACAAAATTTGGATCATTTAATGTCATTTAATGTGCGTTGTGTAACGCTGACGTTGCGATGTGTAACGCATCTAACAAGCCTTGACCGTTTGACTTAAAACTGTAAAACATTGCACAACGCGTTCCTTGCGCTGTACAACACGTTTGACACTTTTGTAGCCGTTGATTCGTCAGTGTTTGGTGTTACACAGCGGGTCCTTTGCGTTGTGTAACGCACTGACAATTCAAACAGATATTTTATCCGTTTTGTTTTATTATAACGGTTATTATGTACGTTGCACAACGGGATATTGCGTTGTGTAACGCACTGATAACGGATAGTTCAGATTTTTTTTGGCCTTTTTATAACGGCTAGCTGTGCGTTGCACAACGCGATATTGGATTGTGTAACGCACGACAGAAAACTGTGTTAATTTGAAGCTCTTGACGCCCTTTATAAATATAGTCCCTTTTGGGACTGTTGAATACTGTTGTTTACCTTGCTATACTGCTGTCTTTGAGCTTCAAACACATAGACCTGATCCTTGAGCATTTTAAGAGCAAAACCAATATGATTAGATTGCCACAAATCAAACCCTAGTGCATTTAGCCAAATTATAGAGTGTTTTGGTTGTGAGCATCATTCCTTGAGTGTTGTTTGATTAGGTTAGTGGTTAGGCCAATCCACATTGAGTGTTTTGTGACAAAGTGATTTGGTTCGAACTTGTAGACCCGTTCCTTATGGAATAGAACGGAGCACACCCTATTTGGTGGTTGCGAAACTCCCGGAGACGTACGACTAAGGCTAGCCTATCCTAGCGGGTCGGAACTCCGTAATCATATCGCTTGTCATTTCTCTCTCTCTTTTATCTATTTATTTTATTAGTGCTTATTTATTTGTGCATTAGGGGTGTGTTTGGATGAGCCTTGAATAAAGAATAAGAATAAGAAATTTCGGTATGCGTGCTTATTCTTATTCTTGTGCAACCCAAACAACACAAGAATAAAGAATTTGGGCCCTTATTCTTATGCTAACAAAACCATAGTATAAAAATAAGGAATATGGACAAGCACGCATACCGAAATTTCTTATTCTTATTCCTTATTCAAGACTCATCCAAACAAACCCTAGGTGAACAAATTGTTGAATTGAACTAAAAATTGACCAAACCGGTTTGTAAACTTGAAATTGTGCCTATTCACCACCCTCTAGGCCTATTATTAGGGACAACAGTTTGACTTTGCTAATATTTGTATAACAATATTCAAATATATGTGCTCATTTTATAAAATTATTATGTCAACAATATTCTCTCATAATTTTGTACATATTAAACAATTTATCAAAGGAATGCCTATATATATTAAACACAATAAATATAAAAACCAAACAGAGAAACAAAAAGAGTAGTTAATTGCATGAAAATCTAGCCTGATACTCATTGAATAAATAAATTAATTAATTAAATAAATCATTGAGTGAAGCGCGATAAGTTATTCTCCTAAACCTATTTTATTCACGAGACCTCTCCAGGAAGTCATAACATTATTAAATTTCGGAAAGTTTGATGGATATGAAACAATATGAGAGGATAATCTTGATATTATGCAAGAAAATAATCATAATTGGTTTCTTCCAATGTCTCATAGTTTGTAGCTTGTGGCAAGAAGAACTAACTAAATTGATAAACTAGCAAACAAAATAGATTTTGATTAGGATTTATTTTTCTCTAGTGCGACACTATAATTGATGCGCGAGCCATTTTTAGATTTATATTATTAATTTTATATATTTTTGTTGGAAGATCTCCATATATCGCAGATTGTAAAACTCAATAAAAGAAAGATTCATGTTTCACAAAAGAAAGATTACATGAGAATTTTATTACCTTTGTCAAACTTTATAGCACTAATTTGTTGTGTCTACAAATGTACAAAATAATATTTTGATCTTATAGTCATGTAAATGCAATGACAAACACTTGCTATGTTCATTGTTCAACCTTGATGTTTCAAGAATGAAAGATTTTAGTTAGCTGATACTGAGGAGAAATAATGATGGGTCGCCGCTTTTGAGAGGAACGAGCTTGGATGACCCTTCAAAAAGGTATCCTATTCCCGTCCCGTGCAGGACGGTGCAATGCGCCATTTCCACCGTCCGATCTAATTTGGATGGTTACATTTTTTCGGGTCTATTAATCCGGTATTTTCTAGGGGTTGTCCAGATTAAATCAGACGGTAGGAGATGGTGCGCTGCACCGTCCCGGGGACATGATTTCGTTTGTTCAAAAAGTATTAACCTATACAAAATAGGTACTTTTGCTGCGGCTCCGCCACAACCATAATATTGGATGTGAGATTCATGATCACGAAAAAAATGTATTAAATCTATCATGATAATAATTATTGACAATCCATTAATATATTAAGCTGCGCATGTTGACTCCAGCATTGACCATACTATTGCTTCACAGTTGTTCAGACAGTATTTCGATCCTGTCCGTTCATTTTTTCCTGCTGAGATCCAGCGGTTGGGTATCGCTCAGAAGATTAGGTGGGTCTTTGTCTTTGTACGCCTTTAGAGGTGGCCGGTTCTCTTCGGTTTGATCGATTAGGTTCCTCAGATCCGCTCCCTTATCAGCCATGCGATTTCCTTTTTTCGAGAATATTCTGGATTAGTCTTTTCCGCTGGAGCCTTGGTGCCATTTTTTTCGCCTCTCACTTTTTCCTCTCCCTTTCTGAGGTATGGTTCCGAGTCAATCGGTGTCTTCTTGCTGTACAGTTCTCTTGGGATGGCTGGTCTTGGTCCGTGCGCCGTTCAATCTGCATTGCTGCGACCTCTGCGCCGGTGTATTCGACTGGATTGCTGCGGTTCACAGGTCGATCTTTTGCTACCTCTCCTCCTGGAATTGTTCTTTTATTTTTTTCTTTTTCCCGATTAGGTTTCTGAGTCGGTTTTTGCGTTCTGGGTTCAGCTCTCTTTCCGATCCCTGTTCTGCTGTTGCTACTGTGCCAACTGCCAGATGCGCTTTGTTCAGAGATTTTATACCTGCTTATTCTTCTTTTGTCCAGAGTGCTCCCGACCTCCTGTTCTTGCTCTTCCTGCGAAAAGGTGTTCCTTATTTCCCTTCTTTTCTATTCATGCTCTTTGGTTTCTCTTTTTTTGCTATCAGATCTGTTTGCTTTGTTTTGATGGTCAGTATTGTTTTCTTATCCTCATTGGATTATTTTCAGGTTGTGTTCTTGCTTCTCCTCGATTCAGGTTATCATGCTCTTCTCATAATATATTTCTTATTAGTGTTAACTGTTCTTCCTATTCTCACTTTTCTGCTCTGCTGGTAGCCTGGGTTCGAAAATTCCTGTTTTTGTACCCTTTTTTTCTTTTTTCATAGTGGGTTCAAAACACAGACTTCTTGAACAAAAAATTAAATGCTGCTAACTTGAAGCTGTTTGGTAGTGGAATGTAAGTAAACTGAAGTGGAATTCAAACATACTTGTGTTTTGAACTGTAGTTAATTGTTGTATTGTCAAAAGCCTATGAAATTAGGGTACTAATTCATCAAGAATTCAGTAAGTCAGGTTTATATAAGAGTTGGATTAGGTACATAATTTTTTGTGTTTTTTATAAATTGGTTTCCCACCATCAGTTTGTCAGGTCATGCTTCTTCTTTGTCTGATTTGGTTTCGATCAATTGATTTTTTCAGTGTTAAATTGTATTTTGTTTTTTGTTCCTTTGTTTGGTTTTAGGTTTAGAGGCCTAAAGTTGTGCTTCTTCTCTGTCGATTTGCTCAGGCGACTTACAGATTTGAATTTTTCTTTTTTTTCCTTTTTGCTTCTATTTATACTTCGTGTATTATCCTCTTTGTGCTCTGGATTTTTGCTTCTTTGTTTTGTTCATCAAATATAGTTGTTTGAATTTGCAGGATTTGTACCATTGTGCCGTGTTCTTTGGAGTTGCCTGGTATATTTGGGTCTTCATGTATGTTCCATGCTCTTTGTGCGAGCATTTCAGGTTTGGAAGTTTTATGCCCTTGCTATTTTTGGCTCAATTTCTATGTGCATCCCAATTGTCCTTGCAGGTTTTAAGCCATCAATTTCATTGACTTTCTTTTTGTTTGATTTTGCAGGTTATTTCGTTGAGTGGATGGTAAAGAGACCACACAGAGAATAAAAGGTTGATTTGAGTGCCATTTATGCCAGATTTTCAAATATCTCTAATTATTACTCATTCCGCTTTTTTTTATAATTGATTGTTTATTTCATATCTGAATCGTATGCTCATCTGTTATAAAATTTGCAACAAACTTCTTTTCAGTTTATGCTTTCTTGCTTGGAATTTGACGGTCGTTGTGAGATAGCTGGTGTTTGTATAGGTTATTATAACTTTCGTAATTACGCACAGAAAGTTTGGTTTCATCAATTAGATCCTTGAGCCATTTGAGATCAGTTTCAATTTAAGCCTATATTTGTAGCTTATCGAAATATGCTTACCTATTGCCTCCTATTTTTGATTCCTATACTGTGTATATCTCACAGCTTACGATCCTTATCATGTTGCTTGTGTTCATGCCAACTATAGGTAAGTTGTTGCTGGTTTCATTCCGATTGAAACGGTAATTTCTATTCCTTTATTGGCCAGCCGATAGAACTGTTTAGTTATCAAACAGTTTGCATATTCACCTATATTGTTCATCATACGCACAGAAAGTTTATATTCTTCTGAATTTGTTACTCCTCTACGGCTCTTAATTTCCTCCCACGCGAGGCAATCTGGGTTCTACCATGATCAGACCAAGAGATTTTATAATTCTTTTGCCTTTTTCCTTTTTTGTACTTTTCATTTTTCATGTTCGATTTTGAGGGTGTAGCTTCAATATAATTGTCAATTTCATCAATAGTCTAACACACAAGTTCTCCCTTTTTTCTTTTTCCTTTCTGCAATTCTTTTGTTGTCATTCCTGATTTTTCTCTGTGTTCCATTTTAAGCAAATTTGTTTGTTTGTTCTGCCTTTTTTGCAGATTGCACAATTGGATCAGGAGCTCGCTGCATGTTCTTTTCTTTCACATACAGTGAGGTAATATAAGATAAAGCTTATTATTTTTGTGAAGATTTACGTATCTTGCTATATGTATCAGTCACTGATGAATTATCATGACAGAAACAATATTCTTAAACTCCACATAGGATTAAAATGAAAATAGTCTGCCCATACAGTGTGAGCAAGCATCTCTAATTTAATGCTCCTAGTCTATGACAAACATATTTAGTTGTTTTGATAAATTTTTTTATACAATGAAAAAAATTTAAGCCATAAAGTGAGAGAGTTCAGGATGAAGAGACTTAACCATATGCCCCTAACTCTGACTGAATGTCTGGACAATATTTGCATTTGATTTTCTAGGCCTTTTGATGATGCCGGTGACTTACCAGTTGGTAAAAAAAAATCCTAGAAGAAAACTCATTCTCGGTGGACAATCTGATGGGGAGATAGAGAAGTAATTTAACATAATTAATTAATCTCATTCATGTAATTAACAGATAGTAATTTTGATATTTAGAATTCTGATATTAATATATGATTTAAAAATATTTTCAATGTGCGGTGAGATCAACCGTGCCTCTCCCTGAATAGTTTGCCACCATGCTTGGACTATGTTTGATTTGCATATACTCTATGTGTCTTGGTCATTTGTAGAAATTGAGATATTTTTATAAGTAAATTGCAGATAAGTTGTTAAGAAGGTACTGTCGATTTCTCAAACTTTAGTATTTTCATTTTATTAAACTAATGATTCATTGCTTCACCTGTCATGGTTAAATTTAATCAATAAAATAAAATTGTACAGTGTTCATGATTGTATTATGCCAGATATTTGATCATTCCTGCTCTGAACTCATATTTGATTATTGAGCATGATCCTTTCTGTGATTTGCAAGAGATGAAGGATTGAGCTGAATATGTGACGTTTGATCTAAATAAGCTGTTATTACATTACCTTATCAGCATATTGGAGCCCTAACCCTGATGGAACAATCACAAATTTCCTTATTTTATATACATTACATTGCCTTATTGCCTTTTGGATACAGGTGGGCATATGCGGATGCATCATGGGCATGCATTGGAGCTCTGCTACCAATAGTGGTATCATCAGCCATAGAGAGTGATGAGGTGGCTAACAAAATTCTACATGAGTTGGTACGCAATTTTGCTAACTGTGTTACTGTTATTCTTAGATGACTCTAACTATGTGGTGAAGGCATGGTATTATCTTTCTAATTGATTTCCTTGAAGATGTTACCAATTGTCAAAGAGATTTTACACACTGAAAGAAGTAAAACTAAATAACTTCAATTTAATTAAAAGGAAAAGGGATTCCATCTGAGCAAATACCCAAGTTCTTGAAAATTTTTTAGTGAATCAGCCTTGAAAAATAAAATTTTCTAATAATGAATTGTTGGTACATGGTTACAATGGCATGGCCTCAGATTCTGTCTTGGTTCTTCACGTCGTACTTGCCAAATGGTATCATATCATATCTATGCTCAATGTTCTTTAGCGGTACAGCCCCACAATGGATTTTAAATTGGTTGTGTAGTGTTTTGATCAATTCGTTTTATTTTTGCATGAATTTTGTGTAAGTTGCATAGTGCAAAACAGAAGTTATTAGCTAAATGAACATCATAAATTGAATGCTAATTAACTTACCATTAAAAAGAAACTGAATAGATTAAGGTAACAATTAATAATGATGTGATGACTGCTTTCTCAGTTGTGATGATTGTGTTATACATGTGTTGCTGACAAAAAGAATCTCTGATAACTGCTTTAGAGAATTTGTGTTTCCTTCAAAGAAGAATGCTGACAAAAACTGATGCAAGAGGCTAAATAGGAACAAAGATATCATACAAACGAAATTATGGTGGTTGGTCAACTCAGAACCATTGTCGCTTCATATCAGAATACTATGCATCAACTTCAATGTAACTTCTATAAAAATATTTTTTTCATTTGTAGGTCATTGATTAATGTAGATCTCTAAATTTGGATGCACAAACACTTAAATGAAAGCACTGTCAGTTGTTATGAAATTCATGGCAAGATCATTGAAAGTTGTTTGGTGTTATAACAAATCTAGAATTGTGCAATATAAGTGTTTTTTTTATTGCATGCATTAGTCTTTGACTATGATTTAGTTGATATCTATAGATATCTTTATTCTATCTTGGTCAAGTAGTTATGTTCTTATTTAGTTGAAAAAAGATGAGAGGGAAAATAGGTCGCGCAACGCGCGACACCCCCCACTAGTAATTTTTAAAAGTTGTTTATACAAAACTTAATTAATCAGTATTTTTGTATCCTCGGAAACCGGACAAATTTTAAGCAATTGGTTCTCTTTAAACATCATATTCATCTGGACATGAAATTTAAATGAACTCAAGTCAGTTTCAAATTAAGTGTCATATCCATCTCAACCATAATCTTTTGTCCGCAAAAAAAATAATATATATCAGTATTTTCCTGACGTGATTTTAAATTTGAAAATTTTTAGATAAAAGATTTGTTGACAACAATCTCCAAGCAGTGTTTTAAAAAACGTATCAGATATTGGAAAATTCCAGTAATATCGAAAATCGGAACAGTGACTGAATCAGCGGTATTGGTATTGTGAGAAGAAATATCAGTAAATTTCAGAAAATATCGGAAAATACCGGATTTCGGCTATCTAATCAGTAATGGTGCCGGTATGGTTTTAAAAACAGTCTCCAAGTACCGAGCTAAATTAATGTTTGTTGAGACGCAAAGTTTATGCATCGCAAACCTACTACTAGTATTTACATGCGTGCTCCATGACAAAAAATGGTCCTGGCTCAAGAACCACATCGGTTTAAAGAACTTCAATTAGCCACTTTTTTCGCTGTTCCCTAATAATTCTTAAATATACCTCGTGTATCCGTACGTAGCCGCTAGGCTTCTAATCTGACTTGTAGCCTGTTAGCCATTAGGGCTCCAAAATGCAATCTAGGTGCACAACAAGCAATGACCTTTTAGTTTTATGGTTGAAATCGAACACAAATTAGTAGTTTAAAAAATTCTTAAGATTTCAGAGGAAATATTATATATAATAATAAAGGGTTTGCTCTGGTACAACACCAAATGGTGTTGGTTTATTTGTTTCTTGTTGACTGTAACAACTTTGCTTAATAGCAATTCTTCCTAGGATTCCCTTTCTGGGAATCTGCTCGATTCAAAAATAATAAAAGGTTTGCAACTGAGTAGAGAGCGTGGAAAGAGTAGAGGGCTGGATGGGCCTAGATAGGCTCCAAACGTGACTATTCCTTGCCTATCCAATTGTTGTGTTCTTTAATTATGTTGGGCATGTAAAACAATTCGTCCGCCTCTGAGTTCTGGACTTATGGTAAAAGCAGGGACGCGCATCCTCAGCAGTCCTCCTCAGCAGTAAAAAAAAAACTACTTGATTACTTGAAGCAGTTCTTTTTTTTAATATTTAAAAATTTTAAAATTCAAATGGAGAATTCAAACCGGTGATCTCATTAAATTTTACTGGCGATGCGTTTTCATATAAGTTTTATAAAATTTGAAGTCGATTTGATACTTGATTAAGTGGCCAAATTATGAACGTATTAGAATTAATCTAACCAGATTCGTTCATTTGTTGACCACTGATCTAGTATCAAATCAACTTCAAATTTTATAAAACTTATGTGAAAACGCATCGCCGGTAAAATTTAACAAGATAAACGGTTTGGATTCTCCATTTAAATTTTAAAATTTTTAAATATTAAAAAAAAGGACTGTTCCAAACAGTTCTTTTTTTTACTGCTGAGGATGCGCGCCCGTAAAAGCAGTGTGTCAGTCTGTATATATGTGGTTGAAGGTTAGCTGCAATTCTGCAAAGACAATCAAGAGAAGCAAAAAATTGTCGTTTTGATGCATATAAAATTAATTATTGTGCACAAAATTGAGATTAAGGTTCTTCCAGCATCAGGATGAAGCCACTTCTAAACTTATACTAAACTAGATTGGTTAGTTGGGGCTTCGTGAAGAACTTAATTTTGATTTATAACAAGTGTAAATTGAACTTGTAGCTTTCGGCACATTATTTGTGGATTGTATTTATTATTTATTTTTTTGGTGATACACTCAAAAGTTTGGAGCTAATTTTTATTAGTTTGGATGCAGGAGAAACAATTATTTGTAGTGTATTTTATTTGGGAGTTTAATTAAGGCTGCCGGTTATTAATGTGCGCCGGTAAATTTGTCCTTTTATTTTTTTTTATATTGTATAAATCTATCGCTTGCATAATGAACGAAATAGTGAGCGGTAATAGTACATCACAGCCCATCCTGGCGGTCTATACGAAACCAACAATATCCAAATAGGGTGGCACCAATCATTACCGTTTATTCCCCATTCCAAATTTATATATTTATAATGCTCTAAGCTAAAAGGTGGAAATTATTATGCATTTCATGTAGATGTAACAAAAAAAATATGCAAAATTAATTTAGTGCTGAATCCTTTATTAATAGCTCAGGTACCTACACCTCAATATAACAAACCAGTTTTCAGTTTTTCTCTTTTTTCCCCCTTTACACAATTATTTTAAAATTCTGCTAACATTCTGAGAAACTTGGTAATTATAAACCTTACTGTTTTTCGATATAAAAGAGGATCAAGTCTCCCACGCCAACTTTGGAAATCAACAACGGATCCCAACCCAAATTTCAAACCTATAAATAACATAATTGATAGGATAAACTATATAACAATATCTAAACCTTCAAGACATAAACCTTTCTGAAGAACTGAATAGTGTTGATAGGATGAAAAATGGATGGCACTCAAAATGGAACAGTGAGAGTGCATATACATCATAACTCTACTATAAAGAGATACAGAAAGAAGAGAAATTATATTACCAAATGGATAAGAATTTATCATAGTTAAATAAGTTCGTATTATAAGAATATGCTGGCTTATTTTTCAAGTCAGCCGGTATAAGAACTCTTAATTTATCGAATAATTTTATTACGGAGCCAAGAAGGTTTGGAACATGAGAATTAAAAATATGTTGAATGAAAAGTTTGGAGTTGTCTCTTATTTTTATTTTAATATTATAAATAAAAATTTAAGGACAAGACGTCACTGTTTTGCTTATTTTTCATTCAAATATTCTAAAACTCTGAAATGGACATGTCCATTTCGTATGGAAATGAAGTTCATCCTGAACTCTGTTCATGAACAATTGTCTTTGGAACCCGCCTTCGATATTTATATATGTTACTGTTATAATTATAATGCATCAAATACCACTGGTGTTGTGTTCACATCAACCTTTTTCATATATTCCGACTGTTATGCATCCAATCCGACTGGATTCATAGCTATCTTCTGCTGTATTATCTTTCCCCCGAGCATTTTATCGAACATCTGGTGTGCACAATTTCAATAATTAAAATTGGTAAAGAACTTTTAAGTAAAGAAACCATAATCATTAAAAACTTTTAAGTGAGAAAAGATTGCACATGATAATGAGCACAGCATTTTGAGACTACACGATAATCTGGCCTTGATAATCCGAATAGGAAAATATTCTGTGCAGCCTAGCCTAATTGAGCAAACCAGGCCCAACTTGACTAGATTTGCAAACTGTTTCTTTGATTACCTTATCCACAGAACTAACATAGTTATGAACTTATGATTGATTACGATTTCAATAATCGTATTATTTCATGGTATGTTCCTATGTTGACGTTAGAACAAAAATTCCCTCTGTTTCACAAAGTATAAGAATTTATTCCAATGGAAACATGAGCCGCCACCTCTTTTTTAGAACAAAATTTACTGATTTTAGAAATTTCAACTTATAATTTATTCTTTATTCAACTTTATCATATGGATTCATAAAATTTACAAATGAATAATACTTTGTGATTAATCGAATATACATAAAATTATTATATATGTTGGAAGGTGAGATTCTATGAAATAATTTTTCCTATCTGTATCTTATATATATGTTCCTAAAATGAACTTTTGAAACCATTTTGCGTCGCAGCATGCACCATCAACAATAAAAAGGATTATTTTCTTGGATATCATAAGCCATGTAATCAGCAATCTCGAACCAACACCGACATTGCAAAGATTAACATTGTTATTGTAATTGGTACCACTGGATTTGCTATTTCACTGCCTCCACTGCTGCTTCCTACACTGTTAATACATTCTTTAACCATGTATGAATTCAATTACATTGTAAAGATTAACATTTTTTGTCTCGTACCAGTTACATTGAACTTGAAGTAATTTTGTCTTTCAGTGGACTTTTATTATTGATGTCTTTTTAAATTCTAAACCAATTCACCAAAAACCCAACTGAGTTTTCCATCTCAACTTGCCATGTCACTTGCCAATAAACCGAAATGAGTCTGATAAAGAATACGACTAGTATTTCTTGTAAAAAATAGAAAATTTTTTAGTGAGATCTATACATAATATTTCATCCTTCGGATGAAAGTCATTGTCAAGCAATAACATCCCAATCATAATTTATTCTTTCAATTGACATCATATTTTTAGCACCTTCAGGTGCTCTCTTGTTCATTTTATATGTGTGCTTACAAAAATCATGAAAATATTTGTAATGAATCATGAATAATCTTTTCTATAATAAATAATATGAATTGTGTAAAATTTCCTTCTCACTTGCCTTGAAGTATAGAAGCATAGAGCAACTGATTCCATGTGTCAGGCACGCCGGCAAGACACCAATGTGTGCAATCATTGTCAAATTTTGCACCGCTATATTTCGAGGGATGACCATCTTTTCGTAGTTGAGACAAGAATGTTACATCTAACAAATAAATTGGCTTAGACATGCTACTCAATATATTTTTCACAATTGCCTCTTGCGGCACGGGGCCAGCAGGGTACGATGATGTGTTGACCGGTTGGGTCTCTCCTATGCAAGTTCGTGTAGTCGATGCTCCCCAATCTTGGCCACTAAACAAATATTCATTTAAATATTATTCGGTGATGATCTTCAAATGATACATACTGAGAATAGAATCGAATGTTGTATTATGATATAAAGAAATGCACGGATGCAACTTCTCTTTATGATCTATGACAAAAGGAAACTTTAACAAATTTCCATCCAAGCCCATTGGGCCAAGTTCAGATAATGCAAGGGCTTATATATATGTACTCCTTTGCAAACTGGACTACCCATCGCCATTATAATTTGTTCAGATTTGAAGAAAATGTAGATCCATCATTTTAATAAAAAGATATACCAAATTTGGTTGAAACCAACATTATTCGTCTTAAGTATTCAATGATATATACAGCTGCAATTTAAATTTAACATGTTTTGATGAATGGACGAACAAGTGTCCAGACGTATCTAAATGTAGATTTATGTATTTAATTTTTGGTTCCTATATTAATATTTCACCCAGTGTCATATTCTCATAGAAAGTTAGGTATCATTGTTGTAAGACCTACCAGAGTAAGCTTGGTCAAACCCATAATAATTGAAATGCCATTTGGTTAAAAAGGTAGTACAATAATTTCAATGCCCCGTACCTGTCGTTCCCAATTTAAATGAAGGTAAACATTAGTTGTAACTGATCTTGACATGACAAGTAGTTTTCCACGACAATAGTAACAAATAGTATCACATTTTTTTTAAACAGAACCTGAACTAATAAGTCCTTATAAAGTTAAAGCCTTTTTTTTTTTCTTTTCAGAAAACAAAAGGAAAGTTATCAGTAATACCTGCTTTTGTTGATTAGGGAAACAAAAGGAACACTCGAGAGTAATGTAAAATTGACACTTACTGATAGTGGATTGGGGAAACACCCTGGTAGTAAAGTTTTGTTGTTAAAGGAACACTTGAATCAACCCATTTAGCCCATGTTTGTAAACCTATTGTAAAAGCGGCCGTCCTATCCATGTCTTTGAAAAATTGCTGCCCATCTTGAATGTAATCCCACCTACATGAAAATCACTTGCATGCTGTCACTCTGAATAACATCATAATAAGTGCAAAATAAAAATGTATTATAACCAACAAGTACTTACGGTTGTGCCGATCCAGTGCGGGACCACCAGTGCCACGTGTTGAAGATTAACACATCGGCGTTTAGCCATGTGTGACCGGCTTGGATTGAATTGAGCTTGAGAATGCGACCCATCGGCGCACTGACAATGTCGACTAAATAATGTGAGAGGTAGTACATCAAGCTCACATTGTAGTCCTACAACATTTTTACAACTTGATCAGGATGCTTCTTTTATGATAATTTAATTTGGGACCAAATTACAGCTTGAATCAACTTCAACCAACTGATATGATGTTGATTGAAATGTGAGGTGTCTGTTAGTTAACAGGTAGGATTTAGAAGCACGCAGCTTGAATCAACTTCAACCAACTTTTGTAAAGCTATTTATGGTGCTTACTCTTCAATTTGCTAAATAGTGTAGCTGCAAAGCCAAGTTAAATCTGCGGGTCAGCAGCGCTGAACTAGAATCCAACGATTCAGATCTGTTTTAGGCTCTTCTGTTTAGTAATCTCTTTCCATTAATATATGGTTTTATGCACTGGAACATCATTTTTTATATAATTTTTATTATTTTTATTGGGTAATGACTGGTGCATTATCTAAAGCCTTTAATTGGTATAGAGTTTAATTAAGTTCTCTATTGTTATTTTTTAAGTTTATCTTTATTATATTAATTATAAATTGGTGATGGGTCCTATGCTGAGATTTTTAATCTTGCTTAAAGGACCTAAATCGGTAATTTCTTTGGTACTCCATTGTAAAAATACGCTTACTTTTGTTTTTCTTTTCGAAGGACTTTGGTGGGTAAGTACGCTAATTAAAATTGTCAGTAAAATTAATGGTGAGAAAAGCGAAAGCTGGCAAGCTAAGAACGCAGCCAGCCTGGCAACAGAGATTCTCTGACCCGAATTCTGATATACTCTACCACGTGATTTGACACTGACACGCAAACCCCAAGGGAATTAATTAATATCCCCAACGTCAGTGACTCACCACAACAGACTACACTCTGTACTAGCCGCATAAAATCTAGTTTAAAACCGCGGAGTACCATAATGGGTCGGATTGAACGAACAAAGGTCAAAGATCTTGTACATCCGCACATGCATCATGCACAAATCACATGCCGAGATTCTCTCTGACCTCATTTGTTTCTTCGGACTTCATTCCTCTCACGTGAGAGGTGCCTCACCTCACCTCCCATCAGTGCACAAATCATATGTTATTGTGTGCGTGTACGTACGTGACAAGTGACAAAACTGAGTGCGTCGCATCTTTTGTATGATTTGTGTAGTGTGTCACATGCCATGGTCTTCGAGTAGGGACTTTAAACCATAAACAACAGTGGCGGATTTAAATGGATGGAATGGGGTGTAATGTCCCATTCAATTTGCTAACTACACATATTTGTTTTGTATTTTTAGTTACATATCAACAATTATCTCAATAAAAGTAGCATTTGAACCCCATTTAATATGATAATAATTTTATTGTTGACTCCGATAATTAGATTTTGTTGGTAAATATCATAATAATATATCAACATTAAGATTAACATAATACTTGAACCCCATTAAATTTTTTTATGGGCCCGCCACTGATAAACAATGATCAAATCATGGATGTAATTATCTTTCAAATATTCAAATTCGTTGATAGGCCACTTGATTGGTTTTTATACTTTTATTTATTTTTATTTAGGTTTTCTGGCTTTTGATGTACGTGGAACCCACTCTAAGATAGAGTATGTTCCATAAAAAGATGATTGACATATAAAATTTAGATCTATGTTATAAAGTTATATGCCATGGGGAATATGAATCACATCATCTTTAGGCCTACCAACGGTATACCGTTATTCGTTTTCCGTGGAGGTTCCATCCAAACGTAACGAGTAACGGTACGAAAAACCATTTCGTTCCATAAAACAGAATAGTAAACGGAATGAGAGAAAATACCGTTGTCGAAATGGAACGGTAAACGAAATGGTTTATTTCGCTTCCGTTTCGACAAATAGTGAAGTTTTTAGTGTAAATGAACGTTGTTCCGTTCCGTTCCGTTCCATCCAAACGGAACGTATAAGGGAATGAAATGGCATTTCATTTTCTGAAACGGAATGGAATGGTCATACCGTTGATAGAACGGACGGTAAATGAAATGGTCCATTTCGTTGCCGTTTTGAACGTTAAACAGGCCTAATCATCTTATCTCAATTGGAGAGGATCCAATAAGACTGTTTCGTGTGAGACGAGACTTTACTATGCAGCTTGGATTCTGGTACTATGTTTGGGTTGTTGGGTTTAATCTTTCATGTCATTCAGTGTCATTATATGTCTGATTCCAAAATTACATGTGATTTGTACAGTATAGACAGCTGCATGTTTTCTAATGCAGTGTCAGACATCCTAAATATGGTTCCAAATAATCATAATGTTGTGGATACTGGGCAACAAACACAGTAGCGCTCCATAATGTTTTGGCATTTTTGTACTAGCTACAATCTCATGGTCAGATTCGGTATAATTGTAATTTGTAGGTCTTTTTCTTTATCACGTTTTTGTACTAGCTACAAGCTAATAATGTTTTGACATGTTTTCTCTTTATTTTTATTCAAGAATAAATGATGGCATCACCTCAGTGTATATTAGCAAGTTTTGGAATTATGAGGTGATAAAAGAAATTGGACGTGCTTGACTAACTCTCTAGGCATGAAATGAAATTGATAAATGCGTTAGTTTTTTATTTCCTAGATATCATATATATGGTACACATCTCCTTTAAATTATCATTATAATTTATAAGAACGATGTATGCCAAAGTATTCTTATATTAAAAAACAACTGACAGTACAAGTTCACCTCTTTGCTCTTAAATGCTACCCTTTTCCTTTCCAGAAGCAAGAACAGAACATGTGGGCAGATATAATCTTTTACAAAATAAGCTTTTCCAAATTATAACATGATATTCGGAATAACACAATAGATAAAAAAATAAAACACATACCTCAAATCTGACAATAGTAAGCACATCAGTTCGAGTCGAGCTCGTTCTCGCATTCGGCACAGCCTCATGGATCATGCAGAGCAGCGATTCGTACTGATTCAAGCTCAATGAATCCCCCACAAACATCACTTTCTTTCCAGTCCATTTCTTCAATAGATCCACACCATCAAATCTTCAAAAAAAAAAAAAAAGATCCAAATCAGAAAATTCTGAAAAAAGAAATGTTCAGCATTCTATTCTAACATGATGCATTAGAAAACTAACCTTGGTATCTCACATCCACTTGGCTTCCATTTGTATTTGAGATACAATTTGTCGGTTCGGCCGTACTTGATACAATCGAACTCAGGGCGAATGAACGGGCAACTATTGGAATCGTATAGCGGGTACGACTGATCTACGACCCAATTTCCAGTATACAAGTTGCAACCAGAGATTGCATCTGCACTTACACGCAAAACAGAATGTGATAAGCAAAGAAGCAACAGAGACCCAAAACCAATGCCCATTTTGGTTTTGAGTCTCTTCTCTGCAGAATTGCCTCAAATTGAGGCAAAACAGGTTGCTATAATATTAAAGAGGTTTGAAAGCGACGCGTTTTTGGATTATTTTTGTGCAATTTTGGGTTATTTTGAAGGAAGTATGAAGACAAGAGGGAGAAAGAGTTAAAAGAGGGTGGTATAGCACTTGGCATTAGTGAATTGGATACGGTACAAAGACGGCTGTTAATGGTATTTATTGAGTAAGAGAGGAGAGAGAAACTGTACAAATCTGGAAGGAATCAATCAATGGCGGTGTGGGATTGAATGTGCAAAAAGAAACAGAGTGTTGGAGAGAGGAAATCAGATAAGAGGTTACATAGGCAGGGATTAAATGTGCAAATAAACAGAGTATTAATGGTCGGTTCGGTCGGACCAATTTGGAATTAACCAAACTTGACAACCGGAGAGGTAAAAAACACAAATTAATTATAATTTTTTATTTATGCAAATAGACTAAATTATAAGTTTAACTAGTCAATTTGAACCGAACAGTTTAAACCCAAATAAAATTTAGTTCAATTAAAATCAGAAAAAAAATATAAATATTAATCATGAATTCAGTACCCGAAGTAACTACTTACAACGGAATCTCTTTACAGAAAGGAGCGGTAACAAAATTTAGATTCATGTTAAGGGCGTTATTGACTTGCTAAAATCGGCAAAGCTTATTATTAATTATATGAGTGATAACAATCATTCACCGAACCGTGCTCGTGTCAATTTATATAAATCATATAACAAATTTAAATATGTATATAATTCAAATTTCAACACAAAAAATAACATTTTTTTACAGACAACAACACAGAAACCTTGTATACAATTACTTAACTAGATGTTATAACCGAATATTCATTGTCCATTATATATTCTTTTACAGTTTACTATTACAGAATATTGCTCCATGTACTTAAGGTAAATTTTTTTTCTGAGTCACAGTAATTTTTTAGCGTAGCCTAGAAGAAAAGTATATTAAAAAAATAGTAGTGTGCGGTGAAATTTAAACTTTTTCATCGGAACACTATTTCAATTTTGAAGTATTGATCGTAGCTTGCATGGTTAAATGTCGCTACGCTGATATGGCTATTATCTTCACAACATAAGCTTGTGCAAATTTACAATATCAGAGGCCAATATGCAATATTATAAGTTCAACTTTGATGTCTCAAAGGTAATAATTCAATAATAATAGCCTGATATACCAACCCATATCAAAAATACTTTTAATCTGAGCTGTTATATACAACGATTCGGACTGCGCTCCTGAAAAATTAAAAGTACATAATAGTGATAATTCACAAAGAAAAAAAAACAAATGACTATGAATATAATCATAAAATATATTTATTTTGATTTTTTGTAAAAATAATATAAAAATTAAAAGACATATTTAACAAGATGTAAAATTTAAATCTGATATTTATCTATTAAAAAAGAATACAATCATGCTGCAAATGATATCCAGTCACGAATTTATTCTATTTAATTGCACGATATAATAATTTATAGCCATTGGATTGAAATTAATTATTTTAATTATTTTTAATGTCAAAGAGGTAATAACAAACATTGAAAAAAAAATGAAGATAATCCAAACCAGTTAATAACGGAAGAAGTTGATTCTCGATACTACTAAATTTATTTGTTGCGGAATTTTCTACTGTAATATAATACTGAAACAGGATTTTTTTTTTTTTCCCCAATGATATGTTTATTTTGTTATTCATTTCATTCAACTCGAAAGTTTATGCTGTGGGCATATTTAATATTTTTTTCTAAAAAAGAAAAGATAAAGCTTAGCGAATGGATTGTTATTCTTTAAACTATCATGCTTTTGGATCGACCGAATTCAGTAAGCATGGCTTTTATCAAATTTTGGTCATGTAATATGTTTGCATTTCGAAACATAAATTAACAAATTTGTAAGTTATTTTAAGATGGTCCCCAAAGCCCCAGTTTGTTTGGCGCTTCATTTTCTTTGATGGAAAGGATGTTAACAGCAGATTCGGGATGTTCTAATTTACATGAAGAGGGCAACCGGACAATTCACAAACTTCTTTTGTTTTTTCTTTTTTTTTTTTTAGGCTACACGAAACAGGATTCTAAAATAGCTTCAATACAATTATATGGCTGACGTCTTCGGAACATAAAATCCGTTCAAATGGCTTCCTTTTGGTTGCTCATAAAATCACATTGTTAAATGAGTTTTGCTTATAACTTGTTGATTCCCTGAAAATAGGTGTAAAGTTCATTTACTACTTCAGAAAAGGAGCTTGTATTTTATATGATTCAATTTTTATTTTATCCATTAGAACAATATGTTTTGGATTAACTAATGTGTCAATGAGGTTTTTATATTTGATTTATTCTTATTAGCTTGTATATATAGGACAAATAGTTTTCTTGCATCTATTTTGCTTAGTTGTGTACTTTTTGTGTACAGAAAGCAGCTATTCTTGACTTATTGTTACACTTTCCGTTATTGATAAAAGAGCGGCGCATCCTTATCTCCATCTTTTTTCTGTTAAAAATATTCCTGTCTATCTTTAAAACGATTATTATCAATAACAAAAGTCATTATAATCAGACTTTCTTTTGCTTTTTCTAATCGTATAGTTTCCATATTATCATCAATAACAAAAATATTTCTATTTTTTTTATTTCTAACTACTTTTTCCTAACTGATTGGTGTTGTAACAGCGGTAAAAGATTATGCAAATTATTCTTAAAAATAAATTATTTGGCTTAATTTTGATTTAATCATTAATCAAATAGTACGTAAATTTAACACTCAGCAGAACCATAGCATTCAATCTAACTCTGCACACTTTTTTTTTAAAAAAATGCGTTATGACTTTGCAAACTTAGTCATGCTAAAATCACTATTTTGAAAACCGAACCAAGAATGAATCAGAAAAACAGTCGGGTGGACCAACCGGCCGGTCTAACCATGGTACAACCAGTCACAAAGGGAGATTGATTTGGACACCACCAAAATATGATACAACACCACAAAAATAATTCATTGACCAAATTACCCTCTATGATTGAGTACACTCCCAGAGTCCAGACCTCCAAAATCCAAACACTTCCAACTTCTTTCAATTGTTTTCCAATAACGTCTGGCTTTCCTCTCTTATTTCACCCCAATGCTTCTCCCCATTCTTTACAGTGTCAAAGACTCACTTCTACACTCTTTTCATCCGGTCCCTATTGTCTTCCGTCGCAAAGAAATAAGAAATGGATAATTTATATACTTTTTGCCATATGCGAAAGAAAGGTTTAATGGCGGAAATAAAGTAAAAGATGAAAGAACTAGAGAGAGATGCGACTTTAACAAGAGAGATAAAATCGTTAGAATTAGATTGGAGAGAGAAATAGATATGTTATATAACTCACATAAAAGATTATAGTGGCAAATACCATAGTATGGTACCTACAAATTAATCTCTTACCAACTTTTACACATAATTGAAGTTTCTACGAATATTAGGCGGGTACAAAATTTAAATTCTCAAGTAAAAAGAAAAGTACTCTTGTCTAAATTAACTTCTTTCATTAATATATCCAAAATTGTAAGCATAATATAAATAGAGAAAGTTTAATATGCATTATAGTGCATAGGGAGTTCTATGCACCGCTGACTTTTTTGGAGGTATTTTTGTAAATTGACAAATCTAATTTAACCAATCTAATCCACATATTGAAATCTCATAGCAAATCAAATTTTATAATTTTTGAGATTTTATTACTATTTTTTTCGATTTTTTTAAAACCTGCCATTTTTAGAATTTGTAAATAGTAGTTTGTTTCCAAAAATAGCAGGTTTTAAAAAATTCGAAAAAAATAGTAATAAAATCTCAAAAATTATAAAATTTGATTTGTTATGAGATTTCAATATGTAGATTAGATTGGTTAAATTAGATTTGTCAATTTACAAAAATACCCCCGAAAAAGTCCGCGGTGCATAGAACTCCCTATGCACACTATGGTGCACTATAGTTCTATCACTTAACATATCACATATGGCACCAAAAGAATAACCAAATGTGATCCGCAACTGATGTAAATGTAGCTTCCTGCTTCCACAAAAAAGCAACAATAAATTTATTATTATTGTTTTTCCTTTTTTTTTTTTTGTCATTTGAAATGTCCCATTCAATAACGAAGACCTACATGACCAATCCATCATTTTCCTTTGCGGCTTTGCATGTGTATCAACTAGTATGTATGTCCTTTTTTAAGAGAAGTATCTGACGGTGGTGGAATGGATGGTAACAAGTCTCTATTAAGAAATGATAAGAATATTTTGTTTATGAATCTATTCTCTTATGCTTATCTAGCTAGTGTTTGTAGAAACTGCGACTAATTGGACAATAAAATCAGATAAGGTCTCTGTTTCCATTTGTTTATTTCTGATAAATCAGGATTTTTTAAGAAAATATATATTCAATTAATTATTTACATGATATAGAAGGAACCGTAGCGATGTTATAGTTTTCTGAATTTTCAGTATTCATCCATCCTATAATATTTCAACATAAAAAATTTAAATCAATCACAACAATTCTACACTTCATATTTAGGGAAGAAATTTAAATTGTATGGAACTGTGACAATGCTATGATTCATTTTAAATTATACAAAAAAATAAAAATCTTTTGGTATTCTTATCTCTAGAGATTTCAACTTGCATGTAAAGAAATGCACTATAAAAATATACATGATGAGCTTTAGAATCGGAGCATGTCATTTGTAAAAAAGTAACCACTTAAATTGGAATAATTGGGAAATCCTCTATACAATAGCTCCAAAAATTATGTTGCAAATTAATAGACACCTTTAACTAGATGTTATAACAATATAACTTAATATTCATTGTCCATTATATATATTCTCTTACTATTACAGAATATTGCTCCATGTACTCAAGGTAAATTTTTTTCTGAGTCATAGTAATTTTTTAGCGTAACCTAGAAGAAAAGTATATTAAAAAAAATAGTAGTGTGCGGAACTTTTTCATCGGAACACTAATTCAATTTTGTTTTCAATTTTGAAAAATTGATCGTACTTTGCATGATTAAATGTTGCTACGCTGATATGGCTATTATCTTCACAACATATGCTTGTGCAAATTTACAATATCAGAGGCCAAATATGCAATATTATAAGTTCAACTTTGATGTCTGAAAGGTAATAATTCAATAATAATAGCGTAATATACCAACCCATATTAGATTAAAAAATACTTTTAATCTGAGCTGTTATATACAACGACTCGGACTGCGCTCCTGAAAAATTAAAAGTACATAATAGTGATAATTCACAAAGAAAAAACACAAAATGATTATGAATATAATCATAAAATATATTTATGTTTAATTTTTTGTAAAAATAACATAAAATTTTAAAAAACATATTTAACTACATGTAAAATTTAAATCTGATATTTATCTATTTAAAAAGAATACAATCATGCTGCAAATGATATCCAGTCATGAATTTATTCTATTAATTGCACGATATAATAATTTATAGCCATTGGATTGAAATTAATTATTTTTGTTGTCAAAGAGGTAATAACAAACATTGAAAAAAAAAGGAAAAAATGAAGAGAATCCAAACCCGTTAATAATGGAAGAAGTTGATTCTCGAGACTATTAAATTGATTCATTACGGAATTTATTACTGTAATATAATACTGAAACAGGATTTTTTTCCCCCAATGATATGTTTATATTGTTATTCATTGCATGCAACTCGAAAGTTTATGCTGTGGACATATTTAATATTTTTTTTAAAAAAAAAAGCAAAGATAAAGCTTACCGAATGGATTGTTATTCTTTAAACTATCATGCTTTTGGATCGACCAAATTCAGTAAGCATGGTTTTTATCAAATTTTAGTCATGTAATATGTTTGCATTTAAAACATAAATTAACAAATTGTAAGTTATTATAAGATGGTCCCCAAAACCCCTGACCGTTTGGCGCTTCATTTTCTTTGAAGAAAATAATGTTACATATGAAAAGGTAAAAGGAGATTCCGGATGTTCTAATTTACATGAAGAGGGACAACCGGACAATTCACAAAGAAAATGAAGCGCCAAACGCTTAGAAAGAAATTGTTGCTCCATGAATATAGGGTTTAATGTTCATTTACTACTGCATAAAGGAGACTTTTATTTTATATGATTCTATTTTTATTTTAGCCATTAGAACAATATGTTTTGGATTAACTAATGTGTCAATGAAGTTTTTATATTTAATTTATTCTCCTTAGCTTGTATATACAGGACAAATAGTTTTGTTGCGTCTATTTTGCTTAGCTGTGTACTTTTTGTGTACCGAAAGCAGATATTCTTGACTAAATGTTACACTTTCTGTTATTGATAAAAGGGAGGCCCATCCTTATCTCCAGCTTGTTTTCTGTTAAAAATATTTCTGTCTATCTTTAAAAGGATTACTAATCTATCAATAATAAAAGTCATTATCATCAGACTTTATTTGTGCTTTTTCTAATCGTATAGTTTCCATATTATCATCAATAACAAAAATATTTCTATTTTTTTTATTTCTAACTACATTTTCCTAACTGATTGGTGTTGTAACAGCGGTAAAAGATTATGCATATTGTTCTTAAAAATAAATTATTTAGCTTAATTTTGTTTAATCATTAATCAAATAGTACGTAAATTTAACACTCAGCAGAACCATAGCATTCAATCTAACTCTGCACACTTTTTTTAAAAAAAATGCGTTATGACTTATGCAAACTTGGTCATGCTAAAATCAATATTCTGAAAACCGAACCAAAGAATGAATCAGAAAAACAGTCGGGTGGACCAACCGGCCGGTCTAACCATGGTACAACCAGTCACAAAGTAATTGAACTGGAGACAAACTACTGTCCGGTTTCCGGTCCAACTGGTTCGACCAGTCATTCTAATTCGGTTTTCAAAACATTGTCTAAAAAGTATATTTATGTGAAGTAAAATAAACACTTGGGGTGTGTTTGGATAGGTCGGGAATAGAGAATAGGAATAAAAAATTCGGTTTGCGTGCTTATTCTTATTCTTGTGCAAAACAAACGGTATAAGAATAAGGAATTTGGGCCCTTATTCCTATACTAACAAAACCATGGTATAAGAATAAGAAATAAAGATAAGCACACAAATCGAAATTCCTTATTCTTATACCCTATTCACGGCTTATTCCGTTGCATCCAAACACACCCTTGCTTATTTCAGGTTAAAATAGTGATGGACAGCTCACGAATATATTTGGATCGGTTATAACGCAATTTTATATAATTGATGACAGTTTTCTTGAATATTTGGACTCATTATTTATTCTTAAAATACATAATTCTTTTTTTCTAATTAATGAACTCTTATCTATATCTAAATGAAAACCAACATTTAATGAAATCCGAATCTTACGTTTGAACACATTCTAGAATGCACACTTATCTGAACGGTAATAAACACTTCAAGCGAAATAAACATCAATCTCAATCAAAAAGCAATTACATTGAATGTGAGGTCATAGGCAAGAAATCCAGTTAGAAGATCAATCATAGACATTTAAATTTGAAATAAATTAGGAGACTTGATGTCCAAATCCCAATTTATCATAAAACAAATGCTTTTTCTTTTTGAAAAAGTATGATGGTATTTTTTTTTTATAAATTGGCCATACGTATCTAATTGTTAAAAACATTTATTTCAAGTGGATTGAACTATCTCAACTAAGATGAATATTACATACTTATCTTTTCTTTCTATGGTGGCGTTTGGTAAAGAAATAACTTAAGAGGAAGAAGTAAACGAGGAAATACTTATGTTTTATGTCATGGTTGTTTGGTTATGTAAAGTAGAGGAATAACAATATAAAAATATAAAATTAGATATTGTGTAATTATTAAAATATTAATTATTATTATTATTATTATTAGTTTACAAATATTAATATTATAATTATTATTATATGAATTATTTTAATTCACAATATGTCAATGATAATTATAATTACAATAATAATAATTAATATAATAATCATAATTATTATTATAAATGTCATTTTTTATGCTGAGTGCTTGTCGCTAATGATAATAATTAATATTGTAATAATAATGATAATGAAAATTATATGATAAGTACAATATAATAATATTATTATTATTTTAATTATCTTCATCATCATCATATGAATTAAGATATTATTAATTATTTGTTGTAGTAATTATAATATTAATGATAATTATAATTACAATAATATAATAATAATAATATTTATTATATTCAATTAACATATTTTATTTGTTTATTATAGCAACTAAAAATATTATAATATCACAACACTGTATTAATTATCATTAATAATCAAAATTAATTATAGATAATTTAAAAAATTGAGACTAATCCACGACGGGACCCACCGTGGAAGATGGTAAAGCACATCTCTATTGCATTTCTTTATGAGACCATGTTCTAATTTGCTGACAAATGGGTCCTACAAGCAACCGAGTATGATGAAATCTCTCGAATCATAAGATTCCAATTTTCCCAGAATTTAAAATGAATCGTAGCACGTTATAATTTTTTATTTTAAATTAACGGTACCATTGTCACGATTTTTTTTTTTTCAAAAATTTCATGTTGAATATAAATATAATATAGAATGGACAAAATTCCAAAAAAAAAATAATAATAAAGTAACATCGCTGTGGTCCCTTCTCTATCTTGAAAATAATTGAGTCTATATTATTTTTTTATTTTCAGATTATTTTGCTTAATTTGTTAGAGATAACAAATGGAAAGAGACCTTATATATTTGAATATATTGTTCAATTGGCTTATTAGGTCGCAGTCTCTACAAACACTTGGTAGATAACCTTGAGAGAGTAAATTCATAAACAAGTTATTCTTGTCATTTGTTCTCTTTCGTCCCTCCTATGGTTCTATCCCGTAAAATATATATGGCACCAAAAGAATAACCAAATGAGATCCGCTACTGATGTAAATGTAGCTTCCACGGCAAAGCAACAATAAATTATACGGGTTATTATTATTATTATTATTATTATTATTATTATTGTTGTTGTTGTTGTTGTTTTTCCTTTTTTTTTTGTCATTTGAAATGTCCCATTCAATAACGAAGACCTACATGACCAATCCATCTTTTTCATTTGCGGCTTTTCATGTGTAACAACTAGTATGTATGTCCTTTTTAAGAGAAGGATCTGACGGTGGTGGAATGGAAGGTAAGAAGTCTCTATTAAGAAATGACAAGAATATTTTGTGTATGAATCCATTCTCTCATGCTTATCTAGCTAGTGTTTGTAGAGTGCGACTAATTGAACAATAAAATCAGATAAGGTCTCTGTTTCTATTTGTTTATTTCTGATAAATAAGGATTTTTTAAGAAAATATATATTCAATTAATTATTTACATGATATATAAGGAACCATAGCAATGTTATAGTTTTCTGAATTTTCAGTATTCATCCATCCTATAATATTCAACATAGGAAAAATTTAAATAAATCACAACAATTCTACACTTCATATTTAGGGAAGAAAGTTTAATTTGTATGGAACTGTGACAATGCTATGATTCATTTTAAATTATAGAAAAACAAAAGAAATCTTTTGGTATTCTTATGTCTGGAGATTTCGACTTTTTTTTTCGAGAATGTGGAGATTTCAACTCGCATGTAAAGAAATGCACTATAAAATAGACATGATGTTCTTTCGAATGGGAGCATATCATTGGTAAAAAATTAACCACTTAAATTGGAATAATTGGGAAATCTTCTATACAATAGCTCCAAAAATTATGTTGCAAACAGACTCCTTTATCAAACTTTACTGTTAAATTAACTAATTAGGTCGCAGTCTCTACAAACTGTGGCTAGACAAGCTTGTCATCTCCAAACAGAGACTCCTTACCTTCCATTCCACCATCAAGCTATCCATCTTGAAAAGGATTTATTTGTTACTATTGCAAAAGAAATGAGGATTGCTGATACAGGTTTTAGTCCATTGGACATGATATTGCTAATGACAAAAGAAAAGAAAAACTAATAAATTTATTGTACTTTTGTCATTGGACCTACATCTAAAACCATTGGCGCGGCGGAGATCATTTTATTTTCTATCAGTGCATGAGATATTCCACTGAATTTCTTCAGAAGTCCCTCATGTTTGAAAGTGAAGGTTCAATCTTAAATTTGTTAAATCACTTCAAAAATAATTTTAAAAACAAAATGTCTCACAAACCCTTCTAATCCTCATTCCCACCAATAAATTGATTCAAATTAGGAGTCATTTTCATTTTTTTGAAATATCCATATTGTCTAAAGGATATATGAGAAAAAATAACACAAATTTGGACCTTTAATTTATTTATTAAATTGCTGGTTTAATTAGGTGGAATTTGATTTATAGAAATAAGTCAAATAACTTCTTTGGGCGATTCAATTTAAAAAAAAAAAAACTAAATTCAGTTCTACCTCATCTCTAGGCCTGAAAAACGCAATGAAACGATCACAAAACAATTCATTTTCGTTAACCGTTTTATTTCAAAAGACGATCGAAACGATCAATTAACTGACAATTATTTTTTATGCATGTTTTCTTATTTCGAAACGATCAAAACGTGTAATTGTGTTCGGTTTGTTGCTTTGATAATTAATTTTTATATATATATTTCTATTTCACATCCATAACTAACCGATTCGATACTACGATATTTTCGGTTCATCAAAATTTGTTTATAGATACTTAAAAAATACATAAAAATGACATAAAACGGTTAAACGAAAATAAACAAAACGAAAGAGTCCAGTTTTGTTAATGGTTTCATATAACAAACGAAACAGAAAAATAGTTTTGTTAAACGTTCAGAAAGGGACGAAACAAAATATAACGGTTAAATGGAGTTGTGTTTGCAGACCTACTCGTCTCGTTTAATAGGCTCTTCACGGAAATTCAAAATACAAAATGGGCTGAACACAAATTTATTTGGCAGCAATAACGGACTTAATAATTTTGTAACTCTTCCTGGAAAAATAACACTATTAGTATTGTCCAGATTATGTATCGAAAGAACATTTGGTCGGTGATCCCTAGAAGGAATCAGTTAGAAGGTTCATCTGGTGCTTAAATATTTTTTTGAAGGCCCTCTGGTGCTTAAATATTGAGCCTCTATGATATCAATTGATCCGTATATCTTTTCCTTGGGCTACAGGAAATTGTGTTTGGGCCTATGAAAGTGTTAATTAATTGATCCAATAGTACAATCAGTACGCCAGTCCATGAGGCCTTTGCTAAGAAAATTGATTACTGCCATCTTCAGTTTTACCATCCCTGCCATCGCTAAATATAAAGTGAACACATAGAATAGACAAGGTGAACATATATAGTGATCAAAGTGAGCACGTACAAACAAGTAAGTTTAATAAAAATAAGTTCAATATACATATAAAAATCTGAACAAAAGATGACAATACTTATTTGTTTGTAAAGATACTTGGAATGCATATGGATATGGACATGGACATATATGGTGTGTATGCATGTAGATGAATATACCATTATTATGTTATTCTTATTTAGATGTCTTGAATTTAAAATAAGTTTCAAATGGCCTAAAAATTACGAAAGCACTATTTTGAGCGAAATCGGATCAATGTCAATATGGCACCAACTTTTACTCTTTTCTGTCACTGCGCTTGCAAAATTTGTAATTTAGAAAGAAATTATCTCTTCGTATAATTAAGAAGCTATGGTTTTAGCACTGACATTCAAACCTCTTCCAATCACATATTTTAACTTACAGGATCCATCATAATTAACAAGACTGGGGATGAAACAAAACTGCTTATAAGGCTCATTAAGATTCCTTAGAATTATTTCTTTTGCATTTTGTATTTTGTATTTTTACTTTAGCTTTATTTTTATACTTTCTTCGCATGACGTACTTGAAGAGCATGTCGTTTTGAAGAATTTCTTTCTGCCACCCTGACCAACTTCTTCTGGCTCTCTGGCTTGCGCTTAGAACTGAAAGAATCATTTCTAATGCAGTGTTGACGATTTTAATTATAGAGGCTTTTAAAATTTCTTCAAAACAGACCTTTAAGATTACTGAGAGAGGATGAACAATGATTTCTCACTTAATTCTTATTATTGTTATTTATACGAGAAAACATCATAAATGAATACAGCATCCATCAACCAAGTGTATTATATAGTTTAGGTACAAGTTTGAAACTCATGCATATTTTTAAGGGAAAAACCGAAAATTAATTCTACATTAGAGACGAAAAAGTACCAAATCAACTAATAGTTATGATCGATCATTGCAAAAGATGATTACTGATTATTTAAGATCTTTCAGATTATCGGATAGTATCCATGGATGGCAAGACCGCAAATGCCCGACTTTTTTCGGACATCTTTTGCAAGATATATATATCCGTTATCGCCCCACGACTTTCCCCAGGAGTTTTTCGCGATCCAATACTTTTTCCCTCTGCTCTCTCCATAACCAACTATGGTTACCACATGATCGAGTTTAACCCCGCACGGTCCATCGTAGATTCCATCTCCACTATAGAACTGAAAGGTACTACTGCTACTGTCGATGTACACCACCACAGGTTGCTGGGCAACAGCGACCATAAGCATCGACTCATTCTTCCTAGGTACCATGGTTTAAAAACTCGGACGAGTCCGAGTTGACTCGGGCGAGTCGGATCGGACTCGGCACTTAACGAGGCGATTTTCCTTGATTTAGATCGGATTAGCAATACGTACCTCATGAATCGGCTGGATCAACTGGAATCGGCCGAGTTTTGAACTGAATCGGCTGGAATCGGCCGAGTTCTGAACTGAAACGGCTAGAATCGGGCGAAATGTGCTGATTTGTGACTGAAATTGGTCATAATCGACTGAAATTCGATGGATCGACAGTCTCACCAATAATTGCATCTATTCGCTCACATCTCTCGTAGTCTCACAGTCTCACTCTCACATTCTCTCTTCAATTATTGGTCTCAAACTCTCAATTTGAATCTCGCACACTCACGGTAAAAAGGGCCAATTCATTCTCGCCTCTCGAGTCTCGAGCTCTCGATCCTCAAAGGGGAAGACTTATAAGAGGCAGAGGTGGTCGGGGAAGAGGCAGATTGCGGTCGGGGAAGAGGCAGAATCGATTTTCGAAACTCGAAAGTGGGACTGGGAAAGGTGCCGTGAGCCCGTGAAGGAGAAGAGGAGGTACGGAAAAATAATATTTTTGAGTTTTTTTGACTCTTTAAATTTATTCCTGCCTCTTTGGGCCTTGCATACCAATTGAAAAATGTTCCAATAAATTTTGATAATGATAATATACCATCTAATTTATACAATGCTCCTCTGTTAGCGCAATCCACGCGATACATGATAGTATTAAAAATTTTGGTGTATTTTAATGTTAGTATTAGCACAGAGGAGCATTTTAATGTCTAGTCATCATATACTATCTAATTTTGTTCGTCGAAAACATAATATAATAAGATAGGCAGCAAATGATTTTTATCCCACCAAAACTTGTTAGCGCAATTAACTAACTTCCATGACTTCTTGAGTTAGTTTATGCAGCATATTTTTTTATATTATTATTTTAATGCAAAAGTGACATAAGACTAATTTTTACTATTTTTTGCAGGCATAAAATCAATTTTTAATGATTTTTGTCATGGCATGACACTAATTTTTTCTTTTATGATGACATATTTTTTATTTTTTATATTTTATGGTGGCATATCCAAAATGGTAGAATGGTCATATTAATTAATTGATGGCAAAAGACTATTTTTTTTAGTAGTGACAAAAAATAATTTATTATTTAACAATGACATATCTCTAATTTCTATAAATTGTGCCTTATTGGAACGGACAGTAATCCGATTTTTGTCCATTCCGATTTTTGATTTGTTATTAAAATTTTTCTAAATTTTTTTGAATTTGCTTACTTCTCCTAAAACGTTTAATTCTTTTTATTTTTATAGAGAAATGGCTAGTGATAAAGGAAAACCAATGGACATGGGTTGGGATCATTTTATTGCACTTGACAAGAATAAAAGAAAGGTTAAATGCAAATGGTGTAATAAAATACTAAATCGTGGAATACATAGAGGAAAAGAACATTTGGCAGCAATTCATGGAAATGCTAAAGAATGTAAAAGTGTCCCCGATGAAATTAGAAAATAATTTCAGCATTATATGAGAACAAAAAAAGTAGAAAGGAACAAGGCACGAGCTCGAGATAATATGATAGCAGATGAACTAACTCAAGTATGTGAAGATTCCTCAAATAATGAATGCTCGGATGATGAATTACAAATGGCTTTACGTGCAAGTAGGGATAGCTTTAGGGTAGAAGAATCGCAACGAAGGGGGGAAGGTCCATCTACATTAAGAAGAGAAGTGGGACGATCTGCCTCAATGCGTGTTGGCGAAGGTAGTAGTCGTAAGAGAGTTACCAGGTCAAAAAATATCGGTATTGGACCATCCCTTACACAACCTAGAGTTGATAATTATTTATACCGGACACAAACTAGTAAGCAACCAAAAATTACTAATGCTGTTTTAAGAGGCATCAAAGATACTAAAACATTTATTGGTCGGGCTTGGACTAAATTTTTTGTGAATTCTACTGTCGCAGCACATGCTGCAGATAATATATATTTTAAAAGAGCTATTGAAGCAACTCAAGCAGCTGGAGTTGGTGTTCCGGCACCGACTGGTTATGAAATTTATAACAAGTATCTTCCAATGGAAGTGGCAGAACAAAAGAAAGTGATAGAAGGATTTCACCATCACTGGGATGAATTTGGTTGTACTATAATGTGCGATGGATGGACCACAAATAATCGCAAAAATATTATTAATTTCTTGATTTATTGCAATGAAGGAACAGCTTTTTTAAAATCAGTAGATGCCACTGAAAAGTTCAAAAGTTCAAATTATATTTGTGGTTTGATGGCAGAGGTGATCGAAGAGGTTGGTGTTTCTAGAGTGGTTCAAGTGATTAGTGATAATGAGGCCAATTTCAAAGCAGCAGGAAAATTAATAATGGATCAGTACAATATTTTTTGGACTCCATGTGCTGCTCATTGTATTGATCTCATGTTGGAAGATATTGGTAAGGATGATACTATAAAACAGTTAGTACGCAAGGCCCAAAGTATAACAACTTTCTTTTATAATCATCAGTGGGCTCTTAATTTAATGCATGAGGCCACAAATGGTCGGGAATTGCTTAGACCTAGTATAACACGATTTGCCACCAATTTTATTACATTGCAAAGCTTATATTCATTTAAAGATGCACTTATGGAGATGTGTCTGAAGAATACCTGGGCACGACAAATTGAAATTTTGAAAACTCGAAAAGAAAGAGATGTTGTTGATAGCATCAAAGAATTGTTATTTGATCAGGGGTTTTGGCTTTCGATGGCAGAGACAATTCAATTGTTTGAACCACTGATCAAAGTGCTTCGAATGGTCGATAGCGATGACAAATCAGAAATGGGTTTCTTGTATGAAGCGATAGATAGAGCAAAATTTCAAATTAAGCAAAATGTTGGTGGCAAACACTTCAAAAAATGGTGGAAAATAATTGACAATAGATGGGAGAAAACACTTCATCAAGATATACATGCAGCAGGTACAACATCTGTTTGAATCACTTTTTTTGCAAATGTCATTTAATTCCAATCTAGAAGGGTATTAGCATATTCTAAACTAATTTTAATTTATTTAGGTTATTTTTTAAATCCATTATTACAATATTCTGACGGGGCTCAAAATGATGCTGAAGTGATGCGGGGTTTCAAAAACATTATTGAGAAACTACAACCAAACATTCTTCTACAAATTCAAACCGAGAAAGAGGTAAATTTTTTTAATATGTTTGATTATATTTTGGCTACAATTGGCTTGTATGCCATTTGAATTATTTGTATATTTATTTTTACAGGCAGAAAGGTATCGTAGAAAAGTCGGTATATTTTCTTCAGCAAAATTACTCGCTGCAGCGAAACAATGCAAACCTTGGGAATGGTGGTCCTTATATGCACGAGATGAATGTCCGAATTTGACACCTATTGCTGTTCGAATTTTGAGTCAAACGGTTTCTTCCTCCCAATGTGAGAGAAATTGGACAACATTTGAATTAATACATACTCGAATAAGAAATCGTTTGAAAATGGATCGACTTGAACATCTTGTATTTTGCCATTATAATATGCGACTTCGAGAGCGACATTTAAGGAGGAGATATGAAGAAGATAATTTAATTGATCTTGACAAGATTTTTCATGAAGAAGATCCTTTGCAACCTTGGATAAGGTTATACTTATACTATTTTATTTATAAAAAATATTCAATAGACTTGTTATATTCTAGGCTTTAATTTTTATTACAATAATTTTTTATTTTTTCTATTCAATAAATTATTAAATATTAGGGAGGAAGAAGATGCTGTTCTTGATGATAGAGAAAATCCATGGGATGAAAATACAAATGTTGGTAGTAATAGAACATCGACTGATGATGATGGCAATAATCCAGGAGCTGATATGCCATACAGAAATGCAGACATGGGTGGTAATGATGAATATTCAAATCTAAGAGTTCCACAAGAGCCGTATCCGAGACCGACTTCTCAAGATGAGCATGAAAATAGAAGAGGACGTGGCTATAGAGATATTAATGAACTGTCAAGGCTTCAAAATATGAATTTATATGATGGAGTTCCTGGAGTAAGTGGTGGTTCCTCTCCACAACCATATTTTCATGAAGTAGGGTCGGAAAGTAATGGAATTGACAATAATCAATATTCAAGGAATAACAATTCAAATGATGGAATTGAATCATCTTTCATGTCTTCTATATTTGGTCCTCCCCAAACACAACAAAATAATCCATGGTATTTCTATATTGACGAAGGCAGCGAAACCACCGAACCAGCCCGTCATAGCTTCTGGCAATAAATTTGTATGGAGCATCAATTACTTTATGTATAATATTTTATTATCTAATATTTATATTTTATTTATCTTTAATTTAATGTATAATTAGAATTTAGAAGATACAATGAACTTCTTAACATTCTGTCTTACAAACTTATGTAATATTCTAGAATTGTATTGTTTTTATTTATTTATTTTTAGTTAATTTGATGCTTTTCAAACTTAAATGTTGTAACTTTCTCTTATAATTATATTTTTCTTATTTTTTCTCATTTTTTTCTGATTTTTAAAGACATTAGAAGTGTTTCCATAAAAAATCCGAGTTTCTGTACCGAGTCACCCGAGTTTTTCCGAGTCACCCGAGTTGACTCCTTTGACCAACAGTCCGAGTCCGAGTCCGATTCCGAGTTTCAGAACCATGCTAGGTACTGTGCCATAACCTCGGATTGAAGTGATGTCATTATGGTCAATTACATTTGCACGGCATTTGCTCTGACTTCCATTGTAGGGATATTCAGCCTCAGAAGCAATGCCGCCGTTGGAAATTATGAATTCAAATGCCTCGTCAGACCAACCACCACTGCATCCTTCATTTGCAGTGACACAATCCACCAACTCCTGTTCAGATAAAGATTTTAACTCTCCTTTTTTTTATTTTTACAATCCCTTCCATTGCTACAACTGCTGCGAATGCCCAACAAGGTCCTGTTCATATCATTGGAAAATGTAGCAAGTGTTAGCAAGAAGGGAACACAAAATTTATGTACGTTATATATAGAAAACATCTAACACGTATTGAAAAAATATATAAAAGACAAATTACATGAGGAAAACATAATTGTACTTAATATTTTTTTTTTTTTTTTAGATTGGTTGTACTTAATATTTACCACAACTTCCTTGGTCCTTTATAGCAGTTACTGCACCTCTAGTTCTCCAATCCACAGATGGTGGTAATGATGTCGTCTCCAATTCACTAGCTGGGCGCAATGGTAATGCAGATGTTCTCACTCCGCTATGCTTTGCCACAAACTCCTCGTTTGTCCGATCAGCAAAATGATTAATAGAAAGGGTATACCCATATTTCTTCTCACTGTTAAATTTCTCAATAAAATTCACATTATTAGTAAAAACTTCCAAGCGGTGCTGCCTCTCATCAGAGCCTGAATAATTTTTCCCATGTTTAAACATCCAATTTTCGAACCTCTCATTCATTGTATTAGTAAGGATAGTGCTACCAGTGGCTAGAGGACATAATATGAGCAGACTGCAATAAAGGACTAATGGAAAAGAATAGTAAAAAGCCATGTTTCGCAAAGAGCTGAAGATAAAAGACGACGTTTGGACTTTGTTTGGTGTGAAGATCGTTCTCTGCATGGATTTATATAGTAGTTCACGAAGTTTTAATTAGTTACTAGTTGTGATTGCTGATTAATTGTGTGAGCCAGAGGCGAAATTTCGGACCGATTTCGGAGCCATTTCAGTCCGAAATGCGTCGGAAATTATGTAAATAATTTATTTCCTTATTTTGTTTTAAAGCAAAAATAGAAACAATAATTATGGCCACCTATATTTCTATAAAGGTGCGTCCCTTCCTGCAGAACATATCTTCTTCCTCTCTCTACCTCTCTTGTACTCGAATTATTGAAAAGAAATAAAAAATGGTGGTGTGTGTGTGTCGTGGACGTAGGTACAACTTGTACTGAACCACGTAAAAATCTTTGTGTCTCTCTGTGTTATTTTTTCTTCTTTATAATCTTCTTTACATGGTATCAGAGCGGTAGGTTCTGAGATCTGTTGATTTAATAGTTGTGCGAGCGACTGCATAACTTGATTCTTCATCTTGTTTTTTCTTTCTTTCTTTCTCTGTGCGAGTTACTGCACAGACGTCCTCTTCCTCGTGCGAGTTACTGCACGAGCGATTGATTCTACTTCTTCTTGACTGGATCTCGCCGAAACCTCGACGAAATCCTAAAATTTCGGACCGAAATCTACCTTTTTCGGACCGAAATTTATCCCTCTCCTGACCTAAAACCATGAATCCTTCAACCGATTCCAACCCTAAATCACCTGAACCTACACCTAACCCACCAGATACTATGGCCCTTATCCAGAGCCTGAACGAGACTCTGTCCCAGTTGCTTACACAACCGAGACCTCTACCAAACACCCAAAGTCAAGAAGGTTTCACCTCCGCGATGTCGATCAACCTAGATGGGACGAACTTCTACCTTTGGTCGCAGATGCTGAAGATGAAGCTCAACGGACGAGACAGATTGGGTCACCTTGATGGTTCGACTCGGCCAAAGCCTTCGGACGAGGAAGCCTATAAGCGTTGGTCCGTGATGGATTCTCAGGTGAAAGACTTTATGATCAACTCTATGGACTCATCACTAATAGGTAACTTCTTACCATACTCTACTGCGAAAGAAGTCTGGGATGCAGTCAATACCTCGTACTTTGATGGTAGTGATTTGTCTCAGGTTTTGGACCTCAAAAGAAAAATTAGTAAGGTCAAACAGAATGGTGAATTGGTCCAGAATTTTTACAGTACCCTCCAAGGGCTATGGAAAGAATTAGACACCCGCAGACCAAATCTCATGGAATGTCCAATTGATATTGAAAAATTCCAGAAATTGGTACAAGAAGATAGGGTACTAACTTTTTTGGATGGCTTAGATGATAAGTTGGACCAAATTCGGGCTAGTGTCCTCCAAATGAAGCCTCTTCCTACAATAGAGGAGGCGTTTGTCCTTGTTAGGAAAGAAGAACGGAGGCAAATGGTTATGTTGAGCGGAGGAGAAGTTGGAGATAATTCTTTGGCCATGATAGCAAAGACCCAAACCTTGAACCTCCAGAAACCCAACTACCCTCCAAAACAAAATAATAAAAAACCAGTCCCACCTGGAGGGTGTACCCATTGTAAAAACCCAAAACACTCGGTGGAACAATGTTTCAAGTTGATCGGGTATCCAGACTGGTGGGAAGAGAATAAGAAGAAGAAGCAAGGCAAGGCACACGTGGCTGAAGCCGTGGCCACAGATGGAAGGGCCCCACCAACTGCGAATCTGGCTGGTTTGGGCCCTGGCAGTGACAATTTCGGACCGAAATTTTCAAATTTCGGACCGAAATCTGTTGGAAAACTTTCTATTTTGCCTTCTGTCGAGATGAATGAAGGTAAAGTTTTTGCTTTAAATACATCTGGTACTGACTGCTCTTGGATTATTGATTCAGGGGCAACCGATCACATGACATACAACAGGGAAGACTTAGTAAGGGATTCGGTTCCAAGAAGAAATGAAATTGTTAATGCAAATGGCGAGGCCCATCCAGTCACAGGGGCTGGAGAAGTCTTTTTTTCTTTTTCGTTAACTCTTTCAAATACACTCTTGGTTCCCTCACTTTCATCCAAACTCTTGTCTGTAGGACAGTTATGTGAAGAATTGAATTGTGTGGTACTCATGTATCCTCGGTTTTGTCCTTTTCAGGACCTCTTGACGAAGGAGATTCTTGGTCGTGGTATTAAAAGAGGAGAACTGTATCATTTAGAAGATTTGGCTGCTGGACAAGCAAATCTATCTGCTGGATCGAACTTGAGTAGGAAGTCTTGTATTTGGATATGGCACAGGCGCTTAGGTCATCTATCTTTTGGGTACCTAAGAAAACTTTACCCTAGTTTGTTTTCTGGTTTTGAGAATGAGATTTTTAACTGTGATGTGTGTATCAAATCTAAGAGCCATCGAGCTCATTTTGCTAAGATTTTGGATGATGATAATAATAAAGCTCCTTTTGATTTGATTCACTCTGATGTTTGGGGACCTTCCCCGGTTGACTCCTTAATAGGAAATAGATGGTTTGTCTTATTTGTTGATGACTGTACTAGAATGACTTGGGTTAATGTGGTAAAACAGAAAGCTGATGTACCACTAGCCATTACCTCCTTCGTTACCATGGTGAAAAACCAATTTGATAAGACTGTCAAAGTGTTTAGAAGCGACAATGGAAGGGAATTTGTCAATAAAACACTAGGGGAGTTTTTCAAAACCAATGGGATTATACATGAGACTAGCTGTGTAGGTACACCTCAACAAAATGGTAGGGCAGAGCGTAAGAATAGGCAAATTCTAGAAATGACCAGGGCACTGATGCTAGAAAATAGTGTTCCTCATTCTTATTGGGATCATGCAGTCACCTCAGCGGTGTATTTGATTAATAGATTACCTTCTGTGGCACTCAAATTTCAAGCACCATTGCAAAAGCTCTCAACCTACCACATGATCCCTTCTGTACTCAATATCGCACCAAAAGTGTTTGGGTGCATAGCTTATGTCCACATCCAAAAGCATTTGCGCTCCAAACTTGATCCTTGTGCTGAAAAATGTGTGTTCATAGGCTATGGGCAACATCAAAAGGGTTATAGATGTATGAATCCAGTCTCTAGGAAGGTGTATACTACAATGGATGTGACATTTATTGAAAATGAAGGGTATTTTAGCAAAAACCAGACCCATTCTCAGGGGGAGAGTATGATAGAAAATGAGTTCTGGTTTGATTCAACAAGAGATGGAGTTTTCAGTACAGAACATGTCAATTTCGGTCCGAATTCTGGACATTTCGGACCGAAATCAGGTCTCTGCCCAGAAGGACAGGTCAATTTCGGTCCGAATTCTGACAATTTCGGTCCGAAATGTGATGATAAAATTGAAAATTTGAACCTTGAGGTGGACCCACTGGTCGATTCGGGTCCATCAGAAGAGGACTTGGAAGAAGAAGAAATGATACAGTCTCCTATATCACCACATGATCAATCTCCTGAGTCAGAGGTAAGTAATTCTGAACCTGTTACTACTAACCCTGGTTATCAGTTACCTTTCAGGATCAACAGAGGCAGACCACCTAAGAGATACAAACCAGATGAAAGTGGTGAGGGCAGGTATGCAATGGCAAATTTCATGACTATGTCTCACATGCCAGAACCAGTGAAGGACTTTGATAGAACTCTTGCATTAGTTCGCATTCCAAGTAATTTGAATGAAGCTCTTAGTGATCCAAAATGGGTGGATGCAATGAAGACAGAGATGGATGCACTGGAGAAAAATGACACTTGGGAATTGGTGACAAGACCAAAAGACAGAAAGGCGGTAGGCTGCAAATGGGTATTTACAGTTAAATATGGGCCCACTGGAGAAATTGACAGGTATAAGGCAAGACTAGTGGCAGAAAGCTACTCTCAGACATATGGAGTAGACTATCAAGAGACTTTTTCACCAGTAGCAAAGCTGAACACTGTTAGGATTCTACTGTCCATTGCAGCAAATCAAGACTGGCCACTACACCAGTTTGATGTGAAAAATGCGTTTCTGCATGGTGACATTGATGAAGAAATTTATATGGACATCCCACCAGGATGTGGTCACTCAAGCAATCAGTCTCTTGTTTGCAGGTTGAAAAAGACGTTGTATGGTCTGAAACAGTCTCCTAGGGCCTGGTTTGGAAGATTTTGCAGTGCTATGAAGGGATATGGATACACCCAGAGTGATACTGACCACACCTTATTCTTCCTCAAGAATAAAGGTAAAATTGTTATCTTCATAATCTATGTTGATGATATGATAATCACAGGTGATGACTCTGAAGGAATCCAAGATCTAGAAGATAAACTGTCCAAAGAGTTTGAAATGAAGAATCTAAGAGGGTTGAAGTATTTCCTTGGGATTGAAGTTGCACGCAATAAGGAAGGTATTTCTTTGTCTCAAAGAAAGTATGTGCTTGACTTGCTTGCTGAAACAGGTATGTTGGACTGCAAACCTGTTGACACACCAACCAAACAGAACTCCAAGTTGGGTGTGTTCCCGGACCAGGCACCTACAAATAAGGATCAGTACCAGAGATTGGTAGGGAGACTCATTTACTTGTCACATACTCGACCTGATATTGCTTATGCTGTGTCTGTAGTGAGTCAGTTCATGCATGCTCCCAGTGAGCAACATATGGAAGCTGTCATGTGGATTTTAAGGTATCTCAAGGGATCCCCAGGACGAGGCATATTCTTCAGGAGGAATGGTCATCTTCAGATTGAGGGATATACAGATTCTGACTGGGCTGGAGATGTGACAGATAGGAAATCCACGTCTGGATACTTCACATTTGTTGGAGGTAACTTGGTTACCTGGAGAAGCAAGAAACAAAAGGTGGTAGCTTTGTCAAGTGCAGAGGCAGAGTTCAGAGAAATTGCTAAAGGTTTGCAAGAATTACTGTGGATAAAAAGAGTACTCAAGGATCTTGACCTCTATGATGACAGGGAAATGAAACTGTTTTGTGACAACAAGGCAGCTATTGCAATATCTCACAATCCGGTGCAACATGATAGGACCAAGCACATTGAAGTGGATAGGCACTTTATTCGACAGAATTTAGAAGATAAAGTCATTAGCATTCCTCACGTGAGAACTGACGAACAATTGGCGGATATACTGACCAAAGGGGTATCCAGTACCATATTCCAGGGAGTGATTTGCAAGTTGGGCATGCAAGACATCTACATACCAACTTGAGGGGGAGTGTGAGCCAGAGGCGAAATTTCGGACCGATTTCGGAGCCATTTCGGTCCGAAATGCGTCGGAAATTATGTAAATAATTTATTTCCTTATTTTGTTTTAAAGCAAAAATAGAAACAATGATTATGGCTACCTATATTTCTATAAAGGTGCGTCCCTTCCTGCAAAACCTATCTTCTTCCTCTCTCTACCTCTCTTGTACTCGAATTATTGAAAAGAAATAAAAAATGGTGGTGTGTGTGTGTCGTGGACGTAGGTACAACTTGTACTGAACCACGTAAAAATCTTCGTGTCTCTCTGTGTTATTTTTTCTTCTTTATAATCTTCTTTACAAATTGCATACGATAAAATAGTGGGATGGTCTAAGACGGTTGAAAGATGCTCACATAGTGGGATGGTCATTTGGGTTGCCGTGATTTTTTTAAATAGAAATAACCAAAAATATTATTTTAATAATAAACTTTTGATTTCAGTATTTAGAGGAATGAACATGTCAGTGCGCAGATTACCTGTGTGGGCTTTCGTCGCCGGCGTGGAAATGGTGACGCCAATGCCAATGCCAATAGCGCAGGCACACCTAGGTGCGAACCTCTTTGGTTGTCAATGGCATCACAAATTGAGAAGAAAATTGTTGTTTTCCTCTTCTTTTACTATCTTACAGACATACTAATAAATTGTGCATTGAGAGAGGTGAGCACATAGGTGTGGGGAATTGCTCCATGCACGCCTCCAATTTGGAGATCCACTCCTTTGTGGACGAAAATATCCCTTGCAGTCTTTTTTTACACCTTAATTTATAATCCAGTTTAAAATGCGATGGGCATTTTCGTCAAAAAGAAGTGGATCTCCAAATTAGAAGAGTGTATGAAGCAATTCCCCGTAGGTGTGTACTGCGTAGAGTATATTTTCTCTCTTACTATTGGCGCAATGCATAGAGTAGGATATATTGGGTGCGTTTGGATGCTAGGTGAATAGGCTTATTCACGAATAGTATGAATAGTGATCATCCAAACAAATCACGAATAGACTGAATAAGCCTATTCACAAGTGAATAGATATTCGAGCAAAATGCTGGAATAGAAACCCTATGACCTTCATTTAATATTAAAAAATTAGCTACCTCATTTAAAATATGATCTGAAGAGAGAGAAAGGCCTCATTAATTACTGTTTACTGTTGCCCATCTCTTCTCCCTTATTAAAATGAGCACCTACCTTCTTCCATGGTGTGAGCCGTGTATTTCTCAGATCTAAGCGGATTAGATAAGAAATCAATAAAATTGTTGGCAGAATCGAGTCACTAAAACTATCTTTCAGATCTTTCAATTTAACAGATCTCACAGTTATTTGCAAGAAAGACTTTTGTGCTGTTTTTTTTTTTTTGAGCGAATTTAACAGATCTCAAGGTACTTTGATCGAATTTAATTTGTAAAAGAAATTATTAGATATTTTAGTGCTTGTATTTGATTAAGGCCAACAGCCACGTGATTAGAAGTTCCTTGTTTAACCAAGTTCCTAAATGGGTTACTGGTATGCTTTTGTTGAGAACCAGGGATCTGTTGTGAAAAATTTAAGTACAGGGATTGTATTACAAGGAATTTAACTACATACTGTGTATGCAATTTTATATAATGTGCATGGAATTTAACTAGTATTTTTTTTAGTAACTAGTCTAACTAATACACATTACTTTAGTTCATTTGTTTGTAGGGAATTATTTTTCTTTTCTGTGAACTCGGTACCTATATTGTGCTAGTAAACTATTTTTGGATGATGTTAATTTTGGTTGATTTGTTGCAACTTGCAAGTGAATTATTTTTTTCCCCTATGAACTCATTACCTATATGTGCGTGTGAACTGATTGCCTATATTGTGCGTGTAAAAAGTATGGCTGGTTTTTAGAATTGAACTTCCTCAATAGAAAGTAGTTAACAATATAGAAAAATATATTATTATTATTATATTCATTTCCCTCCATTCTTATTCTCCTCTGTGCATCCAAACAACCTTCCTATATTCATGAATATGCATATTCATGTTTATTCACTGTGCATCCAAACGTGCCCAGACAACATGTTTCCCTTTCTCTTTGTAGCAGGAGACAGTATTTTTATCAATGCATCTGCGCACCATTAACAACCAGAGTGGGTCATCCAAGTGTGTCTGCGCCATTGGCACCAGCGCCATTAGAGTCCGCACAGGCCAACTACGCACAGACATGTTTATTTTTCAAATTAGAAGGGTCAGATGTTTTATATTAAAAACAAAATTTTGGTTATTTCGATTTAAAAAAATCACGGTTTGGGTTGTTAGAAAAAGTGATGGCCACTAATGCAATATAAGGTATATATTTACGGCATGTCCATGCTGACAGGGACCCGAGACCTTAGTGGTCGACCCAACATCATTAAAACTGATGTGCACAATTACATAAGTTGTATATGGTAAGCATCATTACGTATGTATACTTTCGGTCTTCTTTTTATTTCATTTGCGATATTATTTGGATGTTATAAGAAAATGACATCGGAGTGGTATCCTCTACAGATTTTCCATGAGATGATCAAATCATTAAGCATTATTTGTAACTTTATCTCTATTTTTGAATAACTGATCTGAATACTAGTTTGTAGAATTAATATTAATAAATTAAATCAAGAATTTTCATTTCTATAGTTTTTGTACCAATCTAATGGACATAACGAACCGTACTATTGATGTCTAATGTAAATTTCATTGAATAATTGTTTGCCTGTTTAATTAAATTATAACATGAAAATTACACAATCCGTTTTTCAACTTATATTATATATATATATATATATATATATATATGCGGGACATTTCGGCACAAAATTCATGTCCACTAAGGAATTTCCCTAAGAATATATATATAAAAAAAATATTAGTCCACTTACTCCACTCTAAAATTTGCCAGATTATTATTATGGAATCGAGGTTTTTAGTTAATTTGTAAATACCATGCGTATGGTTGATATGTGCTACATGTACGTTATCCTTGCTTTTGTTGCTACATGCATTACCGATAACCGATATAAATTTTCTTAGGACACGTGATATTCATGCAGCCCAGCGTTTCATTTATTTTTATTCGCAACAAAAGTGATGACCTGCTAACCAGCAGCAGCTAAGTGATGACGTGCCTAACTAGTCCTGAGGGAAAGAGTAATTAATTCAGTACGATTTAAACCCTACATGCCACTACTAGTTAATTAAAATATATATGGGGGATATCGGAGGGAATCTCAGGAGAGTGCTAATTTTCGATCTAAATCGTCGGATCAATGATGGATACCTCGTGAATAATAGCAGATTGATAGGTCCGAAAAAATTCAACCGTCGAGATTAGATCGAAAGTTCGAATCGAAAAGTCAGCAGAGGATACTAGTCCGATATCGGAGTGGATAAACATTACCAAAAGCATGGGAAATGTATATTAAACATAACTAAGATAGAAATAATTTTTACTTAGTCGCAACTTTAATGTTCACGAATTAAAAGGTAACACTTCTCTGCGTTTTATTTTTTTCACTTAATTTTGAACTTTTAAATTGTTTTATTCGTACTTGATGTCTTTCTTAATTTTGTTGAACATTTTTAAAAATATTGCATCCATATTAAATGCATGTTTTAAACCATTTCTAAGAACTTTAGAGCTAACATTTGACTGTTCAGTGTTGTTCAAGCTTAAGTTATATTTTCAGTTACTTCTCAGATGTAAGATTTGACAGTTCTGTGTTGTTCAATTTTTAAGTTGTATAATTGAGGTGATTCCAAGTCGGTCTCTGGCTGTAACTTAGATCGCATGAAGTTATTAATATGAACAGTTATGAAAAATTTGGAAATAAATTATAATGAATTAGACTAATTGCTAATTAGAAATTGTTTATATTTAAATTGATTAAAATTGTCACTTCACCATTTACTGAAATACAAAGTGTGCGCTAATTAATACATACTATAGCATTTATATATATTCAAACAGAAATCAAAGATTATGTTTGTTTGTTCAAAATAAAGGTGATCAAGGCCATTTGAATAGACTATATATAGATGTACTGCCGAAAAGTCTAAGTGCGCTGTATATGTTTAGCCCATTATCTTTGTGTTGTCTAAGGGAGATGAACGAAACAATTTGGCAAACAAATATTCAATTGAGTACGACATCGAAAGGGACAAATTATTTAAATCAAGGTTCACTACGGGAAAAAAGAGATTCTGTAACGGACCTTCTGTAACGGTTTTCTAAAAAATCGTTACAGAATAGTGGGACATAGCGCGGGAAAATTGGCGTCAATCATCAGTAACGGTTTTACAAAAAAAACCGTAATAATTTTTCCGTTATGGCTGAGAGAAAAAACGGCTAAATACTCTGTAACGGTTTTTATATAAAAACCGTTACAGAAGGTTTTCATATCTGTAACGGTTATTATATAATAACCGTTACAGAAGGTTTAAAAAATATAAAAATAACGGTTCACCTTCTGTAACGGTTTTTATATAATAACCGTTACAGAAGGTATTAAATCTGTAACGGTTTCGTTTTTAAAACCGTTACAGAAGATATGACCCTTCTGTAACGGTTAATAGCTATTAATCAGAAGATATGACCCTTCTGTAACGGTTAATAGCTATTAATCGTTACAGATAGGACCCTTCTGTAACGGTTAATAACTATTAACCGTTACAGAAGGGTCCTATCTGTAACGGTTAATAGCTATTAACCGTTACAGAAGGTCAATTTTTCCACTAAAAGCTGTCCCGCCGCTCTCTTTCTCACTCTCTCGACTAAACCTAAGTCCCGCCGCTCTCTCTCTCTCTCGCTCCCTCACTCGACGCCGACGGCAGCCCCCCTCTCTCTCTCTCTCTCGACGCCGACAGCAGCCCCTCACTCTCTAAGGTAAATCTCTCTCTCCCTCTCCCTCTCCATTTCTCTCTCACTCTCTCCTTTCTCTCTCACTGTCTCTCACTCTCTCTCACTCGAGTTCTCTCTCTCTCACACAGATCCTCTACAGCCTCTCTCTCACTCTCTCCAAGGCGACAGCCCCTCGACAGCCTCTCTCACACTCCCTCGACAGCCCCCTCGAAGGTAACTCTCTCTCTATTTTAATTTGAATTGTTGTTTATTGATTTGAATTGTTTGTTTGTTTGATGCATCAATTTGAATTGAATGAAATTGATTTGAATTGAATTACCATTGGATAATGGGCTTGAATTGCTTGTGGATAATGGGTTTGAATTGCTTGTGGATAATGGGTTTGAATTGCTTGTGGATAATGGACTTGAATTGTTTATGGATAATGGGTTTTGAATTGCCATGCATCAATTTTAATACGGATAATGGGTTAAAAAATAAAATTGCTATTGAAATTAGATGGAGAAGGATCAGAAAGTGACGGAGGTGAAGAAGGAGAATGATAAGGTGGACGAGGAAACGTCCAAGGTGGTGGTGAACAAGCCTACGTTTTTTTACGGGCCTCCTAAGAGAAGGGCCGTCTCTGCTGTACGTCGTTTCCCTCCAGGCTGTGGCAGGAGTCATGATTTCAAAATGGAGATTCATATAGATGAGGGATCTAGTCAGAACAAGGAGGAGAAGACTAAGGAAGATGAAACCAAGGAGGAGAAGAATTAGGTTTAAATTAGAATTTGGGTTTATTTGAAGTTTTATCTATGTTATTTTGGATGAACCTTTGTATGAATTATTGTGTCTGAACTTTTTTATGAATTGATTATCTATCTATGTTTAATTATTTTCTAAATTATTGTGTATGAACTTTTATATGAATTAATTATCTATCTATGTTTAATTATTATCTAAATTATTGCGTATGAATTTGTGTATTATATATGATGGTTTAGGGTTAATTAAATATATTAATTATGATGTTTTAATTAGGTAGTAATGGAAAAAGGTGAAGGAAGCAACCAAAAAGGGAAATTGCCGATCAAACGAGTTTATGTTCGGCGTAATGTTCGTGCCAACCAAGCAAACCCGACCAACGAAAGCCCCGCCAACCAAAACCCACCCAACCAAAATCTAATTTTTCCAGACGTTCAGGTCAGCGAAATGACTCAAATGGCCATTAAGCACTTAATGGCAAAACTTGTGGCACCGTACCTTGAATGGAAGGAAGAAGATAATGACGAGAACAAACCGAAGGATGAAGAATAGTTAATTGTTGTGTTAGGGTTTGGCTTAGAGTTTAGCTTAGGGTTTCAAGAATTTTATATTTGACTTGTTTGTTTTTGAAATTTTATGTTATTTGAGATTGAACTTGTTTATTTAATTGTCAATTGTTATGTTATTTGAGATTAAATTGCTATGTTATTTGAAATTGAATGTGTTTGAATTTGTTTGTTTAATTGTCAACTGCTATGTTATTGTTAATTACTTGTTAATAGATATGTCTGGAGAAGATAGAGACCTACAAGCTGGACAGGATTTGGAAGAATCCGGCGATGAAGAGATCACTCAAGATATTGATGGATCGAAGAAAAGAAGTAGGACGACAATGGAGGAGTTCAGGAAACTAAAAGCGGCCGGGCACTAGTTTCATATTAAGTTTGACAATGAAGGAGTGCCGACTGGTGATAAAAAGTCGGTGGCCAAATTCGCATCATATTGCGGGTATCTCGCTAGGGCAAGAGTGCCAATCACAATTGATAACTGGCACCACGATGTTACAAAGGAATTGAAGAATGAGTTATGGGAGGACATTAAGGTACGTAAATAAAGTTTTAATTTAATTCAATCATCTAATTAAACTGCCTAGGTACAAACCCTAACTAATGTGTGGCTATCTTTCAGAAAACGTTCAAAATCAAGGAAGATACTACAGCCAAGAAGAGCACTCTCACAGCTATGGGCATCAGTCATAGGGCTTATAGGAGTAGGATTGCTGACGAGTACATCAGAAATGCCGATCCAAACAATCCCAAAAATCCGTGCGATGAACACCCAATCTCACAAAAAGAATGGAAGGAATTTTACAATAAGAGGACAAGTGCAGAATTTGTGGAAAAGAGTAATAAAGCGAAGGAGTTGAGAAAGCAATGAAAGGAGCCTCATAGAATGGGTTCCTCTGGCTATAGAGGAAAAAAGGGTTCGTGGAAACCTACAGACAAAATTGTCATACCTGATGATTCCGAAGGGGTCGGTTCCACAAGCATTACCATCGGAGAATTAGAACCGAGGAGTCAGAGGTATTTTATGGGAAGGACTTGTCAAACGAAGACAGAAGGTACAATTACATACATAGATTACATTTTCTGCTAACACAAATTCTCTCTTATAACCACTAATAATTATTCTTTGTTGCTAAATAGGTAGTTACACATTCCACAGTTCGGATTCGGCGACTATTGAGGCATTCAGTCGATTACATGCCTTGTCTGACGAAATCAGTTCCGGATCAATCCAGCCACAAGAAGTCTTAAGTCGGGCAATTGACAGGCCGGAACATTCAGGTAGAATGAGAGGATCCTCTTCATGGACCAAGAAGAAAGATTTGTATGATAGAAAGGTTAAAAAGAATGTGCATGAAGGATGCATGACACCGGCCCAGATTTTAGATTTGGTGAACCAGGCCACCGAAAAAACTAAAATGGATTTAATTAACTCTACGGAGATAAGGAATGCAGCGAGACAAGAAACTTTTAAGGAGGTCAAAGAATGGTTGTCCATGAGTGGAGTGCAGGTTCAAACACCACCTCAATTCTTCACGCCTCAGCAATTCGTTGAAGCTGAGGTAGACTTAGGAATGTCAAACGAAGAGTTATTTCGAACGGTCGCCTCAAGCTATATGCCTCCAGATCCGAGTGGCGGTGTTCAGGTTCATATTGTTATGTCATTTCTATCAAGTAATGAATTTTATTACATTTGTAACTAGAATGATTATTTGAATTTATTTGCGAATTTCAGAAGAAAACGCCGTGCGATCTCTACCTCCTTGATAACCAAAGTCAGAGGATTAAGACGGCCGAGGGAAATATTATTCCGAGTACTGTTGGTCAGATTGTACATGGTGTGCCCTTATCTGATCAACATGTTTATATCCAACTTCTCAAAGTAGGCGACGATTTTCGTCACTGGCAAGTCCCTGGTTGGACAGAAGAGCTATTAGGCGATAATATTGGAGGGCGATTTGCATGGCCGTCATTTCTGGTGGAGGTATGCCACAAGAGATCATTTAATAATCACAATCTGTTTCACACATTTCTACGTGTGATTAATGACTAATTAATTATATGATTAACTTGAATGCAGATTCAGAGCAACAAGAAACCAGCAGAGAAGATCAGGAAGAATGTGGTGAATAAGGTGGTGGAGAGTCCGAAGGTCGCAAGTGTGGGGTCGCGTATTACTCGCGACGCACTTCTCGAAAAGGACGTCATTGAACGACTTACCCCATCCGAACTGGAGATGTACAATTTGTGGATGCTCCAACCGGAAGACGAGAAAAATTTTGAGCTCTTTAATTGCAATCCCTGGGGTACGCACGATGGGGAGGTAAAGTTCAATGTCGAGTTGTGCGACATCATCGAATATTTTAAAAGGGATTCTCTAAACGTGTCGATAGTTAAGTTGTACTGCTGGTATGAATTCTCAAACTTAAATATTTTGTGCCTACTATTCAATTCAATTTGAAAAAAATTAAGTGTGATATCCATTTTTTGTAGGTTTTGGATGGAGGAACCCATTCCTGATGGCATCACCATATTGGATCCAGAGATGTTGGCATGCAAAAAAATCCAACACGAAAACAATAATGCGGTGAATTACCTTCGGAGAATGTTTCTACAATATCCATCCACCTATCTTCTTCTGGCGTATAATGAGAAGTAAGAACCAATATAATGAATAAAATAGCTAGATACAAAAGAAGTTTTTATTTTCCATTAATTCCATCAAAACAATAAACTCTATTACAGGTTTCATTGGATTCTCATTGCTATTCATGTCGAGAATCGAACTGTTCACTTAGTTGATTCTTTGAAACGCAAGAATCAAAAGTACAAAATTAAGCCGTTCATAACCCAGTAAGTTTTCTTTTCTAAATTAACAAAACAATTATGTCTGATATTGAGAAAATATTAGATTATATCTAAGATATCTAACATAATTTAATGCTATTGCATGTAGGGTATATAAGCAATACCTGATGGAATTGGGAAAATATAACCCAAAGATCAGAACAGTATTTGACTGGTACGAAATAGAGGTACGTATGAAACTGGTTAATAAGTGTCTACAAGATTATTACGGTTTGTGAAACTATAAAAAATCTTAACTATTTATTTTGTTCAATCTTAATTAGGGGTCGAAACAAAGAGGCAGCACAGAGTGTGTTTATTTTACAATGCTCGCCTTGAGAAACGTAATAGCTTATATGACAGCATGCGAAGAATTACCCCCGGTGATTTTTTATTAACTATTACGATTTAATTAGGGTTTAGCTAGGATCAAAACAATTAAGATTTAGAATTTTTGGTTTAGGATATCATAATTTAACTAATAATTATTTTTTACTTGTTTATAATCAAATGCAGATGATCGAGCCGGTTGGAAAACCATATGAAAAGAGTACGATTGACGGTATCGTGGTAGAGTTAATGAACTTCATGCAAGGGGTATTATTTGAATAATATAAATTTGATATGTTATCATGACTTGTTTGATATTATTTGTATATATGTTAATTCTTTTGTTGCATATGTTATACTTGGTATATATAACTTGATATATATGCTATATATATGTGTGTTATGCTTGATATGTTTGATATGCAATGTGCGTGATATGTTTGATATTGGTACAATTTGGTACCAATTGGTACGGCTAGCAAACATGGGCTAGCCACCCAAAACAGGCGTTTTATTTAAAAAAAAAAAAAAATTTGTAACGGTTATTAAGTATTAACCGTTACAGATTTTTAAAAAATTATTTTTTTTACGGTTATGTAATTATCTGTAACGGTTATTATCTAATAACCGTTACAGAAGACAAGATTCTGTAACGGTTATTACTGAATAACCGTTACAGAATATAATAAAAATTTATACCTAATTTCGTCATACCTTCTGTAACGGTTATTAACTAATAACCGTTACAGAATCTAGTCTTTTGTAATGGTTATTACCTAATAACCGTTACAGAAGATAGGATTCTGTAACGGTTATTAACTATACCTAATTTCGTCATACCTTCTGTAACGGTTATTAACTAATAACCGTTACAGAATCTAGTCTTTTGTAATGGTTATTACCTAATAACCGTTACAGAAGATAGGATTCTGTAACGGTTATTAGTTAATAACCGTTACAGATCTTGTGACGGTTACTAACCCTTCTGTAACGGGGGCTACTGTAACGTTAGCATAACCGTTATTAAAGGCTTATATTAACCGTTACAGGAGCCTTTTTTTCGTGTGGTGGTTTTCAATGGATTAATAAATTAAAACTAAAATTAAAAGTATGGATAAAGACGGCATAAAACTAACTGAAACATGATCGTTCAAATTATTGATGTTAATCAATTGTGAACATTCTTCTATAGCATCATTATTAGACCTCTAATACGATCAGTTGTAGAACCTTTGGATATATAGGTTTAGTTTAATATAAACCAACCTACAAGACTACATCACATTCAACAATATTATTCTATAAATTTCAGAGTCAATCAGTGGCGGCACAAACTGGTAACGATGTGAGGCCAGGTGAGCACTTTTTTGTTTATTTTTTTATTTTTTTTTTATTTTTTTTTTTTAACTATGAAGTGACATTAGGTGGTGGGTAGTGGAGATAGGGACAATATTTTAAATTTTTCTGTTTCGATAGAGTTATGATTATTTTATTATATATGAATTTGGTTTACAGTTTAAAATTAGACAAACCAAATTAAATAAGAATTTTCTTAAAAAGTAATTATCATAATCAGCTCAAGTTATTGCAAACTAATTAAGTTGACAAACAAAATATATAATGTCATGTTAGAATTATCTCCAAATATTGCCAAACCAATTATGAAATGATACTATTAGCACTTTCTCGAGCGGTCATACATGTACGTAATTTTATAGTACAGTGTTATCTGTTTTGTATATGGGGATAATATTTTTTTTCACAAAGTATTTTTTTTTTTTTAGATAACTTGACAGTGGCTTTTTTTTTTTGCACAAAGTATCAGATGTAAATTTGAGCCTTTGTTCAATTTCCTCCATCACTATTCCAAATCTATCACCCAAATAACGTGTAGAATTCCAAAAATAGTATCGATAATTCCTCAACTTCAATTCCCACATTTGCTCAACTATTCCAAAAAAGTACTTGTCTGGATTCTTTTTTTTTTTTTTGAAATATCGGAAACAACTATACGTCAGTTAGAAGTGCATAGAATGTATTCAGTTAGAAGTTCATATGGTGCTAATTTTGCACAGAATAATTCTTTTCAACTTGAGTGAGCATTGGGTCTATTTCTATGAGTGAGAAAAGCATGATTGTTACAAAGAAACTTCATTTGGGTAAATTTTAAAATGTAACTGGCTTTCGTAACTTTTATGATGATGTGTATTGGGCCGCTATATATGAGAACAATTTCTCTGGATCTTTCTTTAGGCCTGAGGTAGTTTTGCTTGGGCCTTATAATAAGTGTTCATTGATCAAACGCTCTTAGCCTCTCGAACTTTGAAAGCATATGGTGTTAACAATTTTATTTTGCAGAGGCATTTAAGAATTGTTAGATTGCGGACACAAGAAAAAACAGCATGAATTAATTAATGCAAGGAAAAACTTTGAAAGGTTATTTCTTTTGTATTTGTATCGATCCTTGCTTTAGCTTTAGTTTTATGATTTCTTGATTTTCTTCTCATCAGCATCAATGGCCAACTCCGGCAGATACTGAGAAGTCAGAATCTGTTTTGATGATTTAATTATAAGAGACCTTTAAGCTAACTGAAAGAGGATGGACGGATAATGCTTAATTATTGTGATAATATGAAAAAAATTGTAAATTAATAAAAGCATTCAGCAACCAAGAGTACACTAGGTATTATATCTACGGCAGTTTAATAGTTAGGCATTTTTTAAGGTATTACTGAATATCAAATATAAAAAGCCATGCTTATTGGCTAGTTAGACACACACACACCTAGCATTCTTAATTATAGCCTAACAAGTAACAACTCGACTACAGTAATTATACGATTTACATACTAACTACTAAACATGACTGCTAATTAATATTTAGATCCCTCACATTATTGGATAGTATCCATGAGTAGCAAGGCCACACATGCCTGATATTTCATGGACATCCTTTGCAAGATACATATATCCATTATCGCCCCACGACTTCCCCCAGGAGTTTTTCGCAATCCAGTAGTTTTTCCCTTTGTTATCTCCATAACCAACTATGCTTACAGCATGATCAAGATTAACCCCGCACGGTCCATCGTAGATTCCATCTCCACTGTAGAACTGAAAGTTACTACTACTACTGTCGATGTACACTGCCACAGGTTGCTGGGCGACAGCTGCCATAAGCATAGTCTCATTTTTTCTAGGTACTGTGCCATATTCCCGGATCGAAGCTTTTTCATCCTGTTCAATTCTATTTGCACGGCACTTACCCTGAACATTTTTGTAGGGATATTTAACCTCAGTAGCAATGCCACCGTTGGATATGATGAATTCAAATGCCTTTTGAGACCAACCTCCATCGCATCCGTCACTTGCTGTGACACAATCTACCAACTCTTGCTCAGAAAGAGAGATCAACTCTCCAGTCTTTATTTTTACAATCCCCTCCAGTGCTGCAACTGCGGCAAATGCCCAACAAGATGCTGTATATTTCAGTAAAAAAATGTAGCAAAGTGATTAGCAAGAATGGAGCGCAAAATATGCATGACACCTACTGAAAAAATAAATAAAATACTTATAACATAATTAATATAATTGTAATATATCTTACCACAACTTCCTTGGTCCTTTATAGCAGTTACTGCACCTCTAGTTCTCCAATCCACATATGGTGGTAATGATGTTGGGTCCAATTCATTGGAAGGACGCAACACTAATGGGGATGGCGTCGCTCCAGTGTGCTTCGCCATAAACTCTTCTCTTGTTAGATCGGCAAAATGGTTAATAGAAAGTGTATATCCATACTTCTTCTCACGATTAAATTTTTCAATAAAATTTACATTATTAGTAAAAACCTTCAAACGGTGCTGCCCCTCATCATGGCACGAGTAATTTTTCTCATGTTTAAGCACCCATTTTTCGAACCTCTCATGCAATAATGTGTTAGTAAGGTTAGTGCTACCGGTGGTTAGGGAACATAACATAAGCAGACTGAAATGAAAAGCAGAAATAATAATAGAGTAGAAGAAAGCCATATTGTGCAAAGAGCCAAAGATAAAAGAGGATATGTGTTCTTTTTGTTTGGTGTGAAGATTGCTGTATCTGCATGGGTTTATATAGGTCACGTAGTTTTAATTCGTGATTATGTTTTGATAACTAATTGTAATGATGGTCAGATAGTGGGATGGTCTAAGATGTTGAAAGGTGCTTAGAATCTGAAGTGATGGCCAGTTAATTATTGGGTTGCAAGAAAAAGTGATGGCCACTTAAGGTATATGAGATAAGGCTTGTTCATGCGGATAGGGACGCGCGCATATAAGTGGAAGATTGCATTTCATAGGTTAATAAATGGAAATTTTTTAACTAAATATATTGTGAAATAAAACATGGAGTCGCGCTATCTGCATTTCGGTTTCCAAAATGAATGTGCTGCTAAAGACGATACTAGCTAGTGCACCAAAAGTAGCTTTGCAATGTTATTAAATTAAAATGCATGGTTTCTTGAATAAGCCTAAGCAGTGTCCTTCGATCATATGCACAACGAAGGTTTTGAAATTAAGTTTGTATTATGTTTTCTTTAAAGGCTGACAAAGTGCCCGCTAGAATTATTAAAAGTTAATATATACTACTCTTTTTTGGATGTGTGTAGAAAAAGAACAGAATGAGAAATCTTTCAAAGCCCGTTATTCAAACAGCAGTCCAAAGTCAGAAAACTTATAAATTTTTGTAAGAATCTGTAGAATTATGAAGATTTATGCCCCATTTTTGCAATATTTTGCCGTGGATTCACGATTGCCCATATCTTTGATAACTTAGTCCATGATCGGAACTCATAAATTTAGGCACGTTGTTGGATTTCTTCAAATCTAAAGGGCTTCAGCAGAAATTTAGTAAAAATTTATGCTGCTTTTTAAATTAGGGTGTGTTTGGATGGAGTAGAATAAGAATAAGCTCCAAATTCTTTCTTCTTGTGCAATCCAAACAACACAAAAATAAGAAATTTAGGCCATTATTTTTATACTAACAAAACCATGGAATTTGGATAAGAATAAAAATTGGCATGGAATTTTAAAAATTCCTTATTCTTATTCTTATCTGGCCTCTATCCAAACACACCCTTAATGATTTATATCTAAAATCTAAAAATGTGTTCTAAATAACGGAGTTCCATGTTTATACCCATATATAGAGATTAGACGTTTTATAATCGATTTTTAGTGCGTTATTTAAGAAAATAGCATCTCCAAATAAGAAAATTTTTCTATAAAATTTCTACCCTAAATCATAGCAAATCTTTATTGGTTTCCATAACCTCTTCATACACATTGATAAATGAAGTCTAGAGAAGAATTTTTTTAATATCAATTTCAATAGATTGATAATTTTATTTAAATTTGGGAGATTGTATTGTTGTTGTTGTTGTTATGACGGCTTCGAGATGTTTGTTTGTAAAAGAACAGAAGTATATTACGGCCCCACTTGTCGGACGATTGCGACTGGGGAGCCGTATCAGCTGGCATTAGCCGACATAAGAATATTTCATATTTGATATTTCATAACACGTGATTCCTCATAGCCCCTTTTTTTCATATTTCTTTTTCATTCAACAAAAGTGAAGACCTGCGCGCTGACCAGCACCACAATAAAGTGATGACGTGTCTAACTAGTACTTAGGAAAAGAATAATTAATTTAGTACGCGATTTCAATCCTTCATGCCACAACTAAAATATAGTAAAAGATTATGTGTCTTGTAGACATTACCAAAAACATGGGAAATGGAGATTAAGATGTAATAAAAAAATAATAATCAATCAACATAGAGACAATTTTTATTTTGCTCACAATTTCAGTGTTCATGAAATTAATTTAACTATTACACTTAAATACGTTGTATATTTCAGCTTATATTGACCCTTTTAGTTATATTATTCATATATACTTTAATACTTGTTTCTTTGTTGTTGTACTTTTTAGGCTGTTTCATCCATAGAAACTTTAGATCCAAAATTTAATAGCTCAGCGTTGGTCAACTTGAGCTATATATCAATTAATTCCAAGTTTAATATAAAATTTAACAATTCAGTGTTGTTTAGGCTTAAGTAAACTATTTCTCTAGAATTAAATGATCTCTTCATCTAGTATCAAATGAATTTAAAAAATTATAAAGTTTTATAAAAGCACATTTCTTCTGAAGTTAAAAAATACCAACAATTTAAAGTTGACATTTCAATTCTAAAATTTGAAATATAAATAAAAAAAATAAATTTAATTTATCACGTTTAGTGAAATTAAAAACATCATGGCATTGAATGCTCCTGTTCAATTAATTCCAAGTCAAGTCGGTTTGTAACACCAAATATATATCTATTATTTGGGCATTTTCATCAACTATCATCGAAATTGCAATATAATTCCTAGTTATGTAGACTAAAAGTTCAGTACATCTGTTTATTAAGCGAATTGAGTAAAATTGTCACCTCGCCATTTAACTGAAATACAAGGTTACACTAATATGAAAATTATTGAAAATATTCAAATATTGTTAATCCAGTCAAAGATTTTGTTTGTTTGATATGATAATTAATTGGGAACACTCTTCTACGGGATCATTATGAAACCTTTGATATGATCAGTTGTAGAACCTTTGAATAGGTTTGGCTTACTTTAGACCAAACTTTAACGCATATATACAATTACTCTCTGATTCTATTGACGTCAAAGTCACATTAGTGGCACCAGAAACGTGTGCCATGATAGTGTGAGTTGCTTTGTCACTTTGCAGATTTTTGTTTTACATATGAAGTGATCTAGGTAGTGGAGTTAGGGACGAATTGAATGTCATTGTTCAGATAAAAAAGTGTGTTTTGGATGACCGGATGAGAAAGCTTACATTGTTCTTAAAAAAAATATTATCATATGAATTTGATTTGTTGGTTTCAAGTTAGATTAAATTAAAAGAAATAAGAAGATTATATATCATTATCTGCATAAGTTATTGACAAATTAATAACAGAACGGAACAAATTACAAACCAGATCGTAACAATAAGAACAGATAAGGTCCAGTGGAAAGAAATAAATTTAATTGCATAAGTAAAAACGGCTATCTTATTTTAGAATTAACAAGCCCTGTATGTAAAACCAAAAACTGAAAGGAAAAATGCTCAGCTGATAGCCAGTTCTTATTTTATTCCTAACTTTTACTCGAATAAAGCTTACATATGTTGATTCTTTAATTCGATATATAAACAAACCTATGGCTTTTCGGCCATCTTATTTAATTGATTTTTTCTCAACCACTATCAACTTAATTAGGAAATTGGTTTTCTCTGACATGGGAGTAACGCAGAACATGTAAAAAATTGCTCACACTCATGTTCATTTATATTTAATTTTCCTCAAATATATAACACGCATTAATATAGTTTCTCCTTGTGTAACTTTACATTGATATAGCTTCAACTTCCTCTGTAAGATTGTAATAGAAAAAGGCATTAATTTGTTCAGAGGTCTCTACATCGTCTATTAATTGCATTCCAGTCGCTAAATTTGGTTTTTGGTTTTTAGCTCACTTGCATTCAAATTCTCAATTTGACCTAACTCCTTTTTAAAGAAGAATATCATAGACGAAGATGAAAAGATCTCAATTTGCGTCTTAGTGGCTCTAGACCCCTGCAGCCCCGCTACAATACATGTGCAAGAAAAATGCAATAGAAAAAGAGAAAATCTATGCCCGTCACCAAAATCACTCTACTGCTCCGAGTTGGAGATAAACGCTTACACGTTAGAACAATCGATCGCTGATTAAATCAATGCACAAGCTACAGTTATATTATTAACCTTAACACTATGCGTACAAAAATGTTCTACAAAAGAAGGTGCCTTTTATACAATTTCCATTTTTTTAAGTTCAGCTGAGGTTACTTCACTTTTCAACTTTAAATCCAATAAGATTTACAACAGCTCCCAATCTGAATCAGCAGAGTTGATATCTGGTTTGGGAACAACTTCACCTGACAGAGAGTTGACATCTGGTTTGGGAGCAACTTCACCTGACTGGGATTTTATTGGCCGCCGCCGCCACCTTGAGATAAACTTAGCTGCCATTCTTTTCTGTAAATAAGTAAATCTTTCATAACTCAGTACATTATTCGGTCAGCCTACAAAATGTTGTAAACAAATCATAAGATATCAGTCTTGACCTGTGCCATTACCTTCGAAGGCTTCTTCTTGGATTCAAAGTAGGAAACCACACTAAGGTCATAATCAGTATCATCTTCCCAATCATCCCTTAGTTCTATATCCTCAAACGGTCCTACAACATTAAAGCACAAAATTGAAACTTTGAAATAATAAAATGAAAATAAAAATACTACGTTCATAAAAAAAGTTCCAATTTGGGGTGGCTTAATCAGGAATTGCAAATATGGATGGTAAACAATTAGTCAAATAGAAATATGTTGTTATACCTTGTCAAAACCATTTTTTTTGTTGGATTTAGCCATTGTAATTTAGAGAGGTATGATCCAGTTCAGCAAAAGACCTAAATGAATTGAGGGGAACAAAACATGTACCAAATTCAAGTGGCTTGGAAAAGTTGATCAAATTGTCATCCTCAGTGGAGCTGTCATCCTGAGGTTCACTTACATCTGTGAATGCATTTAGATACACTGATATAAACTTTGTAAAAATTAAGAAAAAGGTAGCAATACAATAAATCAAACATCTGGCCAACTTCTGCATTCTTTTCTTTTCTTTTCTTATTTCTCAGAAGACATCGAGCCAAATTGATACTAATAATTCAATGTTGCATACTAATGCAAAAACTATTGGTGAGGAACAGATAGGTACCAAGTACAATTTGTATGGCATCATAACCAATTAAAGATATGTTAGATTTCATGCTATCTTCTAGAGTTTCAGCTGAAAGAACCTCAGTACCCATATGTGTTAATGAAAAGATGTTTAGCAAACACTATAGAATAAGTAATAATAGTACAACCGCCTTGGGAAGACAGCATAGTAAATGTCATGTGATCTTGCAAGGATTCTGATGGAAGAAACTTGTTAATTAGGTTTTGCTTTAATAGAAAACTGTTTTGCAGTTTGTGATTAACACTTACTCTTTGTTCTCTAATATATTAGAAAAGACCATTAAAGAGGTAATGGTATGGAACTTACCATTTGCTTCTTTTGGTACGAAATCTTCTTCTGCACATGGTACATCAGCTGTAATGTTATTTGGTGGGGCTTCTAGTGAGAGGCCCTCATCACCTACAAGTCGGTTTGAACGAAGAAAAACTTTCAATTTCAGGAATGCATCTCAGTTCCTCATTAAGTAAACTGATTTTCGTTGTTAAATAACTGTATCTAATATAATTTATATTGAATCTTACACCAAAACAGGTCAGTTACACAATAATGCAAAAACGATAAGTAAGGAACAGGTAGTTACCAAGTAAAATTTGTAATGCATCATAAACAATTAATGACGTATTAGATTTCCTGCTGTCTTCTAGAGCTTCCGATGAAAGAACCTCAGTACCTGGAATTTGTTTTAACCAAAAGATATTTAGTATAACAATATATAATAACATTATGATCGCCTTGTGAAGACAGCATACTAGATGTCATGTGATCTTGCACGGATCCTGATAGAAGAAACTTGTTACTTAGGTTTCCATTTAATAGAAAAATACTTTGCAGTTTGTGTTTGGCTTAGTACTTATTCGTTGTTCTCTAAAAAATCAGAAAAACCATCTAAGAAGGAAGGATATGGAAGTTACCATTTGCTTCATTTGGTATGAAATCTCCTTCTGCATATGGCACATCAGCTGTCATGTTATTTTGTGGGGCTTCTAGTGAAAGCATCTCATCAGCTACAAAAAAAAAGAAAAGGTTCCAGAGAGAAAATAAAGAAAAACTTTCAAAGAATGCATCTCAGTTTCTCGTAAGTAACTAATTTTTGTTGCTAAATTATAGTATCTAACAAATTTTATATTGAATCTTACACCAAAACAGGTCGGGATAGTATTACCCCTAAATCTTACAACAACTCAGGTTGAGTCATCCCTGAGTTGAGGAACGGTGGGGGTCAGGTTTGACCCATTCAAGTAAAATAATAAAATACAGAACCCCACATTTTGCCACTAGAATCCCTCAAAATTTCTAATTAGTACAATTCACTTCTTTTGAGGAAAGCCAACCAAACAATAAAAATTCAAACATCTTTTCTTCTTTTTTTTTTTTTACTTTTTCTTTTTCTTTTTCTTTATTTCTTTCTTTGTTTAGGACGTTGTTGTGTGCTGGGCAGAATGTACCAAAATATAATTGGCTTGAACCTGATACATTTTCAGAACCAAAAATTCAATTTGCTCATATGTTCTCCAAATGAAAGAGAAAGCCCAAATAGAACAGTGAAACAATTAATGTACCCTAAATTTTGTCGCATACCATTTCTTTTATTTGGTGTTGCGTTGCCTTTTGAACATGACACATCAAACATCCCTTCATCTTCTTGTTCTTCTGTTGCTTGAACTAGAGCTTCTACAAAAAACAAAAGGCAGATTTTAGTACGGAGAATGTCGATTTCTTCATTGGAACTACTGCCAACACTGGTAACTTCTACTATTGAACCGAGCCACAACAATTGGATAACTTCTACTATTGAACCGAGCCACAACAAATTCCAATTGTTGCAGTTAATCATCGAGAAATCCAATCTATTTCAAGGTTTTTTGCATATAAGACCTAACAAGGACAATTTTTCTTTCACATCTGGTGATTTCTTCCCCGCAAGCAAACAATGAAGAGCAATGAAGCAAAGGAAATGTATCTTCCAGATTCTAAGTACATAGGGCTAGCTACAAACCCTCAGGCTTGAGAAATCAGTGTTATTGGAAGATAACTACCACATTTTCAGCAATTAGTTGCAACACAATATGTCTTCAATGTTGATGGAAAATGTGGCCCAAGTAATGTAATTCTATGAAGAGAAGAAATTACATGGTACATGTTACTACCTATAAGTATCAATCGACACAGAAACAGTACAGGATGAAATTAACCATTCCCAAATTTTAGGCCAAATCAAAGCACCATGTTTGCCTGAACATTGTAATAATACAATCCTTTCATGTAAGTGATATTATGTATTTAAGGTTGATCTTTTTTTAATTTATAATAATAATGCATAGAAATAAAATGAGAATATTTAAAAAATAGTTCCATCATTGTACATGTAGGTTTGGTTACAGAATGTTATTGAAAAAAAAGCACATTGAAATAACAAATTAATGATGCAAATATGCAATAAACATGGAAGAAGTGGTGCTTGTAAACAATGATGGAACAGAAGGAGTGCAAAACAATCAAGGGGATACAAAGAAACAGACTGTAGAGTAAGATGATGAGGGTCCATTGGATTGAGATGTACTGGCACAAAAGATGTTCTGGTATATAGTGAAGATGCTTTCTATGGATAGTGGTTGATTGAGAATTGAGTCAGAGAAATCTGGACAGGACCATTTGTGGATATTTCAAATATGTTGGTTACAACCTCCACTGGCAACACCTCAAGTTGATCTGGCACCTATTGAGCATCAATGATCTATTGGTGAGTCAAATATTGACGGCGGAGAAACAGAAGATGGGTTTTCAGCAGTTTACACTGGTTTCATGCAACTACCAGCATTGTCAGCTAATTTAGAACAGATAACTAAGAAAATTCAGAAGGGCTTCTCTTTTTTGAGAGCGCCTCACTACAACGACCAAGAAAATAAAAAATAAAAAGAAAGGAAAATGCAAAAGAAGGTGACAGCTAGACCAGATGATCATTGACGCAAAGTGATCCAATTAGTAAAAATGAATTGCTGGGATTCATTTGGGATATCATAGCTGTGGTGAAAATTTTGCAGCCAGCAGCATTAGCTGTGCCGGAGTAGCACCTGTTGCCCACAGGGGCAGTGGTGTTTCACAAAAGTATGATTTGTGCAATTTGAGGGTATTTTAGGAAAATTCCTGTTGGTTAAGGAAAGTGCTTCGGACAACTTTTTATTTTTCTCCAAAAAATTTTTATTTTTTAAATGATGAGATTATCCCTGATATATCATCATATTCCTGGAAAACTCATCACAAATAATAAATTCCTTAGATTAATACAATGCTATTAGTTTTAATGCAATGTATTTTGCAATCAATTATAATAAGAGCTGATTGATGGTAATAGACTAATAGTACCTGATGAGGGTTTTATTTCACATTGGTGGTCAGAGGCATTCGTTCCATTGATTGAAACTGAATTAATATTTGAAACCCCAGATACTGTTAAATCATCAAGGCCTTCTCCATCTTCAGTAAGCTTCAATTTAGTCTTGAACTTTTCACAAATGGTATCCACCGACTCTGAATTACTTGGATTGACATCCAGGCCTAACCAATCAGCTGACACCTCATCAGCAAACTTTTTGGCAAAATCAACACACTTTTCAGATATCTATCCAAAAAGATATACCAATAATTAGATTACATACTGGCACCTGTCTTTTTCAACCAGTAACATAATAAATAAACCAGAAAAACAGAAAATTAATAGCAAAGATACCTTGGCGAGTTTAGAAACTTCACATGCTTTGCTGATATCATTATAGAGCTTCCCAAATCCATCCAATGATAAACTTAAATCCATTAAAGAAAGCTTATCTGTTAGATCTTCATCCACTCTTCTAACTATTGCACGGGCTTTCTGAGAGAATTGTGCCAGTTTATGGCGTCCCTTTTCAGAGCTTTTTGGCATCTAAAAGCCTGTGAATTAAAAAAATTGAGTATGATTCTAGTTTCTGAAACCAGCAAGAGGGGGTTATGCTTTCAGACTTCAATTATATATGCCATAATTAGTGTGTTTTTATAGGAAAAGAATGCTATCAATGGAAAATTATAGAAAGGTTGCCAAAATTTCATTCCTAACTTCCATATACCTATTTTTGTTTTCAAAATAAAACACAAATACCAAATACGAAAATGGATTGCTCGAATTGCTCTTCAAAGGATAAAAATAGAACCAAATTCCATCAAACTACTAGAACTAAACCAATTAATAAACAGACAAAATAATTATAATTAAAATTAGAAAAGTTCATTTCTTCCTCTCTTTCTACACACTAAAATTTTGTTCCAAATATGCTTTGAAAAAAATCAAAAACAACCTACAAGAGGAAAGAAGTGATCAACCTGAAGAAGAAGCAAGAAAGAGTAGAAAGACAAAAGCAGAGAATAAAACAAGTACCTGAGAAGTACTTCAGAGAGCATGATTAGGAGCTTCTTCTCCTGTTTTAATCGCGTTTATTATTAACGAAATCGTCTTAGAAAAAGTATTCTGGGGTTTTTAGAAAGGCGCTTTTAGCGAAAGTGTACGCACTTGAGTCTTGACTCTCTCTCTTCTCTCTCTCTGCTTAAAGACGGCTTTGCCGAGAATCGTTTGTCGGATTATGATTTGTCAATTTCAATGTCGTATTAATTAATATATGCTCATCTCCAGTTGCAAACTGGAATGTCCAGTACTTTTTCCAGTGATAAGTACATGATGACGTCAAACATCACAAGATTTACGTTATTTTTATTTTAATTAATACAGCCACCCAGGCCTATTTTTTATTTTTTTATTAAAATATATAATCAGTAATTAATTTTTAAACATTATAACGGTAAAATTTGAATTATAAAAAGTAAAAAGTTGACAATATGTGAAACTTTCTAATACCTACAAGGCTACAAGCAGAGGAAAGCGAAGGGTGTGGTTATACCGTAAATTTTTTTAACAAACATAATTGAAATTGAAAATAATAATAAATATTAAATATATATAAAAAAGAATTTTGATTATAATCATGTCAGAGCGCCATTGGGACCGGTCCTGCAGCTGCGCCGCAGCCGGTGCCAAGTACAAGAAAAATTAATTTTTATAAATAATAATCATATATTTTTTAATATTAACACGTTATTTTCATTGGCGGTCACATAAATTTTTTATCAGTAATAAGTTTTTTAAAAATAATAATAATTTTATTAAAAACTATTTATTTTCATTTTTAGTATTAAATTTTAACGCACCATTGTCTGCCATGTCTATTGATAAAATTATTATTTTTCTATTTAGTTTTAAATTTTTAATTTAAGAACCTGTGTATTAAAAAAATTTACGAGTTGTTATAGAAGTCAATGGCGTGTTCATAGATTAGTACTAGCTAGGCTTGTAGGCGTCAATAGCATGTCCGAATCTAAAAATGAATTGGTAGTCGTGACATATTGTTCTCGCAATTGTTATGTAAAAGATTTTTAAAAAATAGTTACACAGTTCGCCGTGAAAAAATTATGAAAAAAAAGAAAATACTAAAGCGGATAGCAGCTGCTACCCTAAAATGCATTTTAGATGACAGTTCGAAAAAGGGAATTGCTTAGGATCATCCCTTAGATTCTATCATCCTCATCATCCTGAAGATTCTATCACGTATTACCCCTCCATCATCCGCATCTCTCTATCATCCTCTCATCCGGCCCATCATCCGCTCCCTCATCTAACCCATCATCCGCGCGCTCATCCAGCCCATCATCCGCTCACGTGATTTTGATACTGTCACGTTTTTTGTGCGCGCAACGATTTTTTAAAATAAGTAGTTAATATTTCCGAACAATTCTTTCTTCTTTCGTTCTCTCTCTCGATCAATTTTGTGTCAATATCAAACCTTCTCTTCTACTTCATGTTTCTATGATTCTTTCTTCTACGATCGCTATCTGTGTTGTTTTCTTCTTCTCCGTCAATGTGAGTCGATCGTGTGATTGAATTTGTTCTCCGATCTATCTTGTTTTCTCTGTCGATCTGAATCAGAATGGCGAATTTAGATATGTAATGACGAATTATTGATGATGCATTTATTGATTCAGTTCATTTAGGTGATGTACTGTTATTCTTTTCGGATTTGAGATTTTGTTTATAAACTTTGATCAGTTATTTCAATTTTCTCGTAATTAGGCTCGTTAATTATAATAATTGAGAATTAATGAATATAACTAGTACGATTATAATATGATGGAGCATAATTGAATATATGCTCTTATTGTTTATCCTATTTGATCCCATTTGTTCAGTTGACTGTTCTAATTAATGAGCTCACTGTTCTATTTTTCTTTCAATGAATACTAATTAGCAACTATGAAAATGATATATTATGTCTAACTGTTCTAGTTAACATCCTACATGATCTGGTTTTCTACTTAACTATAAAAATAATATATTATGTCTAACTGTTCTAAGTTAACATGCCTAGTTCTTCTGGTTTTCTACTTACATGATCTGGTTTTCCACTTAACTATAAAAATGATATATTATGTCTAACTGTTCTAGTTAACATACCTAGTTGTTCTGGTTTGCATCTTACTTGAACACATTACTGTTGTAGTGATTAAGCTACCTGTTTCAGGTTGGATCTGGTTTATATACCTAATAAATGTAGTTAATACATTAATTGTTCTCGTTCTTGAGAATTAATGAATATAACGAGTACGATTATATTATAATACTGCATAATTGATTATCTGCTCTGATTTTTCCTCTTATTTGATCCCATGACTATAGTTTATTGTTTTAGTTAATGACCTCACTGTTCTATTTGTTATAATACTGTTCTTTTATGTTTTTCTGATATCTAATTTGTTTGTAACAGATATTGATTTGAATGAATCTTTCAACCTTAATATAAGTCAACATTCAGGTAATTCTTAATTTTTTTTCTGGTGTTATGATTCTAATTTGTTTGTATATTAATTTGTTTATAGTTTGATTTTGTATTTATTGGTTTGCCACAGATTATGGTTGTATGCAGCCGCTTCAGTTCAATATTTTTTCCCAATCAGATCTGAATCATATAGAACTGTTAGATGAAAATCGTATTGAGGAACCAACTAGTTATGGTAAATCCCTTTTCCACAATAGCTTATTAACTAGAGCAGTGATTTGTTCATGTAAGAAGAAAAATGTAATAAGTTAGTCTATTAAGTAGAACAGTTAGACATAATAGGTTATTGACTAGACCAATGATATTTCATTCTATTAAGTAGAACAGTTAGACATAATAGGTTATTGACTAGAACAGTGATGGTTCAGTCTAATAAGTAGAACAGTTAGACATAATAGGTTATTGACTAGACCAATGATGTTTCATGTACTATGAAAATTGAATGAAGTATCTATATTAACTAGAGCAGTTAGGTTATTTATTAGTCCAGTTAACCATATTAAATAGAACAGTTAGTTTGTATTCCAATAACAATATAAGAATAATTACAATATTGTTTGTTTGACAGATACAATAATTGTGGAGCCACCTTTATTGGATGCACCTATTGTTGAACGCACTGATATTGATTCTTCCACACTTCGTTGCAGTTCAATTTCTCCAATGAACAATTGTATTGATCAAAGTTATTACCTTTATTTTTGTTTTGTTTGTTTTTTTAATTAAAGTTAGTATTGATCCAAGTTAATATTTTTACTGTGATGATTAACTTGTGTTTCTTTTTTTTTTTTTGAAGCAGTAGAAACGAATTGCAGATTTCTAACAAATATGGTGTCTTATGGACAACGAGAATCTGCAGGTAGAAATTTAATTTTTCTAGTTATGATGATATTTAATGTGATATTATTTAGTATGTGTCACTAGAACAGTGAGAAATCTAGGACAGTTATTTTACGAAATAGAACAGTTACATTAGTATGGAGAACTCTTACATTATTAACTAGAACAGTTACTAACTAGAACAGTGCATTAATATCTTACATAACTAACAAGAACAGTTTGATCACTAATCTTTTATGATAATATCTATTATGTTCGTATAACTAAATTTTACTGATTAAGTTTTTAACTTTATGATAATATCTATTATGATAATATCTATTTTTTATTTTGTTTTTAACTTTTCATTTCTAGTCTGATGATTAAGTTGACTTTTTATTTATTTTGTTCTGCCAGCAGTAGAAAGAAATGACAGATATGTAACACAACTTTTATCTTATGGACAAGAACTACCTCCAGGTAAAAAATTGAGTTTTGTTAGTAATGATTATTAGTATTGATCAAAATTAATATTTTTACAGTGATGATTAAAGTTGTGTTCTTTTGTTTTGGAAGAAGTAGAAAGCAATTGCAGATTTGTCACAGAAATGGTGCCTTATGGATAAGGAGAATCTGCAGGTAGAAATTTAATTTTTCTAGTTATGATGATATTGAATGTGATATTATTTAGTATGTGTCACTAGAACATTGAGCAACCTAGGACAGTTACATTACGAAATAGAACAGTTACATTACTATGGAGAACTCTTACATTATTAACTTCAACACTTACATATATTTAGTTCAACAGTGGGTATTTACTAGAACAGTTACAGATATTTACTTTAACAATTACAGATATTAAACAGAAGATAATGTCTGTATCCCAGTAGCAATAAAACAATATTTATTTATTTATTTATTTATTTTGATAGATACAATTATTGTGGAGGAACATATTTTAGAAGAACCTATTGTGCAGTCCACTGACTTGATTAATGAGATGGAAAACTTGTCATATGAATTAGTAGTAAGTGGTGAAGTACAGAGAACATCACATTCAATTTCTGATGAAGAGTCAACAATCCATTATTTTCTGGCTGGAGAGGCAACTATATGTACAGAGAACATCAGGGTCTCCTGTTGCATTTCTTGCACGAGACTCAATACATCTAGTTCGAATTCCATTCGGCCAACGGTTGGAGAAATGTGATCCATATGATCCAGAAGGAGCTGATTACCTGACATGCACGCAATGAATACGCAAGAACCTGCCGAAACAAAGTAGGAGGGGACGGCCGATAATAGAAGTAAAGAGATATGGGAGTCCATACGGTGATCCTTTCGTGGCTGCAGCAGCAGGGCACAAGAAGAAGGGCAAAGCAAATGATTTCTGGTCAAACTTTCGTTTTGCAACTCAGGTTCATCTCTCTGAGCAGCTGGTTATAGTTACTGAGAAGCTATTGAAGAAGCTGATCAAACTCTCTAGAGAGGACAAGCAGATAGTTATGTTCAACAATAGTAATTACCAAATTACTTCTGATGAAGTTGAAGATTTCCTAACTGGAGGCGATCTTTCTTGCAATGTAAGTATTATTCTGTAATTTACTAAATAGAGAACTTAACTTATAAGTATTTTTCCCAAATCTTTTAGTTGAGGTGAATATTGTTGAGTTTGTGAGTTTCAAACGTTATCTATTTAGAGTATTATCATCATACTTCTGTGAATATTCATTATATCTTTGTTGTGCAGATGATGTCAATACTGATGGAGAAAATACACAGGGAAGTTCCATCATCAGACTTGTGGTTGCCACTGACACCAAGAGCGTTCGTAAGTAGAAAATTGATTTTACAAACATCATTTCTTTAGAGTTCAATTATATCATATTACTTTAAAGTTCAATACTATACAATCAGTTTCATCTTATTCTTTTGCAAATTCATAATATATTAGGGGTTGTGTGTCATAAATTGTCCATAATTTAATAGGTGAACCAAACTGCAAAAATCAGAGTAATTTATTTATCAATGTTATGTTTTTTACTATAACAGTTAAACGTATTAACTAGAACAGTTACAGTAAAAGCAGCACATGTGCTTTTACTCTTATTGTATAGAACCACATGGTTCTTTGACTGAGATTGTCAAATTGAGAGTCATTTATCAACTAGAACAGCTACACTTATTAAATAGAACAGTTAGACATATTTGGCCAAACTTATTTACTACAACAGTATTTGCAAAGATTGCCTGTTTATAGTTTCATAATGTAATATTTCTTTATATTACCCTACTATTACAGTAATTTACCTATAACTGTTATGTTATTTATTAAACATTTAGACTTATTAACTAAAACAGTTAGACATGTGAGTCCAAATTCATTGACTACAGCAGTTAAAAGATGTTTCCAACTTCAAAGTGTATTTGCAAACATTGCCTCTTTATAGTTTGATAATAAAATTTTTCTTTATATTACCCTACTAGTATAGAATCAGTTTGATTTTATTGTTATAGAAATTCATAATAAGTGTCGTCTCAGTGATAGGTATCTCTGAATTATCAAAAGGACACAACAACTGTTTTCTGTTTGAAAACAGTTTGGCATTTTCTAATGTTGAGTGGATTGAATTGACAGTAACTTTGTTTGTTGAATATCCCTCCTGTTTTTTAATTTAAAGCATCGAATTGACAATATTTTTTTCTCATTTACAGAACCACATGGTTAATGGTGACTTGATGAATTTACACAACCAAGCTGTTGGCCTTTTTAGCAATTACTTGGCTGGGTGTATGTTCATCGCAACTTTTTCAACTGACGATGAATATCACTGGTGGCTATACATTGTACAACTTCCAGTGGGAGGAAAAATACTGGTGTATACATCGAGGAATGAGGATGATATCAGTGATGACATGATTGCCACTATTCAAAAGGAGGCAGAGAAGATTAGGAGATTTTTATTTTGGCGACACAATGGCACCAAGCGATTTCTCTGCTACAAGGTTGAATTTATGAAAGGCATACCAAGGCATAAATGTTCGCCGGATAGTGGTCTCTATGCACTCAGATACCTCGTCTCCAAAGCTCTTGGCCAAAAATTTGATGCATCTGATCTTCTTGACAATGTAAGTTACTTCAACAATTTTTTTTTCTTTATATCTAATTAGTGTCTTCAATTAATACTAACAAAAGAAGCAACTGTTTTTCATTGAATACTACTTTCAATGAATTCTAGTTATGTATATTACTCACAACAGTAAACATATTACAGTTAACAGCTATGTTAATTAAAGGTCATTATATTTTAAGGTTTCATGCAAATACCAAGTGATATCATTAAAGTTTACTTAAGACAGGAGTGTTTAATGAACAACCAAATGAAACACATTGACAGTCAAAGGACACACATATATAGTCACAAATAAAAATACTTTTATTTGTATCATCCTTGTAAAACTCTTATTTTTTGTTTGGCAGGTTGACATGAAGATTGAAAGATATATTTTGATGCACAATATTTTGGAAGATCCTTACAACCAAATTTCTAGGATGACTTACATGATGAACTGAATTTTTGTTATTTTTGTTTTTTTTTGAGATGTGGAACTTGTAAATAGATAGTAGAATCATTGTTGTGCTTGTAAATTGTTTTGAATGCTTTAACGTCAACATGACAATTATACGAATACTGTAGTATAATTTTCATAGTTAATTGTTCTAATACTTTTGCATTAACTGTTCTAGTTAATTTTCATAGTTGTTCGAATTGTTGTTGTTCTAAGCTTTTTCACAATTTTTCATAGAACAATTGTTGTTTTATTAAACTGTTTCACAATTTCCAATTGTGGTTCTAAACTGTTTCACATAGAAACAGTTAGCATATTAACAACCAAAATTAATAATTTTTTATCACGAAAATTAACTAGTCTGTTATTCTGTTATTCATTCAAGAAAGAATAATTTCATTAGGACAATCAGTATATTTCCAGAAAAAAGAACTACTCGTTCATCATCCAAAAGATATATAAAATGTTGTTTCCTAAAGAGTAGTCATTCACATTTTCTTCCTTCCATCGCTTCTTCTCCTCTCTCCACAAAGCACAATTCTGAATCTACGGTTTCTCCTTCTTCATCGACTCTGTCTTGTTCGTTGAGCAAACCAATGGCCACTAGTCCACCTAATTGGGCGCTGGACGCCAAAACTGCAACAACATGACTGTTGTAGTGAATAAGCTACATGTTCCAGGTTGGATCCGGTTTATATACCTGTTCCATTTTAAGTAGAACAGTTATAAATTTTAATTTTCCAACCTATCATGTAAGAACAAAACTGCAACAACTAGGAAAATTAATTAGAACAGTCAAGACTATTAAGTAGAACACTTACACATTTTAATTATTTTTTTTTACATGATGATTACAATATTATTAACTAGGAACAACTATTCAACAAAATTATTTAGAACAGTCAAGCCTATTAAGTAGAATAGTTACACATTTTAAGTATAACAGGTTCACATTTTATTTTTCAGCATATCATGTAAGAACAAAACTACAACAACTATGCAAATTAAATAGAATAATCAGACTATTAACTAGAATTGTTACACATTTTAAGTAGAAGAGTTACAAATTTTAATTTTCCAACCTATTATGTAAGAATAAAACTGCAACATCTATGCAAATTAAATAGAATAATCAGATTATTAACTAGAACTGTTACACATTTTAATTAGAACAGTTACAAATTTTAATTTTTCAGCTTATCATGTAAGAACAAAACTGCAACAACTAGGAAAATTAATTAGAACAGTCAAGACTATTAAGTAGAACAGTTACACATTTTCATTAATTTTTTTTTTACATGATGTTTACAATACGGGGCTGATAAGGATCACTATTTTTTTTATATGTTTTGACAGATACAATTTCTGTGGAGCCAGTCATTCTGCACGCACCTGTTTACAAAAAAATATGTAATTGTTCTACTTAATGTTACAAACTGTCCTAAAAAAATAACAAACTGTTCTAGTTAATGTTAGTAATAGTTTGTTAAAGTTAGGAAATGTTTTAAAAAAATAACTAACTGTTCTAGTTAATATTACTAGCATTTCTAAAAAAATAAGTAACTATTCTAGTTAACGAAGTGGGGAGGGCGGACGAACGGAAATATAGAGCGAAATCGGGGATGAGTTCCAGGTGATGATTCAAAAAACTTTCCAAAATTGGAAAGCAATTATTAACACGTTTCTCAAAATGAAAAATGCGTCTATGGAGCTGCTCGGGCGGATGATCAGGATGACAAAACAATTGATTTTAGTGGATTATCGTTTTGAGAGGGGATGATAGGATGACCGTTTCCCTTAAATTAGAATGGATGATGCGGATGATGATTCTATTGGAAACACGTTACTTAGAGAGGATGATGGGGATGATGAATCTAGGGGATGAAATCCAGCGTAATTATCATTAATTATCCAGCGCCTCTATTTTTAGAAAACGCGTTATAGAATTTGGAAGTCCAAAGGATGAGAGGCGCTGGGAGGATGAGAGTCAGGGGGCGGGGGAGGGGAGGAAATAGAGATGTATATAACTATTCTAGTTATATATTTAACTAGAATAGTTATGATATTAACTAGAACAATTAGTAATATTAACTAGAACCGTTAGTAATATGTTCTATTTAATGTTACTAATTAACTAGAACAGTTAGTAATATGTTAGTAAATGTTCTAAAAAAATTAACTGTTTTAGTTAATGTTATTAACTGTTATAAAAAAAAACTAACTGTTCTAGTTAATGTTACTAACTGTTCTAGTTATTTTAGAAAAAATAATTGTGTTGTTCTAGTTAACATTAACTAGAACAGTTAAGTGTTCTAACTGTTCTAGTTGAATTAGAGAAGAGGGAAGGGGGGGGGAGGGAGCGAAACAGAGAGGGAGAGAAGGGATGAGTTCACAGTTAGAACAGTTAGTATTCACAGTTTGAACAGTTACTAATTTAATTAGAACAGTTAGTATTCAGAAAAAAAAAATGCATGTCAGAGAAGGGGAGAAGAAGCGAAACAGAGAGAGGGAGGGAATGGATTAAATTACGCGCCAGGGAATGATGGGATGAGAGGCAAAAAAGAAAAACGCGTTAATAACTACCAAGGGAATCATCCCCATCATCCTCATCCCCTCTTTCTTTTTTCGGCCCATCATCCTCATCCCCTCTTTTCTTTTTCGGAATGCAACTAATCTAACTGCTGGGGACGATGGAGATGATGAATCTAGGGGATGATCCTTATCAGCCCCGGTTCAAAAAAGTGTGTGCATAAATTCATAAATTATGTAGTGGATGAATTTTTTATACGGACTAAAATACATATCTTTTTTTTATTATGAATGTCTATTATTGATTAGGACTCAAATTGGATTAAAAAATTAGTTAACGTCATAAGATTCCTTTCAAAATTTTATTAGTTATGTCACTTATAAACAACGGAAATCCTTCAATAACACAAAATCCTCTTAAAAAAATTGTAAAAAATGTGTATCAATGGACGTACGCTTAATTATGCTTCATAGATATCATGATTAGTTCAACTTTTTCCTAATATTTTGGCTTCCTCGGTATCCCTTCTTTATTATTTGTCATTCATCGTTATCTGTTTTTTCCCTTTTTCCTCGTTATCTTATTTTTCCCTTTTTAAAGAATTTAATTAAGTATTTCAATACTTGCTATATCGTCTCTCTACTGGATTCGAAATTTGTAACTGGGATTCTCCAGTTTTCAATCAATGGAGAAGACTAGAAGCATTAAATGTCGTCCGACCATTATCAGCCAGAACTGTACTTCGTTTTATTAATTTGTCCTTTAACCTGTTTCCTGCGATAACCGGAGATTGGAGAATGCTTTGAACAAATAATAAAAGTATTTTAGCAACAATAAAGAAGAGGAAATTCCCTTTCAAAACATTACCAATCGATATGTTCAAGAGATTGTGTACTTATTTATATATTAGTTAATAAAAAAAAGTATTAGCTCACGCATGCATGATAAAGGGTGTCTATTAAATTAATTTAGTTCCAAATAAATTATATTTGCAAATAATTTATTGTTCAAGTTCTATAAGTATAAATCAAAGAAATCGAATAATTCAATCAATTGAATTATAAAACCAAAACAAGTAAACTGAACTTTAATTCAATTTATTCTGTTAAACGGAATTAGTATGCAAAATTTTGTTTATAGACATAACTATATATGTTATCTTGACAAGTTATGTCTTAATGTGATATCATATTACTATGCTAACATTGTGTTAATGAATATTTAGATGTATTTGGTTTGTTCAATTTATTTTGATTTTTTTTTTCATAATTTTTAAGCCAAACCAGAATCAAATAATCGGAGAACCGCACTATTTTATCTAGCTAAATTTGGTCTTGTTAAAATAAAAAATTAACTGAAACCATTTGAACATTCTAATCTGTGGCCAGCGGAATACGTAATTTTCTATTTATATAGACAAGGTTTGCAAATATTTTCACACAATAATCATCTAAATCCAATTATAAATTAGAGATGAGATATGAATCTTCCCATTGTACTCCTCAATCTTTGTTAAAAAAAAAAAAAATTCTCCATTATGGTATTTTTTTTTTGAACAAAAAAATTAAAGTCACGCAAATTCGACCAGAAACTCAATGAAGGGAAAAGAAAAAAAAAAGGAAAAAAAAAAAACTAAATTCCAAAAACTCCAAGCCTAGAGAATTTATGGAGGTAAAAAGGTCTCTTGTTCCATCAAATAATATGTCAACCTTAACACTACTTCAATCTATTTTTGCTTCAAAAAAAAAAAAATCTATTTTTGTGGAAGGTATAAACCTATGCACGTTGTGGCGAGTCACTAATATAAGGGGCCCACATTCTTATTTTCAAGTAGGCCGTTTTTATCTGCTTCTGCTGCCTCGTATAGTACTGTCGTTTTTCCTATCAGTAATATTGTTTATATCACATCCCGTCAGCCACAAAGAATCTAGATTCACGGGACAAGGATCAATTTCTTTCAAAGTGATATTACAACTTTGTTAAATAAAGTAGGAAAGGAAATATGATAATGGAGGCGTGTAGCAGTTGCCTCGCCCTTTTGGAGCTGCAAATGATAAAACTTCGAAAAGTATCTTCATTGTTCTAATTTTAATTATATATTTATATAATTAATGAATGAAAATAGCAAAACATGCATGGGAAGAATGGGAAATGTGAAAGGGAAGCTTTTGTGTTCTCTCTCTATTATTGTTGTTGTTGTTATTATTATTATTATTTAGCTTAAAGAAGAATTCATACCATTTTTTTACTTGCTTGTCTTTTTGCAAAGTCAGTTGAGGGAAATTTCTATATCCTTAGAAATGTGATTGTTTGCAAGTAACATGAGTGATATCCCAGAACATGTCATGTCATTGCTGTGAGATCAGACGTTACGTTTGATTAATTTTTGTGTTTCGAAGTTGTTAAATTGGACTAATTAAATTGGTATTGTCAGTCAAATTTATTATATTATTTATATTTTTTATAATGTATATTTAATAAAGATACAAACGAGACAAAAATCATTCAGTTATCGATTAATAATACAGATGAGAAGTGCCTCGTGCATTTCAATATATATTCTAATTGTTGAAGCTAAATTAGTTGAATAATATACACTGATTCTATAATGGCTTTTTTTTCAGTCGGGCAAGACTGACTTGCCTATTATTCTAATTATGATTATGTCTAATTATTAATTAAAAATATACTTGCGAAATGACGAGACAAGTGATTGTGTGATTTTATCTAATAATAATGTTTAAAAAATTTGAATTGAGTCAATTGACCCATCTTAATAATAAACCAACAATTCGGTCTATGCCTAATTTTATACATGATATATGTTATTTATGAAAAACTTATGTACCTGTACCACTCTACGTCTCTACCGGACTCAACTGAGGTACGACATGGGCGAATCTTAAGAGAGGTAAGAAGTTGTATCATCCCTCCAATATCCTTTGTTGTCTTAGGATCTACCCCAGGAAAGTCTTTTCGGATGAAGGGAAAAGAAAGTAGAGTAAATTTTTTCTGTTCAAATTAGTTTACTTGCTCCATAAATCAATTGTAAATGAAAAGGATGGGAAGACAATGGAAGAGACACACTTAAATTAGAACAAATTTAGAGTAAATTTGTACGCTCCAATTTAGAAGGTAACAAAATTTGGATAACTTTTCTCTCCTCTACTCTCTTTTAATATGTGTTGTGGAGCAGACCTTTAATCTTTTTCATGATGTAATATTATGCATTAAAAGAGCTCTAAATACTCTATAATAAATATATGTCATAAACGACTCAGATAAGTTTACAACACAGCTAAGTATAATATTTCATGATTTATAGGTGAATTCATTTATTTTTTTGGTAAACACACAAAGAATTACATAGGCCCATTGGGCCGGTATAATGTGGTGACCCCGTATCTTCATCCAGCCCATACTAGAAAAGATTAGATCGCCGAGGCAGCTAGAGACTTCCTTCGACTTACACGTGGCAACTTCAGCGGGTCCTCCGTGGATTGTGTTTACGCCTAGCTGAAACATGAAAACCTTTCCTCCAGTGTAAAACACTCGCAGTTTAAATCGTCCGATCTAAATCAGACAGTCAAAATGAGTCACAACCTTCTCAAGTTCTTTTAAAACGGAGAGCATAAGAATTTATTCTATCCTATCGGACCACTCCCGCTCTCGCACCTACTGTAGCAGTAGCACCCACCTAGAGAAGAACAGAACCCTCCAGGCCTCGACAGAAAAGGAAAACAATTAATAAAAGCAAAAAAGCAAAATGGCCACGCGTCACGTGCTCCATCCTCTCTGCCATTCCCATCCCCATCGCTCCTCTCTAGTCAAAGCTCTCTCTCGTCTCCAGTTCATTTCCAGAACCCTCAACCCATCCCAAACCCAGACCCTCAAAACCCGAACTCGATTAGTCACCTCCGCCACTTCATCAATGGCGTCTTCGTCGAAGAAGGTGCTCGTCCCGATCGCCGACGGGACGGAGCCGATCGAGGCCGTGGTCACCATCGACGTGCTCCGCCGCGCCGGAGCTGATGTCACCGTCGCCTCTGTTGGAAAGGAGAAACAAGTGGAGGCGTCGTGGGGTGTCAAGCTCGTTGCTGATGCTCTTATAACTGATTGCGCTGGATCGACCTTTGATCTCATCTCTCTTCCTGTATGTTTATCGAAGCAGCTCAGTCTTTGAGTTTTGTATCGTGTTTGATTGTAATTTAATCTCGTTTTGTGTTAATGTATGTATGACTTGTATGTTGATTAGTTTGTTAATTGTACTTTTATTAATTTAGGGAGGGATTCCTGGTGCGCCTAATTTGAGGGATTGTTTAGAACTACAGAACTTGGTGAAGAACCACGCCTCTAATGGTGGTCTCTATGCTGCAATATGCGCCGCTCCTTCTGTGGCTTTGGCTTCCTGGGGCTTACTCAATGGCTTAAAGGCAAGTTTGATATCATTGACTAGTTAATATAAACATGTTGATGTATTAGCAAATGAAACCAAAGCTATTCATATTTGAATTAATAAACATGTTGATGTTCGTCTGTAGGCACCATATGGTTGTTTTTTGGTACAATGTATTTCATTAAATGCTGCATAAGTAAAAATATAACCAAAATTAGGCATGACATATGCTTAAAGTCGATGATGATTACGATTCCATACTTTGCATAAACATTTTTATCAGCATGTTTACTAAATTGATTGAGTTATTAAAAAAAAAAAAGACAGATGTACATACTCTTGTTTCGGTGACTTCTCCTCCATTTTGGCAATTGGGTGCTATTTTAGACCAATTTTTGCAAATGTGTAATATGTCAGGTGTTATTTGCAAATAATGTAACAAATATTGTTACAAATCCTTTCCAGTGGTTGCGCGAGGCTTACTGGTGGTGTGCAGTATTATATTGATTTATTATTTTTTTTAAAAAAAAAAATATGTTACAGTGTGCTAGCTGTTTTGAGACTCGAAACTCATCTTTGTCTGTAACAGGCAACATGTTACCCTAGCTTTATGGACAAGTTCCCCCCTGAGGTGAATAAAGTGGAAGATAGGGTAGTGGTCGATGGAAGAGTTATCACTAGCCGGGGCCCAGGTACTACCATGGAATATGCTGTGGCCTTGGTTGAACAATTGTATGGAAAGCAAAAGGCAGAAGAGGTTACCGGGCCTATGGTATGCTTCCCTTCTTTCTTTTTGAAGATTTTTTAAGTTCTCTTTGCAATGGCATCAAAATTATAAATACAATTGCGTGGGTGTCTGACTTTGCACGTTTAATTTTTGTTGGACACGGGACGCCTCTGATAATCTGTGCGATGGATCTTTAGTATGTTTGTGGCACGTTTTTTACATATATTGTGGTGTCGGGTTTTATTGTGGAAACAAACAACTCATTCCATAAATTCCCTTTTAATTGGCAGCTATATTATTTTTCCCTAAAAATTTGCCACCCCTTTCCATCTAAGCCCACCGCAACCACAAGGGAATCATTCCAAGGCTGAAGATTTACCAAGGTCCGATCCTCGATTAGTTACTATTAAGAACAACGGACGTTCCTTATTTTAAATATATATTTTGTTTTTTTCATGTGTCTTTAGATGAATTGGAGCTCACAATATCTTTTTTTTAATTAGATAAATTATCACGATATAATTTAAAATAATAACTACAAGCGATTTTTTTGAGTATTACTATAACAATAGGAAAATGGAATTATAACATATTTAATATCAACTGTACATATAAATAAGAATAATGGGTACGAATTTCTATAATGCATTATGTACTTATAAAATGAACACGAACAATATATCAATCACAAAATAAATTAAATTATAAAATGATTCTTATGGGAAAAATTTACTAAAAATTTAGTACGAACTCATATATCAAGCGAAGCTCGATCTCTTACCCTAGTTGCAAATAAAGAATGGTATATACCCCATTAAGCAGGGAGACAATCGCATTTTTGCCTTTTTTGTGTTTGGGCATCAGGATATCAGTTGTCTTCTTTTGTATATACACTCTTCTTTTTACCTGTATTTCAGGATGTGCAGTAAATTTTCTATCTTAGATTGGTAAAGACAATTTAGCTTAGCGATGCTATCTTAATGTCTCGTTTTTGTCCTAATCATAGCTTTTACCTATGATTAATTATAATACAAACAATTTCATAGTTTGCATTGGTGCTGTGGCACATTGGGCTTAGCTCAGGTTGTTCATGAAGAGGATAAAATGAACTCAGAACATTAGTAATTGATATTACTATATTGATGTGCATTCTTTCTTCGTAAAAGGGGAACAAGATGAAACCTTGGTTTATTGATTATTAAATGATTTTGTGATATCTTTGTGGCCTGTCGGAACATAAAGTTAATAAATCGCCTGATCTTAAAATCTTAACTAGTGTTTTGTGGGTTCATTATTTTGGCTTTTAACTCCAGCTTTTGCAGTCAATTTTTGTCCGATACCCAGTCTCTCATTCTACTGAAGATTTTGCTACTCTATTTGTGACACTTTTTTCCGAAAGGGTTCTTCCATATGTGAAATTCTTTTTAATTGTCTACTGATGTATGATTTAGGTGATGCGCCAGCAACATGGTGTTGAATTTTCAATGAAAGATCTCAACTCAGTTGAATGGAAATCTAATGGAATACCTCAGGTCAGTACTAAGATGTCCATGCTGACCTCTTTTCAGCTGTTTCAGATATCAGACATTAAAAAGGCCGAGTTGCCATTTTTATTACTACTATTGTCCTTTCGTTCTTGGATTGTTTTGGATTTGTAATGTCTTATGTATAAATACTATGCTAAAAAGCTATAGGGTTAACGAGCAGGGTTCCAATGCCAACATTTTGATTGCCCCCAAATGCCAACATTTCATTAATTAGTTACTTTTTTAAAATTTAAAATTGCAACGTCAAATCCAAACCGTTCATCTTATTTAATTTTACGACCGATGCGTTTTTATATAAGTTTTGTAAATTTTAGAGTTTATTTGATACTCCATCAAGTGGTAGAAAAATAAACGAACCTTATTAATTATGATAGATTCATTCTAATACGTTCATGTTTTAGCCTTTGATGGAATATCAAATAAATTCTAAAATTTACAAAACTTATATGAAAATGCATCGGTCGTTAAATTAAATAAGATGAACGGTTTGGATTTGACGTTGCTATTTCAAATTTTAAAAAAGTAACTAAATAGTAGAATGTTGGCATTGGAACCCTCCTCATAGGGGAAAATGCAAAGCAGTTAAACCATTCGGTACCTAACATGTATTGAGATCAAATATTCACTGATCAGTACAATAAATATTTATGCAGAGCAACAGTGGTATAAATGTATATAGATGTTAAACAAGCTATTAGCACATAGCAGTAAAACTATATTTTATGTGACTGTTTGGTATGTACTCCAAGTCTCCAACTAATGATTTTTCATCAGTATAATAAATTGTCACCATTTTGTGAGTGGTGACATGGCTCTTTTTTCTCATCTTCTTTTGTACAGTTGTATTTAAGCTGATTTTTTTCCATTCATTTTGTTTTACTTTTTGTCCTTTTATACATTTTTTTTATGCAGGTTCTTGTACCAATTGCTAACGGCACAGAGGAAATGGAGGCTCTATTCATTATAGATGTATTACGCAGAGCCAAAGCTAATGTTATTGTGGCCTCAGTTGAAAATACCTTAGAAATAGTGGCCTCGAGAAAAGTTAAAATTGTAGCTGATGTTCTCTTGGACGAAGCCCTCAATCTTGAATTTGATTTTATAGTTCTTCCAGTAAGTTCAACACCTCAGAACTAGATGTTCAATTTAACAGGGACATTTGCATAGAGGGACCTCTATTCTTTAGTTGTTGTTGTATTTGCATACAGGTACCTAATTTATTAGAAAATGACCAAGGAATTGATTGTTATCATTGTATGCCAGCGATTCATCTATTTCATGTAAAAGGGCTTTGGTGCAATACAGCAATAAAAATGACTTCCACCAAAGTTGGACGTCATGTTCTTTCTAGGGTGTACTTGTCAACTCTAATATCAGAAGAGCCTGTACTTATATGAGATTGGTGTTCACAAGTAATGAAAAGTAGAAAAGCAAGCATTGAAAAAAGAGAGGGGGATCTTTTTATTGTAATCGATTCTCTGTCATAAGCTGCAGGGGCAGGGCCTATGTTGCAGATGCTAAAGTTATCTAAATTCTGATTTTGACATTTACTTGTACGAAATCCTAATTCAAACATTGGCTTTCCATCAAGGGTGGGCTTGGAGGTGCAGAAGCTTATGCAAATTCAGAGAAGCTTATAAGTTTACTAAAGAAACAAGCTGAGTCAAACAAACTGTATGGTGCCATATGTGCTTCTCCGGCTATAGCACTCGAGCCTCATGGCCTTCTCAAGGTATTTCTCTTATAATTATCGCTATAACTTGTATTAATCTTCTCTAAGGCACGAATTCTACTAGTGGCCCATGTATTATACATGCAATTTGTATGACATGCATGATTGATGTTTGCAGTACTTGATTTTGGTAGCTTGCCAGTACAGGTGGTAGAGATTGTAAGTACTGTACCAGGCATCATACCGCTCAAACCAGTATGTGTTTGGTAGTCCAGAACAGTAAAATTACAAGATTGTTCAGGCTTTGTTTTGTATTTTCTTTTCCTTTTATTTTTTACTCTTCATCCTTTGCTGCAAATTTGGTATTTAGGCTTCAATAAAAGTCATTATTCATTCTTGCACATAGAATAAACAAAATTAAGATTAAGTAGAACAGAAAATTTCTGGTATCAGTCTCTTATGTTCATGCAATATACTAAACTCATGATGATTTTTCCATAAGTGCACAAAAACAATGAAACAAATAGGTCAAAAGTTCCAAAGTAAATAAATTAAATGCTAGGTTGTAATTCCTTTAGCTTATATGACAAAACTGTTGCATCCTTGGCCACTCACTGGACCACGCCACTGATACAATGCTTGTCAAACTAATCTGGTAATATGTATTAAGAGTTGCCCCTTGGCTAAGATAAATAGTACATAAGATTAAATTTGGAATAAACATCAATTCTCACTTTAAATGTAGAGCAAGAAGGCTACATGCTATCCTGCCATGATCGAAAAATTATCTGACAAGTCCGAGAGTAACAATCGAGTGGTGGTAGATGGAAACCTGATCACAAGTCAAGGCCCTGGTACCTCCATGGAGTTTGCCCTGTCTATAGTGGAGAAATTCTTAGGCCGTAAGAAGGCACTGGAATTGGCCAAGACTATGGTTTTTGTTTAAGAGATCTTGCTCCTTGGGATGTATGTAATGACTAATGAGGTTTAAGTAGAGGATGCTGATACATTCCAATCTCATGAGGTTTAGTTTTGTTGGAGGTTTCTTTTTTATGCTTATATTGTGTGCGCCTTCGTGTTGTATAAAGATGCAAACGTGAAAAAGGATTTTCGGGACACATGTAAAATTAATTAGAACTCAAAATATATAAAAATGTACCGGTAGATCTGTAGAGTAATTCTGTGTTTTCTAAAAATAATTTTTTTTGGATACACTAGACAGAGGCTATCTAGTCAAAGACAGAAAAAAAAAAAAAACGAAAACCAGAAAGCAAGAGGAAGCAAAGGAACAACAGCAAAAAGAAAAACAGAGCTCCAGTAGCAGCAATTAGCAATTGCGGAAGAAAAGTGTAGATGCAGTCACAATCTAGTCGTGTAACGCACCTAAATTCCTGGCTTGGTCCCTGAAGATTCTGTTATTACGCTCAAGCCAAATTGCCCACAAACAAGTAGCAATCAAAGTGTTGTCAAAATTCCTCAGGGACGCATCAACGAACAGTGCACACAGGGTTGCTCTACTGGAAAAAGAAGTGCCAGGATACTTCTGGAAACTGGTCCATAATTGTGTCGAAAAAAAACAATTGAAGAACAGGTGTTCTTGGGTCTCCAGAACTTGCTGCTGGCACAAAACGCATCCAACCTGGAATTGTATTTTCCTTTTCTGAAGCTGATCCTGAGTTAACAACCTGCTGCCATGTGCCAGTAAGAGCAGGAATAACCTCATTGAAGGTGGTATCTTGAAATACCACAACTTAGCAAGAGGAAAAGCAACTTTCCCTGCTGTCACTAGCTTGTTGTAAACTGAGGAAGCTGAATACAGCCCATTTGAATTCCACTTCCAAAGCAATTTATCAGGCGCATCATTGAGGTTGAGTTGCATTGCTGCATCAAGCCAAAGAGATTGGCTCTGAGTTAAGAGGAGCTGGCATTAGGCTGTACCACTGTTGAATCGCTTTGTTCAAGACGACAAACGTACTAGGAGGAAGGGGCTTATCATAACCAAAGTAGAGAATCGGGCTACCCCCAAATTGCTATACCAAAAAAAGGTGGTAGCTCCACTGCCAACCGTTGAAACAGTTGAAAGCTGGAAAATATATTTGAAGGATAGCAAATCCTTCCAAAAAAAAAAAAGAACCAGTTTGATTCCAGTCCAAAGCGTACTATAACTACGGTTGGGAAAAATTACAGCAGTTGTTTGGTATTTACATGTTTTGACGAGGTTATTAGCATTTGCCCAGTCCAAAGCGTACTATAACTAATGGGGCTTATCGAGCACATGAGTTTTTTTTTTAATTAATTTTTTATTTTGTTTTTATAATTTATTTAATTATAATTAAATTATCTATATATTTTAGTTTGTATAATTCAATTTTATTTATTTGCCACAGATAAAAAAAAATTGTCTAAATTTGTAGATGGTTGTAAAAATAATAAGCTAATTTGCGTTGAAAATATATCTTGTAGATTAGAGTAGTATATTGTTAATATGATTTTAATTGGTTTAAAATAATAGTAATTACGCATATAATGTTCAAATAATACATATTTTGAGCATCATTTGAGCATTTCAAACGATTCTACATCAATTCTAAGTCATTTGAGCATAATAATCAATATTTAAGCTCTCTCTATACTATCTAGAAAATGATTCAGATCTTATATAATAAAATACATATAATATGACAATATAATATGCAAATAATTCATATTCTGAATATCATTTGAGCATTTCCACCTTTTCTGAATTCATTCAAAGTCATTTTATCACAATAATCTATATTTAAACCCTCTATACGGTCTAGAATATGATTCAGATCTTATATAATAAAATACAATTCAGATTATACATGGAGATTACGTATATTAAGTGCAAATAATGCAATTCTGAGTATTCTTAGAGCATTTCAATCGTTTCTGGATTCACTCTAAGTCAATTTATCACAATAATCTAAAATTAAACTACTTATACTGTTCAGAATAAGATTCATGTGTCATTTATTCAAAAAGATTGAATTATACAAGGTAATTTCGCATATAAAGTGCAAATAATGCATTTCTGAGTATCATTTTAGTATTACAATCGTTTCTGGATTTATTCTAAGTCATTTCATCCCAATAATCTATATTTAAACTCTTTATACACTCTAGAATATGATTCATATGTTATTTATTCAAAAAGATTGCATTATACATGGTAATTTCACATATAAAGTGCAAATAATGCAATTCTGAGTATCATTTAAGCATTTGAATCGTTTCTGGATTCATTCTAAGTCATTTCATCACAACAATCTCCATTCAAACACTATATACTGTCTAGAATATGATTCAAATTTGATTTATTCAAAAAAGAATGAATTATACATGGAAATTACGCATATAAAGCTCAAATAATGCAATTCTGAGTATCATTAGAGAATTTTAATCATTTCTGGATTCATTCTAAGTCATTTCATCACAATAATCTATATTTAAACTCTTTATACTATCTATAATATGATTCATATGTTATTTATTCAAAAAATTAGATTATACATGGTAATTACGCATATAAAGTGCAAATAATGCAATTCTGAATATCATTAGAGCATTTTAATCTTTTCTGGATTCATTCTAAGTCATTTCATCATAATAATTTAAATTTAAACACTTTATACTGTCTAGAATATGATTCATATGTTATTTATTCAAAAAATAATGAATTATACATAAAAATTATGCATATAAAGTGCAAATAATGCAATTCTGAGTATCGTTAGAGCATTTTAATTGTTTGTGGATTCATTCTAAGTCATTTCATCACTACAATCTATATTTAAACTTCTTATGCTGTCTAGAATAAGATTCATATCTCATTTGTTTAAAAAGATTGGATTATACATGTTAATTACGCACATAAAGTGCAAATAATGCAATTCTGAGTATCATTTGAGCATTTCAATCGTTTCTAGATTCATTCTAAGTCATTTTATCACTAAAATCTACATTTAAACTCCTTATGCTGTCTAGAATAAGATTCATATCTCATTTCTTCAAAAAGATTGGATTATACAGGAAAATTACGCAAATAAAGTGCAGATAAGGCAATTCTGAGTATCATTTGAGCATTTAAATCGTTTCTGGATTCATTATAAGTCATTTTATCACAATAATCTACATTTAAACACTTTATTCTGTTTAGAATAAGATTCATTTGTCATTTATTCAAAAAGATTGGATTATACAAGCTAATTACGCATATAAAGTGCAAATAATGCAATTCTGAGTATCATTTGAGCATTTCAATCGTTTCAGGATTCATTCTAAGTCATTTCATCACAACAATCTACATTTAAACACATTATACTGTCTAAAATAATATTTATGTGTCATTTATTCAAAATAATTGGATTATACAAGGTAATTGCGCATATAAATTGCAAATAATGCAATTCAGAGCATCATTTGAGAATTTCGATCGTTTCTGGATTAATTCTAAGTAATTCCATCACAATAATCTATATTTAAACACTTTATACTATCTTGAATAAGATTAATGTGTCATTTATTCTAAAAGATTGGATTATACAAGGTAATTACACATATAAACTGCAAATAATGCAAATCTGAGTATTATTTGAGCATTTCAATCATTTCTGGATTCATTCTAAGTCATTTCGACACAATAATCTACATTTAAACACATTATACTATATAGAATAATATTCATGAGTCATTTATTCAAAAAGATTGCATTATACAAGGTAATTACGCATATAAAGTGCAAATAATGCAATTCTTAGTGTCATTTGAGCATTCTAAATCGCTTCTGCATTCGTTCTATGTAATTTCATCACAATAATCTACATTTAAACACTTTATACTGTCTAGAATAAGATTGATGTGTCATTTATTCCAAAATATTGGATTATACAAAGTAATTACGCATATAAATTGCCTATAACGCAATTCTTAGTATCATTTGAGCATTTTAATTGTTTCTGGATTCATTCTAAGTCATTTGATCACTATAATCTACATTTATACACTTTATTCTGTCTAGAATAAAATTCATGTGTGATTTATCCAGCAAGATTAGATTATACAACGTAATTACGCATATAAAGTGCAAATAATACAATTCTGAGTATCATTTGAGCATTTTAATCGTTTCTGGATTCATTCTAAGTCATTTGATCACAATAATCTACATTTAAACACTTTATTCTGTCTAGAATAAGATTCATGTGTCATTTAACCAAAATGATTGGATTATACAAGGTAATTATGAATATAAAGTGCAAATAATGCAATTTTGAGTATCATTTGAGAATTTCGATCATTTCTGGATTCATTCTAAGTCATTTCATCACAATAATCTACATTTAAACACTTTATACTGTTTAAAATAAGATTCATGTGTCATTTATTCAAAAATATTGCATTATACAAGCTAATTACTCATATAAAGTGCAAATAATGCAATTCTTAGTATCATTTGAGCTTTTTAAATCGTTTCTGCATTCATTCTATGTAATTTCATCACAATAATCTATATTTAGACACTTTACACTGTCTAGAATAAGATTGATGTGTCATTTATTCTAAAATATTGGATTATACAAGGTAATTACGCATATAAATTACCAATAATGCAATTCTGAGTATCATTTGAGCATTTTAATTGTTTCTGGATTCATTCTAAGTCATTTGATCACAATAATCTACATTTAAACACTTTATTCTGTCTAGAATAAGATTCGTGTGTCATTTATACAAAAAAGTTAGATTATACAAGGTAATTACGCATATAAAGTGCAAATAATACAATTCTGAGTATCATTTGAGCATTTTAATTGTTTCTAGATTCATTGTAAGTCCTTTGATCACAATAATCTACATTTAAACACTTTATACTGTCTAGAATAAGATTCATGTGTCATTTATCCAAAAAGATTGGATTATACAAGGTAATTACGAATATAAAGTGCAAATAATGCAATTTTGAGTATCATTTGAGAATTTCGATCGTTTCTGGATTAATTCTAAGTCATTTCATCACAATAATCTACATTTAAATACTTTATACTGTTTAGAATAAGATGCATGTGTCATTTATTCAAAAAGATTGGATTATACAAGCTAATTACGCATATAAAGTGCAAATAATGCAATTCTGAGTATCATTTAAGCATTTCAATCGTTTCTGGATTCATTCTAATTAATTGCATCACAATAATCAACATTTAAACACACTATACTGTCTACAATATGATTCATGAGCCATTTATTCGAACAGATTGGATTATGAAAGGTAAGTACGCATAAAAAGTACAAATAATGCAATTCTGAGTATCATATGAGCATTTCAATCTTATCTGGATTCATTCTAAGTCATTTCATCACAATAATCTACATTTAAACACATTATACAGTCTAGAATAAGATTAATGTGTAATTTATTCTAAAAGATTGGATTATACAAGGTAATTACGCATATAAAATGTAAATAATGCAATTCTGAGTATAATTTGAGCATATCAATCGTTTCTGGATTCATTCTAAGTCATTTCATCAAAATAATCTACATTTAAACACATTATACTGTCTAGAATAAGTTTCATGTGTCATTTATTCAAAGAGATTTGATTATAATTGGCAATTACGCATATAAAGTGCAAATAATGCAATTCTGAGTATAATGTGAGAATTTCAATAATTTCTGGATTCATTCTAAGTCATTTCATCACAATAATCTACATTTAAACACATTATACTGTCTAGAATAAGATTAATGTGTCATTTATTTTAAAAGATTGGATTATACAAGGTAATTACGCATATAAAGTTCAAATAATGCAATTCTGAGTATAATTTGAGCATATCAACCATTTCTGGATTCATTCTAAATCATTTCATCAGAATAATCTACATTTAAACACATTATACTGTCTAGAATAAGTTTCATGTGTCATTTATTCAAAAAGATTGGATTATAATTGGCAATTACGCATATAAAGTGCAAATAATGCAATTCTGAGTATAATGTGAGCATTTCAATAATTTATGGATCCATTCTAAGTCATTTCATCACAATAATCTACATTTAAATACTTCATATTGTTCAGAATAAGATTCATGTGTCATTTAGTCAAAAAGATTGGATTATACAAGGTAATTACGCATATAAAGTGCAAATAATGCAATTCTGAGTATAATTTGAGCGTTTCGATCGTTTCTGGATTCATTCTAAATTATTTCATCACAATAATCTACATTGCAACACGTTATACTGTCTAGAATAAGTTTCATGTGTCATTTATTTGAAAAGATTGGATTATAATTGGCAATTACGCATATAAAGTGCAAATAATGTAATTCTGAATATAATGTGAGCATTTCAATAATTTCTGGATTCATTCTAAGTCAGTTCATGACAATAATCTACATTTAAACACATTATACTGTCTAGAATAAGATTAATGTGTCATTTATTTTAAAAGATTGGATTATACAAGGTGATTACGCATATAAAGTGCAAATAATGCAATTCTGAGTATTATTTGAGCATTTCGATCGTTTCTGGATTCATTCTAAGTTATTTCATCACAATAATCTACATTGAAATACGTTATACTGTCTAGAAAAAGATTCATGTGTCATTTATTCAAAATAATTGGATTATATAAGGCAAGTACGCATATAAAGTGCAAGTAATGCAATTGAGAGTATAATTTGAGAATTTCGATCGTCTCTGGATTAATTCTAAATAATTCCATCACAATAATCTACATATATACACTTTATACTGTCTAGAATAAGATTCATGTGTCATTCATTCAAAAAGATTAGATTATACAAGCTAATTACGCTTAAAAATTTCAAATAATGCAATTCTGAGTATCATTTGAGAATTTCGATTGTTTCTGGGTTCATTATAAGTAATTCTAACACAGTAATATACATTTAAATACTTTAGATGGTCTAGAATAAGATTCAAGTGTTATTTATTCAAAAAGATTGGATTATACATGGTAATTACGCATATAAAGTGCAAATAATGCAATGCTTAGTATTATTTGATCATTTCAATCGTTTTTTGATTCATTCTAAGTCATTTCATCCAAATAATCTATATATAAATACTTTATACTGTCTAGAATAATATTCATTTGTCATTTATACAAAAAGATTGGATTATACAAGGCAATTACGCATATAAAGTGCAAATAATGAAATTCTGAGCCATTTAGGCATTTCAATAGTTTCGGGATTCATTCTAAGTCATTTTATCACAATAATCTACATTTAAACACTTTATACTGCATAGAATAAGATTCATATGTCATTTATTAAAAAAGATTTGATTATACAAGCTAATTATGCATATAAAGTGCAAATAATGCAATTCTGAATATCTTTTAAACATTTAAATCGTTCCTTAATTCATTCTAAGTCATTTCAACACAATAATCCACATTTAAACACTTTATACTGCTTAGAATAAGATTCATTTGTCATTTATTCAAAAATATTTGATTATACAAGGTAATTACGCAAATAAAGTGCAAAAAATGCAATTCTGAGTATCATTTGAGCATTTCAATCGTTTCAGGATTCATTCTAGGTCATTTCATCACAATAATCTACATTTAAACACTTTGTGCTGATGAGAATAATATTCATGTGTCATTTATTCAAAAAGATTGGATTATACTAGCTAATTACGCATATAAAGTGCAAATAATGCAATTCTGAGTATTATCTGAGCATTTCAATCGTTTCTGGATTCATTCTAAGTCATTTTCATCACAGTAATCTACATTTAAACACATTATACTGTCTAGAATAAGACTCATGTGTCATTTATTCAAATAGATTGGATTATTTAACGTAATTACGCATACAAAATACAAATAATGCAATTCTGAGTATCATTTGTGCATTTCAATCGTTTTGGATTCATTCTAAGTCATTTCATCACAATAATCTACATTTAAATACTTCATATTGTTCAGAATAAGATTCATGTGTCATTTAGTCAAAAAGATTGGATTATACAAGCTAATTACGCATATAAAGTGCAAATAATGCAATTCTGAGTATCATTTGAGCATTTTAATCGTTTCTGGATTCATTCTATGTCATTCCATCATAAAAATCTGCATTTAAACAAATTATACTGTCTATTATAAGATTCATGTGTCATTTATTCAAAAAGATTGGATTGTACAAGGTAATTACTCATATAAATTTTAAATAATGCACTTCTGAGTATAATTTGAGCATTTCAATCGTTTCTGGTTTAATTCTAAGTAATTCCGTCACAATAATCTACATTTAAACACTTTATACTGTCTTGAATAAGATTCATGTGTCATTTATTCAAAAATATTGGATAATACAAGGCAATTCCGCATATAAAGTGGAAATAATGCAATTCTGAGTATCATTTGAGCATTTCAATCCTTTCAGGATTCATTCTAAGTCATTTCATCACAATAATCAACATTTAAAGACTTTATACTGTTCAGAATAAGATTCATTTGTCATTTATTCAAAAAAATTGGATTATACAAGGCAATTACGCATATAAAGTGCAAATAATGCAATTCTGAGTATCATATGAGAATTTCAATCGTTTCTGGATTAATTCTAAGTTATTTCGTCACAATAATCTACATTTAAACCCTTTATACTGTCTGGAATAAGATTCATGTGTCATTTATTCAAAACGATTGGATTATACATGGCAATTACGCATAGTTTGCAAATAATGCAATTCTGAGTATCATTTGAGCATTTCAATCGTTTCTAGATCAATTCTAAGTTATTTCATAACAATAATCTACATTTATACACATTATACTGTCTAGAATAAGATTCATGTTTTATTTATCCAAAAAGATTGAATTATAAATGGCAATTACGCATATAAAGTATAAATAATACAATTCTGAGTATAATTTGAGATGATAGATCGTTTCTGGATTAATTCTTAGTAATTCCATCACAAAAATCTATATTTAAACAATTTATACTGTCTATTATAAGATTCATTTGTCATTTATTCAAAAAGTTTGGATTATACAAGGTAATTACGCATATAAAATGCAAATAATGCAATTCTGAGTATCATATGAGAATTTCAATCGTTTCTGGATTAATTCTAAGTCATTTCATCATAATAATGTACATTTAAACACATTATAATGTCTAGAATAAGATTCATGTGTCATTTATTCAAAAAGATTGGATTATACAAGGCAATTACGCATATAAATTGCAAATAATGCAATTCTGAGTATCATTCGAGCATTTCAATCGTTTTAGGATTCTTTCTAAGTTATTTCATCACAATAATCTACATTTAAACACTTTATTCATAATATGATTCAAGTGTCATTTATTCAAAAAGATTGTATCGTACAAGCTAGTTACGCATATAAATTGTAAATAATACAATTCTGAGTATAATTTGAGCATTTCAATCATTTCTGGATTCATTCTAAGTCATTTCACCACAATAATCTATATTTAAACACATTGTACTGTCTAGAATAATATCTATGTGACATTTATTCAAAAAGATTGCATTATACAAGGTATTTACGCATATAAAGTGCAAATAATGTAATTCTGAGTATCACTTGAGCATTTCAATCGTTTCTGGAAGTATTCTAAGTCATTTCATCACAATAATCTACATTTAAACACATTATACTGACTAGCATAAGATTCATGAGTCATTTCTTCAAAAAGATTGGATTATACAATTTAATTACGCATATAAATTGCAAATAATGCAATTCTGAGTATAATTTGAGCATTTCAATCGTTTCAGGATTTATTCTCAGTCATTTCATCACAGTAATCGACATTTAAACACTTTATACTGTTCAGAATAAGATTCATGTGTCATTTATTCAAAAAGATTTTATTATACAAGGCAATTACGCATATAAAGTGCAAATAATTCAATTCTGAGTATTATTTGAGCATTTCAATAGTTTCTGGATTCATTCTAAGTTTTCTCATCACAATAATATGCATTTAAAAACATTATACTGTCCAGAATAAGATTCTTGTGTCATTTATTCAAAAAGATTGCATTATATAAGGCAATTACGCATATAAAGTGCAAATAATACAATTCTGAGTTATCATTGGAGCATTTCAATCATTTCAGGATTCATTCTAAGTCATTTCATCACAATAATCTACATTTAAACACTTTATATTGTTCAGAATAAGATTCATGTGTCATTTATTCAAAAAGATTGGATTATACAAGGTAATTTCGCATATAAAGTGCAAATAATGCATTTCTGAGTATCATTTTAGCATTTCAATCGTTTCTGGATTCATTCTAAGTTATTTCATCACAATAATCTACATTTAAACACATTATACTCTCTAGAATAAGATTCATGAGTCATTTATTCAAAAAGACTGGATTATACAAGTTAATTACGCATATAAAATGCAAATAATGCAATGGTGAGTATCATTTGAGCATTTCAATAGTTTCTGGATTCATTCTAAGACATTTCATCTCAATAATCTACATTTAAATACATTATACTGTCTAGAATAAGATTCATGTGTCATTTATTCAAAAAGATTGGATTATACAAGCTATTTATGCATATAAAGTGCAAATAATTCAATTCTAAGTATGATTTGAGCATTTCAATCGTTTCTGGATTCATTCTAAGTTTTTTCATCACAATAATATGCATTTAAACACATTATACTGTCAAGAATAAGATTCACGTGTCATTTATTCAAAAAGATTGCATTATACAAGGCAATTACGTATATAAAGTGCAAATAATGCAATTTAGATTATCATTTGAGCATTTCAATCGTTTCTGGATTCATTATAGGTCATTTCATCACAATAATCTACATTTAAACACTTTATACTGCTTAGAATCAGATTCATGTGTCATTTATTCAAAAAGATTGGATTATAAAAGCCAATTACGCATAGAAAGTGAAAATAATGTAATTCTGAGTATTATTTGAGCATTTCAATTGTTTCTTGATTCATTCTTAGTCATTTCATCACAATACTCTACATTTAAGCACATTATACTGTCTAGAATAAGATTCATGTGTCATTTATTCAAAAAGATTGCATTATACAACGAAATTACACATATAATGTGCAAATAATGCAATTCAGATTATCATTTGAGCATTTCAATCGTTTCTGGATTCATTCTAGGTCATTTCATCACAATAATCTACATTTAAACACTTTATACTGCTTAGAATCAGATTCATGTGTCATTTATTCAAAAAGATTGGATTATAAAAGCCAATTACGCATATAAAGTGCAAATAATACAATTCTGAGTATCATTGGAGCATTTCAATCATTTCAGGATTCATTCTAAGTCATTTCCTCACAGTAATCTACATTTGAACACATTATAATGTCTGGAATAAGATTCATGTGTCATTTATTCAAAAAGATTGGATTATACAAGGTAATTACGCATATAAATTGCAAATAATGGAATTCTGAGTATCATTGGAGCATTTCAATCGTTTCTGGATCAATTCTAAGTCGTTTCATCACAATAATCTACATCTCAACACATTATACTGTCTAGAATAAGATTCAAGTTTTATTTATCCAAAAAGATTTAATTATACATGGCAATTACGCCTATAAACTGTAAATAATGCAATTCTGTGTATAATTTGAGAATATAGATCGTTTCTGGATTAATTCTAAGTAATTCCATCACAATAATCTACATTTAAACAATTTATACTGTCTATTATAAGATTCATTTGTCATTTATTCAAAAAGATTGGATTATACAAGGTAATTACGCATATAAAATGCAAATAATGCAATTCTGAGTATAATTTGAGCATTTCAATTGTTTCTGGATTAATTCTAAGTAATTCCATCACAATAATCTACATTTAAATACTTTATACAGCTCTGAATAAGATTAATGTTTCATTTATTCTAAAACATTGGATTATACAAGATAATTTCGCATATAAATTGCAAATAAAGCAATTCTGAGTATTATTTGAGCATTTCAATCATTTCTGGATTCATTCTTAGTCATTTGATCACAATAATCAACATTTAAGCACATTATACTGTCTAGAATATGATTCATGTGTCATTTATTCAAAAAGATTGGATTATACATGGTAATTACGCATATAAAATGTAAATAATGCAATTCTGAGTATAATTTGAGCATTTGAATCGTTTCTGGATTAATTCTTAGTAATTCCATCACAATAATCTACATTTAAACACTTTATACTGTCTTGAATAAGATTAATGTGTCATTTATTCTAAAACATTGGATTATACAAGGTAATTTCGCATATAAAGTGCAAATAATGCATTTCTGAGAATTATTTGATCATTTCAATCGTTTCTGCATTCATTCTAAGTCATTTCATCACAATAATGTACATTTAAACACATTATAATCTCTAGAATAAGATTCATGTGTCATTTATTCAAAAAGATTGGATTATACAAGGCAATTACGCATATAAATTGCAAATAATGCAATTCTGTGTATCAGTCGAGCATTTCAATCATTTCAGGATTCATTCTAAGTCATTTCATCACAATAATCTACATTTAAACACTTTATACTGTTCAGAGTATGATTCATGTCTCATTTATTCAAAAAGATTGTATTATACAAGCTAATTACGCATATAAAGTGCAAATAATGGAATTATGAGTATCATTTTAGCATTTCAATCGTTTCTGGATTCATTCTAAGTCATTTCATCACAACAATCTCCATTAAAACACTATATACTGTCTAGAATATGATTCAAATTTTATTTATTCAAAAAAGAATGAATTATACATGGAAATTACGCATATAAAGCTCAAATAATGCAATTCTGAGTATCATTAGAGAATTTTAATCATTTCTGGATTCATTCTAAGTCATTTCATCACAATAATCTATATTTATACTCTTTATACTATCTATAATATGATTCATATGTTATTTATTCAAAAAATTAGATTATACATGGTAATTACGCATATAAAGTGAAATAATAATGCAATTCTGAATATCATTAGAGCATTTTAATCTTTTCTGGATTCATTCTAAGTCATTTCATCACAATAATTTAAATTTAAACACTTTATACTGTCTAGAATATGATTCATATGTTATTTATTCAAAAAATAATGAATTATACATAAAAATTATGCATATAAAGTGCAAATAATGCAATTCTGAATATCGTTAGAGCATTTTAATTGTTTGTGGATTCATTCTAAGTCATTTCATCACTACAATCTATATTTAAACTTCTTATGTTGTCTAGAATAAGATTCATATCTCATTTGTTCAAAAAGATTGGATTATACATGTTAATTACGAACATAAAGTGCAAATAATGCAATTCTGAGTATCATTTGAGCATTTCAATCGTTTCTAGATTCATTCTAAGTCATTTCATCACTAAATTCTACATTTAAACTCCTTATGCTGTCTAGAATAAGATTCATATCTCATTTCTCCAAAAAGATTGGATTATACAGGCAAATTACGCAAATAAAGTGCAAATAAGGCAATTCTGAGAATTATTTGAGCATTTCATTCGTTTCTGGATTCATTCTAAGTAATTTCATCACAATAATGTACATTTAAACACATTATAATGTCTAGAATAAGATTCATGTGTCATTTATTAAAAAAGATTGGATTATACAAGGTAATTACGCATATAAATTGCAAATAATGCAATTCTGAGTATCAATCGAGCATTTCAATCGTTTCAGGATTAATTCTTAGTCATTTCATCACAATAATCTACATTTAAATACTTTATACTGTTCATAATATGATTCATGTGTTATTTATTCAAAAAGATTGGATTATGCAAGCTAATTATGCATATAAAGTACAAATAATGCAATTCTGAGTATCATTTTAGTATTCCAATCGTTTCTGGATTCAATCCAAGTCATTTCATCACAATAATCTATATTTATACACACGATACTGTCTAAAATAAGATTCATGAGTCATTTATTCAAAGAGGTTGGATTATACAAGTTAATTACGCATATAAATTGCAAATAATTCAATTCTGAGTATAATTTGAGCAATTCAATCGTTTCTGGATTCATTCTAAGTCATTTCATCACAATAATCTACATTTAAACACTTTATACTGTTTTGAATAAGATTAATGTGTCATTTATTTTAAAAGATAGGATTATACAAAATAATTACGCATATAAAGTGCAAATAATGCAATTTCGAGTATAATTTGAGCATTTTAATCGTTTCTGGATTCATTCTAATTCATTTTATCACAATAATCTGCATTTAAACACATTACACTGTCTATTATAAGATTCATGTGTCATTTATTCAAAAGGATTGCATTATACAAGGTAATTACGCATATAAAGTGCAAATAATGCAATTCTGAGTATCTGTTGAGCATTTCAATCATTTATGGATTCATTCTAACTCATTTCATCACAGTAATCTACATTTAGACAAATTATACTGCCTAGAATAAGATTCATGTGTCATTTATTCAAAAAGATTGGATTATACAAGCTATTTATGCATATAAAGTGCAAATAATTCAATTCTAAGTATGATTTGTGCATTTCAATCGTTTCTGGATTCATTCTAAGTTTTTTCATCACAATAATATGTATTTAAACACATTATACTGTCAAGAATAAGATTCACGTGTCATTTATTCAAAAAGATTGCATTATACAAGGCAATTACGTATATAAAGTGCAAATAATGCAATTCTGAGTATCATTTGAGCATTTTAATCGATTCAGGATTCATTCTAAGTCATTTCATCACAACAATCTACATTTAAACACTTTATATTGTTCAGAATAAGATTCATGTATCATTTATTCAAAAAGATTAGATTATATACGGTAATTTCGCATATAAAGTGCAAATAATGCATTTCTGAGTATCATTTTAGCATTTCAATCGTTTCTGGATTAATTCTAAGAAATTCCATCACAATAGTCTACATTTAAACAATTTATACTGTCTATTATAAGATTCATTTGTCATTTATTCAAAAAGATTGGATTATACAAGGTATTTACGCATATAAAATGTAAATAATGCAATTCTCAGTATAATTTGAGCATTTCAATCATTTCTGGATTAATTCTAAGTAATTCTATCACAATAATCTATATTTAAATACTTTATACTGTCTTGAATTTGATTAATGTTTCATTTGTTCTAAAACATTGGATTATACAAGGTAATTTGGCATATAAAGTGCAAATAATGTAATTCTGATTATTATTTGAGCATTTCAATCGTTTCTTGATTCATTCTTAGTCATTTCATCACAATAATGTACATTTAAGCACATTATGCTGTCTAGAATAAGATTCATGTGTCATTTATTAAAAAAGATTGCATTATACAATGTAATTACGCATATAAAGTGCAAATAATGCAATTTAGATTATCATTTGAGCATTTCAATCGTTTCTGGATTCATTATAGGTCATTTCATCACAATAATCTACATTTAAACACTTTATACTGCTTAGAATCAGATTCATGTGTCATTTATTCAAAAAGATTGGATTATAAAAGCCAATTACGCATAGAAAGTGCAAATAATGTAATTCTGAGTATTATTTGAGCATTTCAATTGTTTCTTGATTCATTCTTAGTCATTTCATCACAATACTCTACATTTAAGCACATTATACTGTCTAGAATAAGATTCATGTGTCATTTATTCTAAAAGATTGCATTATACAACGAAATTACACATATAATGTGCAAATAATGCAATTCAGATTATCATTTGAGCATTTCAATCGTTTCTGGATTCATTCTAGGTCATTTCATCACAATAATCTACATTTAAACACTTTATACTGCTTAGAATCAGATTCATGTGTCATTTATTCAAAAAGATTGGATTATAAAAGCCAATTACGCATATAAAGTGCAAATAATGCAATTCTGAGTATCATTTTAGTATTTCAATCATTTATGGATTCATTCTAAGTCATTTTATCACAATAATCTACATTTAAACACATTACACTATCTAGAATAAGATTCATGTGTCATTTATTCAAAAAGATTGGATTATACAAGGTAATTACGCAGATAAAGTGGAAATAATGCAATTCTGATTATCATTTGACCATTTCAATCGTTTCTGGATTCATTCTAAGTCATTTTATCACAATAATCTATATTTCAACACTTTATATTATTTAGAACCAGATTTATGTGTCATTCATTCAAAAAGATTGCATTATACAAGGTAATTACGCATATAAATTGCAAATAATTCAATTCTGAGTTTCATTTGAGGATTTCAATCGTTTCTAGATTCATTCTAAGTCATTTCATCACAGTAATCTACATTTAAACACATTATACTGTCTAGAATAAGATTCATGTGTCATTTATTCAAAAAGATTGGATTATACAAGCTAATTATGCATATAAAGTGCAAATAATTCAATTCTGAGTATGATTTGAGCATTTCAATCGTTTCTGGATTCATTCTAAGTTTTTTCATCACAATAATATGCATTTAAACACATTATACTGTCCAGAATAAGATTCACGTGTCATTTTTTCAAAAAGATTGCATTTAAACAAGGCAATTACGCATATAAAGTGCAAATAATGCAATTCTGAGTATCATTTGAGCATTTCATTCGTTTCAGGATTCATTCTAAGTCATTTCATCACAACAATCTACATTTAAACACTTGATACTGTTTATAATATGATTGATGTGTCAATTATTAAAAAAGATTGGATTATACAAGCTAATTATGCATATAAATTTCATATAATGCAATTCTGAGTATCATTTGAGCATTTCAATAGTTTCTGGATTTATTCTAAGTCATTTCATCACAATAATCTACATTTAAACACATTGTGCTGTCTAGAATAAAATTCATGTGTCATTTATTCAAAATGATTGGATTATATAAGGTAATTACACGTATAAAGTGCAAATAATGCAATTCTAATTATCATTTTAGCATTTCAATCGTTTCAGGATTCATTCTAAGTCTTTTCATCACAATAATCTTTATTTAAACACTTTATACTGTTGAGATTCAGATTCATGTGTCATTTATTCAAAAAGATTGGATTATACAAGCTAATTACGCATATAAACTGCAAATAATGCAATTCTGAATATTATTTGAGCATTTCAGTTGTTTCTGGGTTAATTCTAAGTTATTTCATAACAATAATCTACATTTAAACACATTATACTGTCTAGAATAAGATTCATGTGTCATTTATTCATAAAGGTTGGATTATAGAAGGTAATTACGCATATAAATTATAAATAATGCAATTCTGAATATTATTTGAGCATTTCAATCTTTTCTGGATTCATTCTAAGTTATTTCATAACTATAATCTATATTTAAACACATTATACTGTCTAGAATATGATTCATATGTTATTTATTCAAAAAAGATTGTATTATACATGAAAATTACGCATATTAAGTTCAAATAATGCAATTCTGAGTATCCTTAGAGCATTTCATTCGTTTCTGGATTCATTCTGAGTAATTTCATCACAATTATCTATATTAAAACTCTTTATACTGTCTATAATATGATTCATATGTTATTTATTCAAAAATATTGTATTATAAATGGTAATTACTTATATAAAGTGCAAATAATGCAATTCTGAGTATCATTAGAGCATTTCAATTGTTTCTGGATTCATTCTATGTCATTTCATCACAATCATCTACATTTAAACTCTTTATACTGTCTAGAATATTATTCATATGTTATTTATTAAAACAAGATTGGATTATACATGGAAATTACGCATATTAAGTTCAAATAATGCAATTCTGAGTATCATTAGAGCATTTCAATCATTTCTGGATTCATTATAAGTCATTTCATCACAATAATCTACATTTAAACACATTATAATGTCTAGAATAAGATTCATGTGTCATTTATTCAAAAAGAATGGATTATACAAGGCAATTATGCATATAAAGTGCAAATAATGGATTATATAAGATTCATGGGACCATTTGGAGAGAGAAACCTTAGCCTCTTTCTTCCTCTTCTCCCTCCATGGCCGCCACCTCCATTAATGGAGAAAAATTATTTTCTCCATTGATGGACTCTCTTTCAAGCTCTCATAATAGGTCTCATGTGTTGAGAATAGCTATTCCACTAATTAAGTGTTGATTGGAAGAAGAATAGCAAAAAGGGATTAGTCTCTCTCTTGTTCTTACTAGCATAGGAATTAAGAGAATGGTTAACCTCCTCGGTGGACTCGAGGCGGCCGGGCAGATTGATGGTGGTGGTGGAGACGAGCACGCCATCAACTTCCAAAGAGTTAGATCGAGCCTCGCGAATACGATTTCGCGAGAGGTACAACTTCCCTCCTATTCTCATGTTGTGTGTTGATTGCTTGGCAAGATCCTTGTTGCTTGATGATTAATTAAGTTAATTAGTAAGTAAAATTAAAAATTGAGCACTTTCTAACAAAAACCTAGTTAAAGTGGTGGGGTGTTACAGCGTGGAGCCCAAAATCAGGCCTAGTCGCCAAACCCAACAGATGGCAGGGATTGCAAACGGATCTTATATGCATGATCCAACAAAAAATCATCCAAACCATCCAACAGGTCTAAGGGCTGAAATTGGGTCATTCTGGACTGTGTGGATGCAGTGCTGACGTCATAAAAAAATTTGCTTGCTCTAGAAAAAATTTTGGCGTGCTGACGTCATCAAATGGACGGATTTTTATGTTTAGTTAAACACCTCAAGAGATTAATTACATGAATTATGTGTTCAATTAAATGCAATCGTAATATGAAGTTTTAAGTTTTTGTGTTCAGTTAAATGACTTATGAAAATAAGATACATAAGTCTTGTGTTCAGTTAAACAACTCAAGGGATGTGTTAATTCTATTTAAGTGTTCATACCACAACTTCATAATCGATCAGTTTCAACAACCACAAACAAGAACAAAAACTAATTGATCACATATGATCACTACTTACTCCTTTACAGAAACTAACAAAACACATATAAGCAAAAAAAAAAAAAATACAGAAACTAACTGAACACATACGATCACTAACTAATCCATTACAAAAACTACCTGAACACATATGATCACTAACTAATCCATTACTGAGGAGGGTACCATTGTCCAGATATCCTTCATTTTAATTTAACAAAAAGTGAGAATTCTCAATGACTAGTTTCGATCTACATCATTCAATGGAAGTTAATTTAGTGACAAACAAAAGTCTAATCAGATTAATGAGGAAGAACCGCTAGTTTTATTGAAGAAAAAAGTGTACAATAAAATGTTCAAAAAATCCAAGGGGATGATAATCTCTAAGGGTGTGTTTGGATAAGCAAGAATAAGGATTCGGATAAGAATAAGTTCCAAATTTCTTATTCTTGTGCAATCCAAACAACACAAGAATAAGGAATTTGAGCTTATCCGGCCCCTTATTCTTATACTAACAAAACTATGGAATTTGAATAAGAATAAGGATTGGCACGAGATTCTAAATCCGGCCCTTTATTCTTTATTCTTATTCTTATTCTTTCTCCATCCAAACACACCCTAAGTAATGAAACATTAAAAATAACTGCGCATATGTATTACCATAACATGGTATTTACACAGAAACGAAAATCACAATCAAAAGGTACAGAAAGTAAACGGGCCAAGCATCAAAGCAAAATTGTTCAACTAATCATCCCAAAAATTCAGATTAAACATCCGAGAACTAAACGAAGAGGAAAGATGGTAACAACTCATAGCCAAATCAAGCAAAGAGATGCAATACGCACGAATTAAGCAAACATTGTAAGGTAAAAGAAGATCAATTAACTCATAACATCATTCGTATGAGACAAATAGCCAGTAAATAAGATAAAATTACTGTAAATAGACAAGGGAAGGTGCTGACGTGGCAGTACGGAACTCCGGCAAGTTGCAAGGTCGCTTGTCCACTGGGAGGTTGTCGGAGGCGTCCGATCGTTCTACATCTGTGGAGAGGAGGAAGAGCACGGCGGCAGGAGAGGAGATGAGGCGATCTGGATCGGGAGAGCAAAGGAGGCGATTTGGATCTGGATCTATGGATTTTTGCCCCTCTCTCTGGCTGCGGCTAGGGTTTGGAGCAGAAATGATAACTGTCATCTGTAGTTTTGCCATCGCTAAATACAAAATGAACACATACAGCAGATAAGATAAACATATAGATGAACAAAGTGAACACTTACAAACAAATAAGTAGTGTCATCTCTTATTCATATTTTTATATGCATATTGAACTTATTTGTTTGTATGTGTTCACTTTGATCAATATATGTTCACCTTGTCTATTTTATGTGTTTACTTTCTATTTAGCGATGACAATGGATGATAAAATTGCAGATGACAGTAATTAATTTTCGTTTGGAGTGAGAGATAGGGTAGATATAAACAGTGAGGAAAACTGAGTCAGTTTTGGGCCCATATTGAAGGAAGGAGCCTGTTGGATAGCTGGATGGACTAAATACTAATTACCAATTAAATTCCGAAAAAATTAAAACTAACGTTATTGTTCACGCGAATTTCGATAATAACTGTTACAAATTTAAAATTTTAAAAATAACGTTGTTGGATCGGAAAATACAAACTATTTGGATCGGCATTCCGAATGTCAATCCAAGCTTGGATCGGCAATTGGAATGCCGATCCAAACAAAAAAAAATAGACACGGCAACTTTTTGTTTTTGATTCAAAACTTTGCGGCAACTTTTTGTTTTGACTTTTGTTTTGAGTCAAAAAAAGCGGCACTTGTATGATATAAAGCTCAATCAAACAACAACTGAACTGTTCATGATACCCTGTGTGAACTGTGTGATACTTCGTGCCATTAGTGTGAACTGTGTGAAACGTACGATGGAACATGAAAGTCTTCATTATGGCAGGCTGTGCTTAAGAAAAAAAAAAGTAGGAATATATTCGTATTTTCATCATTGTATAAGTTGAAAATATATTCGTATTTTCATCATTCGTATTTTCATAAAGGCTTAATTTTATTCCCCCCCCCCCTAATTGCACAAAGGGCTACGAATTATTTCATTTTCTGAAGCTCTCCCAGCTTTTGTCTCTTATTTCTTTTCTCTAAAAATGCTTCGTTTCTTCTTCTATTTATTTTCTTTTCTTTTCTCCTGGAGGATTATGTACCTTTTTTTCTCTTTGCTTCTTTTCTTCTCTCAATTCGATAAACTCTGGTAGTGCGAAGTCAAATGTGCCTCTTCCATTTGGTTAATGCAACAAAATGCGCAGTGGTTTAATAAGTGGCAAGGTTGAATTTTTCAGAAAAAAAAGACGTAGGAGAATTCTTTGTTGCATTATACCTAACTCTTATCATGTTGTATTCCTTTGCTGATTGATTCTTATATTTAATTAGTTAGGACAAATTTGGGATAAATAGTATTGCAATTAGATGTAAAATCAAGGTTGCAGACTTGCAGGGTATCATGAACAGTTCAGTTGTTGTTTGAATGGCACAATTACCTTAAAGTTTAAGTGTACTTCCTGAAAGTAAAAAGAGGTACTACATCAGTGTGTCAGTTCGTGCAGAGCAAAAGCTGTCCTTTAGTCCAGGTTGTTAATGTAATCCTTAGCGATGAAGTAATGAAGTGCTATATTTTTTTAATGAACTGATTGATGATTTAGTTTATTGCCCTTTTCATCCTTTATGGAATTTGAACATGAGCTAGGATTGTGATATTTGAAAATAGAACTAGATGCTGATGCGGCATTTGAACAAGGAGAATGTGAACCTGGACATGGAGTGAACCACAACATGTAAATTTTGGTCCAAGTAAAAGTTAAGCTTTCATAACTTAAGAGAAGGGATGGAGTCATGGACATCTCAACATTCTCAATTAAGATCCTGGATGTACTTCCCGAAAGGAGGCAGCATCTGACTGGAAATAAAGTAAATATTTCGTTTCTTGTGATTAAATTACTTGAGCAAGATATAGTTTGGATATTAGTCTCATCGAGATGCAATTGCAAAAAAATATTTCTTATTTTTTAATATGATATTTGTAGTTCCATTGTCAACCACACAGGGATCTTCTTTGCTTAACATTGCATCAGTCATTTTCTTTAAAATAAAATAAAAATTGAAATAAACTTACGCTATTTTATGTCCGTTCACGAAAGTAGAAAGGAAATGAAAAAGGAAATAAAAAATTACTTTATTCCCGTACATGTAAAGAAAACATTATTCATTCATTAACCTTTTTTTTCGTACATGATATTAAAAAAAAGAAATTAAACTAACTTTATTTCATTCTCATACATATGTAATAAAAAAAGAAACTTCTAAAATTCCTTAAAAGTTGCCGCTTTTTTTGACTCAAAACAAAAAGTTGCTAACTTTGCATCAAAAACAAAAAGCTGCCGTGTCTATTTTTTTTGGTTTGGATCGGCATTCGGAATGCCGATCCAAGCAGTTTGTATTTTCGACAATCTGAATGCCGATACAACAACGTTATTTTTAAAATTTCGAATTTTTAACAGTTATTATCGAAATTCGTGTGAACAGTAACGTTAGTTTTAATTTTTTCGGAATTAAATCAATAGAAGAAAGTAATAGCTAGCCCAACAAGTTCTTTCAAAAGACGGCCCAAAATAATTTAACCACTGGCCCACAGGACGGCGATAATACCCATCTTCCTTCCCAAGCAACATACTTGTCGCTTCTCTTCTCTTCTCTACTCTCTTCCTATCACCGCTCGCATCCACCTTCGAAGAAGCGAATCGGAAAGGCAGTTGAAGAAAACTAGCAGAGGGAAGAAGCGGCGCAACTAGGATGGTAAGTCTCTCCTACCTCACCTCGCTCCGTCTCTGCTTCCAGTTCTTTTAATTAGGGTTCAAGGATTCTAATTTTTTTGTTATTGTTTTTGTTTTGATAATACTTCATTAGTAAGTTGATTTTGTAGCCATTTTAAGCATACTACCGAGTAGGAATTAGATGGAAAACCCTAATCGAGACATTATGCTTTCTTGTTTCTCCGACTAAGTAGCAGCTTAACTTAACAATGCTATAAGATCTAGTTGGATTTGTCGTATTTGAATTGTTTTTGGAACAGGAGGATAATCAATCTCTGGAAGGAAAGATAGAGGCTTTGCTGAATGTAGAGAAGCAGATGCGGCTGGCCGGTGATGTGGTCGGCACGAGAAAAGCTGTGATGGACATTGTTGAGCTCTGTTTCCAAGCTAAGGCTTGGAAGACACTCAATGACCAAATTGTGCTTTTGTCTAAAAGGAGAGGCCAACTTAAACAGGTTTGTGCTGTTCTCTCTTTCTCCTTTGACTAATTTAGATTCCTTGTAGTTTGGTAGATTTCTTTGTTCATAAAAAAATTTGGAATACCAACTTAACAAGGAGTGAAAGCCTATTCCACTTAGAAGAAATTACTTCTATATAAGCTCAGATTGAACATATCTGTTTCTCTTTTTTAGTCATTTTGTGTTAATTAACCTTTGCAAACTTTTGTTGTTTTGCTGCTTCCGAAACAATGAAAGATTAGAATATTTTAACAAATGTTTACTGTGCCAGTTTATGTAAAATCAATAATTTCCTTCACATTTTCATAACAGCTATTTGTTGACTAGGTAGGAATATTCTTTGCAAGATATTGCTATAACATGAGTTTTTTACTGTTTTTCTAAACCTGAATTATTTATCTGAGTGATACATAGGAATATAGAAAGCTCCTATACAATTTAAATATTTGATTACGATTTAGCTTATGCAAAACCAATCTGAACCTGTTAGATCTGAAGTTACCAACTATGAAGTCAGATTCTGATTCTTTAGTGCACTCACTATTCTTTATCATAAATTGCACAGAATTTTCATTGCACAAATTATGGTGTATTCCAGTGATTTATGATTTGGAAAGCATTGGCTTTGGTTTCTAGTTGAAGCTGATTTGATCTACCATGGGATTATTTTTTATTAGGGTGTGCCAATTTATGTCTGCTCTACCTAGGATTTTCATCTGGTTATCTTTTTTCCTTTGTTTGCTTATGAGTCTATTGTTTCTTTCTGTAGGCTGTGACAGCTATGGTTCAAAAGGCAATGCAATACATAGACGAGACACCTGATTTGGATACTCGTATTGAGCTCATCAAGACACTCAACAGCGTATCTGCTGGCAAGGTAAATCTCTACGCTTTGTGCATCTCTACATTCTGTAATACTGAGCATATCTTTGTTTTGTACTGGTTACAAGAAAGTGATATATTTCTTCCTTTTTGTGTGATTAATTAATGCATGTTTATGGTTCATCCAAGAAGAACACTAATGGATGGATGTAATGTACCTGAGCCTTACTGAAAGTATAGTTTGGAATTTACATATACTATGTGTTGAATGTCTCACCAGATTTATGTAGAGATAGAGCGAGCACGACTTATCAGAAAACTAGCCAAAATAAAGGAGGAACAGGGGCTTATATCTGAGGCTGCTGATTTGATGCAAGAAGTTGCCGTAAGTATTAATTTTGCATTTGGTTATATAAGAGAAGCATTCATTTATATGTTGTCGTTATCTATCTTCTTTATTCAAATAACTTCTTTTGTGCAATGTGAAGTCTAATCCGTACATTGTTTGTTTACCAGGTGGAAACCTTTGGAGCAATGGCAAAGACAGAGAAAATTGCATTTATCCTTGAACAGGTAAGATATATCTTGTACCTATTTCCTTAACAAACATTGGGATAGGATTGCGTGACAATGTTGAGAATGGGTCTCAAGTCAAGCCAAAAAGTTCCAACACCGAAAGGGAAATTTTTTTTTGCCTGTGTTGTTAGCTATGTACTTCATTAAAGTATAATTCTACACTACATGAGTATCATTTTATAATGTATCAAAATGTTTTTAAGTTGACACTGTTCCAATTTTTAAACCTTTGATTAAATATTTGCACCAAGTCCAACATATTGTATATATTAGAGTTAAAATACTGACTGAAACTTTAGCTTGATCAAGATGATTGTCAAAATTTTCAAGTAAATTCCATTTTTTATTGATCCTACTCCGTAAACAACACTGAAGATGGTGGTAAAGGAGTGTTGTTACCATATACAAATGGAAGCTAACTATAAGAAAGGAACTTACTTTTCAAAGTTTTCATAATAAAAATTGTAGGTAAGGTTGTGCTTAGACAAGCAAGATTATGTCAGGGCTCAGATTTTGGCAAGAAAAATCAGCCCTAGGGTTTTCGACATTGATCCCTCAAAAGGAAAGAAAAAGCCAAAGGAAGGAGATGCTGTGGTTGAAGAGGCACCAGCAGATATTCCCTCTCTTTTAGAGCTGAAGCGCATTTTCTATGAGCACATGATTAGGTACTTTATATATGTCCATATTCTTTCCTTTTTATTTTTTTCTTTTTACTTGCAATACTGAGCTTCTTTATATGTATTTTAAGGTATTATTCCCATCAGAATGATTACCTGGAGATATGCCGTAGTTACAAGGCAATCTATGATATCCCTGCCGTCAAAGAGGATCCTTCACAGTGGATACCAGTAACTATCTGTTTTGCTTTTCTTTTCTTCTTTTTTTAAAGTTATCATACTCTTCTTTGTTTTGATTATGAAGTATTTTCATGCGAGGATAAATTTTTATGTAATATCAATTATATCATGTAGGTGCTGAGGAAAATCTGTTGGTATCTGGTGCTTTCACCACACGACCCCATGCAATCGAGCCTTCTTAATGCCACCTTGGAAGATAAAAATCTCAATGAAATACCCAACTTCAAGTAGGTCTTCTTTGACAGATTCTTAGACATTAAAATTTTATTTATACTCCGTGCAAATCCTCAGAAAGATGGCCATATCCCTGCAAAATCTTCTGTATTGTTTAAATCCCTGGTGAAAAGTTATGTACCACTTGTTTCCTGTTTCCTTGAGGACCAATCTAGCCCTACACAATTGTTTCGTTCATTGTGTAGAACAGTGGGTTTTTTTTTTTAAATACAGAATGAAAGTGAAAGTTTCAGTTATTTTGATTTCTATTAATGCACATCCAATTGGATAACATTGTTTATTCTGACAGGAGTCTAAATTTCCCTTGTAAAATTTAAATACAAAAGGGTAAATGCACATTAGTTCATAATCTGATGGTATTTTTTGTTAATTATTTTAATGAATAGGCTGCTGCTGAAGCAGTTAGTGACAATGGAGGTCATACAGTGGACGAGCCTGTGGGAAATGTACAAAACTGAGTTTGAAAATGAGAATAACTTGCTCGGAGGGGCTCTCGGTGACAAAGCTGCTGAAGACCTCAAACTTCGTATCATAGAGCACGTATGTTTCTATGTATATTATGGTCTATTTGTCTATGAAACTCTTGGAAAGAGTTTCACATTGTTGTGTGTGGACATTGTTTACTTAGAAAACTTTTTTACTTCTTTCAGAATATTTTGGTGGTCTCAAAGTATTATTCAAGGATTACTTTGCAACGGCTTGCTGAGCTGCTCTGCCTTAGCTTTGAGGTACACCTGTTGCTTGCTTCCTACGATGATTGATAATACTACTGCATTTTTTCTTTTTTTTTTTCCTTTTGACGAGTGGGTTTTGAGTACAAATGGAAGAAGCTTCTCCGTGTTTTACAAAATTTGAAATATTCTAATGCATACCTACAAATATCAGAATATCCCCTATAGTCATCAGTTCTCAAATATATCCATGCTTCATGTCTTTAAGCTCATCATTGTAGCATCTCTCGTGAACCAGGGTCCATGTTTCTTGGTTTTCCAGTAAAAAGTAATTCTGAGAATTTTCACCCCAAAAGAAAAGAAAACATTAATCATGGGGAAAACTAACTGGAAAGAGTGTTAGTTTGGTCATCTGGGGAAGGTTGATTTTTCTCTTTTTCATAATCGAGAGATCTGCTGTGCAGGAAGCTGAGAAGTACCTATCAGAGATGGTGGTGTCAAAATCTCTGATTGCAAAAATTGACCGGCCACTGGGAGTAGTGTGCTTCCTGACAGAGAAGGACAGCAATGACGTGCTCAATTCCTGGGCAGGCAACCTGGAGAAGCTTCTAGATCTTGTTGGGAAGAGCTGCCACCAGATCCACAAGGAGACCATGGTGCACAAAGTTGTCCTCAATGCTTGACATCTCTAGCATTGATTTGATTTTCTTTATGTACTCTGGATTCTCTTGACCCTTCTGTATACTTTGGTTGTATTTCTGTTCTATTCCTATGATAGTGAGCTTTTTTCGAAGACGGTTTCTTGTTCCTTAGTCTCGTGTACCATCTAGTCATTAGTGACTTGTTACTACTATATTTTTCTTGTCATGGTGTTTCATGATTCTTCGTGTGATTTGTTTTGTCTATAAAAGCTCGAAGTAGCACAGAAAGCTTACCTGCATGCAGTTTATATATTTAACTTCTGGCAACATCTTAGGTGAGTCCTACTTGACAGCTACTGTCAAGCTTTCGGAAAAAAAAAAAAAAAAAAACATCTTAGGTGAGTCTTTTGTGAGAATGTGGTAAAATACTTGTTAAAAGTCATATAGTATTTTGCAATACTAAGCTCATTATGCAATTTGTTAAAAGGCACCGTAGTGTTAGTATATGACTAGCTCAAAAGTTGTTTTTGCATTACATCGAATTTGAGTATCCTTTTATTCTTGTAAAATAAAATTATATCTAGATCCAACAAGAAAGTCTGCATCTCTTTGATTTCATATTTAATAGTATAGCACTCGTGCTAGTTAAGTTATAAATTCTTATTTCCACAATAATACCATGGGTAAAGGCCCTACTACCATTGCTTCAAGCTAGTGAAAGCCTAGAAGGACCGGGCTGGGTTTGGAGAGGTCGGGATTTCTAGGGCCTATACAAGGCCGGGTCGGGTTAGGCTTACGAAGGGTTTAAGAAGGAGCGGCCTTGAAGGGTTTAAATATTGAAAATTCGGCATGATACTTTTAAGCCCTTCAAGTTTCAAAGTCAAATTTAAAGTCCAAATTAGACTTAACAATGATCGAATTAGACTTTTCTTAATGATAATTTAGCATAATTATGTTATTTGAACAATCTAAAAGTAATTAAAATATGATTAGATATTATAATTATATTATATATAAAATATCAATATAAATACAAATATAAATAAATTTGAATATGGTCCTTCTTAAATCCAGCCCTTCTTAAGCCCTTGGCTTTTAAAGCCTAGCACTTCAAAGGTTTCCTACTATAAAATTTGAGTCTGGTCCTCCCTAAACCCGACCCTTATTAGTCTTTGATCTTTCTTAAGCCTTTGTAAAGGTCAAGTCAGACATGACTTTCAAGAAGGACTGGCCAAGGGCCAGAGACTTTTGGCATATCACTACTTCAAGCCTTGCCGTGCCGTGTTGTGATGGAATAAAGATTATATTAGAGATACCAATAATAGATAGTAAAGAGATCCGAGTAATATTATTGGGCATTGGTAATTACTACTTACCATCCATCCTACTGTCATCTGAGCCATCCAACTAATCGCCGCCCTTTATTTTCCACGCACCTCCATTAGATCTCGTTGATTTCCCAGTAGCGTCTCCCCTCCCTTTCTTTTTTCCGCGCATCCTCCCTCTTCTTCCCTCTCTTCTTTTTTTTCGCGCCCATCTATCATTTTCCTTCCTTTTCTCTCCTCTACCCTTCTATTCTCTACTCATTTCTTCTTTTCAGTTTTGTTGGATATCTGTTCAATTTATTTGTAACATTTGTCCATTTTATTTGTTATATATGTTCAAATATTTTGTTATATCTGGTCATTTTATTTGTTTTATCTGTTCAATTTATTGTCATATATGTTCATTTTATTTGTTATTTCTATTTTATATATGTTCACTTTTATTTGTTGAATCTGTTCAATTTATTTGTAACATCTGTTCAATTTATTTGTAACATCTGTTCAATTTATTTGTAATATCTGTTCATTTTATTTGTTATATATGTTCAATTTATTTCAATTTTTATTTTTTTTATGAGTCCAAATTGTTTGTTATATCTGTTCAATTTGTTTGTTGTATATGTTCAATTTATCTGTTATATATGTTCAATTTATGTTCATTGTTTATTTCTTATACGAGTCAGCATGTTTGTTATATCTGTTCAATTTATTTGTTCTAACTGTTCAATTTATTTGTCATTTCTATTCAGTTTATTTGCTCACTTTTACTTTTTTGTATGAGTCAACATTGTTTGTTACATCTGTTCAATTTATTTGCTATTTATGTTCAATTAGTTGTTACATCTGTTCAGTTTATTTATTATGTATGTTCATTTTTTTTCTTGTATATATACATTTTGATTATATGTTCATATTATCTTCATATCTGTTCAATTTGTTGTTGTATATGTTCATTTTAAAAAAAAATGAAGTGCACATGTTAGGAACAGAAAATAAGAAGCGTGATGGAATGAAGGAGAGAAGAGGGAATGAGAGGATGAGGTGAAGCAGAGAAAAAGAAGCGTCAAACAGGAAATAGAGGAAATGGAGAGCGGGAGGGAGGGAAGGGAGAGCGCGAGAGAAAGAGGGGAGGTCGCGCGAGGGAGGGAAGGGAGAACGTGAGAGAAAGAGGGAGTGCGAGGGGAGACAAAGGGAACGTATTGCGAGGGAAGGCGGGGGTATGAATGACGCGGATGTTTTTTTGGTGGATGACAGTTATCAGTCCTGGATTTAATCAGCTCCGACTCTGAGCTACAGATGAAAAATATAATTTACGTTTTTGCGTAATGAAAACATTAGCTGATTAGCTGATGCTAACCATACAGGAGATAATTGTATGTAAATGCACTTTTAAAACATTAAAATGAGATATACTATTTTTGGTTTTTCTATATGTATACGAGTTATCTTTTTTTTTTTGTGTGTTTTTTTAGGTTTCAATTATTACTTGCAACTAAGCGGTCTATATAAATTAAGAGGAGGGTTATAGTGGTACTGTTTAATGGTGCCATCAAATATCACATTTTTTTATTAATATTTTGAAATAAAAACTACAAACGTTGCATTCGAACCGTAAATCTTTAATTTAACGAATGATATGTTTTCATACAAAGAGAAATGCTAAAATCAAATTGATATGGATGAAAGATTTCGTCAAATCCGACCTTATTTCAAATTTGGAAGTTTCAACGATCGGTCCGAATCGTTCAATGTGATATTCATATTGAAATTTTCTTGCCTATCAAATTTTATATATTTTTTCTTTACTTTCCTTTTGGAATTTTAGAAAATTATTGGTCTAATTATTCTGAGTCCTCTGATAACAAAAGTTTTTTTAAAATCCTTAAAAGAATACTAAATAATTTGGAAAAATGTAAAATTTAGTTGATTAGGAGATCTCAACACGAAGAACACATTTAGCGATTCAGATTGTTTATTTAAATTTTTGAATTTGAAATTTAATCGAGTTTGAAGGAACAATCCGTCAAACTATGTTGACAGTAACCAAACTAATATAAATATAAATTTTAGAATTTTTTTTTAGAAATTTTGGAGTGATTACATGCTCGATCGAAATTCAGATCAAACGAGTCAGAATATATTTGACGCAGCGAAATTTTTTTGGTGCAGCCCCATTATTAGCCCCGTTTGCAGAGAGAGAGAGAGAGACAGCACTTCTTTGGTGCGTCCATGGCAAGAAAATCCAATAGCCGCATCGCTCGAGTGAGGCAGATGCCGTCACTCGTCAGTCGTCAGCACTGACGACGGTAACGATTTCTTCACTTTCCCCAACTTCAGTAGCGTCTCCGACTAAGAAGCTGCGCTGGATCGACCTTTGATCAATGCAATCTGTTATTTACGTTCCTTTACTGAGCAATGTAATCTGTTTTTTTAAATGTCTTGCTTGAATTGTGAAGTTTTGTCACAATTAAAGTGTCTCATTACCTCTATTTTCCGTATAAAATAGGATAAGAGTTTTGTAACATTCAATCCCAATATCGGTATTGCTGATTGTGTGAATTAATATGTAAGCTGATTAGTCAATTAATTTGGTTCTTATTTCTTTCAGGGTGTTGAGAATTTGATAGGGAGCTAGAGTGCTTGGTTATGAAGGGCGTCTCGAGTAACATTGTCTTGGCAGCAATCTGCGCGGCATCTTCTCTGGTTCTGGCATTCTGCAGCAGTAGAGCCAGCTCAACGGCTTGAAGGCTAGTTTTACTCTTATTATACAAATTCTTATTAAGATTATTTATGCACAACACGCAGTATGCTATTATATCAGTCAGAGGCATCGAAATTACTCATATTTACAATTAGCACCAAGTGTCTTGGAAATATCAGCATCTACAACTTGATGTTAGTTTTGGTTTGATGTCTATGTATAGGTGTATTCCAGTGGGCATTTAACCAGTTGGTTAGGTGTGGTGTTCTTATTTGCAAGCATATATCCACAAAATCTCTAAGTTTTTAACTAGGACAGTGTTGCTTTTATAATTTATAAACTCAATTGAGTGGCGGTATAATAAAATACCTCTCGTCACATAATAAGGATCCACTCTTTTTGCTTCTTTCAAAACATTTAACCGTTAGGTTTTAACACTGTACTGTTACCAATTAATTATAAATCAGGGATTACCTGCCCTTGTTCTTAAAATATGTGTGTGTGTGTGTGTGTGTGTTTGTCCCTTTTCTTTTGTTTGCTGAAATAGCAATGGTGGATCATGCAAAACAGCTGCTACTGGTTCACTGACAGTATAATTAACAGCTGCTTTTAACTAGGTTGGCATGTGAAAGAAATCCATGGCAGTTAAACTAGCAATTTATTAACTAGGTTGGCATCTATGCCGTACACTGCAATGAACTAATTAGTGATCAGTATAATAAGTATATATGCTAAATAACAATGAAAACCATACCAGTCAAACTGTTAAACCTACCATCTTTACCATTTGTATGTACACCATGTACAAGATGAGCTGAACATCATTTGTACAGTTGAAATTTAATTGAAATCTCTTTTAATGATTTGTTCTTATTTGTCCTTTTTGCTTCTTTTATGATACAGATCCTTGTGTTAATAAATGAAAATGGCACAAAGAAATGGAAGTCACATTCATTATTGACGTACTATGTAAAGGCACATCTGAATTCTGATGTCATTGTGGCCTCGGTTAAAGGTACCTTTGAAAAAGTGGCATCGTTAACAATAATTGACAATATGCTCTTGTACGAAGCCCTTGAACTCAACTTGACAATATGCTCTTGTACGAAGCCCTTGAACTCAACTTGATTTCATATTTGGCCCGGTAAGTCCATTCCCTCATATAATCAGTTTTCAAATATTTATTTGCAAAAGAGCTCCATACTATGGTTGGAGGAGAATCCTACCTTTTCATTATGTGCTAGCAATTGTCCTATTCATTGGTCATCATTTGCCTCCAGTTATTTTATCTTATTCTCAGCTTTGATGCCATAAAAATGATGTATATGACCTTAATTGAAGTCAGACTAATGCCACAATTTTCAAATAGCTTATTAGAGACTTAAAACAGCAGCCTCCAAGTCTTTGTTTCTGATGAAAATGTGTCATTTTCTATAACTATATAATGTTGTGAGAGTAAAAATGAAGTCGTAATGAACAATCCTTACACAGGGAGACTTTAAGTTCACAATGATGGTAAAACAAATAGAAAAGATGTACTCACAAAATTATTTTTTATCACCGTCACAAGAGGAGTATTGTTGCAAATATTACAGACATCTGTTTTTTGACTCAACCTTTACTTTCTGAAGGCTGGCTGGGGATTGCAAAATTGTACCAAGTACAGAGAAGTTTATCTGTTAAATAAAGACAAAAGCGGATTTGAACAAGTTATGATGCCATATGAAGTTCTTCAGCTATAGCACTTGAGCCTTGTGGCCTTCTCAAGGTACTTCTCTTCTTATTTAGATTTTGTTTAGCACAGGACAGATAACACTGGGCCAAGTTTATGTATGGAGGCTCAAACCCTAAAGGCATGTATTTTATGGTGGGCCTATGCTATCACATGCATCATATATGATATGCTAGTACTTGCCATGATTGAAGTTTGCAGTACTGGATTTGGCTGTAGCTTACTGTCAGTGGTGTAAGGGTCATATGGACTGCGCGCCTGGACACTTTCCAGTATGTGCTTGTACATGGTGATGCATACCAGTATAGTCAGTAGAAGCTGGTTCAGACTAATTCTTACATTTTTCTGTTTCTTGTTTTTTTTTTTTTTTTTTGGCTAAAATTTAATAGTTAATGACCAGACATAATGAAATGAGATCAGTAAAAGTTAAATTTCAGGTATTGGTTTGTGAATTTTCTCAAGATAGAAACCAAAAGAAAAGGCCTTCGAAGTTAAAATAGTAAAGAATAAAAAATAAATTACCTATTTAAGGCATGCCTCGAGTTTACTGAACTAATAAATATTCTTTCTTCTAAATTAAATCCATGTGCTCGTCTTTTGGCCCTGTGCTGCTTTTCACTAAAGTTTATCTGACGGGGTCTTTTAACTTGGATCATAATTTTGAGTTGTTTCGAAAATTATTCTTTCACGTAATGTTAAATGTAGGGAAAGAAGGTAACATGCCATCCTCCCTTATTTGAAAAATTATCTGACTGCTCACAAGCATAAATGGAGTGGTGTTAGATGAAAACCATTGTTTTTAGTTTGAAAAATTATCAGACACGTACAGTACGTGCATATGGAGTCTGTTCTACTTCTATCTATGAGAAATTAATTTGCGATAAGCAATGCAAACTAGGACTATGGTTTCTTTACTGAGAGGTTCGAGGGAGAGAACGGTTGTTATATTTTAGTCATTTTGAGGTTCTGTCTCTGTTTGCCTTTGAAAATTGAAGGTGATATTATGCCGTGTAATGTGCCTTGCTGTTGTATAAAGATGGATTTCGTGAAAACGGGTTGTGATTATGTACACTATTGCATGCAAATAAGGCCGAATAGCCAAAAGAAAACAATAGATTAGTATAGATAATGCCCATTTTATTGTGATTGTATGATGACCTGTTTAGGTAATCACTAATTTTGATCAGCTAGTTGTTTTAAGTGTCAAGCAATATATTATATATGTTTGGTGGTCGTACTTGTACGCATCTGATGTGTACTTGTTTTATCTATTAAAAAAGAAGGCAGGAATATGTTGGTCAAATATATAAGAAGAAAGATATAGTAGATCACTATATCCAGGACCCTCTAAAGAATAAATAATATGGTTTAAACCATACTAAAATAAGTAATGGCTTCCGGCCGCATTCTACCTTCCATTATAATTTTGTAATAATGCGTCAACCAAACTTGTGATTGTAGCTACAAATAAAATAGGATACAGGGGCTTTCACAGTAGGAATCTAAAAAAGAACTGAAAAGGCTTGCTAAACCGCAAATGGAGCAGTTTCCTTTAGGAAACTTCATGGTAGCTTCCTCATCCCATTTTTTAATTGTTAGTGGCATCTTGCCATTATCGAGTTCTATATGCTATCAAGTTCAATTTGTTTTTACGTGTTTTGTTTAATTTGTGTTATTTTTCAAGCGTACACCTATGCAATGTAGATTGCTAAATATTCAATTTTCAATATTTATTATGTTAGTTGTTTTAATATTTTTCATTCAAATTAACAAGTTACCGCATAGTATTACCGTTAAAGAAAATTTTACTTGAATCACCTCTGATTCAGGCAAAGCAATGCAATTATGAACAAAAGAAAAGAATTCTTTTATGATAAAAAGAAAAGAAAATTGAAACTATGTATAGGAGTTCTCAAGTTGGTTAGTAGCCGTTAATATATCCAAAGTCTAAATAAATGATGAAAAGTTGAAGACGGCTGCGATGGGACATGACGTCTGACAAGTTTTAATTTCGGCGAAAAAAAGGTGATAAAAGATGGAATAAGTCGTTAATTGCGGCTGTGCTTGTCCTATATGACATTAGATGTGCACATGAGATTGCACAATGTTTTCCTTGTGCCATCTTTTTTAACTTAAAAGTTACAACAAAACAAAAGTCGTACTCTTACCTTTTATTAAAACACAGTTTTCTTTCCATAAAACTCAAAAGTTATGAGTTCAAACAAAGAAAAATTAAACATAAAAAATGAAGGAAATAACTAAGTCATAAATCAGAGTATTTGATGGATTAATTTCGGTGAGGTGTTTATCAATTCTGTAAAGATTTTTTATAGCAACTAGGAGACGGCTTTTGCTTTAACAGTAAAGAGTTGTAGTTTTTGCTCCACAGTATAATGATGAACTCTGAGAAGATTTCCTTGCATGTGCCATTTCCGATTTTATATGAATACACATCAATTATCTCGCATTCCTGACTGAATGAACATCAATTAAATAGATATTTCTTATCTCTATCTAGCATTTGATGATGGCGCAAATTAAACAACAGATGCTAGATGGTTGTGAAGAACCAGTCATTCTTGTACGATCTTAACCCAGTTTCACTTTTACTGATTCATGATTTTCAATGACATGAGACAAATCAGAGAGTAAAACTAGTGCCCAACGCCCCAACCTAGTAGTACGTAGTAGTTACATTATCAAGTCGTCATGTCATAGTTGAAATGCTTTTCCTTTTCGGTCCTGTACGGTAATAGGTTCACCTCCTTTATTTGCCGAACCAACAGTCCAACGCAATATCTTTAGTTCCTTTTATTTTTACTTTGCTCTAATTCTCAGGCTTTTTCTGCTTGTGTTTAATTTTATTTAAGTAAGGTTTTCTTCAGTGATTAAGTCGAATGATACAAATGGTTCCGAATATGTCAAATATCTTTTGCGTAGTTCTAGTTTAGAAAATCATTAAATTAATAGAATTGCTTACCGTCATTCTAGAGATTTCCTCATCTTTCATCCCGTCAAACGTCGAGGTGTTTTATCACTTTCATTTTGGTTGCCCCCAAATGCCAACATTATACTATTTGGTTAGTTTTTAAAATTTTAAAATTCAAACGTTACATCCAAACCATTGATCTTATTTAATTTAATGAGCGATGTGTTTTCATATAAGTTTTGTAAATTTTAGAGTTTATTTGATACTTGATCAAAGACTAAAACATGAACGTATTAGAATGAATCTATCATAGTTAACCAGGTTTGTTTATTTTTCTATCTATTGAGTGAGTATCAAATAAATTCTAAAATTTACAAAACTTATATGAAAACGCATCGCTCGTTCAACTAAATAAGATCAATGGCTTGGATTTAACATTTGAATTTTAAAATTTGAAAAAATAACTTAATAACAAAATGTTGGCATCTGGGGGCAACCAAAATGTTGGTAGCGGAACCTTGCTCTTAATTAAATGCTAACTAACTTTCTAATTTTGTTGCTCATCTCCTGAATTTATCATCTAGAGCGTACTTCCCTCATCTCTTCCATGTGTTTCCCCTTCCTCCCTTCCCTGTGTTTCCCTTCCTCTCTAGAACTTTTTTTTTTCAGATGAAACAGTTTTTTTCATAACAATTAGGATCTGAAACTAGAATATTAGCTTTTTTTCGAGGAAAATTAGTTATAAAAACTGAAACAATTATCTAATCCTAATTGTCCAATAAAATAATACTAATTGTTCTAATTTCAGATAATAATTGTCGTGTAAAAAATGTTACTTGTTGTGTAAAAAAAACTAATTATCCTCGGAAAAAAAAAATCTAATTGTGCTAGTTTCATATACTAATTGTTCTGGAAAAATGATTGACATGGAAAAAAAATAATTGTCTTGAAAAAAAATTAATTGTCCTAGAAAAAAAATAATTGTGCTAGTTTTTAGATACAAATGTCCTAGAAAAAAAATAGTTGACATAGAAAAAAAAAAAACTAATTGTCATGAAATAAAAACTATTTGTGCTTGTTTTAAGATACAAATGTCCTGAAAAAAATATTCCCCTAAGGTAGGAGGTAAGTATGACGTTGAGGGAGGGGGAGGGAAGGAGTAATTAGCACTTGTGGGGATGAGGAATATGGGAATGATCCCTTTCCTCATTAATGACGCATTTCCCTCATTAATAATTTTCAGGGATGATGAGATGAGAAATATTGAGGATAATCCTTATCAACCCTAATAAGGTTAATTCTTTAACCTCTTAAATCAAAATTTTTATTTTTTTAGGATTCTTCTGCCCTTCTTTTTATAGAAAGCACCATTTTATAAGAATGCTTTTATCACCCCCAAAATGTTTAAAAAATTATAAGAAAAATATAGATTTTTATAGAATATTTTGATACATAGATTGAATTAAATGATTTGGATTAGCTGTTTCAAATTCTAAATAAAATCGAGATTTAGTTAATCATAGCACAGCGGCACAATATCAAAATCTAACGCTTCGCATATTTTATTTAATTTATGGGAAAATCGATTATATATCTACTTGATTGCCGTACGTGCTTTCATTCCGGTCCTTGCTATTATTATTTATAAACAGCCCTTAAAAAACATAAGACTTGAGAAATATAATTCGGCATGTCCTTTGGAAATTGTCAAAGTCCAAAAATAATAGATAATTGTTTATCTGATATCGACGTAATGCCTAGTTGTATGGACTAATATTTCAGAGCTGGTAACTGTTATCCAAAAAAAAAAAAAAAACCATCCGCGTCATCCAACTCTTCCCTTCCCTCCATCTTCTGCTTTTTTTTTTCCGCACGCTTGGATGAGACGCCTCTCCCTCCCTCACGCGTCCTTCTTCCCTCATGCCTTTTCTCCCTCGCTCCCCTTCCTTCCTTACTAGCGACCCTTCCTCTCTCGCACTCCCTTCTATCCCTCCCTCTCTCCCTCCCTGGCAATCTATTTTCTCTTCCTCTCCCTCACACTTTATCCTGCCTTTTTAAAATGAACATATGCTACAATAAATTGAACAAATACAAAGATAATATGAACATATAATCAGAGTGCATATATACAAGAACAAAAATGAACATACATAATAAATAAACTGAACATATATAACAACTAATTGAACATAAATAGCAAATAAACTGAACAGATGTAACAAACAATGTAGACTTATACAAAAAGTAAAAGTGAGCAAATAAACTGAACAGAAATGACAAATAAATTGAACAGTTATAACAATAAATTAAACAGATGTAACAAACATGCTGGCTCGTATAAAAAATAAACAGTAAACATAAATTGAACAGAAATAACAAATAAATTGAACAGATACAACAAACAATTTGAACAGATATAACAAAAAAATTTGGACTCATACAAAAAAAATGAACATAAATTGAACAGATATAACAAATAAAATGAACAAATGTTGCAAATAAATTGAATAGATTTACAAATAAAAGTGAACATATATATAATAGAAATAACAAATAAAATGAACAGATATAACAATACATTGAACATATATAACAAATAAAATGAACAGATATAACAAAATAATTTGAAAATAGATAACAAATAAAATGAACAGATGTTACAAATAAATTGAACAGTTATAATAAATAAATTGAACAGATATCCAACAAAACTGAAAAGAATAAATGAGTAGATAATAGAAGGGTAGAGGAGAGAAAATGAAGGAAAAGGAGAGATAGGCACGAAAAAAAAGAAAAGAGGGGAGAGGAGGGAGGATGCGCAAAAAAAAAGGGAGAGGAGGGGAGGGGAGGGGAGCGGAGACGCGATTGGAAAATCAGTGCTCCGATGGAGGCTCGCGGGAAATGAAGGGCCCCGATTAGTTGGATGACGTGAATGGCATTAAGATGGATGGTAAATAGTAATTACCCTATAATTTGGACGGACATTGCCTCTCTAAATAAATATAAACTATCTTAATTAAGAGGATATTATTGTTTTTTTTTTTTTCAACTGATAGGAAGAGTTATTAGGTCGCTATTGTCAATGTTTATTTTTTCCCCCTATTTTGTCACAATTAGCTTAATTTATTTAAATAAAATTCCTTTTGATCAGCATCTTTTGCCAAATTTAGGTAGAAATTTCAAATCATGATGTTGGATATTAAAATAAATAAATAAACGAACAACTCATCAACGGTCCCCTACTTACACTAACTAAACTAAAACAAACTAGAAGCTACCGGTACTTGTATTCTTATGTAATATCAAATTGCAACGGGATTCTATTAGTTATCCTCTTAATTAATTGTTAACTTTAGTTTTGGTTGGCATATATGAAATATCCAAATGCGGTTCATACTTGGCTTTCTTTGAATAATTTTGAACTAATTTGTTATAATAATCTTTGAATAAGAAGGTTCTTCAAAGGTGGCACCTTGTTTTGTTATAGCCTACATGAACTTAGAATCACTTTATTTGTTGCATAATCACCTACCTCAACCAATTACAAGCGAAATAATATCTACTTTCGGTATCAGCTTTAAATCAGTTCTCTCCAGTGCTGCAAATCATTTTCATTGTCAAGTATTTTCAGGATATTTCAAAAATGTCGGTTGCATTAGAAATAACCCAAGGGTATGCGAAAAGCACTTTTTTACTAAGGTCCCATAATAATAATCGTTTCTATAAAAAAATAATAATAATCTATTTCAACTTCGTGAGACATTATTTTCCGGATTGCGTTGCATTTATTACTGAGAATATTTGAAGGAACTATATTTTAAGTCTGAAGGAAGACTATTCCGATCATTTGTACAAATTGGTGGTCTTAATTAATTACACGCATAGACTTTTTAAAGTTCAAGATGGATCACAGGTAGGTTAGTTGTTGAAAATTTATTTTAATCAGATTAGAAGGTAGATTAGAATCGTTACAAAAGAAAATAGAAATCTTGACAATATGTGTAATTCCCAAAAAAGTTATCCGATAATAGCTGGTTAAAATACCATTTTATTCTTTCAATAAGCAGAAAGAAAAACCACAACTATGGTTTCACAATCAACCTTAAATTTTCTTTCATTTGAAGCAATTATCTTTTCCTTTGCTAATTTAATTTGAGGCATTAATTCGTATTGAGTTAAGTAGTAGCAATATGAAAACGAATAGCTTCAGATAAGACGCAATACGAGAGAGAATCTATGGTGTATACTAATGTACCGGAATTCATGTGCATATTAATCTAAATTTTTAGGTTTGTTTCAAAATGACCAATTCAAACTGTCCAATATGATATCTCTATTGAAATATCCTTGCCAACCAAAAATTTTACATTTTTAAAACATTTTAAGTATTTTTTTCGGATTTTAAAAACTATTATTTTTAAAAGTTTTAGAAAAAATTAGATTAACAATTTTCTAAATTTTTTTAAAAAAATGTAAAATTTGATCATCAAGGAAATTATAGTAGAGAGATCATATTAAACGGTTTGAATCGGTTATTTTAAATCAGATCCAAGAGTTTGGCTTAGTATGTACCGAAACTCCGGTACATCAGTATGTACTATAGACATTATATATATAGAGACTACAGAGAGAAAGAGAAAATGGCTAAGTTGCCATCAATGGCACATGTCATCTATTTGCCATCAAATCATTTTTTGAGATACAAAATTCAAAAGGTCAATCCAAACCGTTCAAGTTATTCACCATATTGAGATACTCTTGGAGACTAAATTTTACATTTTTTTTAATTTTTTTGCTATTTATTATGATATTTTCAAAAAAAATATTATAATTGGAGTATTTCAGGCTCTCCAATACAAAAATATCATAATAAATAGCAAAAAAATTCGAAAAAATATAAATTTTGGTCTTTAAGGATATTTTAATTTGGTGATCAACTCGATTGATTTGGGTTAACCATTTGAATTTTGAATCTCGAAAAACTACTCGATGGCACATTAGCCATTTTATACACACACACACACATATAGAGAGAGATGTTAAAGTCTAATATGTAGGACAGATGTGTCCGTCCAACATGATCATATTCACGCATTAAATTTCAAACGACCGATCCAAAATATTAGATCGAAGCTTTATATTGAGAACTTGTATGAAAACAAATTTTATATTTTTTTTTAATTTTTGTGCTATTTATTTCATATTTAAAACATTCGTCGTTATTGGAAATTCCATATAAATTCTAGGAACTGTTTTTTAAAAATACGAAATTAATCATAACAAATTCTAAAAAAAAATATAAAATTTAGTTTTATCCAAGTTCTCAATATGAAGATTCAATCTATCGATTTGGATTGGTCGTTTAAAATTTCATACGCGAATACAATCATGTTGAACGGACCACATCCATCCTGTGGAGCAAGGAATCTTCTCTCTCAAGCTTCCTTCACTTTCTTTTCTTTCCATTCCGTACCTTCACCTTTGAATCAATATTCAATACATAGTCTTTGACAACCATTGAATCAATATGTGTTTGGTTTGTTTTTGGATAAGGAGAATAAGGAATAAGTTCTATTCGCATAAAATCAAAAAACACATGAATAAAAAATTTGGACTTATTCGGGTGTTTATTCATAAAATAAGGATTTAGAAATTTGTACCTATTCATATTCCTTATTCATATTTCAAGGTTTTGCTAGAATATGAATAAGCATCCGAATAAGTCCAAAATCCTTATTAATGTGTTGTTTGGGTTTCACACGAATAACAAATTTGGAGCTTATTTCTTATTCACTCTTATTTCTATTAAAAAACCTAGAATATAAATAAGGAATATGAATAAGATAAATGAATTAGCCCAAATTCTTAATTCCTTATTCACTCGACATCCATACATCATGAGAACATTGAATATGTACACCATAATTTTCCATCAAAATAATGATACAACCTTTCATTTGTTTCGATTAAAGGAACTTAATTATCATTAGTAACATACGCCACATCATCGTACATGTACACAATAGGATTAGAGTACTAGAGGGAATACACCAGACGAAAAGATGCTTGACGAGATGTGAATCCAAAAGGTGTGATTCCATAAAGTGCGATACTAACAATTATACTACATTTCCTATTTACTGCAGCAGAAAAAAAATGAAAACATCATAATTTTTAGAAGTTTATTAATAAGAAGAGGAAATTATATTTTTGAACGGTGTATAATATTAACTAATTACAAGCTTTATGTACATTATAATTCACCAAGATATATATCAATAAAGTTTGAGAAAATTCAATAGTTAAGCCCACAATATCTGCCATCAGCAAAACTGTACATGAAGCACATTAAGTTTTAGGCCATCCAGCTAATCATCCCTTTGGGAAATTTAATCACGGACAAACACCAAGAACCAATTTTGCAAATTGTTTAAACGGTAAATGCCAAGAAAGAAAATTTTAAATAGCCACGTCAAAGTTTTTAAGAGTTGAAAAACCTTTTGATAAGATAATCAAATTCAGGCCATATTTTATTTTCCCTATTAATGGGTCCCCACAACAATTGGAGGAACCAGTAGACTTCTCCAGAGGAAAAGGCAATTTCACCAGAAATGTGTTTCCTTTGTTGAATTTGAAGCATATTTAACATAAAATGATAATAAAAATTTAATAATTACCAATAAATGAATACAGTTGTATCTACAAAAATAAATTAATACGGTTGCTTGTTTTCACATTATATTAATCAGCAAAAGAGTTTTGGTGATCAGCATTATATTAGCCTCTTCCAATTATGATGTCACCATGTTAGTTTGAAAACTTTTGAAGGATTTCATATAGAACAAAATTGAACCCAAAATTAATGATATGATAAGAAGTCTTTATCGCCCACTAAACAAATAATAAGATAAATGAAAAAAATATATAGAAATATATTTGGTTACTTCTTTTGTTTAAAATTATTAATCAGCAAATGAGTTGTAGTGCCGAGCATATATTTTTTTTTTGAATCAAAGTGCTGAGCATATATTAGCTTCTTCAACAGATTACGCCACCGTCTTGCATAAAGACTTTTGAAAAAAACAAAAATAAACCAAAAAAAGAATGTGAAAAATGTCTCTGTCGCCCACTAAACAAATAATTGAACGCAGATTAAATTCTCCCTTTCTCTTTCCTTCCACGGTTCTTCCTCCTCTGTTAAACCTCTCTCATCTCTTTCTTTCTTAGCCCCCATTTTCTACTTCCAAACCCCAGAATCTGAAAGCAAAATCTTCTCAAAACCCAACATAAATACTTTCAGAAAAGAGGAGAAAACGAGAGGAACACAACAGAGAAACCAACTAAATACTCAGAAGAAAACAGAGATGATTCTTTTCCAAACACAGAGAAAATCCAAGATGAAACCATTCTCCCAATAATTCCCTTTTCAAAACTCCCCACTTGTCTCTCACAAGGTAATGGAAGCGACCTGTTTTGGGCACAAAAAGGCACAAAACAACAAACCCAACTCCAATTCCAACTGCCAAATAGAAAACCAGAAGAGAAAGCTCAAACGGGTTAGCCTTCCATCTTGGTCTTGTCCTCCAAATAGACCTCCTGGCTCTTAAATTGGAAACTCAGTCAAAGTTTGGATTTCTTCTGATGGGTTCTGGTTCTTTTGCGGTTTCGGGTTCGGGTTCGGGTTCGGGTTCGAGCTTGGTGCTGGATGGAGAGAGAGGTGAGCTGGTTCCGGCACCGGTGGTGAGAGTAGGGAAGAAAGGTGGTGCAAAAGGGAGTTTATTGGATGAGAAAGCGATTATTGCATTGAGGAATCACAGCGAGGCTGAGAGGAGGAGGAGAGAAAGGATTAATTCGCATTTAGCTGTCCTACGTGGCATGATTAGTGGTACTGAGAAGGTTCTCTCTCTCTTTCTCTGTCCTTTTTACTTTTATTAATTCAATGTTGTGGTTTTTACGAGCTCATATAATGCTACACTATCACTCAAATTCGGGATGATCATCTGTATTGAGCTAGTGGTTGCACTGATTAATTTTGATGCAGACGAATAGCGGTATTATTCTGTGGTTTGGTACCTGTGAGAATTGGTGTCCGGGTTACCATTTCTTTAAAGAAAACACTTTTTAAAAAAAGGTGGAAACCTACAACAGTGACAACACTATTTTAAAATTTATGGGAGCAATGACTTACTAATCATGCTTTATTTGCAAACTTAATGCATCATTAATCAATTCAAATTATAGAATAATGAAAACAAAATAAATTAGAACATATGATTTAGAGATAATTGGAGTACATTGTAAAGCATAGATAAAGAATCTCCTCTTCAAACAAATGTCGATAATTTCTATTATCACGGCATCACCTAATGTTGGTCCTTGTTTGCTTGACCCTTGATACTAGCCGAGCCCGTACCGACTGGGTTACACCATGGGTACAATTGTCAGCCTATAATATCCAACTATCTGATTACTTGCACAAGGTAGATTTTGGGGGATAGGCAACTTGAAGATTTGAAATCAACGGTCCTGGATTTTGTCCATTCTGGTGGGGGTATCTCAGGGGATATGAAATCGATTTCAATCATATGGTACCACATTGATAAAATTATACTTCACCTGTCATGTATTTGGAATTACATGTTTAAAAGTACCTATTGACAGTTAGACAAAGCAGCACTGTTAGCAGAGGTGATAAACCATGTGAAGCTTCTCAAAGCCACTGCAACAGAACAGGCCAAGGGCTACACCATACCATCAGACACTGACGAAGTCACCATCTTGTGTGAGCCCCAAACAGCAAACACCACTAATACCAGCTTCCTGATCTACGCCTCGATCTGCTGTGATGACTCACCTGAGCTCTACCCAGAATTGAAACAATCATTGAGAAATTTACATGCGAGGGTTGTTAGAGCTGAAATTTCATCTCTCAGTGGAAGAGTGAAGATTGTGTTTGTCATAATGCCAGAGAGAGGCGGAGGTAATGATGACATGGGAAAAAATATCTTGGTGGACTCGGTACAGCATGCATTGAGGTCGACTCTTGAGAAGGTAAATTCTTCCATAGAGTTCATGCCAAGAGCTTCGTTGTTGAATAAGAGGCGAAAGGTTTCACATTTTGAATCCTCAAGCTCCTCTTCATGAATATAAGCTTGTTTGTGTTGTTAGATTCTGGGGTGAAACTCCTGTTTACCTTTGTGTTTGTCAATTTGATGTGTCATAAACTGATATTGCATAGTTGTGTTTACAGAAGTGTTTTCTTCGTTTTTATGTACATGTATGAGACAATCAAGTACTAAGTAAATAATACATTTGAGAATTCTCAAGTCTAAATCTGCAAAAGTGTTGCTTTGTTGTGAACTTCTTTTGAAACTAAAGGGCTATGATGAAGCGTGAAAACGAGAGGAAGCTGTTTTAAACCGCTGGTATTGGTGGAATTTAGCTCACCATATTTTGGTAACGAAGCTGGCATCAATTCAACCCTATTACGATTACTTATCATATCCTAACATTGTATTCCATTTGTAACTTTTTTAACAAATTCTATTTTCTTAAGTTAACAAAATATATAAATTTCTTGACATAATTTTTCTTTTTTTTCTTTTCCCCTGAAATAGTGCAATACACAATTAGACTCACAATTTCAAAAAAGCCTGGTTGCTCAATAAGAATTTTCTAGGCCTATTTATAGTAGTAGAAATGTAAATTAGAGCCTATTTAGTTTGAAATACTAAATCAATTGGGCTTAAACGGATTACTGTCGAGGGTTCAACAACTTTGGGCCAGAGTATATTCAGAGAAGGATAATTAAGCCATTGATTTGCTTTATACTCCACAGAATTCAACTCAGCTCTTTTTTTAAAAGCCATTACATCAATATGGTATTTGTCACATTTTATTTTTGCAATATTGTTCAAGTAGAGTAATGTTATCAATCATTATTTCTACTATATAGTTATGTTGACGTATCATTTATAAGGGTTTGCCTAGCTCCAAGGGTAGGTAACCGAATGGCAAGGCACCAAGGTCCCATTAATTGCTAGGTTAGCATTTAATACGCTTTGATTATTTGATGTGACTTATGATAAACAATCTAACGTTTAGTCAACTGAGAATTTAGGCACAGGAAAGATATCAATTTATAAACTATTTAGTTCAATTTAACTTTGGTCTTGTGATTTTCTGTCGGCCGTTGGGGCCTTTATCTTGTTTAATTTGTCCCCAATAATTATAAAAATTGCAATTGATAGCTGGGATCTGCTAGGGTTAATTTATTTATATTCATAGTGTTATTTAACTAAAGGTTTGTGTATCTGTACTTACAAAATAAAAATTAAGAGCCAATGATAAATTGTATCAGTACACAACTACACATGCATATGTATTCTTTCTGTTGGCACATGACGGAAACTTGGCATCCTTTATGTAGGTTTTTAATCGAAATAAAATGCGTAGAAACACCTGTTTGCCAAACCAATGACACCTTCTTGGATATTCCGAATGGTATTTTTTGAAATTAAGATATTCCGAATGATGTCCTGAGTATATCCACTTGTTTCTTCACAATTACACTTTCAAAAGGCATAATAATTTGTCAAACATACAAAACTATTGTAATCTTCAGTGGATGATCTACCAAGAATAGTGTATTTGCTGCTTTTCCCCAAAGTGTACTTCCGTGCAGAGCTTCAGGTAATAAAGTAAGCAGCAAGTGCTTGTTTTATAAAAGATCAGTTAAAACTTAAAAATATTAAGAAAGAAGATATGCATCCATGTACTTGTAATTTGAATCATTCAAAATTGAAAAAGTTCAGATCATGTATAATAAAAATGTCCGTTTAGTTTTTCAGATTTCCTTTACTTTTGTTTTTGGGTAGAAAGCCCGTAGGCAATTTCTTTTAATTTTGTAAGATGTTTCCTATTGGTTATCCAAAATGATTTGTTTAACAAATTTTTATAATCTTAAACCATTATCAACTCAATACATAGCTGCACAGCTCTGTACGCAATTGATGCATCTTACATCATCAAGCGCCAAAACTATCAACGCTGGGTGCACCTAGCAATTTTCATATTGAAGAATGTATCTGATGCTGAAACTAGAAAATAAATTCTTCATCATAGGTAGTGGAGAGAGAGTTGAAACATGAAAGTAGAAAAATAGGACAATTAATCGGATTTAAACTTTTGAGTGATGCAGACTAGAAGATCACAATCTCACAATAATATCTTAATTACCAAAGAGTGTACGAAATTTTTTAAACTGGCGCGCTGGGATCCAAGTTACAAGAATTTTGATTACTAAAATTTACTGGATTACTTCAGGGTCTTGTTGTTATGATATACCTTTTTTTTTATTAATGCCCATTTAAACCACTTTATTTGATATATATAAAAAAAACTACAAGTAGTTATGATGAACAAAAATTTAATCAGACATTTTATTATCACAATACATATTGAAAATTTTTAAATTTATTTCAGCTGGTATAATGAATTAAATTTTCAAATGATGAAGCTAATTCTTTTGTTGCACGATTTATTTCAATCAATTTATGATACTTCATGTAATACTTCAGCTGATTGGGCGAATTATTTCTTCATCAATTATATGTATTTTTTTTCGAAATAGTTTCTTTTATTCATGAATTATATGTAGTTTCAATTTTACCTTTTTAAATTTGCATAACTTTTGAATATCAAATATGTTAAATAAAAATTGTTAAAAATTTTATTATGCAGTAGAAACTACTCGTGCATACAGCATAATAAAACGCTAAGAAGTCGGAGTGTTTCCCAATAGAAATTAGAAAGGAAAAAAAGGCAAGCAATACAGTGCCAACTACAACACTCCATGTGGCGCACGTGCTTTGGCAGCTCCCTCACGTGCCGACCATATGCCACCTCATCCTCGTAGTTTCCACCACCTTTTCGTAGCCATGTTTCCCTAAACACATGCTAGTTTCACATCTCACATCTTATTAATTTATTAATCTATCAATTAACTAACGGCATTTCTAAAGCATTACCAGTACTGTTTCAGATTTCACATTTTATATTGTTTCTCAGTGGATAAACCTTAGATTTGAATCTGGTATGACATGATATTACGTGCGCAATAAGTGAAACTTAATTAATTTTTACAAAGAGTACTTGCTTTTAGTAATGGTTATACTTATCCGAAATAAAGGATTGAAATTAAAGCTAGCTCAAGGCCGGTATGTAGTCTCAGATCGAAGTAAAGGCACCAAGAAAAGCATGAATTTATTCTACGGTGGGATCCACCGAATACCAGTAGCTCGGTGTCTGATTCGTAGCCTGAACAAATGCTCATGTAACATTCCATGTGATATTGACGATGACTTGGCACTTATCTTTGTGAATGATTACCAATATATTTTCGTACTTTATAATGAATTACAACGCTTTATACAATACTGCTTTTACGCTAAAAGAAATGTTATAAACATAGTGTTAACAATAGAGATTCATTATGTATTATTTAATGGATGTGGAGTGTCATTTGGTATTAATCAATTAAAGGTCGTATACTATCTGCAGTTGCAAATTTATATTTTTCATCTATATGATGTGCATATAATATATACCATATTAATAAATATTTCAAAATTATAAGTATTTTTAATTTTTTAAAAATTAATTAATTAATTCGTTGTTAATGGATATTCGCGCGCCTTTTATTTTATAAGATGGCGCACACAGTGTGTAATGCAAATGATTGTACATTCCTTGTGGCACTTAAACGGTTTTTATATATACATGAAAAGCTGAAATATCCATGCATATTAAACTATTCAGAAAATCCAGATCTAGTCAACTGATTTGACTGCTGATTGTTTGAAATAGTTACACATTATGAGCAGTGTTTTAAAAGAGTCGGATATATTTGTTCCTTTTTGCAGAGTTGTCCAATGCAATATTCATACTTGTCGACTAACAATATATTTTAGTTCAGACTGAAATCATTTTATGCCATCAGGTTTTGCACGTTTAATTCATCAATACGAAATTTTAGTAGGATAACAAAAAAATTAGCATATATCAAACAACAATAATGAAATATTACTTTTTTATGTAAAACTGAAATCACAGTACCGTACTCATTACGGTATATAGTATGAAAACTTCAAAACTAATGTGAATATGTCACAAATATAGTTCAGTCAGATTTTATATATCCCGCTTTTTAATTATTTATCGCAATTCATACTCTTAAATTATTTGTTGCATTAATTGAATTCAATTCGTAACTACGCAATATCAAATCTATAACATTTACGGGTCAGGTTGTTGGGTTGAGCGGTTTGGATTACGCCCCCCAATTATAAGATAACAAGACGTACTGTATGTAATTAACATGATTAATGACATGGAATAATATGATATATTTTTTAAATCTAATTATTAACAAAGACATGGTTTAATGAAAAAAATTGTATTATAGACTTAATTAAGTATGGTTCTACATAATAATTTTGATAATTAAATTTTAAAATTTATTCCGATAGTTTGTATAGATTTAATTAAGTTCATGTTCATTATTCGACTGCTGCTAAGTACAGAACTGCTAATCAAGTAAGTACAGACCAATTTTCCTTTTCTACGTACGATTTTCAAATATATGCCTGGTGAACAGTGAGATGGGCTTTTTCATTGGAAATAAAATAAAATAGTTCAATGTAACAAAATAAGACAATGCAGCAGCATTATTCCATGTGCGGCTGGAATAAGGTGGGCCTTATCCCAATAATATTATTAACTTATTCCACCTGACAGTCCTATGAAACTCGTGAGTACAGAGTCCTGCAAAAACACTAATATGTAAACATAGCGATAATTATTGGTCGTGAGTATTGTTTTTATTCTATCTGCTTTTGTTGCTGTTATCTAGTAAAAATTCATTTTTTTATATTTTTTGAACAAAAGTAGCCTGGTATACTACCATTTTTTAATTTTCTTTTATTTGGTGAAATTATTAGTTACTCATCGCCAGCTGTTTTTCTTATAAGAAAAAACAAAGTATTTCTATTTTCTTAAGGTATGAATGAATTAATTTGCACATGTATGAGTTGAAAAGCATAATCGATTAACAGAATTATGAGTGCTTTAACAATTAACAAGTGGTCACTATCGTTTGGTAGATAAATTAGAAGGATTATATTTAAATAATACACATTTAGATTGCTACAGCTAATAAAAGCATAGGAATGTCGATCCACTTGTTGTGTTGCTATTTCATTCAATAATGAACCTAGCTCAAAGCAAATAATAAGGTCTTTGTAATGATGAGTAGTTGAATGACTTAATATATGTAGTACTCTTGCATCTCTTTTAACAATTGCAACAATTTCTTTATATATCGTACATTTTCATTAAATACGCAATAGCCTAACTGTAGTATTACTGTACTAGTCTAATAGGGTATTAAATGAATTATTGAGATTTTCCAACTATTAAAAAAAAATTATGCATTGGTTGCACCCAAGTCCCCACATAGAAGAAATTTCATTTCATCGTCATTAAAATCAGCTTGTACTTATATCTTGAATGTATGGCATGTTAATTTCAACGTTGAGCCCGGTTAATATATCTTAAATTCCATGTTACCTTCAAAACTTGGGTGTCTTTGGATTTTTTTTTTTTAAAAAAACTGTAATTAAATCGTCAGACGACCGCCTTTTGCAATTCATGAGCTACAAATTTTTGCACACGAATGAGCAGCTAATTAAACAGTGTAGTTCGTCATATAAATATTTACCAAAAGAAGATGAAAAGTAATTAAATTTCCGATCACAAGACTTGATTTTAGACTTTTAATTAGTACGCTACATTGAAAGGGCATGAAAATGGCTTATATATACACAGTGCATCTCTTCACATGGGCTTACAAAATGTTGCAGCACTGCACACAAATTATTCCATATTTCCATGCCATAGCATTTATTTCTGATGTAATTAAACGTCATTCAATTTTATTTTAAAATTTAAAATAGACCTTTTTTTCCGTAAGGCTGTAACTATTACGCTGCCACATCCTACAATATTAATTCCAACTTCAATTTAGTTTTTGCCGAATTTTGAACCCACATATATTCATTAATTATAAAAGATGCATATACTTAAACGATCAACCCACAGATACATCTTAGGTCTTTTTAATAATTCTATGCGTCTAACTTAATTGATAGTTATCTACTCAAAGTTAACTAATATATATGTTATATCGTGAATAAAAGATAACAACACACAACAGGTACTAGCCCACTAATTAATGATTTTTTCCCTGATATTTCAGGCTATTTAATCCAAAAAATTTTATAATAAAAGTTTGGAGCTCCAAGATTTAAACGCAGACAAGTTAAATTTGATATTTCTGGTTTGGTATTACATAGGGGCGTTTGGATGATCTAAGAATAAAGGGTGCGATTGGATTGTTCAAGAATAAAATTAAGATTAGTTATTCGAAGTATAAAATATTATTCCTAAACAATAGACAATAAGTTTTTTGAGATCTAAAATGCTATATTTAAGTGGTCAAACATCCGTATTAAATTTTTATTCCTAAGGTGTTTGGATCATTTCTTAATGTGGATTGAGAAGTTGTTAGTATCACTTTTTAATCCTGATTAAACAGATGATCCAAACATTTTAGGAATAAAAATTAAATCCGGATATTAGACCGCTTAAAAATAGCACTCTAGATTAAAAAAAAAAACTTATTCTAAATCGTTTAGGAATAAAATTTTCTACTCCGAATAACTAATCCTAATTTTATTCTTAGATTATCCAAACGCCCCAAAAAATTAGGATTAGTTATTCGGAGTAAAAAAAATATTGTTTCTAAACGATCAAGAATAAGTTTTTTGAGATCTAAGTGCTATTTCTAAGTGGTCCAACATTCAGAATAAATTTTTATTCCTAGAGTGTTTGGATCATCTTTTTAATCTAGATTAAAAAGTGGTCCCAACAACTTCTTAATCCACAATTCCACATCAAGAAGATCAATCAAACACACTAGAAATAAAAATTTATTCCGGATATTAGACTACTTAAATATAGCACTTTATATCTCCAAAAAGCTTATTCTTGATCGTTTGAGAATAATATTTTTTTTATTCTGAATAACTAATCCTAATTTTATTCTCAAATCATCCAAATGCCCGAAGTTTAAAGGTGTGAACTGCGAGAAGAATACTACTCTTCTTTATTCAATTTTGTTTGATAAAAAACGTTAAAATGATATGATTGTTTTAATTTTCTGCAAAACCATTTAATTAATTTGTATGAACTATTTTTTGATGTAGTAACTAATGGCAATGTGTTCTAGAAAAAAAATTGTGAATTCAAAATTCAATTCGAGAATTAGGCACAGAATAAATGAATTTTGGTATCCTTCCTGTTCCATAAATGTTGGGACAATCTAAGGTGCGCGTAACAGCAACCATAATAGAAATCAATGATTTTATTATATACAGGAGATGAATATCAGTAAATAGGTAAGGTAACTGAGTCATTGGCAGTAAAGAAAGAACGGGGCAGTACATGTGGGGTTAAAATTAAAAACGAAAAAGCAGATCAAACCACTGACAAAAGTTCTGTGGAATTCTGCACAAAATGACGTGGTGTGATGCAATACCGCTTGGCCCGAGATGGCGAGATCGTACTATGGTTCTTTCTAGAAAAAGTAATATTTTTGGGGAATATGTTTCGAGGTTAGGTTTAATTGTCTTACTAAAAAATTTCAAGTACACTAAGCTCTGTTTAAAGCTGGATCCCCATTGGGTTAGACAAGATAAATAATGCAAGCATCACATTATGATTTGCATCTCCAATATACATCTATCATTCTTGTTCAATCTATATTTTCTTTTCTATAATATTTTTCCAAGTATTTTTCATAGAAGTTAATTTAATCAGTCAAGTTATTTTAATGGTAAAGTAAGACTTTTTTATTGGTCCAATTTATATTTATCATAGTGCTCTAATTTAATAATATCTTTAGTTAATTATTATGGCAATGGGGTTTAATTAATGATTTTCTAGTTAATTGTACGTGTATTTTATAAAAAAGTATTGGTCAATGACAATAAGTACTTGAATCTCGAATACAACAATTTTATGTTTAGGCAAACCCTTATTCTGATAATAAAAGATGAACCTGAATTATCTATTGAAAATTATATATATTTTTAATTGGATAAATATATAATGTACGATGAATATATTTGAAAGATACATTTTTTTCCTCTTTCTTTCTATATTAAGTGTTGAGTAATTTTGGCAAGTAAATTGTATCATATCTTGTCATACAATATTTTGGACTGAAATTTTGCTGGACACAAAGATATCTTAATTATAATTTAATAGCAAGATGCTGAAGAGTCCATATTTCATACTGATATATAAAAAGTTGTCTCGTCATCATGATAATGTTTTGACATATAAAGTTCAACAAACCTTTATTTGGGTAAGGCATGTTTTAACCAAACAAACCAATTCTGTGTAAAAATAATTACTTAAAAACAAATTATTCAGGAGCACTGATTGGAGATCATTACCGCTGGTGGTAATAAAAAAAGTGCCATTTCGATCCCTGTAGACAGTAATTTGGAAAGGGAAAAGGGCCGAAAAGGTCCCCACTTAATTTTAGCATTTTTTAATGGCAATTTGGCGGTCGATTCTGTTACCAATAGTCTCCTTTTCATCATTTTGCTCATGCTAGACAAATCTTTTTATTTTCATTTTTCTGTATGTGCTGTTTACCCTGATACCAGAGTAACCAGACACCCTCATTTCCTATAACCTCTGTTTGAGTTTACGATTTTTTTTATACTTTTTTTTTTGCAAATTTAGTAATGGTTTTTTTTTTCTAGATATTCTCCGTGTAAATACAGGCTTATCAGTCCCTTAAACATAATTTGGAGGTTAATATGATCAATAATAAGTGTTTCATTTGTTAAATAATTAAAAAGGTTTGTTACGGCCACTTTTTTCTTTAAAAAAAAAAAATGATGAGACATAATACAATCAGAAGTTTCCAAAAAAAAAAAAAAATCATTTGTAATAGGTCCAATTTTTTAGGTAACAATTGCCAAGAATTAAGTCAGTCATTTAACAAAGACTAAAACTGCTTTTGAAGAAAACAATCTTGGTTCACGAGAAATTTAAGAACTAAATAACAGTTTCCACAGTTATCTATTTTTTTTTTTTTTTTTTTTTTGGGGCAGATCAAGACTCATGCAAACTTACAGTTTTTCAAGAAAATGTGCTGCTTCTAAGATGTGGTTTATATAATTTAAGTAAGAAAAACAGAAAGAGGTTTGAGATTGATCTGATACTGGCCCTCACCATATATTTGCTTTTTACATATATATATATATATATATATATATATATATATATATATATATATATATATATATATATGTCATGCGTCGTGGTAATGCTCGCATGCATTAGTCGTAACCTTAACCAATTCTGTAGATGTTATTTTTAATACTTGACATAATGGCGGCTTATATTAAGATATGCATGTATAGGGACTAGGGAGCTTGTTTAATTTCAGTGGTTTCAATTGAGAGCCACCAAGCATGTGAACCCTAGTGCAAAAGTTTTAGAATGGTCCATAAGACTAACTAATTTGGTCAGTAGTGCTGTAATTAAGTCAAATTAGCAACCACCATTTGTGGAGGGGAGTTATCACAGTGCTTCAGGTAATCTACGTACTATTAATTATTGTTCATTGGTAATAGTTATAATTAAACATAAATAAAGTTTGGACTTCATTGATTAAATTTGTGTCAATTAAGACGTATAGGTTCTCGGAAAAAAATAATGGCAATTTAAGAGAAGTTCCAAACCTCTAAATTCTCCTCTTATATATTTTGTTTGGAAAATAACTAAGCATTCAATATTTAATAGTAGCACCAGATTATACAAAATATAATATATTTGGCAACGGACTTAGATGACAATTATGACAATCAATCAAGCAATTATACCAAAATTAAATTTCATAATTGAAAAAAACGGTCAGCTTTATCTATATAATTGGATCGGTAACATAATAATTTTTAAATTATACCAAATCTAAGACATCTTATTTAGACCATAGAAATTTCTTAGGAAAAATTTTCTTATACTTTAATAACTATGTCTTATGTTAAGTCGGTTATAAAATAAAAAAGAAAAATTAACATGAACTGCACAAATAGTACATGCCCATGATGCCATATTAATTACCGTAAGCTTTCACTATCCTCATAACTACAGAACAAAAAAAAATCCATCACAATCAATAGCTTTTCAGGATCGCAGACCAAATTTACTAACCTCGATCATAATTCCAAGCAGTCGTAATATGGTAGGTTGCACTGCAATAAAAACCTATGAGGTTCTCTCAATAATTTTTAATATTGTAAGTAATTTATGTGAAGATGTTTGGCGTAAAAATATTATTTTTTTTCAAAATATAGGTTTCGAAAATTATTCTCAGTTTCAATGGTTAATCCAGTAAATTTGAATAAATAACGGTTGTATGCATATTTAGATTTAAACGCTTATGGAATTCCGGTCCTTCATGGATCTCTGAGTAATACTTCTTAATTAATTATTGACTTGTGAAGTAGGCACACACTTTAAAAAAAAAAAAACCTCAATAATAATATTCTAATATACTTGTCATAGCATAAAGAAAATATAGAATATTCTTCATGTTCATCACTTATGAAACTGAAATGATAATCATATATAATATTTATAGTTTGTATATAACATCACCCATCAGAGTGATCAAATCAATATAATTGAACAACTTGATAGCACATCACCATAATTTGCCACTAGAACGATCCACGCCAGAAAGTCGATGTGGTGCGCGCAAAGCACCATATTGTCACGTTGAAATACCACCAAATTAAGATCGACAGAAGAATAGACGCAATATGGAAATTATTAAAATCACTATATATTTGCAAGAGATAATAGATATGGCACACAAGAAGATACTTAAACCGATTTTGTTTTAAACTATCATTTTCTTTCCCTCGATCACATATGGTATGAATTAGTGATTTTCGATTTTTTATAATTTTATGATTTTTTTTTTTACTTCAGTGAGTATTTGGGAACTTGACCTCATTTTTTTCTAAATATTAAGGACTTAAGTTTATGATTTTAATTATAGAATACAAAAAAGTAATAATGTTCTTTACTATAAGTACTAACAAAGTGAAAATTTTTTAAAGTAAAGGGGCTCGGTAGGAAGGGGACACGTAGCAGTGTAACCCGGCACAATGATGGTTCTCCTCTTGATTTTTCTGGCAACTAACCAAAAAAAAATGCAAAAGGGATTATTCATTTCTTTTGATCTGACCAAGAATAGATCAGTTGGATAATTAACTCTACTTATACCTCCCTTATTACATTAATGGAGCACTTTACTTTTCTTAATAAAAGTTAGGTGATAACGATCTCATCCCTTTGTATAATAATTATTATCAACTTTGTCTTGAAAAAATAAAAGAGAAGGAATCATGGAGTGTGGAGTCTGATTCCTCCTGGTACACCTCAAGCTTTGGAATCACTATAAGCCATGCCTTTTTATTGGCCCAGTAGGGTCGGTACTGATAACTTCTCCTTTTTTTTCTTCTTCTTCTTCCTTTTTTTTCCCTTTTTTATTAAAAAATTATTTTTGGAGCTCAAATACAGCTGAATTGTCGATCAGAAATAAATTTGCTCCAATGATTTCTTCAATTTTGTTCAATTTGTCCAACTAATAGAAAGTAACGAAACAAAATGCATTTCATTGTGGAAGCTACCTGTACCTTATCGAATTATTTTTTTATAGCTGCAAAGTGGAAAATAGATATTAATAAAGGGTGTGTTTGAATCGCTTGAGCATAAATAAACTAAGGATTAGTTATTAGAATAAAAATATATAATTCTTAGATGGTTGATAATAAGTTTTTTTTTTTGAGTTAAAAGAGTGTTGTTTTAAAGTGTTCCCAAATCCAAAATAATTTTTTATTTCTAATATATTGAGATCATCTTTTAATCCGGATTAAAAAGTTATTTATCTAGGACTCTAGGATCATCTTTCAATCCGGATTAAAGGATGATCTAAATGCACTAGGGATAACAATTTATTTTAGATTTGGGACAACCTAAAAGCATCACTCTTAATAAAAAAAAAATTATTCTCAATCATCTAAAAATAATAGTTTTTAATCTGAATAATTAATCCTAATTTTATTCTCAAATAAATGAATAACACCACACATAATGATCAGCAAGTTAAAATTCTAGTAACAAATCAATTTAGTCTTACCCTTGACCTATTATGATTAGATGCAATCGACTACCTCATCGAATATTGAATATCTGCTGTTACTTTCAACTCAAGTTCTATTCCATAGCAAAGAACATAAATTTTTTTTGTCCAGTATTAATTTTAAAATATCACTCTTCAACATTTATTTATTTTGGTTTTTATCCTGAAGGTTTAAAATTTACTTTTGAGCAATCAATTTTTGTATTACGACACGTCTCCCAAAACCAGATGAAAAGGAGTGATTTTTCTATAATGATACCTTTTTTGTGTTTGTATTTGACACCACACCGCTATTCGTGTTCCAATAAAAATTGAATAGAAATAATATGCCCTATATTGTGTTTTATATTTATTATCTTCATTTTTCTTGCTTTGTGGTAATTACTTTCAAAGCTCATGAATTGAGTAAATAAAAAATTCATTCAACTTTATCGGCATTTTCTATTTGTTCGAATATGCACACAGAGTTGCATTGTCAATGCCACCATGCATTAATTTCAATTCATTGCAAAACATGACGCATCAAAAGAAGAGATTCCTGCATCAAGTCTTAATTAATTACACACCAACACCATACATACATGAACAAGGAATTTGCTACTCGAACTACTAATATGTAGCTGAAAAAGAAATCCAACTGTATGTTGATGTCAGCATATATAGATATAGGGAAGGATATCTCCAGTTTGTTGAGAATGGAGAGTAGAAGAGACGCCGTCGTGGCGAGGGAGAGGCGCGTGGTGCGTAGAGCGTAGCTGGAAGAGTTGCCTGAGCTGGAGAGTGAATGGCCAGCTGGCACGTCACTCTTCACGTGGCCAGCTGCTTCCTCTTGTCCCTGCTCACTGCTCCTCCCTCTACTCTTTTTTCCCTTTTTGCCCTTTCAGGCCCCCCCCCTTTTTTTTTTGAAGGAAAAATAAAAGATTTGCCCTTTCGGAAAATTGTTTTATTTTTTTTACCATAGCTTAAATTATTCGACAACAATTTCATAATTATGTTACAATCCTTTTTTATGATATTTGATTTTGTGGTCCATACAGTAAATTTTTAATATGTATTTTAGACCTTAACATTGAGCGCTACCTAGTATATATATAAAAAAAAACATTGAGCGAATATTTTTTTTTGTTTGGATAAATAACCACAATAAAATTTTAATTTTTTTTCTAGAATACGTGGTAAGTAATATATTATTTTATTATAATTATTTAAAATTCATAATAGGTTGCAAAAGAAACTATTGTTGATGAAATAAATTTGATGGAATACTGTCTTGAAAGCATCACTTAAATGGTCATACAATATTTCTATTTAAGACTAGATGATAGCTCTTGAGATTATTTCTTCTCTTTACATTGTATTTTCATTTGTTGAAATTAAAGAATTGGTAATTTCCACTTTTCTCTTCAATATATAATCTTAGTACATGTAATTTGCAAAGTAAAACAATACATTAAAATTTCTATTAACATTAACTATTACCAAATTAATTATATATTTATATATTATGGATTAAGATTTAATCATGCAATTTCTCTCATGATGTGATCTCTAAAATCATTCAGAATTTTACATGCATGTTATATGCTTATAAGTTAGATAACATAAAATTTAAACAAAAGTACAAAACTAGTAGATATATTATTAACAAAAGTACAAAACTATTTTGTGTCAAGCAAATAAAAACATGTAAACTGAATGAATTGATTAAAAAATGTTCAATTAAGCACAATTTAGTGTACTTTGTAATTTCTTTTGAAGAAAAGGGAGTTGGCCAGAATCCAAATTAATAGGGGCAATTTAGTCTTCCATTTATTTTTTTTCAAAATCTGGCTTCGGCTTTTTCGGCTTGCGTGCGACTGGAAAGATCTCTCTAGCACGCAAGCTCCGTGCATGAGTTGTACTTGGAAGAACTGCTCCAGGGAAAAAAAAAATTAAAAACGAAAGGAAAATTATGACATACTATGAAAAAACAAACAAAACTATTATCGCAGAAACTCAGACCTATTTATGGGCTTACGGCTGCAGCGTGCCTTCTCAGAGGCCGTTAGAATAATCCAAATAGAAAATAATCTGTCGATTTTACCCCTGCGAGCTTGACTTAGCGTCCGCTCCAGAACCTAAAATCAGATGGGATGGAATCAAAAGTTTAAATAACGGATGGCAGACTCCCAGCGGACATGCTAATATCATAGCGAATAGCAGATATCGGATATTTAGTGGCTGCTATCGGATCATAGCGGATTTGCACACACAAGTGTATTTTGAAGATCCAGTTTAGTCTAAAATAAAAAATTAAAATAATTTCAAGCAATTAATTAACGCTAACTAAAATTATATTTATTTCTATGCATATTTAACCATTAAATTTTAAGAATTTGAAAATGTTCAAAGCATACAAATTGTGGCCAAGTATGTAAACTTTCTATAGAACTTTGAATCACGTTAATTGGAGTTTGTATGCGAAAGTTATAAAATACTACCGCCATATCAGCAAATTATAAAATGCGCCGCTATATCTCCCGCTATTTTCCGCTATTTCACCGCTATATCCCGCTATTTGTCGCTATAGGTTGCGCTATCGGATGGGCCGCTAAATCTGTAGTGTTGTAGCGGTGTACCAAATAGCACCGCTATTTAAACCTTTGGATGGAATGGAAGGGAAGGTGAAGTTGAACCTTTATCCTGCTTCGGATTTTAATAAATACAGAACTAATGGAAAGATTTAACTCTATTTTTATTGACTTTTGCCTCCCAGATTTGGGGTGTAAGAGTTTCCATTACTCTCTCAACCTTTACTTTTCGTTTCATTCCATTAATATGAAAGTCTGGAGCACAACCTTAGTGTACACAATTTACGATTTTTTAAAAAAATAAAAAACAATTTACCTTTTTTTTTTTTTCCAAGTCATTATTTAGTATATATGAAAAACTCGATTTTTTTTTTGAGATTTTTTTTTTTAAAACTTTTGTAGGGTGGAGTAACTTTTTACCTTTTTGCTGTTGGGTGACTGCGACACAAGAAGCTTAGGCTCAAATAGCTACTTTCATTATGAAAGAGATATAGTAAACTAGAAGGAATAAAGACATTTCACACAGTGATATAAGTTCCATCTTTCACACAAAATTCGACTATCAAGTTCAAAGTGTTGATTGCTTCAATTTTTAAGAGATAATGCTTCTATTAGATCAAAATATTCAAAAATAGTTATATTAAAATTAATCTATCATGATTAATTAGATTTATTTATTTTTTTTACCCGCATGATCAAGTATTAAATGAGCTCCAAAATTAATAAAATTTTGTATGAATCCAAATTTCGTGTATATAAATATAAATAAGATAAAAATACTTAAATTTAACATTTGTGTTTTTAATTTTGAAATAGCGAGTTTGAGACATTGTATATCACTAAAAAGTTATGTTATTGAAAATGTTATCACTAACTGAAATATATAGCATTAACAAAGTAACGTATTTAGAGACAAATAAAAGATACAGTACGCCATATTACTGCTGTATTTAGAGTAAATTGCTTTGGTAATGCTTTTGTAATTTTAATTACCCTAGTAACAAACAACAAGTAATGCATTCCGAGGAAAATTTTTAACAATTCATTAAAAAAATTGTAATTATCCGCATTCCGACGACAATTTGTAATGAATCACTCTCATTAAATCTTTACAAGTCAAAAAAAAAATAAAGTCTTTATCGTTCTTACGGTAGGCATAAATCACGCGGTGTCTATTTTATAATTCAGAACTCTAATATTTTTAACCACGTTCCTAGTTGTTTTAGTTGTGAAACAAATCACACCATTTCTATCCTAACACTACCAAAGAAATAAACTTTTATTTTTTTTTTGTGTTAAAATAAGGACCTAATGAATTCTAGAATCTCGTAAAAATATCTACGGGGTCGTTTGGATGGGCTAGGAATAGCCAATTCCTAGGAATTTCATATTCCTAGGAATTTCATCTCTCTCACAAAGTTACACACTTCCCAACGAAAATCCTTATTCCTTCCTAGGAATTGGCTATTCCTAGCCCATCCAAACGACCCCTACGTGTCTTAAAGATACTCGAAAAAAATTGTAAAAAAAAAAAAAAATCCGATTTAAAGATTTATTTGAAAATGTCAAAAAGATGTATAATAGTAGTACTAGCATAATATTATACGAGGAATGCTAAAATACTACGCGTGGCACAGATGGGTCTGTGCTACGCATTCATTCTCAAATTTTATGCTTTAAATAATCGATCCAAACCATTCAATATCTTCTTCATACTGAAATCTTATTGGAAACCAAATTTAACATTTTTTAAAATTTTTTACTATTTTTTACAGAATTTTGAAAACTGCTATTATTGAAGGGTCCAGAATTAATTAGATTAAGAATTTTCTAAAAATGTAAAAAAATAACAAAATATTTTGAAAAAAAATATAAAATTTGGTTTCTAATGAAATTTCAATGTGGAGAAGATAATGAACGGTTTAGATCGATTGTTTGAAGAATGAAATTTAAGAACAAACCTGTAGCACGAAAGCCATCCGTGCTATGCATAGTATTTTAGCAATCCTCATATTATATTGTAGGAATATCAAAGATTGTAGAATAAGGGTGAACGCAAATAGTGTTACGAACAAAAAGAACGAGTGATATAAATAAAAAAAAGATTTAATAACTATCTTTGCACGTAAATTAATGGACAAAAAATAATGTTAGTGTCCACCTCAGCAAAATCTAATGAGATTTGCCTTTTGCTCTGGGAATAATTGAATATATTGTATTTTACTACGTGTTATAATTTTTAATATTGGAAAAACACACATGAATTATAAATACTATTGTCAAAAATTACATGAACATACCCTGCATACGAAAATAATACCATTATTAATTAATGAAGTCCGCATAGGAACAATTTAGCGCTGGACCACATTTCATTTTCGTTCCAATCATAATTACATTTCTTCTGGTAGCTACGTAATACATATAGAAATTGGAATTATTATTTGAAAGGCTCGTTTTGTCACTCCATTCATTAGGAACTTAGGCTGTCATACCAATGGAATCCTTAACTAACATGAAGCCACTTTGTAGTGGAGCACTCTGTTGTATTTCTTTTTTAAAACAAGACATAAAACATGAAATTTTGGATGTAGACATTTCTCCATCCAATCAGGAAAGTTACAAATAACACATCAATTCAACATTATCCTTATAAAATTGTAAAGAAAAGGAAGCATCTCATTACAAAATTCATTCAAAATTAGTTAATTTTATTCTGATAGATTCTGATTCTCGTTCAGTTCCGTATTATTCAACGAAATATATATAGAAACTAATATGATTTTAGTGCTATCAGCTCTGAATTTGTCCTGGTTTGACTTCCTATAGCTAGACATATTTGTTCTTTCATGCGTAAATTATATACACAGTTACACACTAATAAAATAAGCTGCTGTAACTCTTTATGATTCTTTAAATTCTCTGAATTCAATCTTTTTACAACACAATAATTAAGAATATACATTTTCAAAGAAAAAAAATATACTTTTTTTTTTCTTCAGAGTTAACCGAGAAAATAAATAATATTTTTGTAAGAAAGAAGGGATCCAAACCTCCCAACTTTGTCAAAATTAAATATTCGTAAGAATACCTTGGCGCTTTAAATTCACGGCAGATACTCAAAATGCGTTGTTTTTTTTTTTTCCACTAGATCAAAAGTTAGTTCTTAAAAAATTACTTTGTTAACCGTCACTTAAGATTTTAGCTCATCTAGCTCGCTCAAAATTATTTATGGTAACAATTTTTCAATTCATATTTAATTACACTTATTATACTTCGTTGACATTTTATAATTCATGCTGAAACAGTTTAAACATTATTAATTATCTTGTTTTAAGGTTCATTATTTAAAGAATTTACATTCGACACTTAATTAGAAGACCACTATAATCTGGAAATGCTGCAGAATTTTCCTAAGAGGCAAGTCTTATCCTAGATTACCATTCTACTTGGTATATCTAGAAATGCTGCAAAATTTTATTAATTCTTTTTGGCAAATACGTGACAAGGTCTTTTAAAGATTCTTAAATATAAAAGTTGTCATTTTGTGTACCACTTAAAAGAAAGGCAATAAATTTCATATAGATACTGAATTATGGGGAAAAAAGATAGTTTATGTAAAATAATGACAGCTGGCTGAAATTAGAAGAAAAATAAAGGTGGCAGAATTTTGTTGACAATTAATAACTTGACGCCTTCAACAATTGTTATAAAACTTTGAAATTTTAAATCCAACATTTTAAACATGCGTTTGCAATATGTCATTCAGCTTCAAATTAAAAATGTTTTTTTTTGCTTCTATTTTCTATTGCATAATAATTTTAAAATCTTAACGGTAAATAATCAAGAGAGCTTAGTTATGTTACTAAAATAACGTTAAATTTGATATATAAACTCTATAACATTTATTAACATCAATAAAAAAAAATTCTACATTGGTTCTCGAAAAATTTAACAAAATGTTGAATAAATTATTTCGTTAATGGATCTCATTACAGAAAAAGAAAAAAAATACATTTAGAATGGCAGGTTAGTTACTTAGGATCCTTTGTAAAATATGAATAAGGATAAACAGATTTCAAATTAAATATTCTATCGAAGTCATTTTAGTAAATTTTAAATTTTAATCGTTCGTACTGATTATATAATATAACTTTAACAGCAGTCTAAAGTCTAAACATGATTTTCCAGTCATCTAATAGGTTTGATCAAACTAACTGCTGACGAAGAGAGGCGAACAAATTATCACGCGCGCATGCTCCCTCTCCAAGTCTGGAAACCAAAGTGGCAGCTGCTATTGCTTTCCCATATGCCGAGTCAATGACCTGATAACCTTAACATCAAAACCTAATAGATACAATTGTCAGTCATATTACACACAATTTGTATCTTTAAAAACGTCACAAGAGATCAAGAACGTGTGAGAGTGAGAGCCTTTAATTCTCTTCACAGAACGAGAGAAAGAGAGAGGTTGGGTTCCGAGTTTTCTCGTGAGTTTTTGGATTTGGATTAGTACCCCAACAAAACAAGTAAAACCAAAAAGTCAAAAAATAAAGAAAAAGAAAGGAAAGTAAGATCTCCTTTTTAAGTAGTAAACCTCTCTCTCTGCTCCAAATCTACCCACACATTACTCCTTACTATTCCTTCCTTCCTTCCCTCTCTAACGAGAGAGAGAGAGAGAGAGAGAGAGAGGCAGAGATCCCCATTTCCCATTTCTCCTTCTGCCCCATGCCTTCTCTCTCTCCAATCCACTGACGCCACTTCCACACCCACAACCTGTTCGACGAAATGTCGCACTCTACCGAGATGCCTACAACTCCCTCCACCAAGGCCTCCGACCTACCGTTTGACTTCAACACTGCTCTTAGCCTCGAGACCGACAAACCGGACTCTCCAGTTTCCACTCTCTTCACACACCAGACCACCAGCACCACTAGCTCCACCAGTTCCTCTGCCGGCTCCTCTCTCGCTGCCCGGCGCACACATTCTGGTGAAATCCTTTCCAATCCGTTTCCTAAACCTGGTCACCGCCGCACCGGTTCAGGTCCCCTGATCTTCACGGGTAGTGGCAGCACCAATGTCAGTGCTCACACCAACAGCACTGCCAGTTCACCGGTGACCAACCTCCTACCGGCTGGTAACATCTGCCCGTCTGGTAAGATAGCGAAGCCGAGCACGGTCCACAAGACTGTGACGCACCGGAACGATGTTCTTGGTTCTGGCACAGGGAATTATGGCCATGGGAGCATTATTCGGGGTGGGGCTGCTACTGGTACCGGCACGGGCATTGAGGATTTCTCATCTGTGAAAAGGGCCATGGTGAGTGTGGATCTTGAAGAGGTGAAGAGAATTGGCAATGAGCTTTATAAAAAAGGGCAGCTCTTGGAGGCATTGCGGGTGTATGATCGAGCAGCTTGTATGCAACCTGATAACCCTGTTTGTAGGAGCAACAAAGCAGCGGCATTGATTGGTTTGAGGCGGTTCGGGGAGGCAGTGCGAGAGTGTGAGGAGGCAGTACGGTTGGATCCAGGTTTCAATCGGGCCCACCAGAGACTGGCTTCTCTTTTCCTGAGGTAGTTGCATCCATTTGTTTGATTGGATCTTAAGAATTGTTGTGGAGAAAACTACATAATGATCCTTAAATTTGGCAGCTCATATTTTCAGCTTAAAAATCCTGTCATTTGATGTTCTGAGCTAGTCAGCTCGTATAAGTCATGGTCATGTTATTAGGGTAGCAATTTCTTTGCGTGCTTAAACATTTTTTTCATTTTTCATTTTCCATTCCATGATATTTATAAAGGTGTTGCTTCAAATGGTATTGTTTTTTCGTTTTTGGTAATTATGGATTTTTTTTATCTTTTACCTTTTATTCCATTAAAAGAAGAGTCCATAATTTCTACTGATTTGAATTTAGGTTAGGTGTGGTTGAGAACTCAAAAAAGCACCTTCTCCTTGCAAGTGCGCAACCTGATCTGATAGAGTTACATAAACTGCAAACGTTGGAAAAGCACTTGATTCGTTGTGCAGATGCACGCAGGTCAGGGGATTGGAAAATTGTCTTGCGAGAAACAGATTCAGCCATCACAGCCGGAGCTGATTCTTCTCCTGTGGTTAGTTTCTCCATATACAGGGTTGTGTGCATGACTTCCAAATGAACAAATAACGTTGCATTAGTATACAATTTTATATTGTGTGCTTATAAAAGTTTAGGGTAGATAACAGAAGTAGATAAGGTATATCCTTACTGTGTTATACCCAGTTATTGTTTCTCTTTTGCAAACAATATACGTTGAATACCTGAAAATAAATAATTTATATATTATCGAGTTGTAATTTCCTTATTGTGATGAGCTAATTGTGAAAAGAACATATGCTCAATAATTAATATAACATTTTATTGTATTGTTTACATTAATATTATGCTTTGTCATGCATATTTCTGATATAAACATTATTGGTTGAAATGAAGTAAAATATTATAATTTTCCTTGTTTATTACCATGCTGGATTTCTGAGGTCTGACAATACTACTTGCACATTATACCAGAAATTACTGTTTTTTTCCCCTTTTTCTGTAACTGTTTCAATTTTTGACAATTGGTGATTGATAATTGCAGATTTTTGCTTCAAAGGCAGAGGCGTACCTTCGGCTGTACCAGGTTGATGACGCTGATATGGCAATATGCGATGCATGCAAACTTGACTCGTCATATTCCTTTTCGGTGGATACTAAGTATTTTGGGTTTGTTGGGAACTCATACATTCACTATGTTCACGCTCTTGTTGAAGTGGCCCGAGGAAGGTAAGTTCATAAATAGTACTGATAAGAGCAATATCATTGGAAAAGATTCAGTGAACACTTATGATTTCTGGTGTTATGAGCATGTGGTGAAACGACAGTTGGAAATATACACATTTTTTTTGAAATCTTTCTTTGTTAGTTATCTTAGCCTTCTATAAACCATCAACTTTTCGTTGCCCAGAGAAATAGAAAGATTTAAGACGTGAACCAAAAGCTGCTCTTGGTGATATAAATTACTAAAAAAATATAGTCTTGATGAGCTGTTCTATGTTTGAAGCTGTTATAAATGAAGCTGGCAGTGATGGTTTGTTAAATTACCAAATTGTACAGATTTGAGACAGCTGTTGGGGCAGCTGAGAAAGCCAGGAAAATTGATCCGGCAAACTCAGAATTGAATTCCTTCACAATCATTGTGAAATCAGTTGCCCGCGCCCGCTCACTTGGAAATGAACTTTTCAATTCGGGGAAGTTTTCGGAAGCTTCCTTGGCCTATGGTGAAGGTTTGAGGCATGATCCATCGAATCCTGTGTTGTACTGTAACAGAGCAGCATGCAGGTACAAGCTCGGCCAGTGGGATAAGTCCATTGAAGATTGCAATGAGGCCCTCCGAATTCAGCCGAATTACACAAAGGCCCTTCTCAGGCGGGCTGCCTCATATGCTAAGGTTGTGATTCTTACAAGAAATCTCGTGTTCCACAATATCTATATATACTTAATCCTGTAGTTTTTCCTCAGTGATTTTGCAAAAGAGGTAAGAAAATCCTACTCTTGCAATATTTTTCTTTTATGTTTCTTTAAATGCTGTTGGTTTCCTAAGTACTGTGGCTTAGTATGATTAGCTACATGATTGATCTATATAGAAGGTTGATTAGTCTTATGGATCATGCTTTGCCTTGTAGGTGGTTAATTATTGCTTTTCGTGAACTGCGTATGCTCTATGTTTTTGATGATATTGTTGTCCCTCAAATTTGATTATGCTGGCAAAGTTGACAGTACGAGAAATTTAATAAGTGGACTGGTTGAAATAGTAGCAATTGCACAAGGAATAAATCTCCAAGCAAGATTACTTTGTATATTACAGCATGGTATGTTGCACATCACTGCAACAGCGTTATTTATAGAGCTGTTTGTCCCACCACCCTTTTTCTGGGGGTGTAATCGTAATTAATGGAGAATTGGCAATTGGGAATCACAAAGTTAATTAATTAACCTGACGCATTCTACAACTTTCTTTGAGCAGATAGAGAGGTGGGCTGAGTCAGTGAGTGACTATGAGGCATTGAGGAAAGAGCTGCCAGGAGACACTGAGGTGGCAGAGGCGCTGTTCCATGCGCAGGTGGCTCTCAAGTCGTCCCGTGGCGAGGAGGTCTCTAACATGAAGTTTGGTGGTGAGGTTGAGCTAATCTCTGGTCTTGACCAGTTCCACACCGCCATTTCCTTACCTGGTCAATTCTATATCTTCAAAGTTGAAACCTATCCATTTACTCATTTGACCTAATATGTAACGAGCCCATTGCTGTATGTTATTGTTGTTGAATTGGTACCGGTCCCACTTAGTGCCACTCTTGAAAAACAACACGGGAACATTGGAAGTGCCTAATCTTGGGGTGAAGTCAATAATTTAAATGATTCTGTCAAAGATAAGCCAGTAAAATAAAAAAACCTAGTCAACTGTACTTTACGAACTTGTGAAATTGTAGTGATTGTCCAATTATTTAACAATTGGAATTAAATTTTATTGTTCTTTAGGTGTGTCGGTTGTACATTTTATGGCTCCATTAAACCCACACTGCTCCCAGATGGCTCCTTTTCTTGATGCTCTTTGTGCCCGATACCCTTCAGTAAATTTTCTTAAGGTTAAAATTTTTCTCTTTATTTGGTGAACCAATGTGTGTTTTCTTTATTAATACCGTTTAAGACATTAACGTGATATATGGATAAACTTAGGTGGATGTAATTGAGAACCCAGCAGTTGCCAAGGCAGAGAATGTAAGAATGGTACCAACATTCAAGATTTACAAGAATGGAAATAGGGTTAAGGAGATGGTTTGTCCTAGCCAGCAGCTATTGGAATATTCAGTCAGACATTATGGATTTTGAAGCATTCAAATATTTTTTTCAATATTCCAAAACAAGTTCACGTTACACCAAGCAGGATTATTCAGCCTAATCATTCAATTTACAATTGTTTCCTTTCACTGTCATTATTACTGAATCTACTTGGTTCTTTCGTGGTTTCTTGAGGACCAGTTTTTCTTTTATAGCAATGATTCATATATATTCAATACCAATACACGACAGTACGTTCATGCTGGCAAAGAAAAACTTAGAGAGGGGTTTATTCTTTTTCTTGTTTTATATTTTCCTTCATTCTGGCTTAGGCAGCGAGGTCGGTGGGGCTCCATGGGGAGGGGCCGGGGGTTGTTTTGGGGGAGGAGAGAGCAAGACGATTTTAAGCTCACTGTAGAGTGAATACTGCAATTGCATATAAGGCTGTACTTTGCTATTTTGAGTAGGTGTAAGACTATAATGTATCTTCTTAACCAGAGCCAGTTCATTCTGATTCATTTCTGTTGTATAACAAATTCAATTAGAAAAAAATGTTAATCTTGCACGGGTACCATTTTTGTTTATGTGGTCTCTCTTTTAATGAAAAAAATCCATCTGGTTGGAGGTACTGAATAATGTCTTCTGTAAATCTCTTCTTACATTGGATCAAATTTATTACATGTGACCAATTATAATGTTTTAAATGAATACCATATCATTCTGAGTTTTACGATTTGCTCGTTGCCAAATTATCCGGCGTAGATACTTCTGTTCATATCAGTATCCGGCGTAGAGATTGGATGCTTGGAATTTGAGAAGTGCACTGATGTAATTTGGTAGCACCCAATCAGATTTTTTCTTCCAATTATGATTCCTTTGTTTGGTTCTGCGCTTCCGTGCCTATAATTGGTAGTTGATTGAAGTCGCTTGAGACAACTACTATTACCATTTTGGATCCTCTACTGCAGTATAAGTTGCTTTCTGGCCTGAGACAGATATAATTGGACTGTCGGTCCAGATAAAACGGTCTGATGATAGTGCAAGCAAAAATAGCATTATATGATTGTAACTTTGCAATATTTTAGGCAGAAAAAACACTTCTGAGCACTTTTAGTGCCAAAAAGGAAAATTGGGCAAGAAACTTAATTTGCTATTTTGTGCACTACTTGCAGAATCTTATAGAACCTTATATCATAAAGGCTTTGAAATTTCCTTAATTATACACAACGAAACGAGGTAAATATGATGCATCATGTAAGTGTTAATAAGCAATAACAGAGCAGGTAGAGGAGATAAACATCACTACTCATGCACTCAATTTTAACGACTACACAGTACATTTTTCAGTGGTGCAATCGATAAAATTAACTTCTAACTTTTCTGTATATTACTTTTCCTGAAAAAGGACGATAAATTTGCGGAATTAAAATACAGCACTCGGTTGATTCTGAACTGAATTAGAAGCACAACTGTAAGCTCTTGAATGATTTCCATAGGTACAACACTACGGCAAGCCCAGATTATGAGTAGAACACTAGAACTAAAGCAGCTCTAATTTAATTTCTTGCCATAGGAAAAATGATTGATACATTTTTTGTGCCTTATGATGTTTACAAATAAATTTCTCTAAGATTCACTTGATTATGTCTTCTCTCTCTCTCTCTCTTCTTTACAAAATAATTCTTAACTTGGGGCATTCAGCTCGAAAGGGGAAAGAAGCTTTCGTTACAATTAAACTTCTATTATTGTCTTTCCAAGCCACATAAGCTTAACCATGAAAATGAAATTATATTTTCATTTATTCCTCTTTTAATTGGCAAAAAGAGTAACAATATTTGATAGTTCTTTCTGAAAATTTCATACGCTTTCTAATTTTATTTGTAAATACCGTCAAAAACAAACTAAAGAAACACTTGATTTTACCTCAACGGTAAACAATGGCGAAGCTATATATTGTTTGGTGGGTCCCACCTGAAAAAAATTACTAGACTCTAGACATTACACTTCTTTGTAAATAGAAAAAAAATCATAAGAATCCATCTCAGAAATTTGAATGACGAGGTGAATATGTCGAGTTTGATTTCAATTGCATAACGACTCCAAAACAATTGCACAAGGACCTAGATAACATTCTTTCCTGACGAATCGACTTTTTCCTTTCTCCGCAATGAATCTTATTAAGACAAAACTTAGAATAAAATGGGAGATGTTTGGATAAATGATTATTTGTAGCACAAGGACCCAGGTAGCATTGCACGACTCGTCCATACACTACGCCACTTTTTTATTTTTAAGACCTGTTAATTAATGGCCTTTAAGACCGGTTTGGAGGTGGTGATAATAATATGTGGTGTTAAAAATATATAAGAAACCAGTGTTAAAAAGGCAGTTCTAAAAACCAGACAGAAGCAGATAAAAAAAAGAAAGCGCATCTTTAAGACCGATTTTTTTACAAAAAACCGGTCTTAAAAAACACAACATTAAGACCGGTTTTTTACAAAAAACCGGTCTTAAAGATGGTTCTGTTTTTTTTCGTTTTTTCGTATCATTAAGACTGGTTTTTAAGGTTAAAAACCGGTCTTAATACTATTTTTAAGACCTGTTTTTTTGTAAAAAACCGGTCTTAAAGATGGTCCTGTTTTTTTTCGTTTTTTCGTATCATTAAGACCGGTTTTTAAGGTAAAAAATCGGTCTTAATACTATTTTTAAGACATGTTTTTAGTTAAAAACCGGTCTTAAAATTAATAATTAAAAAAAAATTATTTATTTTTGGGCTAGCCCCATTTTTGCTAGCCATAATATTCATAAAATATTCACATTCACAGCAATCATTTATATATCACATATCACATAATCATCAAAACAAAAAACAACAATTATAAATATATCAAAATTCATAAAAATTATAATTATCTAACAAGATACAATTTTTCATAGATATACATAAAACTCATCTAAACTTTCATTGATTTCTTCATCTTTATAAGGCAGACCCTCCGACTCCAAATTCTGCATTCAATTAAACTAATTCAATTAGTAAAACCTAAGCAAATTGATTTCAAACTAAATTAGTTAATGATAATCAGGTATTGTTTGACTAAACCCTAATCAGGTATATATTGTTTTTAAAACCTAATCAGGTATTGATTTTAAAACCTAATAAGGTATTGTTTGGCTAAATCCTAAACCCTAAACCCTAAACTTTAAGTAGTAAACCCTAAACTCTAAAAACTATACTCTAAATTGTCATTCTAAACCCCAGACCTTAATTAAGTAGTAATCCATACTCCTAGCAACTGCTAGTAGTTCGAGTAATACATCAGTAGCACGTGCAAGTTTCTCATCGTATAGAACCCGCAATCGGTACCGTTCGACTGATGTGGACCCTACAAATACGAAGCAATTTTTTTAAAAATTAATATTAAATTTAATAAATTAATTAGAAATGAAATGAAACTATTAGTCCGAGCTATGTACCGGAATGATGTCAACATTGAATCTGCTACCTAACTTCATTCTGGATAAAGCACTGCAACATTAAAAATATGAAGTTAGAAGAATTAATTTGTAGATATTGCCTATTAGATAATGCATGTGTTGACTAAAACCCTAAAATTACCTGTTGTATGACTCTAAAATTGGAGAAAAATAACTCTCTGGATTTAGCGAATCCACAATCCATATCGTTTTTGTCGAGGGTTGTGCGATAATAATCACAAAATGAAAACTGCAGTTAAATATTAAACCTTGTTAGTAAAACTAGCATTAAACCGCAATTTGTAAAAAAATAAGTGAAAACAAGAAATTTTCTAATTAACGCAGGCTGATGTATCAAAACATGATAAGCAGCTTTCTTTCTGGCAAAATTTTGAATCAAGTAGGATGTTGTGCCTGATACATCCTTAATGGCATCGGTTCCCGAGCATCTTTCTGGATCCAAAAACCTGAAAGCCTTGATTGCAAATTCATGTCAATAATTTCTAGCCCACCCGCATGTTATATTTATCAATTTATAGTCATATATCATATAGTAATAATCATCAATCAATTATTGTTAAGTTCGAAAAATACTTACATGGTCCAAAGTTTCATGACTTGAACAAATGGCAATTCCCTATTGAACAAATGGCCGATGTCTTCAAAATTGAGCATGAAGGAATCCAGTACTATGTGGTCGAACTTGGCCGGAATATCGAAACACTTCATATCTGGATCCAACGCCATGATGTAGCTGTGCAGTTCTTGTGCGGTAGGCCCAAGCTGTTGCAATCTCTCACGCGTGCAGAGCTGCTCCCGTGTCCTTAATTCTCCTCCATCCGCAAAAAATGCATCTGCATTGAAATCGTTGTCGTCGTCGTCATTTTGCTCCACCTGCTGCTTTCTTTTCTTTTTCTCCGGAGATTTCACATGTGGCGGAGGCTGTTTCGTTATTGGTGACCTCAGATGCTCCTTAAAAACCATATATTAGTCGTAAAACTATATTTTTCAATTTAATTAATACCAAATTTAGAACAGTTTGTAAGATTTACCAATTTCGACATATCGAAATCCACAAGATTACTCGGCCACCTTAGAAATGAACCTTGGAGAATACCGAGCTGGTCATCTATGTTGGGAGGTGGAAAAGATACTGTCACTTGTTTCGCATGATCGAACACTTCTAGAACTTGTACCTTAACCTCCTCCGGGCCCAATGGTACTCCGTGGACCGTGTCAGGTATGGGAGGACGCGCAAACACCATGGCTCTTGCGACATATACCAAACTGAACCCATCTGGGAGGAGCAACAAGGCTTCTGTGGATCCCAGTAATTATAAGCAAATACAAAACATAATTAATTAGGTATTAGCCTAAATTCTATATAAACTTGCAAGTAATATTCTATATACCTCAATATGAGGGCCAGGAATCGGATTCGGTTGATTGTTGCTACCCTGTGATAGCATAATCAAGGCTTGATTCATTATTGGATCAAGGTTCTGCGATATTTGCCCTTGCGCGAACAACCACGAGAAGCTTTGTAGAATGCCTTGATTCATTATTGGATCTGCGTTCAGTGGTGTTTGCCCTAGCGAGAACAACCGCGACAAGCTTTCCTCAACTTGTCTAGCTACTTCTTTGCTCACTTCCTCCGGCAATCGTCGTTTTATTCCCTCCTCGACTCTTTTATCGATTTCATCTTGGCTAAACCCCTTGGATTTCCTTGTACCCTTTCCAAGCACCTGCTTCACACCGGAATATATCGGGTATCCTCTCAACCGTTCTGAGTGCTCTGGGGTCCCAAGCGCAGATATCAAGACATCATTCTGACGAACCGACTAAATCTCACCTGACTTAGCTAGAGCAACCTGTCACAAAAGAAATACATGTGAAACTAAGTTGAATTCGTTGAATACATAATTTAGAAATTTATTTGAGTTACAAAACGTACCGCTTTGTTAAGGACCTCACAAGCCTTAGGATTTGTAACCCTAAGTTCACCCGTCACTGGATCCTCTGTGGCACGTGCCCTACACCATCTGTATGACCTGTCATCAACACCAATGGTAATGGTCGAGGTCGAACCATGGACCAAGTCGTCTTTTTTCCATGTTTTCTCTGCACTTATGTAACCGCCCGATCCGAGTGTATGGGGCATGTCCTTCTTGGCGGCATTTTCTTTTCCTGTTTTACTCTTTTTCTATTATCAAATTCAAAAGACTTGTAAGTATATGGAAAATAGAAGTTATGATATTAGCATTGGTGAATAATTATATATATGAAATTTATTTACATACCTCAAACTCAGGGCTTTTATGATATTCATCGAATTGTTCCCATTCTTCCTGCGATATGTTAATAACATCCCATGGTTTTTGTCCACCTTCTTTTCCTGTATTTCTTATTCTACAATGAAAGAATATATGTTATAATTTTAGTTAATCCAACAATAATAAGTAGAATTGATGTTATAAGCATAATCTCTTACCAAGCTGGTTTTCCAGGCCCTCCATCTATTGCAACATGCTGTAAGAATCTTCCGCTTGATTAAAATCGGAATGTCATCCGGAATATTCCACGTCTTGGCTATAGTGTTGTACAAATCAAGTTTCAACAATCGAATTGTGCAAGCGTATCATTCCTTCTCGGCCACACCTGAAGAGGAGGAATCATACTTGATATTCAACGAAATTCTTCAAACCGTTGAGTATTTGGCTGCCAGTGAGAGCTAGAACGGACCGCCCCAAATCCAGGCGGACCGTGTTAGTATGCAATTACGGTCAGCAGCTGAGATCGACCAAATTTTCAGCCTCGATTCAGAACAGAACGGTCCGCCCCAGCCTGGAACGGACCGTCCTAGCTACCAGTCAGAGAAAGGAAAACCAGAGCTGAAGGCATTACCCGAGAGCCTCAGGTATGAATTCCTAGGCCTAGACCAAACCTTTCCTGTCATAGTCAATGCCAATCTCAACTTGGATCAGACAGAAAAGTTACTAAAGGAGTTGAGGGCTCACCGCAAGACAATTGGCTATTCCATTGAAGATCTCAAGAGTATCGATCCCTCAATTTGCACCCACCGAATCCTACTTGAAGAAGATTCAAAGCCAACGGTAGAACACCAAAGGAGGCTAAACCCAAACATGAGCGAAGTCGTGAAGGAGGAGGTGCAGACGCTTTTGGAAGCTAGAATCATCTATCCGATCTCGGACAGCAAGTGGGTCAGCCCCATTCATGTTGTCCCGAAGAAGAGAGGCACAACTGTGATGAAGATGGATGATTGTAACAGGATGAAGGATGTGTATGGACTATCGCAAGCTAAACGCTTCGACACGCAAGGACCATTTCCCTCTACCCTTCGTTGACCAACTACTCGAGCGATTGGCTAAGCATTCCTTCTTTTGTTATTTAGATGGTTACTCAGGTTTCTTCCAAATACTAATCCATCCACTTGACTAAGATAAAACAATCTTTACATGTCCCTATGGAACTTATACATACCGAAGAATGCCATTTGGTCTATGTAATGTACCCGCAACCGTTCAAAGAGCTATGATGGTAATATTCTCTGATTTTATTGAAAAAGATATGGAAGTTTTCATGGATGATTTTTTAGTATATGGTAAATCTTTTGATCATTGTCTAGCTAACTTGTCAAAGATTTTGCAGCGATGTGAGGAAGTCAACCTTGTGTTAAATTGGGAGAAGTGCTATTTCATGGTGCAAGAAGGGGTTGTTTTAGGCTACATAATTTCAGAACAAGGGATCATGGTGGATCAAGCAAAGGTGGAGGTGATCGAGAAGCTAGCCTTGCCCACTTGTGTGAAGGATGTGCGGAGCTTTCTTGGACATGCAGGCTTCTATAGGCGTTTTATCAAAGATTTCTCTAAAATTGTTAAGCCATTAATCAATTTGACAATGAAGGATGCTGAATTTCTGTTTGATAAAAATTGTGTTGATGCTTTCAATAGGTTGAAGGAAGCGCTTGTAATAGCCCTCATCTTGCAGTCTCCAAATTGGGATGAGCCATTCGAATTAATGTGTGATGCTCGTGACTATGCAGTTGGTGCAGTGCTGGGACAGCGGAAAGACAAGAAGCCTTATGTAATCTATTACGCGAGCAAGGTACTGGATGAGACGCAAATCAATTATACCACAACCGAAAAGGAGCTGCTTGCAGTAGTCTATGCCTTAGACAAATTCAGGTCCTACCTGATTGGTTCGAAGGTCATAGTCTACACCGATCACTCGGCACTTAAATATCTCCTGTCAAAGAAAGATGCCAAGCCACGTCTCATTCGATGGATCCTCTTGCTGCAAGAATTCGATCTTGAAATTCGCGACAAGAAAGATATAGAAAATAGTGTGGCTGATCATTTGTCCAGGTTGAAGGTGGAAGGATAAGGAACATGGTCTCTGCTAATAAACAACTCATTTCCAGAAGAACAATTGCTATCCATCGGGACTGGAACGGACCGCCCTAATCCAGAACGGACCGCCCCAACCCCTGACAGCTCAACTTCAGCTAGCAGTAACACATCTGGAACAACCCAGCCTAAACCAGAACGACCTACTGGAATGGTCCGTCGCAGCCAAGGAAACGCCTTGGTATGCCGATTTCGCGAACTTCTTGGCCAGCGAAGTCCTTCCATACCAGATGTCCTCTCAGCAAAAGAAGAGATTCCTAGCTGACGCAAAATACTACTTCTGGGAAGATCCATTCTTATGGAAACTTGGGATTGATGGCGTCTTTCGAAGATGCGTGCCAAAAGAAGAAGTACAGCAGATCCTTCACCAGTGCCATTCATCCGCCTATGGTGGCCATGCTTCAACCTCAAAGACCGCAGCAAAGGTTCTTCAATCAGGTTTCTTCTGGCCTACTATTTTCAAGGATGCAAGAGAATTTGTCTTGGCATGCGATCAATGTCAAAGGATTGGCAATATCTCAAGTCGACAAGAGATGCCAATGAACCTGATTCTGGAGGTGGATATTTTTGATTTGTGGGGTATTGACTTCATGGGACCCTTTCCGTCTTCGTGCGGGTATGAGTATATTTTTGTAGCAGTGGACTAGATGTCCAAATGGATAGAAGCCATTCCAAGCAAGCATGTCGATTAAGCTACAGTTAAGAAATTATTCACAAAGGTCATCTTTCCGCGGTTTGGAGTTCCAAGAACTGTGATCAGTGACGGGGGTAAACACTTCATTAACAAACAATTTGAAATTTTTTTGAAGAAATATGGAGTGAGGCACAAGGTGGCAATACCGTACCACCCGCAAACAAGTGGACGGGTCGTGGTATCCAACCGAGAAATAAAGAATATATTGCAGAAAACTGTGGGAAGCACAAGGAAAGATTGGGCATTGAAGCTGGATGAAGCGTTATGGGCATACCGCACTGCATTCAAAACTCCCATAGGAATGAGCCCATTCAAGTTGGTGTTGGAAAAACATGCCATCTACCTATTGAGCTAGAGCACAAAGCATATTGGGCAACTAGGGCACTCAACTTGGAATACAAAGCAGCAGAAGAGAAAATGGTTCTTGACTTGCATGAATTGGAAGAGATTAGGCTGAATGCCTATGACAATGCCAAGATGTACAAAGAGAGAGCTAAGAATTGACATGACAAGCACATCCAAAGGCGAACATTCAAAGAAAGAGACTTGGTGTTACTGTTTAACTCTCGATTGAGGTTGTTCCCGGGCAAATTGAGGTCCCGATGGACTGGTCCTTATAAGGTTAAAAATGTCTACCCGTTCGGAGCGGTGGATACCTGGAAAGAGGGATCATAAATTTTCAAAGTAAATGGCCAACGATTCAAGCTCTACATCAGTCAAACAGCACAAGAAGAAGGAGGTAAAGTGCGATATTTGGACAATCCCTCAACCTTAGAGACGTAGCCATACGGGGTCAAGCTTGAGACCTTAAACAAGCGCTTCTTGGGAGGCAACCCAATGGTTAAAAATCAATTAGGGGTTTCTTTTTGTTTTCTTAAAAAAAAAAAATATAGAAAATCAGAAAACAAAAAAAAAATTAGGAGTAGGATAAATACTTGGCTTAATTTGTGCTCAACTTGTTAAATTTCAAGGTTTTACAAGTATTGGAACGGTCCGCCCCACATTTGAAACGGCCCGCCCCAACATCATGATGGCCAGGTATGAGATCAGGACGACCCATGTAGTATGGAATGTCAAACCCGAGTGGAACGGTCCGCCTCAAATTTGGAACGGACCGTCCCATTTTAATCTGACAGTGGGCCCAATATGCGATTCAAATAACTACCCATTATCCAAAACCAAACCCACTACCTATAACCTACCCGTTAACTCATTAACCCTAACCAACCCGTCTCCCCAGCGTAACCGACCCGTCCACTCCTCTTTCTCCTCCAAACCAAACCGTTCTCTCTCTCTCTCCTTTTCTTTTCCTCTCTTTCTTAAAAAAACCCGACCCACTCTCACTCTCTCACACTCGCAACCGTAATCCGCCGCTATCTCCTTCAAATCGATCGCCGGAAGTCACTATCCTCCTCTCCTCGATGTTCTCCACTCGGCCATGCACTCTATTTCGCCGATTTCGCGTGATTTCGCCACCGCCGCCAACACCGCCCCACCCATCTCGGTCCGACACAAAAATACGGTAAATCGACACCCTCTCAACTCCTTTCTACTTTCTTGGTACCATATTAAACCCAAAATACCAACCTTGTACTGCATACCAACCGGAAACCAAACCCTAGGAACTTAACCCTTTTTCAGCCAAACCAAATTAGAACGGACCGCCCCACATTTGGAACGGTCCGTCCGGGTTTTAAACTAATCCAATAATCCAATCGTCCCAGCCTAGACCTCTCCATCCCACTGATCCAGAACAGACTATTCCATCCTCAGGACGGTCCGCCCCAGTCCAACAGCCAAACTATAAACAACTCAATCCAGACCTAGACCGACCCGTTCCAAACTCCAAACGACCCGTCGAAATGTCCAGTTCAGACAGAAGTGGTTCTCCATCTCTCACAGACAAAATCTCGAAGTTCTTCCGCAGCAAATCGAAGAAAAAAAGGGAGGGGTCCTCTGGACCCAAATTTGACCTTACAGTCCCTACGAAGGAGTCTCACCCTATCCCGCCTGCAAACTTCGTTTAGCCGGGGTTCCAGCCATCGCCTGCCTCTCCAGCACGAGAGTTATCACCTCAAATATCCCGGCAACACAACTCTCCACCTCCAGAGAGGGAAGCATCGCCTCACCTGTCTCCTCAGCAACAAATAGAGTCGATCTCTCATGAAGCTGAAACTGAACCTCACCAAGAAGAGGTTGACTGGGCCCAACTCGAGGAAGAGAACGAGTCAGAAGAAGGGGAGGCCGATGATCTTGTCCCAGAGACACAAACCCGGCCAGCGAGAATTGCTAGTATTGAATTGGCTGATGTGAACATCAGACTTAAAGGAAAAACGACCAAGCAAAGGTACAAAAATCTCTTTCAAAAGCAATTCGAAAACACCTGATTTATTGACTTGCAGGTGCTGGATAAGTTGGGGATCAAGAAGGACTTCTTCAGGCTGACCAAGAGGATAGGGTTCAGCCCTAAGTTCTGGAAGATCCGGGCGGATGCATTCACCACTCTGACAATGGAATTCTTGTGCTCCCTGGACCTATTTCACAAGGATGGTTAGTGGCAGCTCACATTCCGCGTGGAGGGCAACAAGTACGTGTGTACAGAGTCTCAATTTACTGATATCTTTAGTCTGGGGAATGACACAATCGAGGACGAGTATTTTGAAGATGAGCTGTGGGAGGAGCTATCACTGGAGCACAAGAAACCAGTCAATGAGCGTCGCTCCTCTCACATCCAGCACCCCACAATCCGGTTCATCCAGTGGATGCTCTCGCTTACCATCTTTGCCAAGGGTGAGTCGAGGGTAAAATTGACAAGGGGCGAACTTGCCATTCTCAACCAGATCTTCCACCCTAAAGGCAATGCAAAACTGAACCTTGCTTATTTCATGATGAAACACTTTGAAAAGCAAGCGAACAATCTCAGAGCCGGAAAGGGACAAATCACTCTAGGTGGGTATGTCAACCATCTAGTCCAGCACTTTGATTTGGCATTACCGCCCCTGGATAGGAGCGGAGGACCAAACATGGTCTCAATGAAGCACTTGGTCGATATGCATATGATCGAGCAAGTGGGAAATGAGTATCGGTATGTCTATGATCGGTATCGTTTTCCACTTCCATTCAACAAGAAGATCGATCTGAAGAACAAGAAAACCTGGCTACTGGTTGAGAAAGATGGCACATTGATCAACCACGAGGAAGAAGAGCTGCAGCGGCGCATAGCCAAGATGGAGGCAGCAGCTAGGGCAGCAGGAGCGGGCCCTTCAAGCGAGGCACATGCATATGGTGACCAAGGAAATTCACAATGGGAGCAGCCTCAACAGCCACAGTGGGACCCATGGCAGCCACAAGGTCAGCCAGTGCCTCCACCTCAAGGACAGTACCAAGGCGGGTACGATCTGGCATATCTTAACCTCCTCCAAGACATCCACACAGTTTAGTGGAACATCCATGCCTCACATGATGAAGAGAGGGAGGAGAATAGACGATGGAGGCAGCAGCAAGACGAAAGGAATGCCCGCAATGATGCATTGCTGTACTGCCTGGCAGACCACTTTTTCGGCCCGATAGTGCCGCCACGAGACCCACCAAACTGAGCCAAGTCTGTAAGTTTTTCTCTTTTTCTCTCTTTTCTTTTCTTTTTAGCATCTAGTTGGAACTAGGGACAGTTCCTTAGATAAGCTTGGAGGCGGGGGGGGGGGGGGGATAAGATAGAAAAATCGAAAAAATTTTAGGAAAAATTGCATATTCATAGAATACTTGCATCTCTCTGTCAGGAATGGAACGGTCCGCCCCAGTCGGTAGTCCCAGTCCAGAACTGGCCATTCCAGACCTGACAGAGCTGAATTTCATCTGGCAATTGCACATGGAACGGTCCGTCCCACCATCAGGACGGTCCGCCCCAGTGGGTCGTTCCACACCAGAACTGGCCATTCTAAATGCAATTGCTGGCTGATTTTTGTATATACATGTTGAAATTGAATTGGTAACCATTTAAAGTTGCATTTAGATAAGTTTTAAGGACTTAATGACTAGACTGAATGATTGTGACTTAGGAAATTAGGGCAACTCTTGAAGACATTGAAACTTGTTGAAATTCTTTTCAAAAATGAATGTGATGAAACTGATTTGAACATTTCTAAGGATAGGATTTGACAATTATCTAAGAAATCGTTTTTCTTAAACATTGAGTCGATTAATTTCACAAGCAATTGATTAATTTTGTCGAATAGAGCCGGAAAAGGGTGATTATTTCTCTGTTCAATTTTTAAAATTTCAGACAAAAGTACCCTCAGCTCTAATGATTCATCTTTCCGTTAATTATTGCTCTGTTTAATTGAAATGAATTATAGGGTAGTAAATTTTCTCTTTCCTCTTTCAAGCATTTCCCTTCTCAGGCCCGTGATAGAAAGATCTTTATTTTTTCCTTAAAAAATTTCTAGAAAATTCTTCTAACTGATGGCTAAGAGCAACCACCCCTGGAAGCAATCGATCTGACTCCCTTACTGGATACTTTTTTTTTTCCCATTTTGTTGTTGGGCTAATGGAAATAACGGTACTAATCTCTCCAACATAACACTTTTTTTTATGAGAAAATCAGATATATCCCCCTCAAATCTTCTGTAATTGGAAATATCCCCCTGCAATCTTTGAATTTGGAAATTTACCCCTCTAATTGTAATAGCCATAGATATTTATCCTTTTACTTGAATTTAATGATATTTTAACTTTAAATAATCAGTTTCGAATTTCTGTGACTAAAATACCCTTAGCCTCTTTACCGTCGATCTTTTTCGCGTGTTCCAGCGATCCAAAATTCCAAATTGCTAACTTCTCACGACTAGCATAAATAAATTACCTAAACTGTAGAGATGTTCATTCTAGGATCAGCCTCTTTCCTAAGCATAGAATTGTGTTGTTGGCAGCTATCACCAAATAATTTCTGAACAAGGTTTGAAATTGTTAATGAAAAGCTGATACTTGTGTTAAAAAGAATGATTTTATTGGCGTTGGTTGTGATGTTCCAAAGGTGATTAGTGAGTTGCTCGTCTAGTGCTAGTTGTAAGCAATTAAGAATTTGGTAATTTCCTTCTCGTATTTGGCAAAGAAATTGGGATTTGGATCTCCAAAGGAAAGCGTGGGGACAACCTCATAAGAGAGGATAAGGGTACTTAAGTCACAAATATAAAAATTGACTTTTTTAAAGTTAAAAAAATATTAAATATTAGGAAAAGGGTAAATATCTATAGCTGTTATAATTAGAGGGGTAAATTTCCACATTCAAGGATTATAGGGGGATATTTCCAATTAGAGTAGATTAGAAGGGTATGTGTCTAATTTTCCCTTTTTTTATACAAAATTGGAAATTCAAAGAGATTTTTTTTTTGGAGGGGGGGGGGGGGGCAGCAACAAAGTAGCACTTTTATGTATGTTTATTCCACTATTACTTTGCATTAATTAATTTCAATTTTCTCCTTTGTGTCATTTGTACTGGTAAAAGAATTGTAGTTTGTACTGAACTGGTAAAAGAATAAAATTTACATCAGAATTCAGGAATAGTGATCCTCTATTAATAAGCTACTGACTTAAGCTATTAACTTGAATGTAATGTATGATTACACACTCTAATTACATTTATATCAGCTTTTATCATTGTATATACGATACCTTGAATCTAGACAACTTAATTAACTAATTAGTACCTCCTGGGAACATATTTAATATCGTCAAAATCCTTATTTACCTTCTGACAACTTAATTACATAAGGACTTAAGACTATTGAATGGACGGATGTATTAGCTTATCTTCCCATAACAAAAGGTACTTTTTGGAGGTTCTGCAGTTTAAGTAAAAAGATAATTTTTGTCTACATACAATTGTTCCATTAAAAAAAATGATTTTTGAGTTTAATTTTTCTTTCTCATTTGCCTGGTAATATAAACATATTTGGCAAAATCATATAAGCGATTATAGTCTGATAGGCCTGAAGTTGAATTAAGATGTGCAAATATAGGAGAACACAATCATTTAGAAATATCGAATATTTTTGTTCCAATTATACAGAGCGAGAAACAATGGGGGAAGATGAATCGTCAGGGACATGGGACATGGGTACTTTCGTCAGAAATTTTAAAAAAGTAATTTTCAAAATTGAAAAACCAGCAAAAGGGTAAATATCTATAAGAAATATGTTTGAAGGGGGATATTTCCAAATATGAAGATTAGAAGGGGATATTTCCAATTAGCCAATAGCCATGATTTGAGGGTATATACCTGATTTTCCCTTATTTGCCTTCCATTCTAGAAAGATTTGGTTTGATACTGGCACTAATTCAAGAAATATTCGTTAATTTGCCTTAAATTGCATATATATATATATGGGGGAACAAACAAATCTCTCTGGTCATTTGAAATGGAAAGCTTTTTTTTTTTTTAGAACAATTGACAGCGACTGTCAATTAATTGAAATTGAAAGTTGCGAGAGAAGAATAGAAGCATTTTAGTTTTCAATTTCTAAAACTTAAATCTCCTTAATTAATTTACCGTTTAATCTAATAGAAAGGATAAATCACTACAATAAGGATGATTTGAATCTATTTATTGATGATAAGATTTGCATGAGATCCAATCAGCAATTATCGTTAATTGCATTTTAAGAATATGTTAATATAATTGAAAAAGAAATCGTATCAAGAGCAATTAATATTGCAGCTAATGAGAATAGGTAAGCATTGAAATGGTTCAATATATAGATATAGACGCATATGGTAAATAACCATATCTTTTATTAAAAAAAAAGAAATCTGAACAAGCCATAAGGGAAAAATTTTATATACAGAACAAACGAAAAAACAATTTTAAAATGAACAGAAGGGGATAATTTTTTTTAATTGTAGCACAGTTCGAGCGGCAATCCTATTGCCGCTAGAGCTCAACCACCGAGCGGCAATAGCATTGCCGCTAGGAGGGCTCTAGCGGCAATAGGATTGCCGCTCGGACCGTTTTTTTTTCTTTTCGCTGACAGATTTTTTTCTTTTGTTTTTTGCGCCGAGTTAATACGGCAGATAGCCGTTTGTTTTTTTTTTGTTTTGTGTGTGTGTGTGTGTAGTGTTCAGCCGAGAGAGAGAAGAGAGAGAACAGAGGAAGAGAGAAAGAAAGAAAGAGAGAAAGAAAGGAAGAGAAGAAGAGAAGAAGAGAGGAAGAGAAGGAGAGGAAGAAAGGAAGAGAAGGAGAGAAGGAGAGGAAGGAAGGAGAACGCCGGCCGGCCAAAGGAGAAGACGCGGGCGGCCAAAGGGGAGGAGGCGAGAAGCGGAAGGCGAAGGAGGAGACGTTTTTCGATTTCGACCGGCGAATATAGATTTATTTTAAAATATTTTTATTTAAATATTGAATGTTAGATTAAAATGTAGTTAATATTTAATAGAAATTGTTAATGAAAAATGGTAGGAATATTTTTATTTTTTTAATTATTGTAGGAAAATTATTGATGAAAAATTGTATGGAAAAATGTATGTGAGAATAGTGTAGAGAATAGTGTAGGGAATTGATGAAAAATTGTATGGAAAAATTGTATGAACAATGTGGATAAGAATAGTTGATGAGCAATATTTCTTAATATTTTTTATTTATTGTAGGGTAGGGAATTGTTAATGAAAAAATATATAGAAAATCGTATGGGAAATTGTAAAAAATCGTACGGAAATTTGTTTGGAAAATTGTAAGAAATATGGACTTGTTGGAAAATTATAGGAAAAATTATGGAAATTATACGAAATTATGGAAAAAGAATTAGTTTATGGAAAAAAATAATTAATGGTATTTATTGAATAAATTTATGGAAATTATTGAATAAATTTGTTTTTGGAAAAAAATAATTAATGAAATTTATTGAATAAATTTAATGGGAATTATTGAATAAATTTGTTTAAGGAAAAAAATTAGTTTACGTAGAAAATAATTAATGGAAATAATTATTGAATTGATTAGTTAATAAAAGTAGATTTTTAATAAAAGTTTTGAAAATTTTTAATAGAAATTGTCGATAGAAAAATTGTATGTAGGGAAATTAATTTATGGATATAAATTAGTACATTGATTTTTTCATAAATATATTAGTATATTGATTTTTTTTAAAATTAACGTAGAATATAATGGATTATTGTATTTCAATCAGATGAGTTCTGGACCAGATGAGGCGGGTCCGTCCAGTTCTGTACCAAATGAGGCGGGTCCGTCTAGTTCAGTATCCGGTGCCGCAAGAAGGGAGACAATTAGAAGATCTAGAAATCGCACAACTCGCCCAAATCGGTGGATTATAAATGTAACGGAACGTGTGGGAGATCCAGATACCGCTCCAGTACTGTATGTCCCGACATCGGATATGTTGATTTCATTCCCTATGGATGAGGTAAATATATTTCTAAAAAAAAAACATTTGTATTATATTTTATTTATAAAAATATTGAAATTTTTGTACAATTGAAGCGGAAAGAAAATCTCGCAATATGTGGGCGTAGAAGAGAATTAGCCAATGATAGGCGGATTGAAGGTCGGTTGAAGAACCTTGGCTTGATTCACGTGTCTAAGGTTCCTAATGCCAATTTAGATGTGGCACTATTGAGGGCGTTGATAGAGTTTTGGCGTCCCGAAACGCATACGTTTCATTTTCCAATTGGTGAGATGACGGTCACTTTGGAGGTAATTTTTTCTGCAAATAATTTGACATTATTTATTTTTTATATTCATTACATAAAGGTTTTTTATTTGTATTTACTTCTCGTATTTAAAAATAATAAAATAAAAGAATCATTTTAATTTTAGGATGTCGCATTCATATATGGTTTGCCATCGGAAGTTCTCTTGTGACTGGATCGACGAAGTCTACTGTTTGGGCGGAAAAAGTTAATAAATGGATATGTCCGGTATCTACAGTGAATGATTGGGCGAGGGAGCCTCGGTACGTGCCTGTATATAATATATAAATATTTATTTTTGACCATTTTTTTATTTATTGTTATCATTATAAGTAAGTTATGTAATTACAGGACCGACTGCCATATGATGAAGTTGAAATTTTTGAAAAAAAAATTTAAGAACGGGCCACAGCCGGCAGCGTCTGAGGAAGAGCTTGATCGCTACACTCGTGCCTTGTGTTTACACATGTTCGGCACAATTATGTTTCCTGACATGTCTCAAAACTACGTTCCTGTGTACTATTTGGATCTCATTGAGGTATGAATAAATTATAAATTTTTTTATTAATCTGAGAAACTTAAAAAAAATGTTGAATAAGCTAAAAAAAATAATTCTATTGGCTAATTTCGTAACATGGTTCTCTAAATGAAGAAAGAAAGATCAATTGGGGTGGTGCAGTGATTGCAAGTCTGTATCGGGCCCTTGACCGTGCAGTTTTAAAATTTAAAAAGCCGTCTGGACCATGGTTGCTTCTCTTGTATTGGGCATGGTCATATCTTCCTGTTTGCAGACCTGGCTTAGGAGAAGTGAAGGGACTAGGCATGCCTGATTTAGATTCTTGTCCGCCGTTTGCATGGTTAGTACAAAATTTTTTTAAAATTTATTTTTATGATGCATTTATTATTTAGTAATTTCAGATTATTATTTGTATTTAATATTGTTGTATTGTTCTTGATTAAAGGAAATGGAATAACGCGCGAACATGGGCAAAAAACAACCATCGCGGAGCGGTGCAGTGTGCAAGGGATTCTTTGGTTTTGATGGAAGTTGGCGATGTCAACTGGCGGCCATATCACTAAATTATTTAATTAATTTAGTGATTTATGTAATGATCAGTTTGTTTCAATATTGTAGGGAAAGAGCGCTCTCGGTACTGCAATGGAGGCCATTGGATTGCTTGCGAAGAAAGGTTTTAGACGGATTGGTAAAAAAATTCTTCGCAGTTGTCGATCCCAATTAGAAAATGCATCGATGCCATTCCAATTGGATGACTTACTGCAGAATGAGGGATATTCACAAAATATTGATGACATAGCAGATTCGGATACCGAGACTTCTGCTCCGGAGAATCCTGTGCAGCCTGACGAGCATATGCAGCATGTATGTTAACATTAAATTAATTTTTATTACTTATTATTTTACGTTATGTAACTGTTATATGGATGTTAATTAATCTCTTAACTTATTCAGCCTGAGTATCCGACTCCTAGCCAGTTCCAGGCATCTGGATCGACATCGACATCTCATTTTGCAGGTATGTCGTATGACCCCACTGGCATCTTTAGTTCCTTCATGCCACAGTTTGGTCAGCCTTATACCACGTTTGGTCAGCCACCATTTTCATACAGCGGACTATTTGGATACGACCCTGTATTCAGTACAGACCCACAGGGTACTAGTTCTGGGATCCCATCATTTTCTTCTCCGATTGGTAGTATGGGTGGGGTAGACTCCTTCAGTACTTTTTTACATACTGGCATGTCTCTAGATAGTCAGTATGGTTCATATGACCAGATTCAGGAGCCTGAGATGCATGGTGATGACGGTGACCAGGGTGATGACGGGGATGAGGGGGGTCAGGAGCAGGACATTCCTATTCTTAGTCCATCTCTTGCTAGAGGACGAGATAAGAGGGCAATTAGAAAAGTAAACAGATTAACACTGTCAGGGAGAAAAAGACATTGATGGAGTTGTATTTTTATTATGTTGTTATTATGGACATTTCTTTTACTTTTTTTATTTGTTTGTATGATGCATAAAAATCGAAATGCAACGCATTACGACACGTAATTGAAATGAGACATAACAATCGTAATGCAACGCATTACGACATAAATATCATAAAAAATATATACTTGAAATATCATATTAATTTACTATGTATTTTTTTGAAAGAAAAATTCCGGTTCCAACAAACAATACAAAATATTATATTAATTTACCATGTATTTTTTTTTTAAAAAAATTCCGGTTCGAACAAACAACAAACAATACAAAATATCATATTAATTATACAATTACAATTAAAAAAGTGAAAGAATTACAATTTCATAAATTTATAAAAAATACCATACCATTTCTTACTATTGTTCTTTAAAAAATAAATACTTAATTATTTCATCTCAAAAATATAATAATATATATTGTTCTTTATATAATAAATACTTAATTATTTCATCTAAAAAATATAATAATATATCAACTTAAAAAAAAAACTGTAAAAGTAAAAAGCTAAAAGCAAAAAAAACTGCGCAAAAAACAAAAGAAAAAGAATCTGTCAGCGAAAAGAAAAAAAAAAAACGGTCCGAGCGGCAATCCTATTGCCGCTAGAGCCCTCCTAGCGGCAATGCTATTGCCGCTCGGTGGTTGAGCTCTAGCGGCAATAGGATTGCCGCTCGAACTGTGCTACAATTAAAAAAAATTATCCCCTTCTGTTCATTTTAAAATTGTTTTTTCGTTTTGTTCTGTATATAAAATTTTTCCTGCCATAATCAAGTCCAACAGATGATAATTTAGCTAATGCTAATTGCGAACCAAAATACGAATATGGAATAAAATCCCATTACATACGAATATAGAAAGTAAATTAAAAACTATCCTAAATGCATCTCAAATAAAATCCCATTACTCAATGTGTGGACAAATTTTGTATTAACTTTTTTTCAGAATATCAAAAAGATTGAAAATAATATTACTGTGAATGATCTGAATCCAAATATAGAATTTCCTAAAATTGATCATAAAGAACCAGGAATTGGATAGGAAAAGAGCTTGAGAAAAAAAATTGGCGTTGGTTATATTCTTAAAATACCATATACATGATTTCCTTCTTTTTTAATCACATACATAATTAAGAGGGAATTATTATCAAACAAATTTGACAGTTTTTCTTCATATATGTACTCGGAATAAAATATTGAGAGAGGTATGAGGTAATACTATCGCCACACAATGAATAGTATTTTGACTCCAGCTCATGTAACATTAATTCGGCCAATCAAAACTAAAGGGTGACCAAATAATGAATCACGAATATGATACAGCTTTATGTAAGGAATAAATATCAGCACCTTTTAATTGGGAATATTTAGAGAGAGATCTAAAAAATTCATTGAAATGAGACGAAAAGAAATAATCTTCATATTGAAAGTGAAGATAAATGGAAGGAAATAACAAGAAAATAATGACAGCAATTATTATTGATATACTGTAAAACAAAAGTGCCAAAAACAAAAAAGAAACAACATAAAAATTGATAAATAGTTTGAGATCACATAAAAAAAATCCATTTCTATAATTGCCAAAACCGCCACATTTTGAGATGAGAAATCCATGCATTGAAGAGCATCGTATCCCTTCACAAACTCTACATCCTTAAAAAAAAAATAATAACGTGAAAAGAGATTCTGAACAATAGTTAAACATCATGAAATTTTCATTTGATAATAACAACAGAAGAATCATTGAATCAGTTATACTCGATGGTGCTTAATTTATTTATACAAGGGTATTTTCCTGTCAATTTGAGACCAGTATATGCAGCCTCAAAATTCTCTCAACAATTTTGGTACCTTTTTTGTTTACATACCTTAGCATAATGGTTTATGCTAGCAAATTGAATTTGGAAGAAGTCAAAGCCAAAAACTGAAGCACACATCAAAAAAAAAAAAAAAAAAGGAAAAACATCACTTGGAATAACTAAAAGACATAATCATTATCTTCTTACTACAAGTCAGTGTCTTCTGCACAATATCTTATCAGAATTTGTTTTTAAATCATTTTAAAGATTCATTATCACAAAACAATAAAATGTGTTGTGACTCATTTATCTGACAGGTCACCGATCATATTTACCAAATGGGCCCTCACTTCTTTTTTATTGCTAAATATAAATATTATTCACATTTCAACAATGCCAAAATCTGTCAATCAGGCACCACTAAACAAATACAACAGAAATTCTTACAATGGTAGCAAACAGAAATATCAAAGTAGTGGTATGTCTCACTACAACAAATTAAATAAACAAAAAATGTTAGTAAGAAGGATTAACTTAAAGGACCTTTCTGTGTCCTCATGTGCAATATTGATAGGTGGGAGAGTATCCTCTGCCGACCTTTTAAGGTTGGCAGGGTGCCAACTTTTGATCCGAATCGTTCGATCTAATCTGAACTGTTAAAATTTTTCGAGCATATCAATCTGGTATTATGCACGGGGCTCCCATTGACCATTGAGATTAGATCTAACGGTTCAGATCAAAGGTCGGCATCCTGCCAGCCTTTTAAGGTTGGCAGAGGATGTGATTCCCTGATACGTACTAATGTTAATAATTAAACCCAATCAGCTAGCTCCAAACTCTGCACTCGTACCAGCCATCAGCCAGCTTACTAATTGTGCCTATCGTGGTTGCGCATGATCTCATCTCCCACCTTGAATTTGTCTCCTTCAAGCACCATATCCCCATTGATCTCCTCCACGTCGAACTATTTTGCTGCCCCCTCTGACAATCGTGAGGCACTTCTATAGCTAGGTTGCAGCCTAATAGGGGGATTCTCTTACCACCGCGTGGAGCCGTCGCCGCCTCTCCGTTGTAAGCTCGTGCCCAGATCTAGGGTTTTCGAATAGAATAGAAGAGACAAATATTCAACACAAATTATGCTCTATAAAAGCATTGAAGACCTAAGGGAAACCGACAAAATTAAATGAAAGGAGAAACAAAATGATTCGGATTCCAAAATCGAGTTGAAAAAGGAAGGAAATTGGCGAAAAAAAATCGCGAGTGGGAAGGGTTCAAGGAAATGAAAGAAATTGAATACTGAGCGAAAACGAAAATAAAGATGAGTGGTCCACGGAGCATCCTAAATAAATTCATAAAAATGAAAATAGCGCAAAAATTAATATGTGGGAGGAGATTTGAACATTCGACACATAGGAAACAAAGAAAAAAAATTGCATTTTGAATCCTGCGACTTGACCCCTTTACGGAAAAAGGTCGGACCTCTTATTTCAAATACAAATCTAAACCGTACATCAGATCAAGTTACACAAATCAATGCTCTATAATGACGTTAACAAATATTTGAACCCTCTTTTGTGAAATTATTATGACATTGTTTTGAGTGCTTTTATAAATAAGTAAAGATAAAGATATATATTATTGTTTTCTACACATAAAATTAAGTACTTGTTTCAACTGTAAATATATACAAATTAAAGAAAGATTATAAGGTACAGATCTATATATAATGTTGATTTTATATTAGAAGATCCAGATGTATCGGTTGCCCACTAACACTATGTTTGGATTGGAGGGAACGGATGGGAAGGGACGGTAAATTAATGTTTTTACTGTGTTTGGATGGGAGTAAATCGCAAGGAAAATTTTGTCTGGAGGAGAACCATTTTTCTCATAGTTTCCTTTCATAGCACAAATCCATTCTCCTCCGATATGAGGGAGAACGGAGGGAAAGAAAAATGGAATCTCAAAATCTTCAGCCAAAAGACATAAATGCCCTCTTCTCCTTCTTGGATGCGCTGATATTTATCCCTTTCTTCTCACAATTTCAATTCTTTTCTCTATCATTCATCTTAGGCCATCAGGTGGATGAGACGACAATGAGGAGGAAGAAACAATTGAAGTATAAGCAAGAGTGATCAAACCAAAAAAAATTTGAGAAATTAGCCTCTTAAACCCCTCCTCCGAGAGACTAAATTGAGAAAAGGAAAAGGCATACTAAACGGTGAAAGGTGTCAGAGATTTATTCTTTTTGAAATCTCATATATTCTTACAGCTTACTCCAAAAAAATTAGTTGTAACAAATTGTATAAAATTGCATACCTCAGAACAACATACATTAGAATTGCACACATACTGTGAAGATATAAGAATCCCTAATATTTTTTATAAGTATAAATTGCATCTATTGAAATGTTATACAAAGAATCGTGCTCATGGATTAATGGGTATAATGATCAATTGTAATTGCCAATTTGTAAGTAAAAGCTTTTGTTAAATTACGGTATTGACTATCGATGCTACGCTTGATTTATATAAATAAAAGTACAAGCTTAATTGCTTTCATGATGGAGGGGCATTTAATTTCGTGATGAATAATTTATATGTTGCTTGAAAATTTCAGATATATGATTGTGCTCGTATAAATTATGTACATGTTGAAACTTGTTTGTATCAAGGATAAAGTTGTCAATTATTTTATTTCACATTTTCTAAATTAGTTCAGCCAAACAGGAAAAAAAGAGAGAAAGAAAATTACTTTTCATTTCCCCTTCAATATTTAACCAAACAGAAAAAGTAAAAATATTTTCCTTTCCATCCCTTCCCATCCCTTCCCTCTCTATATTTTTCTTCCCTCCCATTCCCCTCCAGCGAACCAAATACAGTGTAAGCATGTAAATCGAGCTAGATGATCTTTTATTATTTATAGGCCGCTGTTTGGCTAGGCAAGTGGTTACTCAAGCTACGGTATCCACAGCTGTCTGTTTGGGCCAGCTTGGTGCTACGCTTGCATGGCTCGACTGATTTGGATCATCTCTCCAACTCCACTGACATTTCTTTTGTGTTGAGAGACGTATCAAAATTAAAAGATTTCCTCACCCGGCACCTTGACTTTCTTCCTAAGCTATCTCAGCCTTATCTTGTAGCCAGAGCTTACAAACTATTACACCCCGATCGGAACCAAAATTCTCCATTGGAATTGGAATTTCGATTCTCATATCCGTACAATTCTCTGATCGGAACGAAGGAGAAAGCGAAAAGGAATCGGAGTTGGTGGGAGTTTTAGACGCTGAAATCCCGTCGCCAAATTCTCTCCAAAACAAAGAAATTTGGTAGGATTACGTCTCCGTGCTCGTGTGTCCCTTCGATCGGAGCAACGGAGAGCCAAGATGAACTCCGCCCAAATCAATTTCGTCCCTTCTTCTTCCTTTCCGATCAGAAGAGAAGATTTGAAAAATCAAATCCGCTCCAATCAACTCCGCTGAAATCAAATCCCTCGCCTCTCTTCTTCTATTCTGATTAGGGTGTTAGTATTTATAGATGAGTTGGGTTATTTATTTATTTATTTTTTAACTTGTCCGACAGTTTTCTTTTCGATCAACAATTTTCTCTGCCGATCATCTTGTCCGAATTTCTCAACCAAATTTTGCTAGGATGAACTTCATGGTCAATTTTCTTGGCTGATTTGTAACCAAATTGTTGCATTTTGACTTTGAAATCGAGGTACATATATAGTACTGAATCTTTGGATTGGATTTTGTAAACAAGATCAATCACACAAGTTGACACAGTGATTTAACGTAGTTTGATACAATATGTACCTACATCCACCTCCACGCACGCACACTATTTTTATTGGAAATTGCTTAAGATCATCCTTAAGATTCTATCATCCTCATCATCCCTAAGATTCGTTCCACGTGTCGTATGTTTATTCTATCATCCCTCCATCATCCGCATCCCTCTATCATCCGCTCATCCAGCCCATCATCCGCTCATCCGATTTTGATACTGTCACGTGCGTATATTGCGTCACGTGCGCGCTACGGTTTTTTTAAAATTAGGTAGTTAATATTTCCGAACAATTCTTTCTTCTTTCGTTACCTCTCTCAATCAATTTCCTGTTAATATCAAACCTTCTCTTCTCTTCATTTTTGTCAATATCAAATTTGATCTTCTTGGTCTTCTTTCTATGATTCTTTCTTCTACGATCGCAATTGTGTTGTCTTCTTCTTCCCCGTTAATCTGAGTCGATCTGAATCAGAATGGGCAATTTAGGTATGTAATGACGAATTATTGATGATGTTTTTATCGATTCAGTTCATTTAGGTGATGTAGTGTTATTCTTTTTGAATTTGAGATTTTCTTTTCAAAATTTTATCAATTATTTCAATTTTGTCGTAATTAGGCTCGTTATTGATTATAATTGAGAATTAATGAATATAACGAGTACGATTGTACTGTTATGAAGCATAATTGATTATATGCTCTTATTGTTCATCTTATTTGATCCTATTATTACAGTTTATTGTTCTAATTAATGAGCTCAGTGTTCTATTTATCTTTCAATAAATACTAGTTAGAAACTATAAAAATGATATATTATGTCTAATTGTTCTAGTTAACATTCCTACCTGACCTGGTTTTTCTACTTAAGTATAAAAATGATATATTCTGTCTAACTGTTCTAGTTAACATGCCTAGTTGTTCTGGTTCTTATTAGATGATCTGGTTTTCTACTTTACTATAAAAATGATATATTCTGTCTAACTGTTCTAGTTAACAAACCTAGTTGTTCTGGTTTTCTTCTTACATGAACAGCTCAGTGTTGTAGTGAATAAGCTACTTGTTCCAGTTTTGGATCTGTTTTATATACCTAATAAATGTAGTTAATACAGTAATTGTTCTAGTTATTGAGAATTTATGAATATAACGAGTACTATTATACTATAATGCTGCATAATTGATTATCTGCTTTGATAGTTCCTCTTATCTGCTGTAATGAGCTCACTGTTCTATTTGTTTACTTTTTTTTATGTTTTTCTGATATCTAGTTTGTTTGTAACAGATTTTGATTTGAATGAATCTTTCAACCTTAATATTAGTCAACATTCAGGTAATTCTTAATTTTTTTTCTGGTTTTATGATTCTAATTTGTTTGTATATTAATTTGTTTATAGTTTGATGTTGTATTTATTGGTTTGGCACAGATTATGGTTGTATGCAGTTGCTTCAGCTCAATATTTTTTCGCAATCAGATCTGAATCATATAGAACTGTTAGATGAAAATTGCATTGAGGAACCAACTAGTTATGGTAAATCCCTTTTTCACAATAGGTTATTGACTAGAACAGTGAGGTGTTCCTGTAAGAAGAAAACATTAATAAGTCTATTAAGTAGAACAGTTAGACAGAATAGGTTATTGATTAGAACAGTGATGTTTCATGTAAGATGAAAACTGAATCAAGTATCTATATTAACTAGAGCAGTTAGGTTATTTACTAGACTAGTTATCCATATTAAATAGAACAGTTAGTGTGTATTCAAATAACAATATAACTATAATTACAATATTGTTTGTTTGACAGATACAATAATTGTGGAGCCACCTTTATTGGATGCACCTATTGTTGAATGCAGTGATATTGATTCTTCCACACTTCTTTGCGGTTCAATTGCTACAATGAACAATTGTATTGATCAAATTTATTACTTTTAATTTTTTGTTTATTTGGTTTTTTAATTAATATTTTTGCTGTGAAGATTAAGTTGTGTTCTTTTGTTTTGGAAGCAGTAGAAAACAATTACATATTTGTAACAAAAATGGTGCCTTATGGACAAGGAGAATCTGCAGGTAGAAATTTAATTTTTCTTATTATGATGATAATTAATGTTATATTATTTAGTATGTATCACTAGAATAGTTACATTACTATTTACAACAGTTACATTATTAACTAGAACAGTTACTAAGTAGAACAATGCATTAATAGCTTACATACCTAACTAGTATGTTCTTTTGTTTTGGAAGCAGTAGAAAACAATTGTAGATTTGTAACAGAAATGGTGCCTTATGGACAAGTAGAATCTGCAGGTTGAAATAATGCTGATGGATATGTAACAGAACTACTACCTTATGGAGAAGAAGTACCTTCAGGTAAAAAATTGTGTTTTTTAGTAATGATTATAATTAGTGTCATATTATAACACAACTGTTACACAACTAGAACATTGAACTGTTCATGTAATAAGAACTCCTACCTTATGAACAAGAAACAGATGAATTAATATATTGACTAGATTTTTTAGGTGTATAAACAGCTAGATTTCTTAAGTGTATAAACAGCTAGCTTATTCACTCCAATACTAAGCTGTTCATTTAAGAAGAAAACAAGAACAAGTTGGTATGGTAACTAGAATAGTTAGGCATAATACATCATTATTAAGTAGAACAGTTAGACATACTATATCATTATTATCTTTGTTAACTAGTATTCACTACAACACTGAGCTCTTCATGTAAGAAGAAAACTAGAACAAGTAGCTATGTTAACTAGAAAAGTTAGACATAGTATATCATTATTATGTTTCTTAACTAGTATTCATTGAAAGACAATTAATTCTTCTGTTAGTATTTAGTTAAAGAAACTAACTAGAACTGTTGCGCTTATTTACTAGAACAGTTACATATATTTATTTTAACAGTTACAGAAATTAAACAGAAGATAATGTCTGTATCCCAGTAACAATAAAACAAAATTTTACATTTGGATTAGATAGAAAATGAGATAAAATAACAATAAAACAATATAATTTTTTTTTTTGAATTTTTGATAGATACAATTATTGTGGAAGAAGATATTTTTCAAGATGCTATTGTGCAATCCACTGACTTGATTAATCAAATGGAAAATCTGTCATCTGAATTAGTAGTAAGTGGTGAAGAAGAGAGAACATCACATTCTATTTCTGATGGAGAGTCGACAACACATTATTTTCTGGCTGGAGAGGCAACTATCTGTAGCAATGTTCTTCCTCCAAAATAAGGGATGGTTTTTTCTAGCGTTGATGATGCTCTGGGTTTCATGATGAATTATGCATACCAGATTGGATTTGGTATTGTGAAGAATTGTGGTGGTATCGAAAGTTCATCTACTGGAAAAAAAAAACGCAAACCTAGAGCTTTATTCAAGTGCTTCAACACATGATAAACCCCAGCATTCTACCGAGAAACCAGTGAATGAGAGAAAGAGATTGGTTGTAAAACTAGGTTGTAAGTTCTGTGTTAGTGTATTGTTTGATGCAGCTAAGGATATTTGGTTTGTTAGCTCAGTTAAGCTAGATCATACACATGAAGTTTGTCCACAATACTCACACAAGTTGACTGCTTTTAGAGAGTTGAAAGACCATGTGAAGAAGCAGCTTGAGGCAAACCATAATTCTGGTGTTCCAGTAATAGGGAATATTATGTTAGGAAGTCTAAGTTTTCAAATTTTTCTGCTAATTAACCATTTAATAAGCAATCCAAACGACTTAGACCTCGAAGGATCTAGTCCAAGCATTCACACACAAGAGAGAGAGGTTAGGAAGGCTACCTCTCCTTGTATCGCAACAAGGAGACTCGAATCCGGCGATGTCGAGGTTGTGCGCACCACCACGCGTGTCTCGGCCTCAAGTCCACCAAGGTATTAACCAAAACCTCGATCTATGCTAGTAGATGAGAGATTAAGCCTAATCCCTTCCTTTCCTTTGCCTTAATTAACTATTTAATTGGATGGAGGCAAGAGGTGCTCAACACATGAGCTTAAGAGAGCAATGGTGGAGAGGAAAAATTCTGAAATTTTTCCTTTAATTTTCGTCCAAAATATTAGGGAGAGAGAAAAAGGCAAGGTGGCTAGGGTTTTGGCTCCCAAAGTGGTCATTTTATAGACCAACCACTCTCCCAAAAAGTTGTAACTAATTTACAACTATGCCATCACTAGGGCAGCCATAAAATGGACCTAAATGGGCTCCATCAATTATTTAATTGGTCCTCTAATTCAATTAATTAGTGGCCCAATTAATTGCTCTCAAGTTGGACCTTTAATTTACCATTTAAATATAGGCCCGTTAGCTCAAATTAATTACTTTAATTAATTCATGTTGAACAAATTAATTATCAACACTTTGATAATTATTTAAGGATTAGAATATGCATTAATTTATTTCTATATAATCCGTTTGACTTAATTAATTAATTATGACGGTTCGCAACAGTACATAATTAATCAGTCAACATATCATATTGTTGCATTCCTTAATATAACCAAACAAATAATGCACGCATGGTCAAAACCTATTTGTGTGACCCTTTGAGGATTTATGCTCTGTTGGACATGGAAAATAAATCGCTATTTATTTCCAATAATCATAAGCGGTATCTAGCAACACGTTATGATTCCCAATTCGCATAAATAGTGTACCGCTACAATATTTTAATCCTGCATAAGAAATAATAGTATTTTCTTGTCTGATTCTTATGTCACATGATATCATCGTATAATCCAAGATAGGAATGTGTCATTCTTGCAGATTATATGTTTCTTGATCTAGAGATGACTGTACCAGTTGCTAACAAACAATCCATCTCCATCAAGGGGCCCAAACAGATATCATCGCTCACTAAGTAAATTAATGAGGGACATACGGTTTTCTTGATGAACAACTTTTTCCCGCACAATTCAAGAGAACATAAATAAAGTCCGTATAGCAGCCCTTATCAGGAATCAACGGTAGACGATATTTATTGAACCTATCCTCATGTGGAAAAGTTGAACCATCTCAAACTTAGAATCAAACTCAAACGAAATAAATAATGACACATAACACAATCCATATATTTATCTCATTGGGTCGTGTCCTGTACTATGTTCTATAACATATACATATGCAATTAAGTTGGCAACTCCTTACCTATGATCTGTAGAACTTAATCATCACTTAACTTACATACTAATCTTATTCGATAATTAATATTCCTTGTTAATTATCAAGATTACGGACCTTTTAGATCTATTATTGTCATTTAATTATAAATGAACTACAGAGATCTACAATTCAGATCCTCAACCTGAATGATCTGTCAATTAATAAATCAAGGAATAAATGATCAAATATCATCAATAACATAAACCATAGAAGTAGCCATATAATGATTGGCTTCTAGGACATAACTCTAACAATCTCCCACTTGGCCTAGAGTCAATCAACAGTGACTTCTAACCAGTGCATAGTACTCAATGTAATATCCAAAATATACATGTCTCATACTAAAGCCTCAAATGATAAAAGATACAACTCAAAGCCATTCAGGCATACGCCTTATCCCCATGGATGCAACGTGCAACTCATGTGCGGCTCGAGATAGAGGCTTTGTCAGAGGGTCCGCTGTGTTCGCGGCACCGTCCACCTTCTTGACCTTGATCCATCCGTCATTCACAAACTGACGGATAAGATGGAATCGTCGTAGAATGTGCTTGGTCTTCTGGTGAGACCTAGGTTCCTTGGACTGAGCTATGGCTCCTGTGTTGTCGCAGTAGAGATCCACTGGACCAGAGATGCTTGGAACCACCTCCAGCTCGGTCAAGAATTCCTTAATCCAAACTTCTTCTTTCGCCGCTTCACCAGCCGCTAAGTATTCTGCTTCGGTGACGGAATCAGCCGTGGTATCCTGTTTAGAACTCTTCCAACTCACGGCTCCACCATTGAGCAGATATATGAAGCCGGACTGTGACTTCGCATCATCTCGATCGGTTTGGAAACTAGCATCGGTGTAACCACTTACAACGAGCTCTTGGTCTCCACCGTACACGAGGATGCTATCCTTTGTTCTCTTGAGATACTTGAGGATATTCTTGATTGCGGTCCAATGTACCATACCAGGGTTAGCTTGGTATCGACTAGTCACACTAATCGGATGCACAACATCGGGGCGAGTGCATAGCATGGCATACATGATCGAACCGACTACAGATGGATACTTGAACCGATTCATGAAATCCCTATCTGTATCAGTCATTGGACATTGAGACTTGCTCAAGAATATGCCATGTGACATAGGCAAGTAACCCTTCTTGGAACTTGCCATTTTGTGTTTTTCCAATACTTTGTCTATATATGCATCTTGGCTCAAGCCTAACAACCTTCTTGATCTATCTCGATAGATCTTGATTCCTAGGATGTAGGCGGCTTCGCCCAAGTCTTTCATTGAGAACACTTTCTTCAATGAATCCTTGACTGCATTCAATTCGGGGATATCATTCCCGATCAAGAGTATATCATCAACATATAGAATGAGAAACACAACCACGCTCCCACTAATTCTCTTGTAAACACAAGGTTCCTTCTCACTTTGAATGAAGTTCAACTTCTTGACCTCTTCATCAAAACGCTTGTTCCAACTCCTCGATGCTTGCTTCAATCCATAAATGGACCTTTGAAGCTTGCACACCTTGTTAGCATTCTTTGGATCCACAAAACACTCGGGTTGTGTCATATACACATCCTCTTCCAAGTTGCCATTTAAGAAGGCGGTTTTGACATCCATTTGCCATATCTCATAGTCATAATATGCGGCAATCGCTAACAATATCCGAATTGACTTGAACATGACGACAGGCGAGAAAGTTTCTTCATAGTCAATACCATGAACTTGCTTGTAACCTTTCGCAACTAGTCGTGCTTTGTAAATGCTCAAGTTGCCATCCATGTCGACCTTTTTCTTAAAGATCCACTTGTTCTCAACGGGTTTTACTCCGTCGGGAAGGTCAACCAAGGTCCATACCTTGTTTTCATACATGGATTGCATTTCGGATTCCATGGCCTTAAGCCATTCTTTGGAGTCGGGTTTATCTTTCATGTCCTTTATGGTCAAGGGTTCGTCATTCGCAATGACGAGAATATCGTGCAAACCCAAGTACCTTTCGGGTGGGTGACTTTCCCTCGTTGACCTTCGTAGGATCGGTGCTTGGGGTTGAGACTCTTGAACTTGTTCCACAACGGCTTGTGGACTTGGTTCTTGGTCCTCGAAAGTTTGAGTGTCTTGAACACTATCGACTCGCGATATGTTCGAGTCCTCATTTGAGGGAGCGTACTCTTGAACCTCTTCCATAACGGCTTGTGGAACGGGTTCGGCTACAACCTCGTTTGGCACCATATTGGGAATCGCTAGATTACCTACTTGAGGCACATCTTGCGGTGGTTCATGAATTTTTTCAATGACCACATTACTCCCACTACTTCTTCTTGAGAGAAACTCCTTCTCTAAGAACATACCATAACGAGCAACAACTATCTTATTCTCGTTGCGGTTGTAGAAGTAGCAACCCTTAGTTTCCTTTGGATATCCCACGAAATGACACTTGTCCGATTTGGGTCCAAGCTTATCACTCATTAGCCATTTCACATAAGCTTCGCAACCCCAAATCTTGAGAAACGACATGCTTGGTTTCCTACCAAACCAAAGCTCATAAGGCGTCTTCTCAACGGACTTTGATGGAACACGGTTTAATGTAAAAGCTGCGGTTTCTATTGCAAAACCCCAAAACGATTTGGGCAAGTCGGCTTGGCTCATCATCGATCGAACCATGTCTAGCAAAGTTCGATTCCTCCTTTCGGATACACCATTCCATTGTGGTGTTCCCGGTGGAGTGAGTTGTGGAACGATTCCACACTCCTTTAGATAATCACCAAATTCGTGGCTCAAGTACTCTCCACCTCGATCGGAACGCAAGACTTTGATTTTTCGATTGAGTTGGTTCTCAACTTCATTCTTGAACTCCTTGAACTTTTCGAAGGATTCGGACTTGTGCCGCGTCAAGTAGATATATCCGTATCTACTATGATCATCGGTGAAAGTGATGAAGTATGAATAACCTCCTCGTGCGCAAATGCTTATAGGTCCACATACATCGGTATGCACGAGGTCTAATATGCCATTTGCCCTTGTACCTTTGTTGGTAAAAGGCGCTTTGGTCATCTTTCCCATCAAACATGATTCGCATGTGTCAATTGGAAAGCGAATTGATCCAAGAGACCAACTGTTTGTAATCTCTTGATGCGTTTCTCGTTGATATGACTTAAGCGGCAATGCCACATTAGAGTCGTACTTTCATGTGAGATCTTACGTTTTCTACTGTCATGTTCAACACTCAAAACATGTTCGTTAGAATCAAGCACATAAAGACCATTCAATAAATGCGCAACACAATAACAAACATCATCACGCAACAAAGTACAACTTTTGTTCTTTATTACAACACCAAATCCATCCAAGTCTAAACACGAAATAGAGATGATGTTCCGAGTGATACAAGGAACTACATAAACATCTTTTAGTTCCAAAACTAAACCAGAAGGCAAAGTGAGTTCTACGTTCCCAACGGCCATAGCGGAGACGCACGTGCCGTTACCGACGCGGAGTTGAACTTCGCCTTTCTCGAGCCGCCTCCTACTCTTTAGTGCCTGCACATTTCGACAAATGTGAGCACATGAACCAGTATCAAATATCCAGTCTGTACTAGAGGTAGCGAGAAGGGTTTCAATGACAAATATACCTGAAGTAGAAGGCCGGACAGTTCCCGCCTTGTTGTCAGCGAGGTACTTGGGGCAATTCCTCTTCCAATGGCCCTTGTTGCTACAGTAGTAGCACACGGTCTCGGAAGTGGCCGGATTCTTCTTTCTCTTGGAACCCTCGGGAGCTCCCTTGGCCAAACCTTGGGGCGTCACCGTGCCTTTGCCTTTTCTAGTTCTGCGGGTCTTTCTTTTCTTGCTCTTCTTGCTCTTGTCACTCACCGCAAGAACATCTTTGGGCCCTTTTTCCTTTTTGAGACTCTCCTCCGTCTCGACAAGCATGTTTTGGAGATCATCCATGCTCTTGTCCATGCCATTCATCCGGTACTTCACAACAAAACCGGTGAAGTTATGAGGGAGAGAGTTGAGAATGAAGTCTTGAATCGCCCCTGACGGGAAGGGCGTATCAAGCCTTTCGAGCTGCCGAAACAACCCCGCCATCTTCATGACGTGTGGCCCGACTTCATGACCTTCCGCCAATCGAGTATTGGCGACGGCCTTGATGAGACGGGCCCTTTCGGTGCGGGCCTTGGTTTGGAACATGTTCGAGAGACGAGAGACCATTTCAAACACACCATAACCACTATCCATGAACTCCTTTTGGAGTTCCGCCTCCATGACAGCGACAATCAGGACGGACATCTCCATGTCGTCCATGACGTGCTTGTCATGGGCATCCTTGTCCGCTTGAGGGGCATCCGACTTGGGAACCGCGGGGATGGGAGTGGTTAGGAGGTATTCCTTCTTTTCAAACCTAAGGACAAGCCTAAGGTTCCGGTGCCAATCCAGAAAGTTGGCACCGTTGAATGCGAGCTTTTCTTTCTCTAAAAGAGAGCGAAGCGAAAAGGATGAGGAAGACATCTACAACAATTTTTCAAATTAAAGGTCAATTAGATTATGCTTTTGTTTTATTTTCAAATAAAGTAAAACTTTCACTACTTTAATATAAGTCCCTAAAAGTAATGAATTTCCAGGACCCTTATTTTCGTCAAGTTGGACCTGCTATGGCACGTCACCCAAAATGACTAGATAAGGTAGGTTCTCTTTAACCAATCATACAACTTTATGATTCTTGGTTCGCATCGCGAACTTCGCCCCGATGTCCAAACTCTAGTTGGGTCCATCGATAAGTAACATCTCTCTATTTGCTCCTTACAAATCCTTTTATTTGTACCCCGACTATCAAATTGACAACCATGACGTCCGTTTGGGCGGACCGCGCCATGAGAGGGCAATTGACGTGAAGGGGATAGAGAGAAGGAGGGCGGTCGACTTAATCAAAATTGGGACAAATAATTATGTGACTATTGTTTGGTGGTCGTGTAATCATATACCCATACCTATCCTATGACATTCATAGCATCCACAAACATTCACATAATAATAAGCATCTCAAGCATTGTTGTGGGTTTGTATGGCTACCGCTTGCATTAGTTCCGCCGCATCTCCATGTAGCAAAACTAATCTAATTATCCCTCCCACTAATCATATGGATCCTATCCTATATAATTAAAGGACAAAATACATGTGAAAATATCCCTAATTCCCTCCTAGCCTTAGGGGCATGCAAGACTCACAAGTTACATTAAGAAATTAATCATAATTAATTAATTAACCATGGCACCAAAGGCCTTACATACAATCAATCACATGCATTCACAAATTACAACGCACAAGGCATTGGTTTCTTGAGCCATACTAAACCCACGATCCTTCCTACAAAACAAAGTTAGCACATGTCCCTTTGTTTCTTAATTAACAACAATGAATTAGAGTCTTTGCACATCGCTTGTAGTTCGGGTCTTTCCGCATAAAAGTTTAACTTTTAAACAACTAATTTGCTTAAACCATTTGAAAAGCTAATTCAACAATTGTAAACAGAAAGGAGGAATATCATGGAGTATTCTAATTAATTTATTCAACCAATTTGATTAATTAGAAAATACTTTAACTATTTAAAATATTAAATGGGACCCGATAAAATTCGAAATTTTTCGGTCTCCAAAATTTATGAAATAAATCATGCATACTCCCTATTATGAGTGTAACTATCTGTCAAAATTTCAGGGAGAGATCACTTACCATCAGAGAGAAACAAAATTAACAAATCGTCAAACTGTGCGCGAAACACCGTTATCCGATTTTCTGTTTTTGTCTAACTCTTTTGGTCTGTAGGATCATCTTTCAAAACGTTTTCATAAAAACACTTTACATAACAAATCTACTATATGTTATTGGCTACCAATCCATCAAACGAAATCCAACTAGTCTTATTTAAAATCATCAAGATAAATAGCAAACAAGCCACTTATCCTGTTCTGAAACAGACTAACGACTAAAAACTATTGACTCAGTTGAGGTATCAAACCTTAATAAAATTCTTTGAAACTAATTTTCACAGAATCTTAACTTCAAATAGAAACTTTCTATTCAAACACTTTTTCATAAAGTTTTCTCAATAAGTACAGTTTATCCAAACAATCAGTTTGTTGGAAAACCAAATCTGACAACCGATTCACTTCTCATGACTTGAACGCCCACATAAAATCCGAAGCATGCATCAAATTTTATATGTTCAGAAAGAGCATCAAGTTTACAAGATTTTTAGCCAAGAAATACAGATAGTTATTTTCGAAAAATAAATCCTTCATGCCTAAAACACAGAACTGTGCAGCAGAGTACCAGATCTGCGCACCGTTATCGTTTAATTCACCATAAATTCATAACAACTTAGAAAAAGGTGAAACTAGTGGCTAAAGAACCACATCTCACAGATCTATAACTCCAATAAAATTTAGAATTTTTCTGAAAGCTTTTCTCAGCGAAAAAACCAAAATAATATTGAAAACAGAACAGAAATCCAGACAGCAAGCAAGTGCATCACTAATCCATGTGTTAATTAATCATTTCTCAACTAATTATGTGTTAAAATGCTTTAGAACGACCTAGAGCTCTGATACCACTGTTAGGAAGTCTAATTTTTCAAATTTTTGTGCTAATTAACCATTTAATAAGCAATCCAAACGACTTAGACCTCGAAGGATCTAGTCCAAGCATTCACACTCAAGAGAGAGAGGTTAGGAATGCTACCTCTCCTTGTATCGCAACAAGGAGGCTCGAATCCGGCGATGTCGAGGTTGTGCGCACCACCACGCGTGTCTCGGCCTCAAGTCCACCAAGGTATTAACCAAAATCTCGATCTATGCTAGTAGATGAGAGGTTAAGCCTAATCCCTTCCTTCCCTTTGCCTTAATTAACTATTTAATTGGATGGAGGCAAGAGGTGCTCAACACATGAGCTTAAGAGAGCAATGGTGGAGAGGAAAAAACTGAGATTTTTCCTTTAATTTTCGTCCAAATTATTAGGGAGAGAGAAAAAGGCAAGGTGGCTAGGATTTTGGCTCCCAAAGTGGTCCTTTTATAGACCAACCACTCTCCCAAAAAGTTGTAACTAATTTACAACTATGCCATCACTAGGGCAGCCATAAAATGGGCCTAAATGGGCTCCATCAATTATTTAATTGGTCCTCTAATTCAATTAATTAGTGGCCCAATTAATTGCTCTCAAGTTGGACCTTTAATTTACCATTTAAATATAGGCCCGTTAGCTCAAATTAATTACTTTAATTAATTCATGTTGAACAAATTAATTATCAACACTTTGATAATTATTTAAGGATTAGAATATGCATTAATTTATTTCTATATAATCCGTTTGACTTAATTAATTAATTATGACGGTTCGCAACAGTACATAATTAATCAGTCAACATATCATATTGTTGCATTCCTTAATATAACCAAATAAATAATGCACGCATGGTCAAAACCTATTTGTGTGATCCTTTGAGGATTTATGCTCTGTTGGACATGGAAAATAAATCGCTATTTATTTCCAATAATCATAAGCGGTATCTAGCAACACGTTATGATTCCCAATTCGCATAAATAGTGTACCGCTACAATATTTTAATCCTGCATAAGAAATAATAGTATTTTCTTGTCTGATTCTTATGTCACATGATATCATCGTATAATCCAAGATAGGAATGTGTCATTCTTGCAGATTATACGTTTCTTGATCTAGAGATGACTGTATCAGTTGCTAGCAAACAATCCATCTCCATCAAGGGGCCCAAACAGATATCATCGCTCACTAAGTAAATTAATGAGGGACATACAGTTTTCTTGATGAACAACTTTTTCCCGCACAATTCAAGAGAACATAAATAAAGTCCGTATAGCAGCCCTTATCAGGAATCAATGGTAGACGATATTTATTGAACCTATCCTCATGTGGAAAAATTGAACCATCTCAAACTTAGAATCAAACTCAAACGAAATAAATAATGACACATAACACAATCCATATATTTATCTCATTGGGTCGTGTCCTGTACTATGTTCTATAACATATACATATGCAATTAAGTTGGCAACTCCTTACCTATGATCTGTAGAACTTAATCATCACTTAACTTACATACTAATCTTATCCGATAATTAATATTCCTTGTTAATTATCAAGATTACGGACCTTTTAGATCTATTATTGTCATTTAATTATAAATGAACTACAGAGATCTACAATTCAGATCCTCAACCTGAATGATCTGTCAATTAATAAATCAAGGAATAAATGATCAAATATCATCAATAACATAAACCATAGAAGTAGCCATATAATGATTGGCTTCTAGGACATAACTCTAACATATTAATGCCGTTACTCAAATGGCTGGAGGCCTAGATTTCTGTGGTTTCATTGAAATTGATGCAAGAAATTACCTTGATAAAATGAGAAGAGCTCAATTTAAAAATGGTGATGCTGAGGCTTTGATGAAGTACTTCCGGCAGAATCAATCAGTTGATCCGAACTTCTTTTTCCATGTCAAGTTTGATGAAGAAAATAGACTTGAGAGAGTATTTTGGGCTGATTCGATCTGCCGAGCTTCTTACAACTATTTCGGAGATGTTGTCTCCTTTGATACAACCTACATTGTTAACAAGTAACCAATTTTATTTCTTCTTTTATATAGCTATTTGTAAATTAATTTTTTACAAATTTATATACAACAAGTGCAGTTAGACCATAGATGCTTCTTTGTCAGAATCAAGCACAGTTAGAACAGGAATAGTTAGCACAATTATGAAAATAAGTAGCACAGTTAGGACTGCTACACAATTACACAAATAAGTAGCACAGTTCTAAAAATAAGTAGCACAGTTAGCACTGTTAAACAATTACACAAATAAGTAGCACAGTTATGAAAATAACTAGCACAGTTACCACTGCTTTATAATGTCCACTTCTTTTCCTATTGTTTTTATAGGTATGATCTACCTGTTTCTATGATTGTTGGTCAGAATCATCATGGGCAAACAATAATTTTTGGATGTGCTATCATGACATGTGAAGATACTGACAACTACAAGTGGATCTTACAAACTTGGTTGGAGTGTATGAATGGGCAGGCTCCTAAATCAATTTTGACGGATCAATGTCTTGCAATGCGGAATGCCATTGTTGAAGTTTTTCCAAACACTGCACATAGATTGTGTATCTGGCACATAATGAACAAGCTTAAATTCAAGCTCTCCAATTATTCCTCTGAAGTTAGAAACTCAATTCGAAACGCTGTTTATGATTCAAAAATAGTTTCAGAATTTGAGGAACGGTGGCATCATATTTTGACAAGGAATTCTTTGCAACGTATGTACAATTTTTTTATTCCTTCCTAGCTTTTTGTTCCTAAACATGATTTTCTTTGTACATCATATTATTTTTTCATTTTTGTGACTTAATTTTTGCAGACAACTCATGGCTTATTAGTATCTATGATCTTAGAACTAGATGGATTCCTTGTTTTGTTACCTCATATATTTGGGGAGGGATGTCTTCAACACAAAGAAGTGAAAGCATGAATTCTTTCCTTGATATGTTTGTTAACTCAAAAACTTCCTTAAGGTAATTTTCTTTTGTTTTCAACTTTTTATACAAATGACATTCTTTATTGTTTAATTGTTCTATATACGTTTAAATATTATCCTTTGTTTGCATTTTTTTAGTTTGTATTATTAACTTTTCTTTTTTCATAATCTAACTGGATTTTTTTATTGTTTTATTTGTTTTATTTTAGTTGTTTTGTCAGCTCATTTGAATCGGCTTTGCAAAGACTGAGAAGAAGTGAGATCAATGAGGACTGCAATTGCTTGATTGGTCGACCAAAACCTATTTCAGGCTTTCTTATTGAATCTCAATTTTCTGAAATATATACCCGCAAGATCTTCTTCAAATTTCAAGCTGAGCTTCTTGCCCTAATCGAGTTAAAGTATCATTCACATTTTTGTGATGGCAAGAAGGTGTACCTTGTTGTAGATGGTGATAAGCAATACAAAGTAGAGTTCAACTCTGATGACAGCACTTTTCAGTGTGAATGTCATAAGTTTGAAACTGGTGGTATCATATGTCGGCATGCTCTGCTTGTTTATAGAGATGAGGGTATTCCATTTGCCCCAGATTTATATGTTCTAGATCGATGGGCAAAGTGCAATAAGGTCAACAGGGATCCCTTGAATGCAAAACTGATCGCCTCAAAGGTATCTAAAAGGCGTAATAAACACAATGATCGGTACTCACTCCTTCAACCAGTTTTTTTGGATCTCATAGATTTTGCAATTATTGATGAATCAACCAAGCAGTCTGTGGTTGATGGTCTTAACACATTGAGGTTAATCATTTAAAAAACTAGAGAGAACAATGTTGTGAATAGCACAATGGCGGATAGTGCTGATGGATCTAATGTGTCTGATCGCAATGTGGTTTCAAATGTGAATTCAGATGTTATTGATGCTAATGATGGTGCAAACTTTACTGATTCAAATGTTGATGTGTCACAACAAATTACTGTGAGAGACCCATTGAAGAAACGCAAGCGAGGTCGACCTCCAACAAAACGTTTCATAAGTAATGCTGAAAAGTTTGCCCAAGCTTTCAAGAAAAGAAAGAATCATGTTGCTGATCACAATGTTATTGCAGGTGAATTTTTTAGTCTCTTTCAAATATTTCTTTATAAAATTTACATTGAATAAGAGCAAAACAATGAATTACAGAATGACTATTACAATTAGGCATATCTAAATTACTAATTTTTATTCATATATGACATGATAACAACAACAATAACTAAAGTTTTATTTTTTTTTGATAGAATCATTTGAAGAACCAGCTGTTGCAGAACCTATTGCACAACCTTCTTCTGCACTACCACAGGTTGCACAACCTTCTTCTGCAGTACAACCTGTTGCGCAATCATTTTCTGGACAACCAGCTGTTGGAGAAAATTCATCTGCACTACCACCTGTTGGACAATCTTCTTCTGCACTACGACCTGTTGCACAATCATTTTCTGGGTAACCAGCTGTTGGAGAAAATTCTTCTGCACTACAACCTGTTGCTCAACCTTCTTCTGCACTACCACCTGTTGCACAACATTTTTCTATAGAGCCTTCTTCTGGTGTGAATAATATTTCAAAAAGTATCTTCTGTTTAAGAATAATAATTAGGTTTACTAACTAGAATTGTGATGTCGCTATATAGAACAATTATTATTATCAATTAGAACAGTTATAAATATCAATTTTAATATTTTCTGTATCCTTGTAAGAACTTAATCACTAATTGTTCTATATAGAATGCCTAACAGCTCTATATAATATAAGTACTGTAATTAATTATTGGTGCTAACTATATTGGATTATAATAAAATGTCTTGAATCTGGTGTATCAGGTGTGGTTCTTTGTTCGCTGTGACATTACACAATTGAAGATTTTCACTGGTGGAATTCCAAGATATTATTCTTGGAATATGACAAACAGATTCCACAAAGAACAAGTTTATAGCATGTTTAGAACAATTTCAACTGATGAAATCTGCAAGGACCTAGATATGCCATCCACAGATGAAGTTGAGCAAACAATTATGAATACGGGATTCAACATTGCTTTTGTTGTCCATGGTCAAAAAATAGTTCAGAGAGCACTGAGGAAACTACCAGAAAGAAAAAGACCAAGGAAAGAACTTGAGCAACCAAGTCCCAAATCAAATCTACTCCTAGAATTCGAGCAACCTAACAATTCTGGAGATGGTTTGTTTCTATATTTTCTCTTGTTTCAACTAAATATCATGTTAACTACTTTGTTAAAATTGTTAACTATCATTTTTTTTTTCAGATGATAAAACTTCATCTAAAAAGAAGAGGAAAAGGACTGCTGTGAAGAAAGTAAGTAGAACTAGTTCTGCTAACTCACAAAACTCTGCTGAGACGACAAGCACAGCAATTGTTGTTGCAGGAGGTATTTTTGTTTCATTCTTAATTTTATTCATATTTAATATGTAGGCTAATTATTGGAAAACTAGCAAATCATTCCAAGGTTAGAAGAATTATGTATATCAACTAGTACAATTAACTATACAATAACAATAAACTTACAATAACCTTTTACAACAATATAATAATTACCAACCAGGTATTCATATTGGAGGTTCTGAGGATACTGAGCACCGTTCAAGCAAGGATACTGGTCATTCTGGTAAAGGCAAACAATTAGCAGTTCACAAAACATATGAAAGAAAAATGTTGAAGAAAGCATTCTTAGAGAGTAGGAAGTGTGCTGATGTAAGTAAGACTGCAACTACTCAAGCAGAATTGCCTACAGAAGGTAATTTCCTTTCCTTGTTAATTTTATTAGTTTTGAATATGGATTCTGAAATATCTCCTCAAATTTGTGAAAGGAACAAGCAACTGTAGAGATAAACATTTCTGTATAACTAAATACATACTGATAACTAGAACCGTTAAGCATATTTAATTTATTAATTTCTTTTTATATGTTATTTTATTCTTTCATTTATTCTATACTTAGTATAAATTTTTGTTTTTTGTTTTGCTTATCAGAAATGGCTACAGGAGATATTCCAAGCCATATGTTGACTGAGAATGTGAAAGGTTTGCAAATTCGAATAATTTATTCATTTTGTCTTTGTATATTCATGTATGACACTTGAAGAATTTTTTTTTTTACCAGATGTAATTGACAATATTATTGGATCACTAGAGAGTTCTTCTTCTGCTTCAAGAGAAGGTTATTTGTTTTTCACTTTCTTTTATAGAATGCTGCTTTGCAAATTTAAAAGACCTATTTCTTGTCTTCAATGCTATACTAAACTTCAACTTGTATTTTTCTATATTAATTATTCTAGATACATTGGGTGTGGAGCCTGTTAGTGCAGAAGAAGTCTCTGGAGGTAAATCTTAATTTAACTTGAACAAACTTGGAAGTTTTCACTTCTACGATAAATAGCTAACTAGAACAAATTCATTAGCATCACCTGATCATGGTCCATCAATTGTCGGACAACTTTCTGCTGTTAATCAAATAGGCGATAAAAAAAAAGATGGAGGTAAACCATCCACTATGCTTTGTTTATTATAATTTATAACAATTTTATACTTCCACACTTTACTAATCTACGTATTTAATTATACTAGATGGTTCCAAGAAACAAAGAGAGCTGGCTTCTATATCCAGCAATTCTTTACCGTCAAGTGGACATTCCATTCCAGTTCAATCTATTCATCGTAAAAACCTTTCTCTACGTAGTTCACAGTTAACCTATAATGACATTCACAATGAAGAAGATGATGCAGTAAATAAGAGCTCTGTCAACATTGCTAGAGAATTAGTTGCTCCAATTGTTTTTCAGAGAGACTATAAAATTTCCCTTCCAACCTATAATTACATTCGTAATGAAGAAGATGATACTGTAAAAAAGAGCTCTGTCAAGATTGCTAGAGAATTAGTTGCTCCAATTGTTTTTCAGAGAGACTATAAAATTTCTGTTCCATCAATCCCATCTGGTAAAGAACCATCTTCAGGTTAAAATTTAAATTTTCTAGTAACTCTGAAAAGCAATTCTTTAAATGCAAACTTTGTTCGTGTAAGTAGGACAATTACAAACATTAATTTACAATCAATTCTTACTGCAAACTTTTATATTTCATCTCATCAAAATTTGCTTAACAATAACAGTGATCTTCTTGTAATAACAGTAGTGCAATAACTAGAACAGTCAGACTAGTCATTAGAACAGTTACACATATTTATTAACTTTTAATATATTTTATATATCTTTCTAATATGTGATTTTATTGTCATGGTAATATTTTGTGTTATTTATTATGTTTTGCCAGCACAAGAGATGGATGCTACATGTGTTGTACAGGATGGTTCTCTTTCTGAATCAACAGCTCCAGGTTAAAATTTAATTTTTCTACTTTGTTTGTGTAAGTAGGACAATTACAAAGATTTATTTATTATCATTTTTATTTTTCAGCTGAGGTAAATTATTTAACAAAACTGCAACAACTATCATGTAAGAACAAAACTGCAACAAGTAGCAAAATTAATTAGAAGACCCACACTATTAACTAGAACATTTACACATTTTAAGTATAGCAGTTATGTAAATTTTACATAATGATTACAATATTAAAGAGGTGCAAATGACAAAAGTATGATTTATAACATTTTTATCCTTTCGCACTTTACTAATTAATATGTTTAATTATACTAGATGGTTCCAACAAACAAAGGGAGGTGCCTGCTCTATGCAGCAAGTCTTTACCCTTAACTCGACATCCTCTTCCAGTTGAATCTATTCACCGTAAAAACCTTTGTTTAGGTAGTGCTAATTTAATCTATAATGACATTTCTAATGAAGAAGATAATACAAGCAACATGAACAGTGTGAAGATTGCTACAGAATTAGTTGCTCCAATTGTTCTTCACAGAGACTATAAAATTCTTCTTCCATCAATTCCATCCGGAGCTGTCATTTTAGCTTTCTCGCCATCTCTATCTGATATTAAAAAACTATCTGCACCTGATCATATAGATAACATATAGCTGCGATTAAGAATCCCTATAGAAAAAGTGTTGAAGAAGAAAATTTTCCATCTCATCAAACCAATCCAAACACATACTTGAATGTTGATTTTGGACCACGTAGACTTGACCCTTGCAAATCTCTCTGCACTCCAGTAGCTCCAGTGAAGAAATTAATTCATCAAAGTTATTATTTTTTTCATTTTTATTTTATTTTTTTAAAGTTTCTTATTTTTGCTTTCTAACATTTGTTTTTACTTTGATGATTAATATATTGTGTTATTTCTTTTGTTTTACCAGGAAAACAAATCGATTGCAGATCTGAAGGAGAGATGATGTCTTGTGCTAAACAACCACCTTCAGGTAAGAAATAACAATAGTGCAATAACATTTGTTTTTACTTTGATGATTAATATATTGTGTTATTTCTTTTGTTTTACCAGGAAAGCAAATCGATTGCAGATCTGAAGGAGAGATGGTGTCTTGTGTTGAAGAACCACCTTCAGGTAAGAAATAACATAGTGCAATAATAGTGATCTTCATGTAATAAAAATAGTGCAATAACTACAAGAGTCATACTAGTCAATAGAACTGTTAGACATTTTAACTAGAACAATTACACATATTTTACTTGATCATAACAATATTATGTTTCTTTGATATATTTTGACAGGTAGGCATGAACAGATGGATGCTACATCTATTGCACAGGATGAATCTCCTTCTAAAGTAGCACCTTCAGGTTAAAATTTAATTTTTCTAGTAACTCTCCAAACAAATTTTTTATGTCCAAACTTTCTTTGTGTAAGTAGGACAATTACAAAGATATGCAAGCTTTTTAATATGTGCTTTTACTCTGATGGTTAATAATTTCTGCTATTTATTTTGTTTTGCCAGCAGAAGATGAGATGGATGATACATGTGTTGCACAGGAAGGTTGTCCTTTTAAAGCAGCAGCTTCAGGTTAAAATTTAATTTTTCTAGTAACTCTCCAAACAAATTTTTTAAGTGCAAACTTTGTTTGTGTAAGTAGGACAATTACAAAGATTTATTTATGATCATTTTTATTTTTCAGCTGATGTAAATTTTGTTAACAAAACTACAACAACTACTATGCAAATTAAATAGAACAGTCAGAGTATTAACTAGAACAGTTACAAATTTTAAGTACAACAGTTACACATTTTAATTTTTCATCCTATCATGTAACAACTAAACTTCAACAACTAGGAAAATTAATTAGAACAGTAATACTATTAAGTACAACAGTTACACATTTTAAGTATAACAGTTATATATATTATACACTATTACAATATTTTTTATATAGCTTTTTAATATTTGCTTTTACTCTGATGGTTATTAATTTCTGCTATTTATTTTGTTTTGACAGCAGAAGAGATGGATGGTACATGTGTTGCACAGGAAGGCTCTCCTTCTAAAGCAGCAGCTTCAGGTTAAAATTTAATTATTCTAGTAACTCTTCAAACAAATTTTTTAAGTGCAAACTTTTTTTGTGTAAGTAGGACAATTACAAAGATTTATTTATGGTCATTTTTATTTTTCAGTTGAGGTAAATTTTGTTAACAAAACTGCAAGAACTATGCAAATTAAATAGAACACAAAGATTATTAACTAGAACAGTTACAAATTTTAAGTAGAACAGTTACACATTTTAATTTTTGAGTCTATCATGTAACAACTAAACTGTAACAACTAGAAAAATTAATTAGAACAGTAATACTATTAAGTACAACAGTTACACATTTTAAGTATAACAGTTATATACATTGATGATTACAATATTTTTTTTAATATGATTTAACATATACAATTTCTGTGGAGCCATCCATTCTCCAAACTCCTGTTGTCAGCGCACGTATACTGCACGTAGCCATTGACAAGCCTATCCTAGAAATTCATCAAAGTTACTACTTTTTCATTTTATTTATTTATTTTTAATATTTTTATATACCTTTTTGTGTGGGCTTTTTCGTCGACTCTCGAAGAATGAATGAGTTTCCTCGAGAAAGTGGAATAAGCCTTAGATTCACCCCCCTTAAGGTTCGACCTCTGCGCCGAGTATCTCTTAACAATAAGAGAACCAGAACAAGAGTCACTTCTTACGAGGATTTATTAATTTTGCGGGTCCTTTCTTTCCAATAGGCGCAAGCCCCTATTGTTAATTACCCCGTAGTTGCCTACGGGAACCTCTGATTAAGGGGGTCTAAAGAAAACACGTAATGGGCTAGGAAGAATCGTCTCTTAAAGTGACTTAATTGATGGTACCAAACCTAATTGACGGGACTCAATTAAGGAACTCTTAAATTCTAAAGATTCTAAAAGAAGGGTTAGTTTTGGTTTTCGTTTGAAAGGAGAGTCTTCTTTATTTTGAGTCATTTTGGAGCCGTTCGATAAGAATCAAATTTTAAGTCATCTGAGGTTGATCTCAACCCCAGTGAGGGACTTTTCCTAAAACGAAGATGTTTCGGCTTTGTCTTTGGATTTCGTATTTTTGGCTCTTAATTTTCTGATGTTTCTCTTTGGATATTGGTGATTTTTTAATTTTGTTTCACTTTGGCCTTTTGTACCCTTGACTTTTAGAAATTCTTTTTCTATAATTTCGAAAATACTTATCTTTGAAAGTATTTGACTTTTTTAAAAATACTGCATTTTTTATTTTGAAAATACTAAGATTTTGACTTTGCAAATTCTACTAAAAGATATCTAATGAATTTATTATTCTTTTTGACCTTTTTATAACGATATTTGTATTTGAAAGTAATTAGCTTTGAAAATATCATATTTGAAATCTCTTTTATTTTGAAAATACTTAGCTTTTGATTTTAGAAATTGTATTGAAAGATATTAAATGAGTTTATTATTTTTCTAAGATTTTATAAAATTCATTTTTTATAGTGGAAATACTTCAAAAATACAAAAGGCCACTACTTTGACACAATTTCATATCAAAGTATGAGTGAATTTGATTTATTTTGAATTTTTTTTAGGATTTTATTGATATTTTATTTGTATTTTTCTGAGTTTTCTACTATTTTTAATGAATTTTCAAAGTTTCTGTTTAATTTGGCGATTCCTGGTTGGTCCACGTCATTGGGCCGTGCTGCGGTAGCGGCTGTCTGGACTTGCTGACATGGTGAAGGAGAATTCAGCTTCTAGAGTTGGACCTTTTTCTATTTTATTTCTCGTGGGCCTAGACGACTGTTGAGCCGACATTTCCTCGTTCTATTTCATCTCGCCTCTTGCATTTTGACAGAAGTTAAGTACATGGGTCCTACGGTTGCATTGCCGCAGAGGATCAAGGAAGGCACAGCGCTGAGATGTGTTTAAGAAGACGGATTCTGGTTGACGGGTTCGACGGAGCATCAGCTCTGGGTCCGACAACGAGTCCAGCCACCGCAGCTGACGAAGAGAACACTCACGGCATCGTGAGACCGAGAGGAAGACGATGATGGTTTCCGTTCCCGTCGCGTCGCTTTCGATAATTAGTAATCAATGGTTATTCGGTCTGGTCCCTGCAAGTTTTATTTTTGTATCTCCGACAATCGTCGCCACCAAGAGCGGCAAGGCTGATCTCTTCAGAACCGTGACAGAGAGGAGGAGATTTTAATGCAGTTTAACTGAATTGCGTGTACTTCAATTTACATTTTCCTCGTTTGATGGAACTGATTTTTTTTTTTATCAAATAGGTATATCGAAATTTGGATGTTTTTAAGACTCAACTGAAGTTACATACTATTCACTTCCTGTAACAAAGTATTATTACTGAAGCTACATACACTACTAAACATATTTTGTGCTAATAATTAATAGACGTTTATGTTAGATTATTTTCATATAGGCTGACGAGTCTATATGGAAACAATCTAAATTAAGTATGGACTGATTATTGTTTGGTATCCAAGTTTCTATTGATTATGGTAATAATCTAAATATGGCTGTAAAGGAATAGCAGATTTTGTGCAATAGATGTGTTGCCTTTTATAGGTGGTTATATTTAGAAACATTACCTATTTTATGATGGACAAAATATGGTATTGTGTGGTGGCCAAGAAGCCTTGGCACTATATATATGGGGTTGGTCCCCAAGGGACAAGAGACACACGAGTATTGCTGCATACATGCGTTGATAGCAGCATCTCTGCCCCTCTCCCTAATTATTCCATCGATTAGAGAGAGATAGTGCTTTTGTTTAGGCTAAAGGCATCAAAGGGTGCGTCTTGTTCTCTTGGAAGATCTTTCTCCCTACTTAGATGCGTGGAACAACATTGGCGAAGGTCCATACACGTCAGGACACATCAAGAAGTGCTCAACATCAAGATTCAGACCATAGCAATGGAATTAGGTAAGCTTCCGCTCTCGATTTAAATTTTTGGTGTTTTGAAACGTCCCGTTCCACTGCTGGTTCTGCGAGTTCATGTTTTTAGGATTTTGTTATTTGATCTGCTAGAATTGTTATTCCTTTGGTTTTAAAGAAAACCTAACAAGTGGTATCAGAGCCACTCGTCATGAGCCAGTAATTTACACATTAAAGTTGAGATCTTGATCTGTTTTGGTGAATTTTGTGAATTGATCTGATCTGTTTCTGGATTTTCTAGCAATTAGGGCGGTCCGTTTCATGGCTCGAATGAACCGTTCCGTTCTTCTGGCAAATTATTTCTGAACTATTTTTGAACTATTTTGATTCGTTTGATGCGTATTATGCCAGATCTTTTGTTTGTAATTGCTAACTGGACCCAAAGGGCTATAACTTGAACAGTTGTTGAATTGATTATATTGATTTAGTCCTTTGTTATATTTCAAATTGATTTGAAATTGTAATTTCTTGAAAAGATTTTGAAAATTAAGTTAAAGTTTTGGAAATTCAAAATCGTTTAAAATCTGACCTAATTGGATGATTTAGATTTAGAGTAGATTGTTAGGTTAGGAGAGAAATTTTTAGGATTTCTCGACCTAGTTTAGGACGACATCATTTCTACTCTCTCTGCGATTTTTCAGGCGGTCTGTTCTATTCTGGGACGGCCCGTTCCACTTCAGTTTTGGTTGCAAACTGTTAGGTATTGACCAGAGTAATGGGGCGGTTCGTTCCACAACCAGGGCGATCCGTCCAGAACCAGATTGTATAGGTTTTAAGTCAAATTTAGTTTAGTTTATGGGTCATTTGTGCTGGTTAGGTACAAATGACACTTTATGCATCTCTCTTCTTCTTTTCTTTGTCGTGATTTTCATTAGTAAGAGCTGTAAGCGTTGGGTTGCACCATGTTGTCATGAGGATAAGTTTTGTCGCAGAAAATAAGGTCGGCGCCTAAAGTGTCCATATGACCCTGGCTTTTTCTGGGAATCTTGCCTGGATGTGGTGTAATTTCAATGGCTGCTGGCTGAACGGGAGACCACCGCTTTCTTTTCTTACCTCAATATGACTCATACTGGCTTGTATGGTCATATATCTCTTTGGTTCTCTTCTGGTCTATTTAGGGCGGACCGTTCTCTCACCAAAACGGTCCGTTCCAAGTTTGTTGGTTCGTATGAGTTTCATACAATCCAATGTATGTATACCTTAGGGTTTGCAACTGGGTCCTTAGTCTATATCATCCTAGGTCGGTATTTGATTAGACTTTTCATATTATGATTGATGTGCATAATGAAAAGTCTAGTTTTTAGGTATATTTTAAGTCTAATATAAAGATAATTTAAGTTGTATTTTGAGAATTGAACCAATATTAATATCATCTCGCCAAAGTGGGCTCTCATATTAATGGTTGTTTCAAAGGCTCAAATACAAAGTGTATTAAGGTACATGTAACTTTTAAATTATGGATCGGCCCAAAGGAAGGACATAATTTAAAAGGCTACATATACAATGTTTTGGTAGAATCAAATGGGTAATGATTATAAGGTTTTACATATAATTAATTAATCGGCCCAAAGGAAGGTTAATTAATTGATATGTTATGAATCGTTACATTTGATACTACACCTAGTTGATTGAAGTTTGCTTGGAGACTCCAAAGAGCACTTGCAAATGAATTAAGACTAGTAGATGGGATTTAGACCTTTATATTTTGTGATTTAAGTTATACATTATGGTTATTAACATTAGTGTATTTTGTCTTTGGTTTATTTTAGCAAATATTCCAGCTAGCATTAACAGCATACCCATGCTGTCTGGTTCCAACTTTAAGGAATGGAAGGAGAACTTGATGATAGTTCTCGGTTGTCTAGATCTTGACCTTGCATTCAGGGAGCAGAAACCAACTAAGATTGATGCTAAAAGCACTCAACAACACATTCAAAGTGTAGCTCAGTGGAATCGCTCTAATCGTATGGGCATAATGATCATTAAGAAGACAATTCCAGAGGCATTCAGGGGTACAGTTTCTGATTCCGATGAGGCCAAGGCATGCTTGGAAGAGATTGAGAAGAGATTTGCCAAGAATGAGAAAGCGGAAATTTGCACATTCATGGCAAAACTCACCTTTATGAAGTACAGTGGAAAAGACAACATTCGTGAGTACGTTTTGAAAGTGTCTAATCTTGCTTCAAAGTTACAAGCCCTTAAGTTAGACATATCTGAAGAAATTCAGGTGTGTCTAGTGCTTAATTCTCTCCCTAGTCAGTATAATCATTTCAATGTTACTTATAACTGCATTAAGGACAAGTGGACTCTGAATGAACTGATTTCGCATCTAGTTCAAGAAGAGGAAAGGTTGAAGTTTGATAAGACACACAGTGCTAACGTTGCATCCACTTCCAAGAATAAAGGGAAGAAGAAACAAAATAAGAAAAAGTTTGCTGATTCAGACTCAAAGAAGGAGCCCAGTAAGGGAAAGACTGGCAAGAAGCCAAAGAATCCAAATGGGTGCTTCTTCTATAATGAGGAGGGACATAAGAAGAATGAATGCGAATGCTACATAGCCTGGCGCAAGAAGAAATGTATGTCTCTCTCTTTGGTTTGTTCAGAAGTTAATTTAACTTCAGTACAAAAAAATACTTGGTGGATTGATTCGGGTGCTACAACTCACATAAGTATCTCTATGCAGAGTTGCCTGAACTGCCGCAAGCCAAATGATGGTGAAAGATACATCTATGTGGGCGATGGCAAGAAAGTACAAGTTGAAACTATTGGGCATTTTAGATTGTTACTTAGGACTGGATTGTATTTGGATTTATATGAGACTTTTGTTGTACCGTCTTTTAGACGAAATTTAGTTTCTATTTCTGTACTGGACAAATTCGGTTACTCTTGTTCTTTTGGAAATGGAAAATTCAGTTTATCTCATAATTCTAAATGCGTTGGATCTGGTTTTCTTTCAGTTTATGACAATCTATATTCTTTGAAAACTATTGCTTCATATAATGAAAACTTGCATACAAGTACTAGAAGTGTTAAGCGTAAATTAACTAATGAGAATTCAGGTGCACTTTGGCATAAGCGTTTAGGTCACATTTCTCCAAAGAGAATTGAAAAGGTTGTGCAAAGTGAAATACTCGATCCTTTAGACATGACTGATTTAGGCCCATGTAAAAGTTGTGTTAAAGGAAAGCAAACCAATAAAAGGAGATATGATACCAATAGAACGAGTGATGTCTTAGAACTGATTCATACGGATATTTGTGGACCATTTCCTACACCTACAAGAAATGGTCAAACTTACTTTATCAGTTTCATAGACGATTATTCAAGATTTGGTTATTTATATCTATTAAGTGAAAAAGCGCAAGCTTTGGACGTGTTCAAATCATTTAAGACTGAAGTTGAGTTACAACTCAACAAAAAGATTAAGCAAGTCAAATCTGACCGTGGTGGTGAATACTATGGTAGATATGACGGTTCAGATGAACAACGTCCAGGGCCTTTTGCTAAGTTCCTAGAGAAAAATGGCATTGTCCCTCAATATACCATGTCATGATCGCCTAGCATGAATGGAGTAGCTGAAAGGCGAAACAGGACATTGAAGGACATGGTTAGGAGTATGCTCAGTCATACTAATTTGCCAAAATCTCTTTGGGGCGAAGCGCTTAAAACGGCAGCCTATTTACTCAATCGTGTACCAACTAAGGCAAATAACAACAAAACTCCTTATGAAATGTGGACTGGTAGGAAACCAAGTCTACAACATTGTCGTATTTGGGGATGTCCAGCTGAAGCTCGACCTTATAAGCCAAATGAGAAGAAATTGGACGAAACGACAATTAGTTGTTATTTCATAGGATATGCCGAACGTTCCAGGGGTTACAAGATTTACGATCCCACTAATAGGTTTATATTTGAGACGATTATAGCTAAGTTTTTTTAGGATGTTTTGGTTGTGGGGGGAGATATGACACATTAGGATATTATCTTCGAAGAGGAAACAAGCACTGATCCTCAAACGAACCGTGACAGGAATGAAACGGACTGTTCCAAGACTGGAACGGATCGGTTCATTACTAAAACGAACCGTTTGATCATAGATACAGTGTCCAGGACTGATCTTGGAAATGATGACGATCCTTTGAGGACTCAAACAGATCGTTTAATTCAAGAAACAAATCATGTTCCAGATCCTATGGAACATGATCTTGGAAATAATCAAGTTGAAGATAATGATGTCATTGAACAACTACAAACACCTCAAGAACTTGTGCCAAGGAGATCCACTAGGGAGAAAAGATCTGCAATACCTAACGATTATGTGGTCTATCTCCAAGAATATGAGTTTGACATTGAGATGATGGAAGATCTTCATGATCTTCGTCAAGCTTTGGATAGTTCAAACTCACAAAAGTGGATTGATGCCATGAATGAAGAGATGAAGTCTATGTATGACAATGATGTATGGGACTTAGTACCATTACCAGAAGGAAAGAAACCTATTGGTTGCAAATGGATTTTTAAGACCAAAAAGGATTCTATGGGTAATGTGGAAAGATATAAGGCACATCTTGTCGCTAAGGGCTTTACTCAAAAGGAAGGTATTGATTACAAAGAGACTTTCTCTCCAGTTTCATCGAATGACTCTTTTAGGATAATCATGGCACTTGTGGCACATTTAGACCTTGAGCTTCATCAAATGGATGTTAAGACTGCATTTCTCAATGGAGACATTGATGAAACCATCTATATGGTGCAACCGCTACTCTTTGTATTGGACGATCCAAAGAAAATGGTTTGCAAACTTAAGAAATCCATTTATGGGCTCAAACAAGCGTCTCGACAATGATATTACAAATTCCATCGAGTGATTCTCTCATTTGGTTTCGAGAGTAACCCGGCGGATGATTGTATATATCACAAGTTCAGTGGAAGTAAATATTCTTTCTTGATTTTGTATGTGGATGATATACTGCTTGCCACAAACGATAAGAATATGTTGCATGAAACTAAGAAATTTCTATCTAGACATTTTGAAATAAAAGATCTTGGTGATGCATCATACGTGTTAGGTTTTAAGATACTTAGAGATCGTTCTCAAGGTATTTTGAGGCTATCACAAAAGGCCTATATCGATCAAGTACTCAAGCGGTTTGATATGGAAAACTGCAAACCAACAGAGACTCCTGTTTCTAAAGGAGACAAGTTCAGTCTTGAACAATGTCCGAAAACACAGTTGGAAAAGAAGCAAGTAAAGGACAATAAGTATGCCTCCATTGTTGGAAGCATAATGTATGCCTAAGTGTGTACACGTCCAGACATTGCTTTCATTACAGGTATGCTAGGCAGGTATTTGCACAATCCAGGTGTTCAGTACATTCAGGCAGCCAAACGAGTTTTGAGATATCTTCAGAGAACCAAAAACTATGCACTAACATATCGGAGATCAGATAGGCTGGAGGTCATAGGATATTCTGATTCTGATTTTACGGGTTGTCAAGATAGTTTAAAGTCAACCACAGGGTTCATCTTCATGATGGCAGGTGGATCTGTTTCATGAAAAAGTGCCAAACAATCCCTAGTGGCATCTTCCACCATGGCAGCAGAATGCGTGGATTGCTATGAGGCATCATTATTTAGGACATGGTTGCGAAATTTTGTCACTGGGCTGCGTATAGTGGATTCCATCAAGACTCCACTAAGAATTTTCTGTGACAATAACTCGGCAGTCATGTATGCTAACAACAACAGAAGTTCAGCCAACTCGAAGCACATCGACATCAAATTTCTGTCTGTTAAGTAAAAGATTAAGAATGGCGAGTTGTCAATCAAGCACATTGGAACAAACTCAATGATAGTGGATCCACTCACTAAAGCGCTAATACCCAAACAGTTTTTGAAACATGTAACTAGCATGGGTGTAATTTCAGTTGAGGATTTTAGGTTTTAGTGGGAGTTTTGTTCAGTGGGAGTGCTAGATTAGACGATGGATTTAGTTTATTCAGTTATTCAGTGTATTATGTAATGAATTTCTGCAGAAATGAATAAAGATTCAGTTTTCAGTTTCAGTTTTCATTCTCACTTTATTAAAGTTGATCTCACTTCAGTTTTGGGTGACCAATAAAGTTAGAAATAGACATGTGACAGTCATACTTACGTGTATTTTCCACACCACTTATACACATCTAAATTCAATGTCGTTCATTTATGATGATATTGTGATCATTGTGGGTTTAGTTGCGACGGCTTTGCAGGATTAGAAACCTGTAATGGCTATAATGTAACGAAAGTTTCATTGGTCTTCTATCATTGTGAATGATGGACGGAATTAAGGGCACAAAATTTATTACCATAAATGTTGGGCTCATTAAATTTAAGAACTATGGATAACACTAAACATAATAGCCCAAATGGGAGATTGTTAGATTATTTCCATATAGGCTGACGAGTCTATATGAAAACAATCTAAATTAAGTATGGGCTGATTATTGTTTGGTATCCAAGTTTCTATTGATTATGGTAATAAGCTAAACATGGCTGTAAAGGAATAACAGATTTTGTGCAATAGATGTGTTGCCTTTTATAGGTGGTTATATTTAGAAACATTATCTATTTTATGATGGAAAAAATATGGTATTGTGTGGTGGCCAAGAAGCCTTGGCACTATATATATGGGGTTGGTCCCCAAGGGACAAGAGACACACGAGTATTGCTGCATACATGCGTTGATAGCAGCATCTCTGCCCCTCTCCCTAATTATTCCATCGATTAGAGAGAGATAGTGCTTTTGTTTCGGCTAAAGGCATCAAAGGGCGCGTCTTGTTCTCTTGGAAGATCTTTCTCCCTACTTAGGTGCGTGGAACAACATTGGTGAAGGTCCATACACGTCAGGACACATCAAGAAGTGCTCAACATCAAGATTCAGACCATAGTAATGGAATTAGGTAAGCTTCCGCTCTCGATTTAAGTTTTTGGTGTTTTGGAACGTCCCGTTCCACTGCTGGTTCTGCGAGTTCATGTTTTTAGGATTTTGCTATTTGATCTGCTAGAATTGTTATTCCTTTGACTTTAAAACAAACCTAACAGTTTAATATTCTTAACTAATACGCTATTCTAAATCTCATTTCCATGCCACACAAAATCTGTTCTTTATAACCGACATGTCTCTCCTTTTTTTTTTACATATACTTTATATCATATTCACAATATCAGCACATGTATTAGTGAACTTTAACAATCTACATATGAATGGTTCTTATAATTACATAATTGGCATCTAATAAGTGGGTAACAGACTGTAAGCTGCACAACACATTACTATACGAGTGTTCACTTATAAGCTCCTATTGCTTGATTAATTTACATCTTACCCAACACATATCCTTTACTCAACAAGCTGACAACAGGACCAGGGAGTACAATTTCTTTGGTAATTACTAATTTTCATTACACAAGTCTTTGGTAATTACTAATTTTCATTACACAAGTCTGCAGGGTTTATACGGTTACGGGCTTTTAACTGCAACGATTCAGATTAACACCAGAAACCTAGGGGCACTGTAGATTATAATGGTTAGCTATTCTACATGGTGTGAAAACATTTTTTTTTTTTTTTTTTACCAGAACTGCAAAATTGCCCTGAGTTCTGACTATTTCCACAAAGATATAATCAAATGAGTTTCTTTCAAAGTTCAGATTTGGGCTGGTTTGATCATCACACAGGAGACAAACTATCATCACATTTATGCTAAAGGGGGTCTGCATTCATCAATATCTGATCTTTTACAATGTTACTCATGAAATACTTTAAGCAAGTGGTGAGTACCTGTACCAACCAAATCATACCAGGGGCACCTGACAAAGACCCTCATCTTTTATTTACAGATGAGTCTTATTATTACTTATGATATGAGATATATTTAAAGAAAAGATTCAAATCAAGCCAGGGAACAGCAATTACAATTCTGAAAAGCAAACAACAGTAAGACCCCATTATCAACAAACTTCACTTCAGTCCCTTACTTTGACAATTATGTTATTGGTCTGTATTGTCCAGAAAGCATGAAAAGCTATACAAAACTAGAGCACTTCACAGTTTTACTTTAACTTTACTTATTCGATGAGATATTCAAAGAGTCACAAATCAAATTATCGTCATCATATTTAAGAGGATCATTTGTAAGGAAATTCACCATTTTCCCCACACTGCTCGTTTACACAGTAACTCCTAGTTCTAAGCAACATATCCATAATTTAGTGTATACTTAATTAAGTAATCCAATAAGCACGACTGCTCATGCCCATTGCATACTCAATTAGAGCAACACTACCTGAATGAGGTCCCCAAAGCCAGGCTAAGGGGTACACTTATTCAAGTTCATCCCAATTGCATCCTTCATGCGCCAGACGCAATTTGAGTGCAATTGGGGCAGAAATTAACCCTAATTACCACTGATTATGGTGATTTAATTGAAGTTTCTCATGCGCCAGGCGCAATTGAAACTTAATTTTAATCTTAGATCACAGGAAGGCAAGAACATGGATATCAAATTTCAAATTCAAGATTCGAGATACTTAAATCAAGAAGATAAAAGTAATTTCTGACTTATCCTATAGAAGTAAAAGGATACTATCATATTGAACTTAGAATTACTAATTCGGCTCATTTCTCAACACTTCTAACAAACAATTAAGCCATGACTGAATCATTTACTTGAAGCTTTTACTCCAGAAAGTTTAGTTTGGATCTCAACACTTATCATCATAGAGAAATGGTACCACAAACATTAAATCACAGATTCAAACAATTTTTATTAAGAGAAGAAGGCAACTTTCAAATCTACCTAAAAGATGCAATTTCAAAATACGACATTTTCTCAAATTCAAGATTTTCACTTCCTTTAACTCCTCAGAACTTATTTCTTAAGAATTATATCATAATTGAATTAGTTTCTTATGATATTTGACTTCTTGAAAACTCCAATGTACTTCTCATGCGCTGGGCCCAATTGAAGATACAGACAAGCGATTCACAATGTATACTAACTATATTACCTATTCCTTCTTGCGCCATGTGCAATCAGGGCTTAATTATGAAATTAGAACACTTGATCCAACTCCTCATACGCCATGCGCAATCGGATCGGATCAAGAAAGGCGAGAAAGAGAAAGGGTAAAAGAGGATCGATCAAAGATTCAAAATCTGAGTTTCTAATCGCACATAAAGAGAAGTAAATCAAGAAAGTTCAAATTCCAACTTGAATACTCGAATTTCAATAAAAAAATCCACGAATTCAACCTTTCAACATCAAACAAACATTAATTAGATATTTTACCTTCCTTCAATTACACGATTGATCTCTTTTTCTTCTCCTACCTTCGATCCCTTACTATGCTTACAAATTATCTAATGAAATGCTCCACTATCCCTAACCTGATGTGTGTGCTAGTGAGTGTATCTGTGCTAGATTCTAGGTTTCGCTAATTGGGGAAGACGATCTCCTCCCGGGAAGAACTTCTGGCCTTCTATTTATAGGCAACGCCTCTTGCTTCCCATCGGTTGAGCCCCACGCCCGGCGGTTCAGCAACAAACTCATCTAACAAACTTCCGTTGGCTTCCATCTCTCCTGCTCCTTTCGCCATTTTCTCTGCTCCCGGTTTACTGAACCGAAATCGACTGCCGACGAGTCCCACAAGCTCCTCTCACGCTTTCCTTTGTGCTCCCTGTGTATCCATTTCTTAGTAGCGAAGGGGTCAACTTTCCTTGCCAGCGCCGTTCTCCTCTCTCTTTTTTTTTCTGCGTGCACACGGATTTTGGTGAACCTTCCAGTGGTGAGCACTTCCTTGTACATGGTCTATAGGAAACATGTGCATCCTCCTTCGTTACTCCTTGAATACGCCTGGTTCTCTGTAAACCATGCAGGCTTTGTCTCTCTGTCAGCCGTGGTACATGTGAGTTGAGTGCAGCGAAAAAGGCTCCTCTGTACGGGGGAAATTTGAATGGCCGACTACCTCTTCTCCATTTATTTTCGTCCTGCTCTTCTCCATTTAACCATTTTACTTAATTTTCATAACCAGCTGAAACCAAATAAATTGTTTGGACCCCCTTCCTATTGAGTTTCTTCATGAAATTTCATACACGATCTCATAAAAATGTGTAGAATCTATTGGTGCCAAAAATTTTCTGAAAAGACCCCTCCACTTGTTTTATTTATTTTCTACAAGATCAGGGGTCTTTCTGCATATGATGGGAGTTCTGTAACTTCGTTGGGTATTCTGAAGGCACCATAATTTTCTTCATCATATCCTGAATTTTTAGGTATTTTTCCATAATTTTTGGGATCCATTTGGTATTTTTGGTAAATTCTCCAAACTCCTTGTAAATCGGTTTATGTCTCCAATCGCGAAAATTTAGGGTCAAACACTTTTTAATATGTGCTTTTACTCTGATGGTTAATAATTTCTGCTATTTATTTTGTTTTGCCAGCAGAAGAGATGGATGGTACATGTGTTGCACAGCATGGTTCTCCTTCTAAAGTAGCAGCTTCAGGTTTAAATTTAATTTTTCTAGTAATACTCCAAACAAAATTTCTAAATAGAAACTTTGTTTGTGAAAGTAGGAGAATTACAAAGATTTCTTTATGATCATTTTTATTTTTCAATTGAGGTAAATTTTGTTAACAAAACTGCAACAACTATCATGTAACAAGAAAACTACAACATCTAGCAAATTAAATAGAACAATTTGAGTATTATCTAGTACAGATTTCCAATTTTAAGTAGAACAATTACACATTTTAATTTTTCAGCGTATCATGTAATAACAAAACTGCAACAACTAGAAAAATTAATTAGAACAGTAAGACTATTAACTAGAACAGTCACACATTTTAAGTATAAGAGTTATATATATTTTACAGGATGATTACAATATTATTTTTTTATATGTTTTGACAGATACATTTTCTGTGGAGCCATCCATTCTCCAAACACCTGTTGTCAGCGCCCGTATACTGCAGGCAGATGTTGAGCAACCTATCCTAGAAATTCATCAAAGTTATTACTTTTTCACTTTATTTATTTATTTTTAGTTTTTTTAATATACCTTTTTAATATGTGCTTTTACTCTGATAGTTAATAATTTCTGCTATTTATTTTGTTTTGCCAGCAGAAGAGAGGGATGGTACATGTTTTGCACAGGATGGTTCTCCTTCTAAAGCAACAGCTTCAGGTTAAAATTTAATTTTTCTAGTAACACTCCAAACAAATTTTCTAAAAGGAAACTTTGTTTGTGTAAGTAGGAGAATTACAAAGATTTATTTATGATCATTTTTATTTTTCAGCTGAGGTAAATTTTGTTAACAAAACTTCAACAGCTATCATGTAACAAGAAAACTACATCATCTAGCAAATTAAATAGAACAGTTTGACTATTATCTAGAATAGTTACACATTTTACGTAGAACAGTTACACATTTTACTTTTTCAGCGTATCATGTAAGAACAAAACTGCAACAACTAGAAAAATTAATTAGAACAGTCAGACTATTAAGTAGAACAGTTACACATTTTAAGTATAACAGTTATATATATTTTACAGGATGATTACAATATTATTTTTTATATGTTTTGACAGATACATTTTCTGTGGAGCCATCCATTCTCCAAACACCTGTTGTCAGCGCTCGTATACTGCAGGCAGATGTTGACCAACCTATCGTAGAAATTCATCAAAGTTATTACTTTTTCACTTTATATTACTTTTTCACTTTATTTATTTATTTTTAGTATTTTTTATACAGCTTTTTAATATGTGCTTTTACTGTGATGGTAAATAATTTATGTTATTTATTTTGTTTTTCCAGCAGTAGAGACGAATGCTATATCTGTTGCACTCCATGCGTCTCCTTCTAAAGCAGCAGCTTCAGGTTATAATTTTATTTTTCTAGTAACTCTCGAAAAAAATTCTTTAAGTGCAATTTTTTTTTTTTGTAAGTAGGGCAATTACAAAGATCAATTTGTGCTCATTTGTGAATGCAAATTTTTATTTTGTTAAGAATAACAGTGACATGTTTATGTAACAACAAAATTGAAACAAGTAAGCAAATTAAGTAGAACAGACAGACTATTCACTAGAACAGTTACACATTTCAACTAGAACATTTACACATATTTTATATTATAATTTATGTATACCTGTAAAAATATAATTGTAACCCTAATATTTTTTTTTTTGGCAGATACAGTTATGGAGACAACTATTCTGGAGTCATCAGTAGAACTGACTGACCACGCTGGAAACAAAGAAACAACATCCAAGAAAGGTATTTTTATTATGTCTATTTATTTGAAATAAATGATATTATAAATAATTCGTTTGAAAGTCACAGTAAAATATTATCATTGTTTTCGTATTGCAGATAAAACACAACTTTCTTCTGCTGCTCTCAATATAGAGAAATGTTCATAGTTTATTTATAAACTTGTTAGCACTTCTTATAGTTTATACAATTTATTTTTGTTTTTAGTTGAACTTGGTTTTTACTGTTATTTGATGTAATAGTATTAGTATGAAATGACAATTACTAATTATCTGTCAATGACATTTAATGATTATTGTAATGTGAATGTTAGTGTTATTCAATTTGTACTCTATATTGAGCTTATTTTTTTGTTACCACTGTCATAGTAAAATTGTATTACAAATTCTACATTTGTTTTGCAGGGCTGTACCATGACCAACATCCATTTGAAAATGAACCCACTTTCAGTTTAGGTTTAGGATTGTCACAAGATAATGTAAATAGTGATTGTAGATATCCTTGTTCTGAAAATAAAAAAGAATAGGATTCATTAAGTGATGGGTTCATTAATATTTGTTGTGATGTGTGTGACATGATTGAGTCTCATTTATATTCTGATTACCTAGGTACCCCTGATATACCGATTGTAGTAGGGCCTCTATTAGAGAAAACATCAGGGTCTCATGTTGCATCTCTTGCATGAGACTCAATACCTCCAGTTCGAATTCCATTCGGCCAACAGTTGGAGAAATGTGATCCATATGACCCAGAGGGAGCTGATTACCTAACATGCACGCAATGGATACGCAAGAACCTGCCGAAACAAAGTAGGAGGGGACGGCCGATAAAAGAAATAAAGAGATATGGGAGCCCATATGGTGATACTTTCGTGGCTGTTGCAGCAGGGCGCAAGAAGAAGGGCAAAGCGAATGATTTATGGTCAAACTTTCGTTTTGCATCTCAGGTTCATCCTTCTGAGCAACTGGTTATAGTTACAGAGAAGCTATTGAAGAAGCTGATCAAACTCTCTGCAGAGGACAAGCAGATAGTTATGTTCAACAATAGTAATTACCAAATTACTTCTGATGAAGTTGAAGATTTCCTAACTGGAGGCGATCTTTCTTGCAATGTAAGTATCATTCTGTACTTTATTAAATACAGAAATTTAACTTCTAAGTATTTTTATTTTGAAATGTACTTCTTGTTTTGCCAAATCTTTTAGTTGAGGTGAATATTGTTGAGTTTGTGAGTTTCAAACATTATCTATTTAGAGTATTATCATCATACTTCTGCGAATATTGATTATGTCTTGGTTGTGCAGATGATGTCAATACTGATAGAGAAAATACACAGGGAAGTTCCATCATCAGACTTGTGGTTGCCACTGACACCAAGAGCCTTTGTAAGTAGAAAAGTGATTTTACAAACGTCATTTCATTAGAGTTCAATAATATCATATTAGTATAAAGTTCAATACTATACAATCAGTTTCATCTTATTATTTTGCAAATTCATAATATATGAATTGTCAAAACAACAAAATAATTATTGTGCTGTGTGTCATAAATTGTCCATAAATTGTTCATAATATAATAAATCAGAGCAATTTATTTATTACTGTTATGTTTTTTACTATAACAGTTAAACTTATTAAGTAGAACAGTTACAGTAAAAGCAGCACATGTGCTTTTACTCTTATGGTACAGAACCACATGGTTGTTTGACTGAGATTGTGAAATTCAGAGTGATTTATCAACTAGAACAGCTAGACTTATTAAGTATAACAATTAGACATGTTTGGCCAAACTTATTTAGTACAACATTATTTGCAAAGATTTCCTGTTTATAGTTTCATAATGTAATATTTCTTTATATTACCCTACTATCACAGTAATTTACCTATAACTGTTTTATTATTTACTAGAACATTTAGACTTATTAACTAGAACAGTTAGACATGTTAGCCCAAATTTATTGACTACAACAGTTAAATCATGTTTCCAATTACAAAGTGTATTTGCAAAGATTGGCTGTTTATAGTTTGATAATATAATATTTCTTTATATTACACTACTAGTATATAATCAGTTTGATTTTATTGTTATAGAAATTCGTAATAATTGTTGTTAGAGTGTTAGGTATCTCTGAATTAACAAAAGAACACAACAATTGTTTTTCTGTTTGAAAACAGTTGTGCATTTTCTAATGTTGACAGGATTAAATTGACAGTAACTTTGTTCAATATTGCTCTTGTTTTTTAATTTAAAGCATCCAATTGACAATTTTTTTTTCTCATTTACAGAACCACATGGTTAATGGTGACTTGATGAATTTACACAACCAAGTTGTTGGCCTTTTTAGCAGTTACTTGACTGGCTGCATGTTCATCGCAACTTTTTCAAGTGACGATGAATATCACTGGTGGCTATACATTGTACAACTTCCAGTGGGAGGGAAAATACTGGTGTATACATCGAGGCATGAGGACGATATCAGTGATGACATGATTGCTACTGTTCAAAAGGAGGCAGAGAAGATTAGGAGATTTTTATTTTGGCGACACAATGGCACCAAGCGATTTCTCTGCTACAAGGTCGAATTCATCAAAGGCTTACCAAGGCATAGATGTTCGTCGGATAGTGGTCTCTATGCACTCAGATACCTTGTCTCCAAATCTCTTGGCCAAAAATTTGATACATCTGATCTTCTCGAGAATGTAAGTTACTTCAACAAATTTTCTTTCTTTATATCTAATTAGTGTCTTCAATTAATACTAACAGAACAATTAACTGTTTTTCAATGAATACTAGATTCAATGAATACTAGTTATGTATATTACTGAGAACAGTAAACATATTACAGTTAAGAGCTATGTTAATTAACAGCTGATTTTCTTTTAAGGTTTCATGCAAATAGCAACTGATATCATTAAGGTTTAATTAAGACATGAGTGTTTAATAAAGAACCAAATGAAACACATTCACAGTCAAAGGACACACATATATAGTCACAGATAGAATTACTTTTATTTGTATCATCCTTGTAAAACTCTTCTTTTTTGTTTGGCAGGTTGATATGAAGATTGAAAGGTATATTCTGATGCACAATATTTTGGAAGATCCCTACAACCAAATTTCTAGGATGACTTACATGATGAACTGAATTTTTGTTACTTTTTTCTCTTTAACTTGTGGAACTTGTAAATAGATAGTACAATCATTGTTGTGCTTGTAAATTGTTTTGAATGCTTTAACGTCAACATGAGAATTATACCAATAGTGTAGTAATTGTTCTTAACTGTTCTAGTTAATTTGCATAATTGTTCTTAACTGTTCTAGTTAAGCTTTTTCAAATTTTTTCATAGAACAATTGTTGTTTTATTAAACTGTTTCACAATTTCCAATTTTTGTTCTAATCTATTTCACATAGAACAGTTAGCATATTAACAACCAAAATTAATAATTTTTTATGAGGAAAATTAATTATTCTATTATTTAGTTCGTCATTCAAAATTAATTTTTTATGAGGAAAGAATTTGTTTGAAAAAACTATACTAAACTAGAACAATAAAATAATTTAATTAGAACAATTAATATATTTCCAGAAAAAAGAACTACTCGGTCATTCACATTTTCTTCCTCCCGTCGCTTCTTCTCCTGTCAGCACAAACCATATTTCTAAAGAAAACTCATTCACATTTTCTTCCTCCCGTCGCTCCTTCTCCTTCTTGGTCGACTCTGTCTTGTTCCTTGATCAAACTGATGGCCACTACTCCGCCTAATCGGGCACTGGTCACCATTAAGGAAGATGAAGAGGTGACGGAGCGCATGCGAGAGATCGTGCGCAGTATTTTAGCTTCTATTTTTACTTGTATAACTCTGGTGAGTGATGAAATTCTTCATGTTATCTAGCCATATAACAAGAAAACTGCAACAACTAGTCGAATTAATTAGGACAGTCAGACAACTAACTAGAATAGTGACACATTTTAAATAGAACAGTTACACATTTTAATTTTTCAGCCTATCATGTAAGAACAAAACTGCAATAACTAGTAAAATTAATTAGAACATTCAGACTATTAAGTAGAACCGTTACATATTTTAAGTATAACAGTTATATATATTTTACATGATGATTACATTATTTTTTTTATATATGTTTTAACAGATACACTTTCTGTAGAGCCAACCATTATCCAAACACCTGTTTAGGTATATTAATTACAACAGTTAAATGGAACAGTTACGTATATTAACAACCTATGATGCAAGAACAAAACTGCAACAACTATGCAAATTAAATAGAACATTCAGACTATTAACTAGAACAGTTACACATTTTAATTTTTCAGCCTATCATGAAAGAACAAAACTGCTACAACTAGGAAAATTAATTAGAATAGTCAGACTATTAAGTAGAACACTCACACATTTTAAATATAACAGTTATATATATTTTACATGATGATTACAATATTTTTTTTTATTTGTTTTGATAGATACAATTTCTGTGGATTTAGGGTTTAGGGTTTAGGTTATCAGAAAAATTAATTATTCTGCTATTGTGTTCTTCAAATGTGAGTTTTCAAACAATTTTTTGGGAAAAAATAAGTATACGAAACTAAAACAATTTATTTATTAAGTAGAACAATTAGCTGTGTTATGTTGAACAATTATTTAGGACAATTGGTTCTTCTAGTTATTGATAAAAATAACTAATTGTTCTAGTTAATATTACTAACTGTCCTAAAAAAATAATAAACTATTCTATTTAATGTTAGTAACAGTCTTAGTTAATGTTACTAACTGTTTTAAAAAAATAACTAACTGTTCTATTTAATATTACTAATAGTTCTAAAAAAATAAGTAGCTGTTCTAGTTAACGATAGTAACTGTTCTAATTGTTCTCAAAAGAAAATTAATGCGTTGTCCTAGTAACATTAACTGGAACAGTTAAGTGTTAATGTTACTAAAATACTAAAACACTTAATTGTTCTAGTTAATGTTACTAGAACAGTTAAAAAAATAATTTTGTTCTTCTAGTAACATTAACTAGAACATTTAACTGTTTTAACTCTTTTAGTTGAATCAGAGAAAAGGGAGTAGGAGGGCGGACGGACCGAATTAGAGGGGGAAAGTGGGGATGAGTTCCCGGGGATGATTCGAAAAACTTTCCAAAATTAGAAAGCAGTTATTAACGCGTTTCTAAAACTGGAAAACGCATCTATGGAGATGCTGTGGCGGATGATGGGATGATCGTTTGCCGTAATTAGAAGGGATGATGCGGATGATGATTGTAGTGGAAACGCGTTAATTAGAGAGGATGATGTGGATGATGAATCTAGAGGATGATCCTTATCAGCCCCGATTTTTATTTCATTTTAATTTTTTTTATCTTACACAAGGGATGCCTCCTTTTATAGAACATAGGCTGGCTATTATTCAGTAAATATTTTATAAAAAAATAAAGTTATTACACATAAAAAGATATATGTGCTGGTCGAATCCTTTCCTCGCGTCCACATATTTGTGTTTAAAAAATAAGGAAAAAAAAATTGACTCTTAGATAGCCAACACAGTACGTTACATATGAAATGATGCAATATTAACTCTGATTGTCAGATCGGACCGAAATTTTGACAGGAGCTCTGTAATCCAAAGGCCGACCAAAATGATCTTAGCCATAGCGCGCCAAATTGTAATTCATTAATGTTAATTTGATTTATATATTAAAAAATTTCATTTTTTTGCTCAAATCATGATTTCTATGTATTTTTATATACTTCAATCTTGATTGCTGAAAATAATTTATGGTTTCATTTTTAATATCATTTATATACTTCAAATTTTAATTGTATTTGTTTCTTACTTTTTAAAATATTGCAATGAATTGTATTTATGTATTTAATTGTTGAAAATATTGCAACAAATTATCAATTTAATTTGAGATAACCTTACGGTAAAATTCGATTTTTTTTTTAATAAAATCGGATATCGGGGCCAGAAACCTAAATTGACCCAAATTTACTCTCGAATTCTTCCTTTATGTACGAGAGGCCTCCGAAGTCCGACCTACCGTTCGACTTCAACACTGCTCTTAGCCTCGAGAACCGACAAGCCGGACTCTCCAGTTTCCACTCTCTTCACACACCAGACCACCAGGACTACCATCTCCGCCAGTTCCTCTGCCGGGTCCTCTCTCGCTGCCCGGCGAACACATTCTGGTGAAATCCTTTCACACTCGTTTCCTAAGCCCGCACCGGTTCAGGTCCTCTGATCTTCACTGCTAGCGGTAGCACCAATGTCAGTACTCACACCAACAGCACTGCTAGTTCACCGGCGACGAATCTCCTGTCAGCCGGTAACATCTGCCCATCTGGTAAGATAGCGAAGCCGAGCACGGTCCACAAGACTGTGACGCACCGGAATGATGTGGTTGGTTCTGGCACAGGGAATTATGGTCATGGGAGCATTATTCGGGGTGGGGCAGCTACTGGAATTTGTACCGGCATTGAGGATTTCTCATCTGTAAAGAGGGCCATGGTGAGTGTGGATCTTGGGGAGGTGAAGAGAATTGGCAATGAGCTTTATAAAAAAAGGGCAGCTTTTAGAGGCATTGCGAGTGTATGATCGAGTGGTTGGTATGCAACCTGATAATGCTGTTTGTACGAGCAACAAAGCAGCGGCATTGATTGGTTTGAGGCGGTTCGGGGAGGCAGTGCGAGAGTGTGCGGAGGCCGTACGGCTGGATCCAGGTTTCAGCCGGGCCCACCAGAGACTTGCTTCTCTTTTCTTGAGGCAGTTGCATCCATTGTTTGCTTGGTTGTTTATTTTTGAGACTTGATTGAGTTCCATAGCATTTTTTTTGTTTGTCTGATCATATTGGATCTTAAGAATTGCTGTGGAGAAAACTACATAATGATCCTTCAAAGTTTGCAGCTCATATTTTCAGCTTAAAACTCCTGTCATTTGATGTTCTAGCTAGTCAGCTCGAATAAGTAACCATCGTGTCATTAGGGTAGCAATTTCTGTACGCGCTTAAACATTTTTAATTTTTGATTTTTTCATTTTCCATTCCATGATATTTAAATGGAATTTTTTTTTTTGTAATTATGGATTTTTTTATCTTTTACCTTTTAATGGAATAAAAGAGGAGTCAATAATTTCTACTGATTTGAATTTAGGTTAGGTGTGGTTGAGAACTCAAAAACGCACCTTCTCCTTGCAAGTACGCAACCTGATCTCATAAAGTTACATAAACTGCAAACTTTGGAAAAGCCCTTGACCCGTTGTGCAGATGCACGCAGGTCAGGGGATTGGAAAATTGTCTTGCGAGAAACAGATTCAGCCATTACAGCCGGAGCTGATTCTTCTCCTTTGGTTAGTTTCTCCATATACAGGGTTGTGTGCTTGACTTAATAGTGTTGCATCAGTATACAATTTTATATTGGTTGCTTCTAAAAGTTTAGTGCAGATGACAGAAGTAGATAAGGTATATCCTTACTGTGTTATGTGGCTTATACCCAGTTATTGTTTCTCTCTGCAAACAATATACATTGAATACTTGAAAATAAATAATTTATATCTTACCGAGTTGTAATTTCCTTATCGTGATGAGCGAATTGTGAAAAGAACATATGCTCAATAATTAATATAACATTTTATTGTATTGTTGATATTAATATTATGCTTTGTCATGCATGTTTCTAATATAAACATTATTGGTTGAAATGAAGTTAAATATTATAATTATCTTTGTTTATTACCATGCTGGAGTTGTGAGGTCTGACCATACTTCTTGCACATTATACCAGAAATTACTGTCTTCTTTTCTGTTACTGTTTCAATTTTGGACAATTTGCGATTGATAATTGCAGATTTTTTCTTCAAAGGCAGAGGCATACCTTCGGCTGTACCAGATTGATGATTCTGATATGGCAATATGCGATGCATGCAAACTTGACTCATCATTTTCCTTTTCAATGGATACTAAGGCTGTGCTCCAGGATACCAAATCGGAAGTAGAGGAGAGGAGAGTAACGAAACTATCGGAAGAGTTTACTCTGCCCGACTGTTTACTCGCTCCATGAAGAAGAGAAGACGACGGAAGGGAAGAGAAGGAGATGGAAGAGACACGCTGAAAATTTCGAAAGTTTAGAGTAAACTTCTCCACTCCGATTTGGAGGGTAACAAATTTTCGGTCAATCCTTACTCTCCTCTCCGTTCCTCTCCTTTAATCAAGCTGTTCTGGAGCACAGCCTAAGTATTTTGGGTTTGTTGGGAGCTCATACATCCACTATGTTCATGCTCTTGTTGAAATGGCCCGAGGAAGGTAAATTCATAAATTTTACAAGTACTGATAAGAGCAATATCATTGGAGAAGATTCAGTGAACACTTGTGATTTCAGGTGTTATGAACATGTGGTGAAACTACAGTTGGGAAATATACACATTTTCTTTTGAAATCTTTCTTTGTTAGTTATCTTAGCCATCTATAAACTATCAACTTTTCATTGCCCAGAGAAATAGAAAGATTTAAGACTTGAACCAAAAACTGCTTTTGGTGATATAATTTACTAAAAAATATAGTCTTGATGAGCTGTTTTAAGTTTGAAGCTATTATAAATGAAGCTGGCAGTGATAGTTTGTTAAATTACCAAAATTTTCAGATTTTATACAGCTGTCAGGGTAGCTGAGAAAGCCAGGAAAATTGATCCGGCAAACTTAGAATTGGATTCCTTCACAATCATTGTGAAATCAGTTGCGCCCGCCCGCTCACTTGGAAATGAACTTTTCAATTCGGGAAAGTTTACGGAAGCTTCCTTGGCCTATGGTGAAGGTTTGAGGCATGATCCATCGAATCCTGTGTTGTACTGTAACAGAGCAGCATGCAGGTACAAGCTCGGCCAGTGGGATAAGTCCATTGAAGATTGCAATGAGGCCTTCGAATTCAGCCGAATTACACCAAGGCCGTTCTCAGGCGGGCTGCCTCATATGCTAAGGTTGGGATTCTTACAAGCACTCTCGTGTTCCACAATATCTATATATACTTAATCTGTAGTTTTTCCTCAGATTTTGCAAAAGTAGTAAGAAAATCCTACTCTTGCAATATTTTTCTTTTGTGTTCCTTTAAATGCTGTTTGTTTCATAATCATGTACTGTGGCTTAGTATGATTACCCACATGATTGATCTATGTAGAAGGTTGATTAGTCTCAAGGAACATGTTTTGCCTAATAGGTAAATTATTACTTTCTTGAATTAAATCTGCTCTATGTTTTTACTTTTTAATGATATTGTTGTCCCTCAAATTTGATTATGCTGGGAAAGTTGACAGTATGAAAATTTAATAAGTGGATGGGTTGAAATTTAAATCTCCAAGCAAGATTAAGCTTTATATTTACAGCATGATACGTTTCACATCACTGCAACAGTGTTATCTATAGAGCTGTTTGTCCCACCATCCTTTTAATTGGCAATTGGGAATCACATATTTGATCAATTAACCTGATGCATTCCACAACTTTCTTTGAGCAGATAGAGAGGTGGAGTCAGTGAGGGACTATAAGGCATTGAGGAAAGAGCTTCCAGGAGACACCGAGGTGGCAGAGGCGCTGTTCGATGCAGGTGGCTCTTAAGTCGTCCCGTGGCGAGGAGGTCTCTAACATGAAGTTTGGCGGTGAGGTTGAGCTGATCTCTGGTCTTGACGAGTTCCACACCGCCATTTCCTTTCCTGGTCAGTTCTATATCTTCAAAGTTGAAACCTTTCTATTTACTCATTTGACCTAATATGTGATGAGCCCCGTCCTGTATGTTGTTGAATTGGTACTGGTCCCACTCAGCGCCACTCTTGAAAAGCAACACGGAAACAATGGAAGTGCCTCATCTTGGAGTAAAGTCAATAATTTAAATGATTCTGTCAAAGATAAGCTAGTAAAAAAAAAAAAAAAAAAAACCCAGTCAACTGTTATCTACAAACTTGTGAAATTGTAGTGATTGTACAGTTATTTAAGAATTGAAATTAAAATTTGTTGTTCTTTAGGTGTGTCTGTTGTACATTTTATGGCTCCATTAAACCCACACTGCTCCCAGATGGCTCCTTTTCTTGATGCTCTTTGTGCCCGATACCCTTCAGTAAATTTTATTAAGGTTAAAATTTTTCTCTTTATTTGATGAACTAATGTGTGTTTTCTTTATTAATACCTTTTAAGACATTAATGTGATATATGGATAAACTTAGGTGGATGTAATTGAGAACCCAGCAGTTGCCAAGGCAGAGAATGTAAGAATGGTACCAACATTCAAGATTTACAAGAATGGAAATAGGGTTAAGGAGATGGTTTGTCTTAGCCATCAGCTATTAGAATATTCATATGGATTTTGAAGCATTCAATCTTTTTATTTCAATACCGAAACAAGTTCACATTATTCCAAGCAGAATTGTTAACCTAATCATTCAATTTACTATTGTTTCCATTCACGGTCATTGTTACCGACTCAACTTAATTCTTTCATTGTCTCGTAAGGACCTGTTTTTCATTGATAGCAATGATTCATATATTCAATACCAATACACAACAGTATGTTCATGCTGGCAAGAAAAAGCTTAGACAGGTTTATTTATTATTTTTTCTTGTTCTATCTTTTTTCGTTTTCTTCTTCTTGCTTTGACAGGATGGTGGGGTTGGACTGCATGGGGAGGTGGGGGGTTGTGGGGGAGGAGAGAGCAAGATGTTATTTTAAGCACACTATAGACTATAGAGTGAATACTGCAATTGCATATAAGGCTGTACTTGGCTATTTTGAGTAGGTGTAAGACTTTAATTTATCTTTGTTAACCAGAGGCGAGATCATCTGATTCATTTCTGGTGTACAAAAAATTCAATTACGGAAAAAAAAGTTACAAAGTCAATCTTGCACGGGTATCGTTTTATTGTTTTTTTTGGTTTGTGGACTGTCATTTAATGAACTTCCATCTGGCTGGAAGTGCTGAATACTTTTTTTGTACATCACTTCTTGCATTGGATGAAATAAAATTAAAAGCGACCAACTATAATGTTTTAATGAATACCGAAGAAATTTGGGTCTTATGTTTTGCTTGTTGCCAAAAAATTTACGTGCTTGAAACTAATGGTGTTGGATGTAGGTTCAGAATTAGATTTGGATTGATGCCTAAACTATTTGAAGATCTGGCAACTTGAATGTAATTCATCTGTTATACATTAATGAGGTACGGTTATAGTGTAATTTGTCTTTTCATTGAAATGTTCGACAAGAATCTTAAATTGTAATTCACTTAAAAGTGACCATCTTGGGTATTTGTAATAGCAAATAGAAAGTTTAAAAGAAGCTGAGAGAAGCTTTGGTATATTTCAAATCTTAGTTCTTGTGCATATGAACCCCTTTCTCTCAACTGTAATTAAGTTGCTTAAATTAGACATGCCATTTAGGGTGACTAAAACTAAAAGGATGCCATAGTAGCCAAAAGAATGTTGCAATTGACCTCATTGGTCTCTCTTCTGCTGCCATTCGTTTGATTGATTAGTTGGAGATGAATTTTGATATATGGAGAATGAATTTAAATGACTTGTCATTAACTTGGAACATTTCAAATATCTCAATATATTTTAAATTGTTATTTCATTTTTATTTCTTTTGAATTTAGGTTGTTGCATCTATGGATTGGTTGCTCTGGAAGACTGGAACCTGCAGTCAAAGTTTTTTTTTTTTTTTTTTTTTTTTTTTTTTTTTTTTAGAGTTGAAACTATTAGTGCTCTTCAATTTCAGGGCATCCTTTAAATCATTGATTTGTGTTTTTTTATTATGGCGTAGCAAATATTGATTGTAATGGTAGCATGACTATTGTATGTCTTTTTTTTTCATATTTTATCTGTTGCTTAAATTTGTAGTTATACTGTGTACCTATGTTTAAAGAACAACGTCATTCTTACTTTCTACTTTGTCTATGGTTCGAAATAATATTGTTTGTTTGTAACAAGATATGTTGCACGATTATATCATTGATGTATATATGTGTCAAAATTTAGCCCATCTCGGCATATGAACTTAGACTAACACATGATGAAAAAAATATTACTAAAATACTTGAAATCGATACTTCAGATTTCTTTTCCAAAGAAAATATAAAATTTTCCAAGTAGAAATGGAAACTTAAGCATTTGGTGGATCATCAAATATTAAATTAATTTTAGTTTATTGTGTGAGATTGTGCCGCTAACCACTACGACATATGTCTCTTATTTATGTTGTTGCTATTATTTTCTTGTTATTTTATTATCTTTATAAACTCTCTATCATTGGAGAAATATTCTTTCCTTATGTCTCACTGCAATGAATCCAGTAAATCCAATACCAGTCTCTCTCTAAACTCAATTAATTAGTGCGCATATTTATACTTACATTAATATTTATCATTTCTATATTTTTTCCGAATTAAATATTGCTCCTCAAATTGTGATCATTTTCCTTCGTTGGTGCAACGTCATACCAAATCTGCACCTCAAAAATTCCATGCTGCGCTGGTTCATTAATTGAACAAAAATAATTAATGATCTTTCAATATGTCTTTCAGCTGAATCAGTGTATATATTGTGTCAAAATCGTTATTTAAATAATGGTAACTTTTCCTGCTATAACCGCTTCAAGGGAAAGTTATCATTTATATTGGTAAACTGAAGGGCGTATCTTTCTTAAAAAAAAATTGATTTCTTAAAAAAAGAAGGGTGTATCCAACGCCTTTAGTTTCAAATGGAAAAATAAGTGCATATTCTTTTTCCAAAAACAAGGAAAGAAATTATGGACAATATTTATCAAATGAAAAAAAAATCATTACAATCTATACCATATAATTATCCTATATTAGACAAGGATAAAAAAGAAAGAAAGAAAAAGAAGAAAAAAAAGGAAATAACGTTTGATTTTAATTATATATAGTATGTTGGTATGGAGGTGACTGTCGCGAGTCATCAAAGATAATTAAAGATTTTTTTTTTTGTGGCACATCCAACATAGTGTCATTAGTTTAGTTATTTGCTTTTGTTTACTTATGTTAGCTTGTTACTGTGTGGTATCACGAAAATATTTTTGCAATCCTTAATCTCTCCATGATTACTGCTATATTTCATTTGATTCTAATTGGTCAAATGAAATTTTAAGGAAGTTTTTTGGGAGAAAAAAAAAAATCCGAAATGGACTCAACCGAGTATTTTACCAGTATATTGCATGAAACAAATTAATATTATTAATCGCTTCAAAGCCAAGTCACTTATCCTGCAAAATCAGCTGTATGCCCTCCAAATTTTCTCTAATTAGTCATATGCCCTTCTCAAGAAAACTGATATAACCAGGATAGAGAAATATTTGTGGAAAAAATAATGAATCAAACATGGAATTGCAGTGAGGTCATATAATTTTAAAAAAAAGGGAAAAAAATTTGTTATTTGAGCTCAATTTATATGTTATTTTACAAGCCTCTTACATATTACTTGTTTTTTTTTTATTTAAAAGAAACTTATATAAGTCGAATTACAGTACTATAATTGTTTCCAATTTACTATATGCTAAAAATTAAAATATTTTTCATTTAAAAATTTGCCGAATTTAATTATTTTAATTATAAATTGATTTATACAATTATTTTTCACATTATGACACCAATGTGCTCACTGTTTGATGTTGCATCATGAATTAAGTAAGATTTTTTCTTCTTGTTTTTATTGATAGGACTTGATAGGGCCTGGTATGGTCCAATAAGAATTCGGCCTGATAAGGCCTAGTAAGGCCCGATAAGGATCCAGGCCAACAAAAGAGTTGCCCTAAGTACTCAATATAAAAGGGCTTCCACCTATCCCAAAAAGGGGGGACTCTCTTCCAACCGCCTCCTATACTCTCATCTCTCTCAAACTTCATCTCTCCTGAGCGGTTTCTTCCCTTCCGCATGGGGCGGTTGGTTGGCGGAAGGGAAGCTGGGCCGTTCCCTCTAAATTCTTGCTACCCGAAGACGCGGTAACAATGGCGCCCACCGTAAATCTTGCGGTCCAAAAAGATCGTCGGAGTAGTTGGTCCGATATCATTTTACGCCTGATATCGCATATTTATGTATGGTTTTAGATCGGACTTTAACCCAAATCACGACTCAAAACCTTTGATTTTATATGTGTTTAGTTTATATTTGTAGGATTTTGGTACTGCTTGGGTTTCATTTCGTTTTGTAGGGACTTGGAGTCAATTCACGGCAAAATAGGCTAAAATCGGCACGTTTCGGCGCACGAACCATGGTCCAGAAGACCCTGTGCGACCGCACAGGCCCATCCTGGCTCATGTGGCATGGTTCTGGCTCAATCCTGGCCCAGTCAATTCGGTGCGACCGCACAGGAATGTGGTGCGACCGCACCAGTGCATCTCAGACTCATTTCGTGCGCAGATTGACTTGATCTTGGTCCAGCAACTTCCGTGCGACCGCACCAACTTCCTGTGCGACCGTACAGGACTCCAAACCCTACCAAACCCCTATATAAGGCGCCCGAATCTCCTCATCTAGGGCATCCATTAATCCATCCATTATTCCATCTCCTTCCTTGGCGGCGCCGCAACCCGAACCAACCCAGAGCCACCATTCGGCCCCCTGTGCGACCGCACCACCCCTCTGCCGCCTCGGATCTCGCCGTCTTGACCTCCTATACCTCACCATTCCACCCAAGCATCTCCCTTGCTGATCCAGAAAACGACTGAGGCTTGAGAAGGGGCGTTCGCCTTCCTCTTTCCCTTGGGTTTTACATGGAGATTGTATCTTTATATTCCTTTGTTTTAGTTGTTTGTTTTAGTGTAATGTTAGGCTAGATTAGTCATGTTCTAGGGATTAGTTGAGACTAAGGTTGGGTTTGTTGATTTGACTTGGTATTTGGTCTCTATTGTGTATTGCTTGCTTGATTGCTATATGATTATGCTTGTTTGTGTTTGATTGCCCAATTGAACCTCCTTTTAGTTGAACGGCTGCACCTAACTTAGGCTAAAGGTGTAGATTGTTTAATTGAACCAAGTAGGTAACCAAGGTAGGTTAGGAGCCGAGAGGTGACCAACTTAAGCCCGAGAGGGACAAGTTTCTACTTAGGCGAGAGTCTAGTGGATGCCTTAGAGAATCAACAAGTGGACTTAGGGCAATTAAGCCAACATGACGAGAGTTGAGGATTAATTGACCTAATGGGGACTTTAGGCTAGGTTCTGCACCAAATACTGCGACTAACATGCGAGAGTTGAGGTTCAGGAGTTTAGGTACGGCTAGACCTGTCCCACACAAGCTAGGAACCAAAGTATTGTGGCAAACCGGCACTAACCAAGGGCTGTGCGGTCGCACAGGGCTCTCTGGCACGCACTCGTCAACGTTGCGGCGCAAAAGCGACAAACGTTGACGGCCTGAGGCCTGACCAAGGTGGAAACTGAACCCTAGGACATCTTTATATCATATTTTACCACCAAAAATTGCTATTGTCTTGTTTACCTTTAGTTGGTTGTGTTTGTTACTTGTTGATTAAGTCCAAAACCCTTCATTCGATTGTCTAGATTTTGTTAATAAGTAAGGTCTAATACTCATCTTACCGTCCCTGTGGATTCGACCCCGACTATACCAACGAATAACCGTGCGCTTGCGGTTGTTTTTAGGTTACTTTTGGGTATTAGCTAGACTCACATCAAGCTTTTTGGCGCCGTTGCCGGGGACGGTGTTGATATTAGAACTTACTTTAGTAGCAAGAGACTAGGCATTGTATCTTTTGTGTGATTTTCTTTCTTAATCAAAAGAACAAAAATACTTCATATCGCCATGTTTCATTTTCAGAAATTTAAGCAAGAAACGGGAGACAATTGGAGTGATGAAGAAGATCCTTTGGCCCAACTCAATGAGAGAGTCGACCGCTTGATTAGACAAAATCAAATTTTGGAGATGGAAAGAAGAGTGAGTCGATTGGAGAACCAATTGAAGAACACACGAAACTTGAGAAGGGAAGGATCCACGGAAGGATGGAATCGACATCAAATGCCATACACCCACTACTCGAGCTATTCACCATACCATGTGGGTGTATCCGATTCGACATATGGAGAAGAATGGGGAGAACATGAGGCATCAACTACACGGGCTATGCGACATGTCACTCAGCCCACTGGCTGGCCCCCACAATGCTCAGGCGGGCCCACGCAACACACAGGCCGGTGCGGGCAACACGCAGGCAACACAGTGCAGTCCCGTGCGACCGCACAGGATCTCTGTGCGACCGCACAGCCCCCAAATAGGCCCCCAAAACCTCCTGTTTGGCCCGAACAACAACGAACCTGGCACAGCAAGTCTGGTGCGACCGCACAGCCACCAATTTGGCCTCCAAAATCCCATGTTGGGCCGGAACAACAACGAAAGTGGCACAATAAGTCTCGTGCGACCGCACCGGATCTCTGTGCGACCGCACAGCCACCAATTTGGCCTCGACAACCCCCGGTTTGGCCTGAACAACAACTAAAATGGTCTGGACAAGCTCACTGTGCGACCGCACAGGAAGGAGGTCCGACCGCACAGAGCACAATCAGGGAAGGATACAACTATGGTTTGGCTAATAACTCATGTTTTTCTTTGGATAATGAAGGTTCATTGTCTCAACCAGACCCTAGGTTTACTTTTTTTGCTGAAACTTATAGTTCTCAATCACCATTGCAAATGTCAAGTTATGAATCATTGTTTGAAGATTTCATGATTGATCAAAGAAAGCAACGTGAGAAACTTTTTGAAAGAGTGAATTCTTTGTCATCTAGGTTTGATGCTTTTACCACATTTCTAGAAAGGATGTCAATGACTAATATCTTCCAAAAAATGTGTTTCTCACAAAGAAAACAAGATGAGCAAAATGCAAAAATGACATTGCAAAGTGATAGAAAACTAGAAAGTTTTAGTTGTCCCAAGTTAATAGGAGTTTGTTATGAGACGGATAGTGATGAAAGCACACAATTTGAAACAAATGAAGAACAAGAGAAATTAGAAAAACCAAAGTTTGTTGCACCTCCACCCCATGTCCTTCCAATTATCATTCCACTTGGATTAACAAAAATTGACAGATCTAATGAGTTGGAATTGAGACATCCTCCAATAGGTCCAATTAATGATGAATTCGAGAAGAAGGAAGATGGCGGTACAACTCTCAATGTCGAGGCATCCGACGTGACGAATGACAAGTTCACCAAAATCGACTTGAGCCCTCAACTTGAAGAATGCATGGAGAGTGCCGATGCGATGAAGGGTAGCAAACCGCACATCAAGTATCGCATCACAATCGAGCCAACCACGAATACAACTAAGAAGGAGCGCACCAAGCATGTCTCAAGGGTCTTGCTCAACCATTTTTGGGTGAACTATGATGCATTAACTGGGCGAAAAGTGAAGATAAGATGACAAGAGAGGTGGTCAAGCTAGTGACCTAAAACAAGCGCTTCTTGGGAGGCAACCCAAGTTCAAAAAAAAAAAAAAACAATTTCTCAAGTTCTTGCATTTTCAGATTATTTGTGGTTTGTAGAGTTAGTTTTAGTGTCTTTTTGCAGGTTTTGACACTCCCTTGCTCGCTGGAAATTTCGGGCACCGCATAAGCCCGCGGCCGCTGCCGTACGACCCGCATCGAATCAATAATCTATTCCGGCAGATTCATGCATTATGATTTCCTAAGGCTACTGTTCAAATTTCATGTCAATCCGACATTTGGAAGCCTTGCCGATCATTGCCGCAAGCCGCCATCGAAACCGACCAATGGCACGCCGAACTTCGAAAACTTACCGGTCCGAACCAAATCTATTCCGCTACATTTTCTTAGAACCCTATTGTGAGCCTACTGTTAAAATTTGAGGTGATTTAGACAATCGAAACTCGTGCCGACACTTGCCGCAAGTCGAAACCGTCGCTCCACCGGCCGCTGCACTGCCGAACTTCAAAAACTTGCCGGCCGAAACCAAAACTGCTCTGCAACGTTTGTCAAGCATCACCTCGTGCACCTACTGTCCAAATTTGAGGTCGATCCGACAACCGGAGCCCCTGACGAAGGCCACCGCAAGTTCAGCACGATTCCGACCGAGTCATCGTGTGCGACCGCACCGACTTCCTGTGCGACCGCACAGACATGCTGTGCACGATTCCAGCGCCGCTCAGTGCCGATCATTGATTCGGTATGTTTTCAGTTGTTTTCTCTTTATTTCTATCTGTGGTGATGTGTTGCATTGAGGACAATGCTTTGTTCAAGCTTGGGGGGGTATAAACCTGTTTGTAGGATTGCATCATTGCATGAAATCGCTTGTCAGAGGTCCTGTACGGTCGCACCACACTCCTGTGCGGTCGCACAGGTCAACCTCAGTGCCAGACCAGTCTCTGTTCAGTCTGAATCAGTCTCAACTCGGTCCGAACCAGTGCTGTGCGACCGCACAGACCCCTGTGCGACCGCACAGACCCCTGTACGACCGCACAGACCCCTGTGCGACCGCACAGAGCTCCCTGGTACGTGGTTTGCATCATTTAGCTGCATGTAATCTCATATAATTTGCATGTAAATGAGTTGTGATGTTGTTTGGTTGGTTTGGTTCAAGTTTTAACACTGTTTTGAATTTGAAATTGGTTGTAAGATTTAATGCAAAAATTTAAACTTGAGGTATTCTTTTGATTGGTTTTTGAAGCCACCGGCCCAAAGAGATGTGAACTTAAATGGATAGAATCCAAAATTTGGTTGCTTTTATAATGGTAAACACTATTAGACAAAACCACAACAATTTGCCGAGTGAACGGATTTGTGTGCCCTACAAGGATTTGTTCAAAAGGGATATCTTTAGCATGTATTTTCGAGTCTTCCTACATTTCTTTTCTTTCTTCTCTCTTGTTATGTAAATTCTTCCCAATGCCAGAATGGCAAATTGTATCCCATGTACAAAAAAAAAATAAAAAAAAAAATAAAAAAACAAAAAAAAAAACAAAAAAAAAAAACAAAAAAAAGCAAAATCTTGTCAAGCTCGATGTAAATTCTTATCTTCCCTTTCTCTACTTTTCTTTTTCTTTTTCTTGAAAGACTCACCAAGCTTTGTCATGCTAGAGATATTTCTTACAAATCTTTGGAGTGTATGAAAATGAACGGGCAAATAATCTTGGTATTGCATGTTGTTTAACATAGAGAAGTTAGGGTCATTGAATTTTGAAATTAAATCTTTGAGGACCAAGTGCATCATAAGTCAATTGTTTGGATATCTTGGGTGTAAATTTTTGTGGTAAATTTCACAACCATTTCCTTTTAAGTCATGTGTAAAACTTGAACCAAATTGATTGAATTGACATTACGACTTGTAGGCCTTCAAGGAGTTTGAGTGAAGATTTAGGTATTGTCCAACCTCTAGGTTTAGAGTATTGCTTGAGGACAAGCAAGGTTTAAGCTTGGGGGAATTGATATCGCATATTTATGTATGGTTTTAGATCGGACTTTAACCCAAATCACGACTCAAAACCTTTGATTTTATATGTGTTTAGTTTATATTTGTAGGATTTTGGTACTGCTTGGGTTTCATTTCGTTTTGTAGGGACTTGGAGTCAATTCACGGCAAAATAGGCTAAAATCGGCACGTTTCGGCGCACGAACCATGGTCCAGAAGACCCTGTGCGACCGCACAGGCCCATCCTGGCTCATGTGGCATGGTTCTGGCTCAATCCTGGCCCAGTCAATTCGGTGCGACCGCACAGGAATGTGGTGCGACCGCACCAGTGCATCTCAGACTCATTTCGTGCGCAGATTGACTTGATCTTGGTCCAGCAACTTCCGTGCGACCGCACCAACTTCCTGTGCGACCGTACAGGACTCCAAACCCTACCAAACCCCTATATAAGGCGCCCGAATCTCCTCATCTAGGGCATCCATTAATCCATCCATTATTCCATCTCCTTCCTTGGCGGCGCCGCAACCCGAACCAACCCAGAGCCACCATTCGGCCCCCTGTGCGACCGCACCACCCCTCTGCCGCCTCGGATCTCGCCGTCTTGACCTCCTATACCTCACCATTCCACCCAAGCATCTCCCTTGCTGATCCAGAAAACGACTGAGGCTTGAGAAGGGGCGTTCGCCTTCCTCTTTCCCTTGGGTTTTACATGGAGATTGTATCTTTATATTCCTTTGTTTTAGTTGTTTGTTTTAGTGTAATGTTAGGCTAGATTAGTCATGTTCTAGGGATTAGTTGAGACTAAGGTTGGGTTTGTTGATTTGACTTGGTATTTGGTCTCTATTGTGTATTGCTTGCTTGATTGCTATATGATTATGCTTGTTTGTGTTTGATTGCCCAATTGAACCTCCTTTTAGTTGAACGGCTGCACCTAACTTAGGCTAAAGGTGTAGATTGTTTAATTGAACCAAGTAGGTAACCAAGGTAGGTTAGGAGCCGAGAGGTGACCAACTTAAGCCCGAGAGGGACAAGTTTCTACTTAGGCGAGAGTCTAGTGGATGCCTTAGAGAATCAACAAGTGGACTTAGGGCAATTAAGCCAACATGACGAGAGTTGAGGATTAATTGACCTAATGGGGACTTTAGGCTAGGTTCTGCACCAAATACTGCGACCAACATGCGAGAGTTGAGGTTCAGGAGTTTAGGTACGGCTAGACCTGTCCCACACAAGCTAGGAACCAAAGTATTGTGGCAAACCGGCACTAACCAAGGGCTGTGCGGTCGCACAGAGGGCCTGTGCGGTCGCACAGGGCTCTCTGGCACGCACTCGTCAACGTTGCGGCGCGAAAGCGACAAACGTTGACGGCCTGAGGCCTGACCAAGGTGGAAACTGAACCCTAGGACATCTTTATATCATATTTTACCACCAAAAATTGCTATTGTCTTGTTTACCTTTAGTTGGTTGTGTTTGTTACTTGTTGATTAAGTCCAAAACCCTTCATTCGATTGTCTAGATTTTGTTAATAAGTAAGGTCTAATACTCATCTTACCGTCCCTGTGGATTCGACCCCGACTGTACCAACGAATAACCGTGCGCTTGCGGTTGTTTTTAGGTTACTTTTGGGTATTAGCTAGACTCACATCAACGCCCTCTCCATCCTTTCTCAATTTCTGTTCATAATTTCAATGTGTGAGTAATGAGAAACAGAGAAAAAGGAGCTTGGATCTTTCTCCATCTCCTCTCTCCGACTCCCAAAAAGATCCGAAACCTCTCTTCTTCTTTCAGATCTCACTTTCCCAAAAAAAAAAAAAGGTAGCGTTTACAAAAAATTTTTAGTCGAAGTTCTCATGCCAGACGTAAGCCGCGATAGCGCAGTCGAAATTCTCATGCCAGACGTAAGCCGCGATTGCGCAGTCGAAGTTCTCATGCCAGACGTAAGCCGCGATAGCGCAGTCGAAGTTCTCATTCCTGACGTAAGTCGCGATAGCGCAGTCGAAGTTCTCAAGCCAGACCTAAACCGCGTTAGCGCAGTCGAAGTTCTCATGCCAGACCTAAGCCGCGATAGCGCAGTCGAAGTTCTCATAGTTCTCATTGTTAGAGTTATGTCCTAAAAGCCAATCATTATATGGCTACTTCTATGGTTTATGTTATTGATGATATTTGATCATTTGTTCCTTGACTTATTTGTTGATAGATCATCCAGGTTGAGGATCTGAATTGTACATCTTTGTAGTTCATTTATAATTAAATAACAATAATAAATCTAAAAGGTCCATAATCTTGATAATTAACAAGGAACATTAGTTATCGAATAAGATTAGTATGCAAGTTAAGTGATGATTAAGTTCTACAAATCATAGGTAAGGAGTTGTCAACTTCATTGCATATGTATATGTTGTAGAATATAGTACAGGACATGATCTAATGAAATAAATATATGGATTGTGTTATGTGTCATTATTTATTTCATTTGAGTTTGATTCTAAGTTTGAGATGGTTCAGTTTTTCCACATGAGGATAGGTTCTATAAATATCGTCTAACGTTGATTCCTGATAAAGGCTGCTATACGGACTTTATTTATGCTCTCTTGAATTGTGCGGGAAAAAGCTGTTCATCAAGAAAACCGTATGCCCGTCATTAATTTACTTAGTGAGCGATGATATCTGTTTGGGCCCCTTGATGGAGATGGATTGTTTGCTAGCAACTGATACAATCACCTCTAGATCAAGAAACGTATAAACTGCAATAATGACGCATTCCTATCTTTGATTATACGATGATATCATGTGACATAGGAATCAAAACAAGGAAATACTATTATTTCTTATGCATTATTGAGATATTGTAGAAGTACACTATTTATGTGAATTTGGAATCATAACGTGTTGCTAGATACCGCTTATGATTATTGGAATTAAATATCGATTTAATTCCATGGCCAACATAGCATAAATCCTCAAAAGGTCACACAAATAGGACTTTAATCACACGGTGGATTATTTATTTATTCGCAGCAGTGTATTGTGAAAATATGATAAGTTTATTAATTAATTATATATCGTTACGAACCGTTATAATTAATTAAGTCAAGAAGATCATACAGAAATAAATTAAAGCATTTGCTAATCCCAAAATAATTATTAATAAGTTAATAATTAATTTTGTTCAACACAATTTAATTATAGGACTTAAATAGAGCTTATGGACCTTTATTTAATTAGTAAATTAATGATCCGATATGAGTACAAGAGAAAGGTCCAATAATTAATTGAATTTGTAGACATTTAACACACCATAAAATGGGCTTGATAGCCCATATAGAGGCTGCCCTAATAGGGATAAAATGGTCCCTAAAGTTTGTGGAGTGGTTGATCTATAAAAGGAGGTCATTTGGAGAGAGAAACCCTAGCCACCATAACCTTCTCTCTTCCTATTCCTCCTACAACGACAATTAGAGAGAAAATTTCAGAATTTTCATCTCTTTCTCTTGCTCTTAATCCACCTCAAATGCTCATGTGTTGAGCCTTCTTCATTCTTCATTAATTAAACTAGTTAATTGAAAGAAGTAGAAGAGAGAAAACCTTGGGGATTAGTTGCTCTCCTCTTCCTTGCTAGCACAAGTTGAAAGAGGAGGTGATTAAACTTCTAGGTGGACTCGAGGCGGCCGCCGGCGACTTGGTGGTGAAGAAGTGCACGCCACAGACTCCATGCATCGGATTCGAGCCTCCTAGTTGCAAATCTAGGAGAGGTAGCTTTTTCCTTCCCTTCTCATGATGTGTTGATGTTTGAACAAGATCCATCGAGGTCTTTGTTATTTAGATGGTTAATTAATGGTAATTAACAAGAAAATTTGAAAAATATAGACTTTCTAACAGTGGTATCAGAGCTCTAGGTCATGCTTGAGCATTTTAACACATAATTAGATGAGAAAATGTTAATTAACACATGGATTAGTGATGCACTTGCTTGCTGTCTAGATCTGTTCTATGTTTTCGAGATTATTTTAGTTTTTTCGGTGAGAAAATCTTTAAAAAAAATTCTAAATTTAATTATAAGTTGTAGATCTCTGTGATGTGGTCCTTTTTTCACTAGTTTCACTTTTTTCTGAGCTGTTATGAATTTTTGGTGAATTAAATGGTAACGGTGCGCAGAACCAGTTTCTGTCTGCACAGTTCTGTGTTTATGGCTTGTAGGATTTATTTTCCGAAAATAGCTACCTATATTTCTTGGCTAGAAATCTTGTAAACTTGATGCTCTTTCTGAACATGTATAATTTGTTGTATGCTTCGGATTTTATGTGGGCATTCAAGTCATGAGAAGTGAATCGGTTGTCAGATCTGGTTTTCTAACAAACTAATTGTTTGGATAAAATGTACTTATTGAGAAAACTTTATGAAAAGTGTTTGAATAGAAAATTTCTACTTGAAGTTAGGAATCTGTAAAAATTGGTTTCAAAAGTTAGGAATCTGTAAAAATTGGTTTCAAAGAATTTCATTAAGGTTTGGTACCTCAACTGAGTCAAAAGTTTTTTGTCATCAGTCTGTTTTAGAACAGGGCAAGTAGCTTGTATGTTATTTATCTTGATGATTTTAAAAAGAACTTGTTAGTTTTCTTTTCATGAGTTCGTAGCCAATAACATATAGTAGATTTTTTATGTAAAGTGTTTGCATGAAAACGTTTTGGAAGATGATCCTACAGACAAAAAGAGTTAGACAAAAACAGAAAATCGGATAACGGTGTTTCGCGCACAGTTTGAGGATTTGTTAATTTTTTTCCTCTCTGATGGTAAGTGATCTCTCCTTGAAATTTTGATAAGTAGTTACACTCATAATAAGGAGTATGCATGATTTATTTTATAATTTTTGGAGACCGAAAAATTTCAGATTTTATCGGGGCCCATTTAATATTTTAAATAGTTAAAATATTTTGTAATTAATTAAATTAGTTGAATTGTTAATTAGAACACTCCTTATTATTTCTCCTTTCTGTCTTCAAATATTAATTTGGCTTTTCAAATGATTTAAGCAAATTAGTTGTTTAAAAGTTAAACTTTTATGCGGAAAGACCCGAACTACAAGCGATGTGCAAAGACTCTAATTCATTGTTGTTAATTAAGAAACAAAGGGACATGTGCTAACTTTGTTTTGTAGGAAGGATCGTGGGTTTAGTATAGCTCAAGACACCAATGCCTTGTGTGTTGTAATTTTGTGAATGTATGTGATTGATTGTATGTAAGGCCTTTTGTGATATGGTTAATTAATTAATGATGATTAATTTCTTAGTGTAACTTGTGAGGCTTGCATGCCCCTTAGGCTAGGAGGGAATTAGGGATTTTTCACATGTATTTCGTTCCTTAATTATATAGGATAGGATCTATATAATTAGTGGGAGGGACAATTAGATTAGTTTTGCTACATGGAGATGCGGCGGAAATAATGCAAGCGGGAGCCATACAAACCCACAACAATGCTTGAGATGCTTATTATTATGTGAGTGTTTGTGGATGCTATGAATGTCATAGGATAGGTATGGGTGTATGATTACACGACCACCAAACAAGAGTCACATAATTGTTTGTCCCAAATTAATTTGATTAAGTCGACCGCCCTCCTTCTCTCTATCTCCTTCACATCGATTGCCCTCTCATGACGCGGTCCGCCTAAGCGGACGTCATGGTTGTCAATTTGATAGTCAGGGTACAAATAAAAGGATTTGTTAGGAGCCAATAAAGAAATATTACTTATCGATGGACCCAACTAGAGTTTGGACATCGGGACGAAGTTCGCGATGAGAACCAAGAATCATAAAGTTGTATGATTGGTTAAAGGGAACCTACCTTATCTAGTCATTTTGGGTGACGTGACATAGCAGGTCCAACTTGACGAAAATATGGATATTGGAAATTCATTACTTTTAGGGACTTATATTAAAGTAGTGAAAGTTTTACTTTATTAGAAAATAAAATAAAAGCATAAACTAATTGACCTTTAATTTGAAAAATTATTGTAGATGTCTTTTTCGTCTTTTTCGCTACGTTCTTTTCTTGAGAAAAAAAAGCTCGACTTTAACGGTGCCAACTTTCTGGATTGACACCGGAACCTTAGACTTGTCTTTAGGTTTGAAAAGAAGGAATACCTTCTAACCACTTCTATCCCCGCGGCTCCCAAGTCGGATGCCTCTCAAACGGACAAGGACGCCTATGACAACTACGTCATGGACGACATGGAGATGTCCGTCTTGATTGTCGCTGTCATGGAGGCGGAACTCCAAAAGGAGTTTATGGATAGTGGTTATGGAGTGTTTGACATGATCTCTCGCCTCTCGAACATGTTCCAAACCAAGGCCCGCACCGAAAGGGCCCGTCTCATCAAGGCTGTCGCCAATACTCGATTGGCGGAAAGTCATGAAGTTGGGCCATACGTCATGAAGATGGCGGGATTGTTTCGGCAGCTCGAAAGGCTTGATACGCCCTTTCCGTCGGGGGCGATTCAAGACTTCATTCTCAACTTCTCCCTCACAGCTTCACCGGTTTTGTTGTGAACTACCGGATGAATGGCATGGACAAGAGCATGGATGATCTCCAAAACATGCTTGTCGAGACGGAGGAGAGTCTCAAAAAGGAGAAAGGGCCCAAGGATGTTCTTGCGGTAAGTGAGAAAAGTAAAAATGGCAAGAAGAGAAAGACCCGCAGAACTAGAAAGGGTAAAGGCCCGGTAACGCCCCAAGGTTCGGCCAAGGGAGCTCCCGAGGATTCCAAAAAAAGAAAGAACCCGGCCACTTCCGAACAAGGGCCATTGGAAGAGGAATTGCTCCAAGTACCTCGCTGACAAGAAGGCGGGAACTGTCCGGCCTTCTACCTCAGGTATATTTGTCATTGAAACCCTTCTCGCTACCTCTAGCACAGACTGGATATTTGATACTGGTTCGTGTGCTCACATTTGTCGAAATGTACAGGCACTAAAGAATAGGAGGCGGCTCGAGAAAGACGAAGTTCAACTCCGCGTCGGTAACGGCACGTGCGTCTCCGCTATGGCCGTTGGGAACGTAGAGCTTACTTTGCCTTCTGGTTTTGTTTTGGAACTCAAGGATGTTTATGTAGTTTCATGTATCACTCGAAACATTGTTTCTATCTCATGTTTAGACTTTGATGGATTTGATGTTGTAATAAATAACAAGTGTATGACTTTGTTTCGTGATGATGTTCGTTATTGTGTTGCGCATTTGTTGAATGGTATTTATGTGCTTGATTCTAGCGAACATGTTTTGAGTGTTGAACGTGACAGTAGAAAACGTAAGATTTCACATGAAAGTTCGACTTTAATGTGGCATTGCCGCTTAGGTCATATCAACGAGAAACGCATCAAGAGATTATAAACCGTTGGTATCTTGGATCAATTCACTTTCGAGCCAATTGACACATGCGAATCATGTTTGATGGGAAAAATGACCACAACGCTTTTTACCAACAAAGATAAAAGGGCAAGTGGCTTATTAGACCTCGTGCATATCCATGTATGTGGACCTATGAGCATTTGCGCACGAGGAGATTATTCATACTTCATCATTTTCACCGATGATCATAGTAGATACGGATATATCTACTTGATGCGGCACAAGTTCGAATCTTTCGAAAAGTTTAAGGAGTTAACGAATGAAGTTGAGAACCAACTCAATCGAAAGATCAAAGTCTTGCGTTCTGATCGAGGTGGTGAGTACTTGAGCCATGAATTTGGTGATTATCTAAAGGAGTGTGGAATCGTTCGACAACTCACTCCACCGGGAACACCACAATGGAACGGTGTATCCGAAAGGAGGAATCGAACTTTGCTAGACATGGTTCGATCGATGATAAGCCAAGCTGACTTGCCTAAATCGTTTTGGGATTTTGCATTAGAAACCGCAGCTTTTACATTAAACCGTGTTCCATCAAAATCCGTTGAGAAGATGCTTTATGAGTTTTGGTTTGGTCGGAAACCAAACATGTCGTTTCTCAAGATTTGGGATTGTGAAGCTTATGTGAAAAGGCTAATGAGCGATAAGCTTGGACCCAAATCGGACAAGTGTCATTTCGTGGGATATCTAAAGGAAACTAAGGGTTACTACTTCTACAACCGCAATGAGAACAAGATAGTTGTTACTCGTTATGGTGTGTTCTTGGAAAATGAGTTTATCTCAAGAAGAAGTAGTGGGAGTAATGTGGTTATTGAAGAAATTCATGAACCACCGCAAGATGTGCTTTAAGTAGGTAATCTAGCGATTCCCAATGTGGTGCCAAACGAGATTGTAGTCGAACCCGTTCCGCAAGCCGTTGTGGAAGAGGTTCAAGAGTACGCTCCCTCAAATGAGGACTCGAACATATCGCGAGTCGATAGTGTTGAAGATACTCAAACTTTCGAGGATCAAGAACCTAGTCCACAAGCCGTTGTGGAACAAGTTCAAGAACCTCAACCCCAAGCACCAATCCTACGAAGGTCAACGAGGGAAAGTCATCCACCCGAAAGGTACTTGGGTTTGCACGATGTTCTCGTCATTGCGAATGACGAACCTTTAACCATAAAGGACATGAAAGATAAACCCAATTCCAAGGAATGGCTTAAGGCCATGGAATTCGAAATGCAATCTATGTATGAGAACAAGGTATAGATCTTGGTTGACCTTCCCGACAGAGTAAAACCCGTTGAGAACAAGTGGATCTTTAAGAGAAATGTCGACATGGATGACAACTTGACCATTTACAAAGAACGACTAGTTGTGAAATGTTACAAGCAAGTTCATGGTATTGACTATGAAGAAACCTTCTCGCCCGTCGTCATGTTCAAGTCAATTCGGATCTTGTTAGCAATTGCCGTATTCTATGATTATAAGATATGGCAAATGGATGTCAAAACCGCTTTCCTGAATGACAACTTAGAAGAGGATGTGTATATGACACAACTCGAGTGTTTTGTGGATCCAAAGAATGCTACTAAGGTGTGCAAGCTTCAAAGGTTCATTTATGGATTGAAGCAAGTATCAAGGGGTTAGAACAAACGCTTTGATGAAGAGGTCAAGAAGTTGAACTTCATTCAAAGTAAAGAGGAACCTTGTGTTTACAAGAGGATTAGTGGGAGCGTGGTTGTGTTTCTTGTTCTATATGTTGATGATATACTCTTGATCGGGAATGATATTCCTGAGTTGAATACAGTTAAGGATTCATTGAAAAATGTGTTCTCAATGAAAGACTTGGGCGAAACCGCCTACATCCTACGAATCAAGATCTAACGAGATAGATCAAGAAGGTTGTTAGACTTGAGCCAAGATGCATATATTGACAAAGTGTTGGAAAAACACAACATGGCTAGTTCCAAGAAGAGTTACTTGCCTATGTCACATGACATATTCTTGAGCAAGATTCAATGTCCGACGGCTGATACAGATAGGGATTACATGAAGCAGTTCAAGTATCCATCTGTAGTCGGTTCGATCATGTATGCCATGCTATGCACTCGCCCCGATGTACCACATCCGATTAGTGTGACTAATCGATACCAAGCTAACCCTGGTATACCACATTGGACCGCAGTTAAGAATATCCTCAAGTATCTAAAGAAAACAAATGATAACATCCTCATGTATGGTGGAGACCAAGAGCTCGTTGTAAGTGGTTACACCGATGCTAGTTTCCAAACCAATCGAGATGATGCGAAGTCACAGTCCGGCTTCGTATTTCTGCTCAATGGTGGAGCCGTGAGTTGGAAGAGTTCCAAACATGATACCACGGCCGATTCCGTCACCGACGCAGAATACTTAGCGGTTGGTGAAGCAGCGAAAGAAGGCGTTTGGATTAAGGAATTCTTGACCGAGCTGGAGGTGGTTCCAAGCATCTCAGGTCCAGTGGATCTCTACTGCGACAACATGGGAGCCATAGCTCAGTCCAATGAGCCTAGGTCTCACCAGAAGACCAAGCACATTGTACGACGATTCCATCTTATCCGTCAGTTTGTGAATGATGGATGGATCAAGGTCAAGAACGTGGACGGTGCTGCGAACACAGCGGACCCTCTGACAAAGCCTCTATCTCGAGTCGCACATGAGTTGCATGTTGCATCCAAGGGGATTAGGCGTATGCCTGAGTGGCTTTGAGTTGTATCTTTTTAACTTTTGAGGCTTTAGTATGAGACATGTATATTTTGGATATTACATTGAGTACTATGCACTGGCTAGAAGTCACTGTTGATTGACTCTAGGCCAAGTGGGAGATTGTTAAAGTTATGTCCTAGAAGACAATTATTATATGGCTACTTCTATGGTTTATGTTATTGATGATATTTGATCATTTGTTCCTTGACTTATTTGTTGACAGATCATCCAGGTTGAGGATCTGAATTGTACATCTTTGTAGTTCATTTATAATTAAATAACAATAATAAATATAAAAGGTCCATAATCTTGATAATTAACAACGAACATTAGTTATCGGATAAGATTAGTATGCAAGTTAAGTGATGATTAAGTTTTACAAATCATAGGTAAGGAGTTGCCAACTTAATTGCATATGTATATGTTATAGAACATAGTACAGGACATGACCCAATGAAATAAATATATGGATTGTGTTATGTGTCATTATTTATTTCATTTGAGTTTGATTCTAAGTTTGAGATGGTTCAGCTTTTCTACATGAGAATAGGTTTTATAAATATCGTCTAACGTTGATTCCTGATAAAGGCTGCTATACGGACTTTATTTATGCTCTCTTGAATTGTGCGGAGAAAAGTTGTTCATCAAGAAAACCGTATGTCCCTCATTAATTTACTTAGTGAGCGATGATATCTGTTTGGGCCCCTTGATGGAGATGGATTGTTTGCTAGCAACTGATACAATCACCTCTAGATCAAAAAACGTATAATCTGCAAGAATGACATATTCCTATCTTGGATTATACGATGATATCATGTGACATAAGAATCAGACTGGAAAACACTATTATTTCTTATACAGGATTGAGATATTGTAGCAGTACACTATTTATGCGAATTGGGAATCATAACGTGTTGCTAGATACCGCTTATGATTATTGGAATTAAATATCGATTTAATTCTATGGCCAACATAGCATAAATCCTCAAAGGGTGACACAAATAGGACTTTAATCACACGGTGCATTATTTATTTATTCGCAGCAGTGTATTGCGAAAATATGATAAGTTTATTAATTAATTATATACCACTGCGAACCGTTATAATTAATTAAGTCAAGAAGATCATATAGAAATAAATTAAAGCATTTGCTAATCCCAAAATAATTATTAATAAGTTAATAATTAATTTTGTTCAACACAATTTAATTATAGGAATTAAATAGAGCTTATGGACCTTTATTTAATTAGTAAATTAATGGCCCGATTTGAGTACAAGAGAAAGGTCCATTAATTAATTGAATTTGTGGACATTTAACACACCACAAAATGGGCTAGATAGCCCATATAGAGGCTGCCCTAACAGGGGTAAAAATGTCACTAAAGTTTGTGGAGTGGTTGGTCTATAAAAAGAGGTCATTTGGAGAGAGAAACCCTAGCCACCATAGCCTTCTTTCTTCCTCTTCCTCCTAGAACGAAAATTAGAGAAAAAATTTCAGCATTTTCATCTCTTTCTCTTGCTCTTAATCCACCTCAAATGCTCATGTGTTGAGCCTTCTCCCTTCTCCATTAATTAAACTAGTTAATTGAAAGAAGTAGAAGAGAGAAAACCTTGGGGATTAGTTGCTCTCCTCTTCCTTGCTAGCACAAGTTGAAAGAGGAGGTGATTAAACTTCTAGGTGGACTCGAGGCGGCCGCCGGCGACTTGGTGGTGAAGGAGTGCGCACCACCGACTCCACGAATCGGATTCGAGCCTCCTAGTTGCAAGTTTAGGAGATGTAGCTTTTTCCTTCCCTTCTCATGATGTGTTGATGGTTGAACAAGATCCATCGATTTTTTTGTTATTTAGATGGTTAACTAATGGTAATTAACAAGAAAATTTGAAAAACATGGACTTTCTAACACTCATGCCAGACGTACGTCGCGATAGCGCAGTCGAAGTTCTCATGCCAGACGTAAGCCACGTTAGCGCAGTCGAAGTTCTCATAGTTCTCATGCCAGATGTAAGTAGCGATAGCGCAATCGAAGTTCTCATGCTAGACGTAAGCCGCGTTAGCACAGTCGAAGTTCTCATAGTTCTCATGCCAGACGTAAGTCGCGATAGCGCAGTCGAAGTTCTCATGCCAGACGTAAGCCGTGATAGCGCAGTCGAAGTTCTCATGCCAGACGTAAGCCCCGATAGCGCAGTCGAAGTTCTTATGCCAGACGTAAGTCGCGATAGCGCAGTCGAAGTCCTCATGCCAGATGTAAGTAGCGATAGCGTAGTCGAAGTTCTAATGCTAGACGTAATCCGCGTTAGCGCAGTCGAAGTTCTCATAGTTCTCATGCTAGACGTAAGTCGCGATAGCACAGTCGAAGTTCTTATGCCAGACGTAAGCCGCGATAGCGTAGTCGAAATTCTCATGCCAGACGTAAGTCGCGATTGCACAGTCGAAGTTCTCATACCAAGACGTAAGTCGCGTTAGCGCAGTCAAAGTTTTCATGCCAGACGTAACCCGCGATAGCGCAGTCGAAGTCCTCATGCCAGACGTAAGTCGCGATAGCGCAGTCGAAGTCCTCATGCCTGATGTAAGTCGCGATAGCGCAGTCGAAGTCCTCATGCCAGACGTAAGCCGGGTTAGCGCAATCGAAGTTCTCATAAATCACATGCCAGACGTGAGTCGCATTAGCGTAGTCGAACATGCCAGATAAGACGTAATTCGCATTAGCGCAGTCGAACATGTCAGACGAAATCCGCATTAGCGTAGTCGATGCCACCAGACGTAAGCCTTACCCTGGTATATAATGAGATCCCTTTTTCCATGATGTATAATGAGATTGTTTTCTTTATGAAGCTGATAACCCTAATCTAGGTCTTAAGGTTTTTCAACAAAGTAGAGATTTAACTAGAGAGAAAGTCTAAACTAGAACCACCAGAAAGAAAGCATTTTTATTGATCTTTTTCTATTTTAGTACAAGTGAAAAGATAAAAGTTACAAAGAGTCTAACCCCCTCCCTAAAGGGTAGGGGTGCCTATTTATAGCTATTGGTAACGTGATCTTGGGATTGTATGTGACGGAATCCTGGAACCCTTCCTTGTTTAGCGAGAAAGCGGGTCATTTCCCAACTTCGTGGTTCGATACAAGATCGCTTAGTAGTTCACCGTCATTTCTTCGGTCCTCCCAGTTTAGAGCGAAGTTGGTCGAAATTATGAAGGGGCATTCAGTCGGAACCATCTTTCCACGTGTGATGATGACGTCATCAGTTAGTTATAACGGATTCTGACACGGGAAGGTATCCAGTCAGGAGGGCGTTTCCTCGTTTCCGACCAAGAATATCAGGTGGGGCCTTAGTGGGACTCTCTCCTCAACGGACAGGGGTCCATGGAAGGGTAGGCTCATCTTGCGTACTGAGCCCTTTTATTGTTTTGCCATTGGGCCTTTATGAGATATTATATCAGATCGTATCAGAAGCATTATTTTGATTCTACAAACAAGTGAAGAACGAGATAAGACCTTGATATGAGGCACTCGTTAAATAATTAAAGAACAAGATAAGACCTCGACATGAGGCGCTTGTGTTCTAATGCCACAAGATGAACATGAGGTGCTTGTGTTCTAATGCCACAAGATGAACCTCTGAATCGGAAGCCTGAAGAAATGTCTCAAATCTGTAGACGTTCTCTTATTACAGTTATGATAGAGCATAGTAAGGCCCATGTTGGCTCAAAAACAAAAAGTTGCCCTAGGAACCAAGGGAGACAACTTAAAAGAGAGGGGCCAAAGGGGAGCCCGCTTCTCCTTCCACACGGGGTGGTTGGTTGGTGGAAGGGAAGTTTCATCCGTCAATCTATAAAAACGATTTATAAACAAACACTCTATCGCTAGGCATGCTAATTAGCGAAGAATGGAGAATAACTGAAGAATGAAATAAGACATCAGATATAAGGTGCTCACTACGCGTCTCACCGATATAATTGCCCGAAGACCCAATGAAGGCACGTAACTAGAAGCTTAAAACTATCCTCGCTCAGGACTCGAGGGCTCACACACCTCGTTCAGGACTCGAGGGCTTGCACACCTCGCTCAAGGATTTACCAACCTCGATTGTGTCGAGAGCTCATTTACCTCGCTGATAGGGTCTAAAGCTCGTTTAGCTCACCATAAAAATCGAGGATTCGTCAACTTCGAAAAAATGTCAAATTTGTTTTAACTTCTCTTGGAAATACTTCCATTAGAAGCTCGAGGGCTTATGATAGGGCCTGGTATGGTCCAATAAGAATTCGGCCTAGTAAAACCCGATAAGGATTCAGCCCAACAAAAGAGTTGCCCTAAGTACTCAATATAAAAGGGCTTCCATCTATCCCAACAAGGGGGGACTCTCTTCCAGCCGCCTCCTATACTCTCCTCTCTCTCAAACTTCATCTCTCCTGAGCGGCTTATTCCCTTCCGCATGGGGCGGTTGGTTGGCGGAAGGGAAGCTGTGCCGTTCCCTCTAAATTCTTGCTACCCGAAGACGCGGTAACAGGACTGAAGTTATCTCAAGAAAAATTATGATTTCATTTAATAATAAAATTCCTTATTAGATCATGTGTAGCGCAATTCTTTAAGAACAAAAAAAGTTCACATAAAAGAATATATACTAAAAGTTTTAAACTTTTTTAAATATATCAATTAAAAAATTGCTCGCACATTGAGCGGGCACTGCTGCCAGTATATATATTACTGGATAGCCGCTATCCAGTTTATCTAAAAAAAAAAACTAAGTCTGAAAGTGTAATAGTTAATAAGAAGTTAGGCGCTTACCTTAAACAATGCTATGACTTCACTGTGGTATGGATGAATGTGATGAATAAAAAATGAGATGCTCTTGTCACCAAATTGTTTCATAAGCGTACTTTAAGTATGGTCAATCACAAGTGTCAGAACTCAAAAATCGAAACCAATGTCCTGCAAAAATCCCCAAATCAAACCAATATAAACCCAGGTTGATACTTTAAGCCATTTCAGGTGTTAATTGTGTCCAAGGATATGTTCAATTTGAAACAAACATCACTAATTGGAATTAGATGATGGAGTTGTCGGACCAAAACCAGACTCAGACTCAGGGATTGGGTCACGGCCAAAATTGCAAAGCCAGCACCTTCAATTGACGTCCCAAGCAACTCAGAGAAGTCCCCGCTATGCTCAGAAAGCCTTCCCCGACGATAAAATATTGCCTACTGTTCCAATTTAACACCTCAACCAATCGCCAAACCACGGGATAGATGATGGTGCTGAAGCGTACTCAATTGGGCAGATGTAATCAAAATTGAAGACAGAATTAAGAAGAAAATGAAGAGACGACTCTGTGGAACCCAACTGTGATCGAAATGGCGGCCGGAATAGCCGAGTCAACCTTCGTCGTCGTCGAGTCAACATGGACGGAAGAGGGAAGAAGATTGAAATGGGGTAAATTCCGGCTAAACTCGGAGCACCGACAGAAACTACTGGCTGGTGGGACAAGCGGAGTGAAATTGACTCGAACTCAATCCATTCGGTGCACAGACACACGCGTGAACCAAGCGACTCGACCCATTCCTAACCCCAGAGACCTGAGGAGATCCTCTGTGGCACCAGCAGTGTAACGGGTCACTGAATAACGAACATAAAAACAGCAAAATTGCAACCAATCAGAAAATTCTGTGAAGCAGGAACTTCAAAAATACATTTAAAATAGACAGAAAATAAAAAAATCCCCATAAAATATCAAAATGTCAAGGAAAATGTGAAGAATATTTTAGTGCAATATGTTATGAAGTATCAAAATAAGTTATGAAGTACCTCAAATTAAAAATCCCATAAAATGGCTAGAATAGTAAACAACAAAACTAAAAAAAAATTCAAAATTCAAAATCCAATATTAAATAAAATTGAACAGCAGGTATATTTGAACATTTTATGTTATGGACAGCAGGTACATTTGAACATTTTATGTTCTGGACAGCAGGTACAATCAAGTATCAAAGTACATAAATCACAAGCACAAATTCAAATCCTAAAATTCTAAATTCAGAAGTTCCAAACTCTAAAAGCTTCAAAGGTTCCAAAATTTAAAATTAAAAAACTCAAAACTCCAATTCAAGGTTGAAAATCCCAAATTCAAAAGTCCAAACCAAATTCAAAAGTCAAACCCTAAATCTGAAAACACCAGTTCAAATAACAGACCCTAAAATTCAAAAGTCAAATGACAACAACCAAACACATAGAATTAAAGTTCAAAATCAAAGGCCAAAATATGAAAAAGGCTAATGACTAGAACAAAAAATCAAAAATTAAAAGACCAAGAAGACACGAAGTCTAAAGTGAGATAAAGTCTTAAAAGTCTAAAATTCGTCCCTTCAAGACTGCATAGCGTTTCGACTTGAAGAAGACACCCCTCGATAGTCAGATTGAGAAAAAGAAAAGTCAATTATGAATTATCACTGAAGTACTTGTCAAGAGGAGGCATAGCGCATCTGTACTCAAGACTCAAACTAAATCTCAAAATCTCTAAATCCCCAAACGATCGAGAACTGACCTAGAATACCAAATTTTCTAGTGTTGGACTCAAATCTGAAAGTCTGTCCCTACAAGTCTACAGCATGTTTGACCGGAAACGAACCAAAATCCGATGATCGGGTGACCAAAAGAAAAGTTAACCCTAAGGCATCACCGAAGTTCTTATCAAGAGAAGGCATAGTGCATCTGTACTCGCGACTCGAACTAAATTCCAAAATTTCTAAACCCCCCAAACGATTGAGGACTGATCTAGGATACCAAATTTCCTAGTATCATGCTCAAAGAAGACCTGAGTGATGGCACCAAGCCCAATCCAGTAAAGTGAAGTCAACTCAAAGTGACCTAAAGTGTCTTAAAATCGTGACCAAAGAACCAGACCTAGTATAATAATTTGCATTGCTTATGTTCGATGTTTGATATTGAATATTTTTATTGCGCTATTTTAATGCTTGATCATGTTGCTCTGCTTTTTATTTAAATCTCCCACTAAACACCAGTCATTTATTAAATAAAAACTGACTTCAATTGCTTATGACGCTTGATTATCCCGATCTAGAGGTACTCTTGGCAAATTCTTAACTAAGCCCAGAGGTAATTAATAGTAGGGGCTTGCGCCTACTGGAAAAAAAAGGACCTACAACAAACAATCAACTCTTGAGGAACTTGGAACCGCGTTAGTGCCCTTTGTCTGTTTCGGATGGGTGGTAACGTTCAGGTCTTAAGACGCTCAAGGGGTATCTGATCCGTATTTCTTTTTCCCACGGAGGAATTATTGATCCTTCGGTGAACGGCAAAAAGTGCGAGACACAACTAAACAGAAGAGAATAGAAGCCGCTCGAGGCATGGAAGGAGATCACTCCACGTGTCTCAAATTCCCATTCTATGGCTCAGATGCGATGCCACAAGCAAGGGAGAGGTGCATGTAACAAAATATGTAAAGCTTTATTGATCTCTGTCGGTCTTATAATACAACTATATATATACTCAATACATGAAAATTCAACAAAGGAAACTAATCTCCTGCTATATCTAATTACAATCAATTACTGATACACAATATCTAAAGAATATATTTTCATATATTCTTCATACTCCCGCTCAAGTTGGAGCACGCAAATCACAAATGCCCAACTTGCATGTAAGAAAATCAAACTGATGTTTTCCAAGTGCTTTGGTAATTATATCAATGAGTTGCGCAGTGGATGATACATGACATGTAACAATTTTTCCTTCACGAATTTTATCTCGCAGAAAATGACAATCAACCTCAATGTGCTTTGTTCTCTCATGAAATATAGGGTTAGCTGCAATATGAATTGCTGCTTGGCTATCACAGAATAACTGCATCGGCTGCTCATGTGTGACTCCAAGAAAATGCAAAACTGATTTCATCCAAGTCAATTCACAAGTAAGAGAGGCCATTGATCGATACTCTGCCTCTACTGATGATCTTGATACTGTATGTTGCTTCTATGTTTTCCATAAAATAGGGGAACAGCCTAGTAGTACAAAGTAACCAGCCAATGATCTTCTAGTAATCGGGCAGCTGGCCTAATCGGAGTCACAGTACCCATATAATTGCAAGTCATTCTCAGCTTGAAGAACAACCCCTTGTCCTGGATTCTTCTTCAAATATCTCACAACCCTCAATGCTACAGCATAATGAATATGAAGAGGGGCATGCATGAATTGAGCCAAAATATGTACTGCATAACACAACTCAGGTCTAGTAATTGTGAGATAAATAAGTCTCCCAACCAAGCGATGATATATCTCTGGATCCTTCATCTGATCACTAGTTGCTTTAGCCAAGTTGTGATTTTGCTCTATGGTTGTCATTGCTGGCTTTGCACCAAGAAGCCCACATTCGGCTATGATATCCAACATGTATTTTCACTGACTCAAAAATAAACAAAGTGGACCCCTGGCTATTTCAATTCCTAGAAAGTACTTGAGCTGTCCTAAATCTTTCATGTGAAAGTTGGCACACAAGTATGTCTTGAATTGGTTTATTGCTTCATTATTGTTTCCTGCAACAACTAAATCATCCACATACACTAAAATCGTCAGAAAAACATCACCTTTGCTGTAAACAAACAATGAGTAATCTGCTCGTGACTATGCAAAGCCATAACCTTCCAGTGCAGCAGTAAGTTTTGAAAACCACATACATGGTGCTCGATGCAGTCCATAGAGTGATTTCTTCAAGCGACACACTTTAGCAGGATAAGAGGATGCGAAACCTGGTGGCATTTTCATGTAAACTTCTTCATGAAAATCACCATGTAAAAAGGCGTTATGCACATCCATTTGGTGCAATGTCTAGCCTCTGGCCACCGCTACAGCAAGCACAACTCGTACTGTAGTCATTTTTACTGCTGGGTGAGAATGTCTCATTATAATCTATACCTTCTACTTTTCGATTTTCCAATGCTACCAAACGTGCCTTGTATCGCTCAATGGTGCCATCTGAGTTGTATTTAATTTTATACACCCATTTACACCCAAGTGATGTCTTCCCAGGTGGCAATTCCTCCACACTCCATGTATCATTCCTTTTGAGTGCCTCTATTTCAGCTTGCATCGCATTTCACCAATTTTTGCTTTTCACAGCTTCTCCAAAATAGTTGGGCTCTCTTTCCTTGGTAACTGCGCTCAGAAACTTTCTGTGATTCAACAAAAATCTGTTACAATTTACATAATGAGATATGGAGTAAGGAGTACCTGAGACGCCAACAGATGTACAGTGAGCATAAAAGGATCAACTTGTGCAGTGTAACAGATATAATTATGCAATCTTGCTGGTGCATTTCTCACGCGAGTGGATAGTTCTCTGGTTGTGACTTCAGGCATGGTTGCGACATCAATAGAAGTGGCATTTTCAGTCACATCATTTACCACTGAATCTACTTGCGTATCTCTCCCAACAAAAACACCATTGTTGTCTGCAAGTATATCATTGCTCCCCCTTACTTCAAAACTATCCTCTGCACTATTCGTACCATGTTCACAATCAACAAAATCAGATCCAAAGAACACTACATCTCTTGCACTCGCATTCACCTCTGCATCATGCTCAATCTTCTGTTTGAAAGGAAAAACATTCTCAACAAACACCAGATCTCTTGAAATGACAAATTCATTTGTCTCTAAGTCAAAAATACGCCACCCTTTCTTTCCGAATGGATATCCTATGAATGTACACTTACGAGTTCTACTACCAAACTTATCAGAAGTTGGAGTTTTGACATAACACAAGCACCCAAAACATCGTATAAGTGCATAAGATGGTAGTTTATTAAACAACATTTCATATGGAGTTTTATTTTGCAAGAGAGGAGTGGGTGTGAGATTAATCAAATAGGTGGTTGCCAAAACGCATTCTCCCCAAAATTTAAGTGGTACATCAGATTGAAACCTTAGAGCCCTTGCTACATTCAAAATATGGATGTGTTTCCTTTCCACTCTGCCATTTTGTTGGGGAGTCCCTACACATGAGGTTTGCTGCATTATTCCATTTTCAGTGCAAAATTGTTTCATAATTCTAGATGTGAACTCAGTTCCATTGTCACTTCGAATGAACTTAACTAACTTTTGAAACTGAGTGTGAACTATTTTGACAAACCCTTGTAGCAAACCAGCAGCTTCACTTTTATCTTTCATTAAATACACCCAAACAGCACGCGAAAAATCATCAACTACCGTTAGAAAATAGTGTGCACCACAAGAAGAAGCAACTCGATAAGGGCCCCAAATATCACAGTGAATTAACTCAAAAGATTCATTTGCTTTATTTACGCTAATAGAAAATACATCTCTTGTTTCTTTTGCTTTTAAACAAATTTCACACACATCCTTAGAATTACCATTATCATTCTTAACACCAGAAATAAAAAAGGTTAACTGATTTGATGGGTGTCCCATGCCTTGATGCCACAATTCATGATCTTCTTTTTTGCTTGCATGATATACTCTTCTTGATGCCTTTAGATGATAATAGTAGACTCCATTTTTATGCTCACCCACACCAATCAGCATCCTCATATTGCAATCCTGTACAACAAATAACTCATTAGTAAAAGTAACAAAGCAATCATTATGTGCAATTAACTTTCCAAGAGAGATAAAATTGCAATTTAAGGACGGCACATAAAGCACTCGTTTGAGAATCAATCCTCTTGGCAAACAAACTGTTTCTTCATGTTCTACTATTAGTTGTGCTCCATTGGGAAGTTCAACCATTGATAGAGGGACTTTACACACTTCTTTCAAACATTGGAATTCTCCAGTCATGTGATGTGATGCGCCGCTATCAAGTATCCAGAAAATATCAGAAAACTCACCTTGTAATTTCTCATTAGATGTACTTGCATTGGTTGAATTTGAGCTGGCCAAAATTGCTTTGATTTGTTGCACTTGAATTTCAGAAAGACCTAGAAGCATTTGTTGAGTAACTGACACACCAGCGTCCTGTGCAGTATGGTTGCTTCCCTGCACAGCGTTGGCTTGTGCTCGACCTCGACCCCTCCCTCTGCCAGGGTCGTGGCCACCTCTTCCTTCACGTCTTCCTCTGCCTCATCCTTCAGGATAGCCAATAAGTTCAAAACAACGAGACATCTCATGGCCAGTTTTCCCACAATGACTACAGATTGGTTTGTCCCCTGTTTTGTTCTGAAAAGTTTCAGTCTGATTAACATACACTGCAAAGCCTACTGCTTCGCCTCTGTCTTCACGTCCTCTTGTCACTGTCTTGTGGCGTTCCTGTTATATCACCATGGAATAGATCCTGTTCAAATTAGGAAGAAGATTCATACTTAAGACATTAGTTCAGATTGATCCAAAACCTTCATCAAGATCCATCAAAAATTGATGAATTCGTTCCTCCTCCTTCTCTCTGGCAAACTTGGCAGTCAAATTGCACGTGCAGCCACCACACATACAGGTCTGAATACTGGCATAACTACTAAGTTCATCCCATATAGTCTTGAGTCGTGTGTAGTACTCGACTACCGGCTGCCCTTGTTGTTTTGCACCAGCAATATCTGCTTTCAACTGATGTATACGTGACACATCACCAATGGAGAATCTGACCTTCAAATCATCCCCAAGCTCTTTCACCGTCTCAAAGTATGCCACACTAGGTTGAAGAGAATGATCGATACAGTTGAAAAGCCAGGACACCAACATGGAGTTACAACTTCCCCACACGTCTGCCTCAGCCGCATCATCCTTCGACTGTGTAACCGTACCATCAACAAAACCAAGTTTATTCTTAGCGCACAAGGCATTGCGCATAGCCTTCACCCATAAATCACTGTTTTCTCCTTTAAGAATACAGGAACTGATCATCATGCCAGGACTGTCAGAAGGAGAAAGGTAAAAAGGTGAGTTACGGACGATAGGTTTTGTTGCGACGACCTTCGTGTCATTGGTCAGATCTACCATGGCTACCGATGGTGAACAAAGGCAAGATTAGGTTTAGGGTTCTGGCTCTAGTACCATAACAAAATATGTAAAGCTTTATTGATCTCTGTCGGTCTTACAATACAACTATATATATACTCAATACATGAAAATTCAACAAAGGACTAATCTCCTGCTATATCTAATTACAACCAATTACTGATACACAATATCTAAAGAATATATTTCCATATATTCTTCATAGAGTGTGCTCCCTCCTTGTGACAACAGCGTGAGGAGGCATAAGAAAGAACAGGAGGTGTAGGCCTTATAGTGGCCATCATAGAGGTAGCCTCTACGCTGGCCATTCACAGCGCGACACAGAGAAGAGGAAAGAAGCTCGAGAGGAGATCGAGGAGAAGAAGAGGAAAACGCGACAGCTTAGACGGAAGAGACGAGATAAGTAAATTCTCTATTATTAAAATACTATCGGATCTTTTGTGGCCAGATCATGTGGCCATTGGTGAAACATGTCACAGACAAACCTTTTTGTAAATTATTTATTTCACTAATTAATTTAATTCAGACGATCTAGATGTCAGATACAGATGGCAAATATACAGAAATAATCTATAAATTATGGAAAATTCCCTACATCATCAGGTCAGACATCCCGTCAGATTTTACCATTACATTGATTTAATTTCTTGATCATATAATTTATAATTTTCACAGAATATTAATTCAGATATAATTTTGGGACTTGGTTTACTGTCTAATGATCAGTCAGTCTATTCTGTCAGTATTGTTACATTCATCGAAGCCAAAAAGTCATTCTTTACCTTATAATTTGATTATTTATTGCGCAAACCAATTTGATTATTTGTTGGGCAACCAAAGAGTAATGATTCTATGAAAAGTAAGTTTTTTAATAAATTCAAATTCTTATACTTTTTTTTTTTTCAAATTGATTGGTCCTAAATTTTCTAATAATAGCATTTTTAAAAAATCGGGGAAAAATATGAAAAATAATATAAAATTTTACTTGTCAATACAAGATTTTAATATTGAAAATAAATTGAACGGTTTGAATAGATTTTTAAATTCGAATTTTAAGAAGAAAATCCAAATTAAAAAGGAGAGATTAAGGTGTATTTCATTGGCTGGATACCATCTGTGATAGATAGGCTACATCCACTTCATTGACTAGCTTACCGTAGTGCATGTCTTACATATAGGAGAGCCTAAATCTGCCCAAATGAAATTCATTTATAGCATACAGCGTTTCTAAATCAGATAAAAAACGACTACGTCTTGTGTTTTGATTCCGCATATTTATTCTTCTTTTATCTGGAAATGTTATATTCAGAAAACTTAGAAGTAAATGTTAACGTGATGCACCACCGACTATATATAGTTAATATACTATGTAGTCGTTAATATTAATTGAGAACAAAAATCGTGGTGTGTTCACCACCCCAAATTTCTCCTGTACTCTATTAACTAGATACAGCAAACATTATGTAATTTTTTTCGAAATATTCGCAAATTGAAAATACGTTCATTTAATATATGTTATAGAAAATAGTCAGTCATAGCAGAAATTAATGGTTATAATCTACTGGATTCTAATTTGTCCCCCATTAATTGTATCCACTCGTAGATTCTACTAGATTCAAGTCAAGTGAATGGAGTGAATGTTTGGTGCACCTTCAAACCGTTACCTCCATTATAAATGCACTTCTATACTTGCAGGCACCTACATCATTAGGAGAAGATCGAGCTTTATTCATTCGTATATTAAGGAAATTTCATCCTTACAAATTATTCAAAACGACTGAAACCCATATAAGGAAATACATGGCTTCCCTTCTGTCCTTTGACCCCACACAATCAGCACTACCACTGCTGCTTCTGTTGCTTGCTATTTCAACTTCGCCGATGGCCCAGCTGATACACCTACAACCAAAACCGGGGTGCCAAACACATTGTGGAGACATTGAGGTAAATACTATATATAGTCTACAGTATATTTTAGGCAGGTTACTAAATTTATATATGAATGTACGTTCTTTGATAATGACAGAAGCGGCATGCATTTACCACAGATTTTAAGTTTGAAATTTACATATACAGAAGACCGATTTATTTACATACTTCTTCAGTTCTTTATTTGTTCACACGCACTATGCAGAAATTAAAAGCTAAATATGAGAGACATGCTAGCTAAATGTGCAGTATATACGTAGTAACCCTGAAAATATTACCTTTTTATAAGTGCAATTCCAAGAGTTGATACTTTTAATTTAAAATAAAAAACGATGCAGAAATTACAAAAACACTTATGTCTTTGCAACTTGCAACACGATAAATAATGGCTCTCTGTCAACTAAAATAATTTCATTAGACGATATATTTTAAAATAATATAAATCTATATTAGATTTTGGTGAATGATAAGTTACACCAAGAAGTATGTCATAGTCAATGTTATTTATCTATAAGATCTTTGAAAGAACTAAGAAGTTGCACGTCACTACAGGTAGTCTACCCATTTGGGATAGGAAAAAACTGCGGAAGATCAGAACAATTCCAGTTACTTTGCAAAAAAAATGATCATGGCAGGTTCAAACTCTTTGTTCCGAGAGCATTTGTTCCCAGTTCAGATATAGAGATGAGAAGCATATCGGTATCTGAAGGCCTAGCATGGATTAAAAACCCAGTATCTTATTTATGTGACAACAGCACAAAGGTTTTATTCGATTTCGTTGGAGTTAATTTAAACCAGACACCATTTTGGTTGTCGAATACCCGAAACAGGTTCATCGTTATAAGTTCCACTGCACTTGCATATATCACTCTTTATGGTAACACGTCTGGATACAGAGCAGGCTGCGTGGGTTTGAGCATGACTGAGCAGACCGGGGTCAATGGCCTATGCTCTGGCATTGGTTGCTGCGAGGCTACTATTCCTTTCCAATCAAAAAGTTACTTTATCTTCTTTGATTTATCCGATGTTCCTTTCGCAACTTTCACAACTTGTCGATATGCAGTGTTTACAGAAGTTAATAGATTCAAGTTTAGCACCTCATATATCACCACACCTGGATCCTTTGAGAAGGATGCTTTCAATTTATCAGTTGTACTTGATTGGACCATCAGCAGTGAGACATGCAAGCTGGCACAACGCAATATGACCAGCTATGCATGTGTCAGTAATCATAGCACATGCATTTACTACATTGGTTTAGGCTATCGTTGCAGTTGTATCCATGGGTACCAAGGAAACCCCTACCTCCGTCATGGTTGTCAAGGTATGTATTGCTGGCTTCAGAAATGGTCAATTTAGTTTTCTCGAATATTTTTGTTAGTGAAAGACACAGAGAGAAAGGATAACAGATGGTGGCTTACCTTCAATTTGTTTTGTTTTTTTTTCTCATTACAAAAAAACTAATATTATATATGTTATGCTTAGAACAAAAGGATTCTAAATTTTTCATAGGTTAAACCCAATATCTAAACTATATCTACTAGTCTAATAGTTATACAACCCATAAACCACTATATATTTAACTTACAATCATATTGAATTAATTCTAACTCAAACTAAGAAATTAATATAGGTAAAATTTACATATCTGTACTGCTTTATTAGTAATAGATAAGGGCAAACAAGGCCTGCATTACTTACTATTCTCTATAACATAAGCTACTTTATATATATATATATATATATTCCTCTCAAGATATGTATGTATGTATATATGTTGTGTGTGCTTAATGCAGTACATACATATGTATGTATGTATATATTAAAATTGCTCCGTAGGAAGAAAATCCCTCATTGATTGTAGATGATATCGTGACTAATTAATCACCCTTCAGCTCCAAATTTTTTATTTTTCGTTTTCTTTGTTTCAGATATAGATGAGTGCCTCGATAGTTCAAAATGTTATGGGATTTGCACAAACAAACCTGGGTCGTTCAAATGTGATTGTCCACCAGGAATGCATGGAAACGGTAGCATCCCCAAAAATTGTTATACTAATGAGTCGAATATTCGATTGTGGGGCAAGCTGGTTATAGGTGATTTTCTCTAAATATTACAATTTCAGGATTTCATTGTGATTTAGTTTTTCGCTCCTTTTTACTTTGGTGCAAACTAAATGTCAATTACTAAAAAATTTGATTAAGTAGAAGCATCATGTTAGTTGCCTGCCCATGTTTGCAGGTGTTAGTATTTCTATAATGGTTATACTACTTTCAATCTCCTTGGTGTATCGGGTTTATCAAAGAAGAAAAGTTGCTGCCCTCAAGCAAAAGTACTTTGAGCAATACGGAGGCCACTTGTTGCTTGAAAAGATGAAGTCCGAGCAGGGATTTTCCTTTAGAGTATTCAAGGAAGAAGAATTGAAGGAGGCCACCAACAACTACGATAGAAAAAATGTGGCAGGTGAAGGAGGAAATGGAACGGTATACAAAGGAACCATGAATAATATTGTTGTAGCTATCAAAAAATGTAAGACAATTGGTGAGAGGGAAAGGAAGGAATTTGGTAAAGAGATTCTCATCCTTTCCCGAATCAACCATAAAAATATCGTACGAATTCTTGGATGTTGTGTGGAAGTAGAAATTCCTATCTTGGTTTATGAGTTCATTTCAGAGGGAACTCTTTTTGACCTTCTCCATGGGAAGCATGCGTTACTTATTTCGTTAAACAATCGTTTAAGGATTGCTCAAGAAGCTGCGGAAGCACTAGCCTATTTGCACTCGTGGGCAACCCCTCCAATTGTTCATCGTGATGTAAAAACATCAAATATACTTTTGGACGAGAATTTTATCGCCAAGGTGTCAGATTTTGGAGCTTCTGTATTAGCACCGGGAGGAGAGGATCAATTTGTGACACATGTACAAGGCACCCGTGGATACTTGGACCCAGAGTACATGCAGACTGGCCAACTGACAGTTAAGAGCGACGTGTACAGCTTTGGTGTAGTTCTTCTAGAGCTTCTCACTGGCAAGAAGGCATTTTACACGAAAGCGCATGAGGCAAGATGCCTTGCAGCAGACTTTTTGACTGCTGTGAGGGAGAACAACATCGCTGCAATCTTGGATGACAACATAGCTGGAGATGGAAAGAATATGGGCCTGATTACAAGTCTGATGGAGCTAGTGAAAGGATGCTTGCAGATGGAAGGAGAGAGGAGGCCGGAAATGAAACAAGTTGCTGTGACACTCGACGCCACAATAAGAGCTCTAGAGAATCTTCAACCGCAAGGGATAGACATAAGTTAATGTATCTTAGTTCTATTTGGAATATAATAATGCTTGCACTGTTCTTGTTCGTTACTATGCTTTTCATGTATTATAGTAATTAACCTACTTTTTTATTTGAATATTTTTTCTTATGTTTCTTCCTTCGTACTTTTTGCTGTTGCCAAAATAATATAAATAATTTCAGATGTCAACACGTTTCCTTGTTCATGTTTAGAATATATGCCCACCATATTTAGAAAACCCATCATCGATCATATCCGATGGCTACAATATGGTTGAAGTGTAAACTTAATTATAGCATGTTAGAAATTGGAGAAATTTTTTATTCTAGCGGACCGCAAGGGTTCAAGCGATCGTGGGATCAAAGAAGCGTCTCTTCGGTTTTGTAACCGACAGAGGCTATATAATATCAAATCTAGGGTTATGTTGCATGGCAAATCTGCCCTCAAAGGTTTAGAACCTTGGAGAGAGATCTGAGCAAGAGAGGGAGTCTTCTCCTCTCTTGCTTGAGGGTTTTCCAAGCGTGAAAGAGATGAGCACATGTCATATCGAGTTTTGGGTAAATCATAATTAGTAGTGTTAGGTCCTAACTTGAGGTCATAGTAGATTGCCTGCATATGGAGATAGATGAAGGCTGTGCATAGTGCAACAATGTGGTTGATGGGTTTTGGTGCAACTTACGAGATCGAAGTCTGGCTTATTCAATTTTTCTTTACCGATTTATCTACTTCTTATTTGATTTACATTAATCATGAGTATTAGTAGTTCTATATACTAAAAGCTACATTGGTATCAGAGCTAGGTTGAGTTTCTTTCCATAGGTTTGATGCCTCTAAAGCATAACTACCATTGTTGTGACGGTTTTGTCCTTTCGAAACCTTAGATCCACGACCAATCAATTTTTTACAAATTTCTCTCCTTGAGAGTTGATGAGAAATGTTGCAAACCATTATTCTGAGTCTGGTTCGAGTAAGGACATGCTTATTGGTCGAGAAATCGATTCTGAGGCACTCATGTTGAATTAAACAATTGAACTTAGTATATTTGCCGACTTGCAATGTGTGGGCAGACTTTAATAGTGACTAGCAGTAGCGCACACCCAATGTGTGGGCAGGCTTTAATATGTGAAAATATTATTTGATATGAATATGTTGTTCATTTTCAATATTTAAGGTCAGCATTGTTCTGATCGGCTCTAAAGGTACGCTACTAGAATCCGGGTTATTTTCAAGGAGTATAATCGTCGGGGAGCCGTCGCATTAGCCCATTTGCAAGAGTATACGGTTGCAAATGGGCCGTGGAATAAAGTCTCGTCGATTTTAGCTATTATTTTCATGGGCCCCTTGCAAATAACATATTATATGGGAATACCCATAAATAAGGACGCATGAATTTGTTCCATGTCCTGGACCCATCGTGCCTTTCTTTGTAAGGGTATTCCAGTGGACCCACTGTTTATTTGCAAGCGCTTACAGTCGTATGTTGTACGCATGATTTTACATGCGGGATCCATGTGCTCTATTTGCGAGCGTATTTTACTGGACCCACTGTTTATTCTGCAAGAGCTTACGGTTGTATGTTATACGCATGATTTTACATGCGGGGCCCATGTGTTCTATTTGCAAGCGTACCTATTGTTTGTTTGCAAGTGTATTTTACTGGACCCACACTTTATTTGCAAGCTGATATCATCATTATTTATTGGTATTTGGACTATACTTGGCACTCAAAAGACATTCAAACCATTAAATTATTCAATGAATTGCTATGTTTTTCCAAAGATTTGGCTTTGCCGTCGTCTTTTCTCTTATTTTCAGATTTCTTGATGATTTCTGGTGGATTCTCGAATTTTAGATGGATTTTGGCACTTGGCATATGCTAGACGACTCATTCCTAGCACTTGGAGGCACTGTCCAAGCCATCGTTCAGACCGAATGACTCATGCTCGGATCGGAGAGGGCTTTGCTTAAACCAAACACTCAAATATTGCATAAAATGGAGGATTTAGGAGAAGAAAATGACCAAATGGAATCAATAGCATTGAAGACCTCATCCTAAGCTTTCCAACGGTTTTTGAATCGCCTCAATCGGAGTCCGGATGAAGGAATTATGGCCGAAATACTAGCGGAGACCAAAATCTGAATATCGCGCTTACTGTTCGGTCCGAATGAACAGTCATTCGGTCCGAATGATACTGTAGCCGCAACTGTTGGATTTCCTCTCCTCTGTTCGGTCCGAACAGAGCACCGATAGAGCTCAAATGGCAAATTTTTATGCGGGAAAATTGGTTATTTTGGCAAGATTTCTTTCCTTGGTGCTCCAATTACCTTTCTATGTGCGTGGAGATCAGTATAAATGAGCCCCTAGACCAGAAGAAAGGAAAAAAGCCTACACACCTCTAATCATACCTTCCATTGCTCAAATCTACTTTGCATAGCCTCCATCCACCATTATTCATTGAAGACGATCTATTCTTGAGGCGATAGTAACAAGGAGAAGTTGTGACACGCCCCTGCAGCACTCCATCGCCCTTGAAGATTGAAGATCAAGTATAGAAAGACAATTCGGTTTATTCTTCCTATGTTTTTATCTCTAATTTCCATGGACTTGTATCTTGTGATTCGTTTTCTTGTTATTGTTTGTTTTAATACTATGTTAGGCTAAATTTATGTAGTCTTAGGAATAAGGTAGTAACTTACGTTTGGATGTTGTGATTTGATTTGATATGATATGATATGTTTTGTTGATTTGTTTTGTTGAGAATTATGTTAATTGCTTGTTTGAATTGCTTGGTTGAATCTAATTAACTTTTAGATGAATGGCCACATTTAGTTAAGTTCTAAGGTTAGGTTAATCAAGATAATTTAGATAAAGTATTTGGGATAAATTGTAGATCCGAAAGGGAAGATTAGTTGTCACAAAAAATTTAACTTTTAGATAGTTCAAAAGACATCTAGATATCCCTAAGAAATCCAATAAACAAGTTTAAGTTGATTGAATTCTATGCCAAAAGTTGTGAATCAATCGAGTTAATTAGGTTAGGTTGTGACTGAACCAGTATTTAGTCCAACAAGCGAAAGCTGAAGTTTAGAATATCTAGGTTTGACCAACAAACCCTAGCACAAAGCATATAGTATCATAAAGAGTCAAAACTACACACTTATACCTTCTGTTTGGACCGAACAGATTCCTGTCCGGACCGAACATAGTGGTATACGCTTGAAAAAATACCGTTCGATGCACGAAAGTGATAAGTTTTATGTTCTAGAGTCCAAACCAAGGTGAAACCTGAACCCTAAGACGTGTTTTTTATTCACTGTTTAAACCCCAAAAACTCTACTTCACTTATTTTTGTACTATTTAGTCTTATTTCGAGTCTAAAAAATAAACGAAAAATATTTACTTAGCACATCGTTTAGCTTTATTTTATATAAATCTTCACAAAATATTTCTGTCTAGCTTTTAAGAAAGGATAAAATCTGGTATTCATTAATCCGTCCCTTGAGTTCGACCCTAAAGCATAACTCCAAACGACTAGTGAGGTTAGCTCTAGGTTATAAATTTATATGATACCTAAGTTCCGAGCCTTCATCAAATTGGCGCCGTTGCCGGGGACAGTGTTGATATTGGATCCTTACTCAAGTATCAAGAGACTAGACTTTTTTATTTTTTCTTTTAAACTCACGCTTTCTTCTCTTGAATTTTTGCAGGACTGGCAGGTAGAACTCGAAGGAAGAAGTCCCCGCCACCCAAGGTCAGAGACTACTTCCTCCGGCGCTTCGAAACAGACCCAGAACTCGCTCAGTCCTCCGATTCGACCTCTGTTCGGACCGAACAGGAATCCATTCGGAACGAACAACACCCTGAACAGAGAGGAGAAAGCCCAGTAATGGCCGAAACGCTCACTCCAGAGGCCATTGCCCAGCAAACACGCGACCTGGAGGCCCTTCGCCTCCAGCTAGAGCAAAGAGAGGCTCATCTCAATACAGAACGGACCTGCCTCGCTAGTCAAAGACGGGAATTTGACGACGAGCGTCGTCGATGGACCAATGAAGACGAGGGAAGCATCCACAACTCCGAGGACGAGGAAGGAGATGACAACAACCGAACGCTCGGAGAATTCGGAGCTCCAAATGCAAGAGACGTGGGTGGACCGGTGGTGATTCCAGGCATTGAAGCCAACAACATGCAAATCGCCCCCAGCCACATCACACTCGTGCAACAGAACCCGTTTTACGGAGATGACAAAGAGGATCCCCATGCTCACTTACAAACCTTTATTGATTACACTAAATTAATTAAGTTCAATAGGGTTCCTCAACAAGCAATTAGGCTATTGTTATTTCATTTTACCCTTAAGGATAGAGCCCAAAAATGGTACAAAATATTGAAAAAGGGGTCAATTCGGTCTTTGGATCAAATGACACAAATATTTTTGGATAGGTATTTCCTCGCGGACAGATCTGATGCGATTAGAAGGGAATTGAATAATTTTGCTCAAAAAAAAGAGGAATCAATGAGGGACGCATGGGAAAGATTTAGGGATTTAGAGAATTCTTGCCCACATCATGGGATTCAAGAATGGATGTTAATTAAATCTTTCTATAGCGGACTCTATGATAATATAAAAATTAATCTTGATTCTCTTTCAGGTGGCGCATTCAAGAGACTCGACGCAACTCAAGGGCGTGATTTACTCGATTATTGTGCAAGGAACTACACTTGGTACCCAATCCCGTCTCACCGCAGATCTAGCCATTCTAAAATTCATGAGATCACATCCAACAATGAGAGGATTACGGAGTTAGAAGCTCAACTTGCAGCGTACCAATCGGCTCAAGGCACCCTTCTCTACTTAAATCAATGCGGAGCATGCAGCGAGGAAGGACATACATCTCTTGATTGCCCTCTTGCTAAATTTGGTAACGGAGGGGCCCAAGTGAACTCCCTACACAATGGGCCCCCTTTCGGTTCAAAGTACCAAAATAACCCGCCAAGTTTGTATAGAAATGCCCAATTCAACAACAACAATAGAGACCAATCATTTCAAAAGAAACTTTTTTTCAATAGGGAAGAGATTCCAATTGTTGTTCGAGAATTCATGAGTGAGCAAGAAAAGTTTAACAAATCTATGGCTTTAGGATTGGACGAATTGAAGGCCACCACTGACGAATTGAAGGCCACCGCTGACGAATTTAAGGGGGCAGTTAGAAGAGGAAGAAGGGGAGGAAGAAGCAAAGCCCAAAAAGCGACGGGGAAAAGAAAAGAGTCAAAACCTGATGGCCACAGTTGAAATTATTCGTTCCTGTCCGTGGAATAAGTATACTCTTTTGAATTTTCGAGATGAACTTTGTTTCCCCCCTGATGTGCAGCTCCAACCTGCTGGATGTGACGACACTCCCCTAAATACTCAGAAGGGGTCCTCTTTGTTTTGGGTTCATGCTTGTTGTGGCATGCGACATTCACTGACAGACTTTCAAAGACTCATCCTGGATGCTATCGAGATACCTCCCTCTCAGATGCATCCAGTGGCTTGGTGTTGCATTTGCTCTTTGGAGCGATTGATGATGCCTGCCCAACTGCAAGAGTTTGGCCTTTCGGTTGTGCCTCCTAGTTTGGGTTTGTTTAGGCATTACTACTTTTTTATTAGTGTGGGTGGACTGTGTACTTTGTGCTCGACTCCAAAGAACTTACTCTTCCACAAGATTAATAAATTGGATTGTTGGTCTGAGTACTTTTGCTTTCTCCCTTGGGACAAATGTGACCCTGTTTACCAAGTATAGTGGAATCTTGAACTTCAGAAGTCCCTTACATCTTTGTGTCAAGCCCTACCTCTTAAAGATAACGGAAATATTTTTTTGAATCAATTGGACGCACGTCTTGCTCAAGATGGGTCGCTTGTTCCCGCTTTCAACGGGAAAAACATTCGACCAGGACGTCTGCGCTTCTCGAAGGATAAAAATTGCTGGAGGGAGCTCAATCTCCTCCCTTTCGAGTCATCTAAACGTCCTTACTCTTCCTCAGGGACGGTAGAAAAACCAGCTCCTTCCTCTTCCTCAGGGACTAGCTAAAAAACCAAAGCTAGCATCCTCGTCTACTGCACCAGTCATGACTACAATCCCTGAATTCCAGTTGCAGGGTACCGAGTGTTTTGGCATGGTGCAGACCAATCCTATTGGAACTCCGAAGAAGAATAGGACACTACCTTCTAAGGGGTCTCAGGCTCCTAAAACAGGTGGTAGTTCTTCAGAACATCTATCTGGAGGTGCCCCTCTTGAAGGGGCTGTGGTTGTTTTCTAAAGAAAAACTGTTCAGGTAATCCCACCTTGTGGATCAAAGATAACAGGGATGGAAAGCTCTGCTCAGTCTCCCCCTCATAATACCCTAGGCCCCATTTCTAAAGAACCTCCCTCTGATAAGGCTAAAGAAGTTTATGATCCAGTGATTGATTATGATGTTAATCAGCCTGGCTCTTATGAGTTGCTGCCCAACGAGCAACGGGACTGGATTCAAGACCAGTCTCGGCTCCAAACTGTTGGAGTTATGTCCTAAAAGTCAATATTTAATGACTTCATTTTCTAGTTTATGTTATTGATGATATTTAATCATTTGTTCCTGGAGTTTGTTACCGACAGATCATTCAGGTTGAGGATCTAAATTGTGGATCTCTGTGGATCATTCATTAGAATGACAGTAATAAATCTAAATCGTCCGTAATCTTGATAATTAACAAGGAACATTAATTATCATAAAAGATTAGTATGCAAGTTAAGTGATGATTAAGTTCTACAAATCATAGGTAAGGAGTTACCAACTTAATTGCATATGTGTATTTTATTAGAACATAATACATGACATAATCCAATGAAATAAACATATGGATTGTGTTATGTGTCATTGTTTATTTCATATGAGTTTGATTCTAAGTTTGAGATGTTCAACTTTTCCACATGAGGATAGGTTTTATAAATATCGTCTAATGTTGATTCCTGATAAAGGCTGCTATACGGACTTTATTTATGTTCTCTTGAATTGTGCAAAAAAAAGTTATTCATCAAAAAAATCGTATGTCTCTCATTACTATATCTAGTGAGTGATGATATCTGTTTGGGCCCCTTGATGGAGTTGGATTATTTGGCTAATTTGTACAATCAACTCTAGATCAAAAAATGTATAATCTACAAGAATGATGTATTCCTATCTTGGATTATACAATGATATCATGTGACATAAGAATCAGACAATGAGATACTTTTATTTCTTATGCAGGATTGAGATATTGTAGCAGTACATTATTTATGCGAATTGAGAATCATAACGTGTTGTTAGATACCGTTTATGACTATTGAAATTAAATAGCGATTTAATTCCATGACCAACATAGCATAAATCCTCAAAGAGTCACACAAATAGGACTTAACCATACAGTGCATTATTTATTTATTCGCAGCAGTGGGTATTGCGAAAATATGATAAGTTGATTAATTAATTATATACCGTTACGAACCGTTATAATTAATTAAGTCAAAGAGATGATATAGAAATAAATTAATGCATTTGCTAATCCCAAAATAATTATTAATAAGTTAATAATTAATTTTGTTCAACACAATTTAATTATAGGAATTAAATAGAATTTATGGACGTTTATTTAATTAGTAATTAAAGGTCCGATTTGAGTACAAGAGAAATGTCAATTAATTAATTGAATTAGTGGACATTTAACATACCACAAAATGGGCTTGATAGCCCATATAGAGGCTGCTCTAAGAGGGGTAAAAAGGTCTCTAAAATTTGTGGGTTGGTTGGTTTATAAAAGAAGGTCATTTGGAGAGAGAAACCCTAGCCACAATAGCCTTCTCTCTTTCTCTTCCTCTTAGAATGAAAATTAGAGAGAAAAATTCAGAATTTTTATCTCTTTATCTTTCTCTTTTTCACCTCATCTAGCTCATGTGTTGAGCAATCGACTCCTTCAATTAAATAGTAGATTAAATAGAAGGACTAATAAAGGGATTAGCTATTACCTCTTGCTTACTAGCATAGGCCTTAAGGTTTTGGTTAATTTCTTGGTGGACTTGAGGCCGATGATAAGGCGGCGGTGGTGGTGGAGACGAGCACGCCATCGATTTCTATTGATTCAGATCGAGTCTTCTTATTGCGATATAAGAAGAGGTAAAAATCGCATTCCTACTCTCCTTTTTTGTGTGTAGATGCTTGAACAAGATCTATCGAAATGCTTGTTGTTTAATTGGGTTAATTAATAATAATTAGCAAGAAAAATTAAAAACGAACACTTTCTAACACAGACTTCTCCTGTGTCTGTGCTGGTTTGTTTTTCTTTGTTCTCTCCTCATTTTTATCTTTTATTTACACCTTTCGGTCTTCTTGAATTTCTTGGTTTGATAAAGTCTCTCCCTGCCCCTCAAATTTAGGCTGCGATAGCTTTTCCTGTTCAGAAAACACTTCACTTGGGAGAAGTATCGGGCAGCTTCTCGTGGTTTCCTTTTGCTCCCTCGTCTCTGAGTCCTACAGCTTCTCTTGTTCGCCCTGTGCCGAAGATGGGTGATGTGGCTTCTTCTATCTCAGCTGAGGGTTCTGGCACAAAAGTATGTTGGGCTGCCAGTGTGGTTGGGAAACTTCAAGAATTTATCCAAGGTTAACAGGCAGAAATATCCTGGCTAAAAGAAAAACTTGCTTTACATTCCAAGCTCGAAGAGAATGTTTGTATTGCTGCTCAAAAATCTCAAGTTCAGGTTGCTGAGATAACCAGACTTCGTGCAGGTAAAGCTCTATTTAGGAAGGAAATAGAGCGGTTACATAAAGCCGAGGAAGAGGCCTTGAATACACGGAAAGTGATGGAGTTAGAGATGGCTTCTTTGAAGGAAAAAGCTGATAAAACTGACGAGGGATGACTAGCTGATCTTGAGCAGGAGGCTAACCTTTATGCCTCTGAGCTTGCAGCCCATCAACAAACTCAAGCAGCATTGTTAGTTTGTCGGGAAGAGCTGGAACCGTCAAGGCATGAGAAGGTTGCTCTTCTGGAAACCAAAGGGAAGAATGTTGAACTCAAACAACAACTGGACGATGCTATTACCAGACAACTCTTTGCTGACCTCACCATGTATTTGTTCAAGGAAACTATCAAAGGTCTTCTTTGTGATTTTATAGCTGCAGTTTCAGCTTGTTTGGTCACCCGAAATCAATTGAGAGATAAAGAAGTTACTAGTTTGGCTTTGTCTTATGAGATGGAGAACATCCGCTCTAACTTAGGTGATGCATGCCATCAAATCCAGGAACATGCTGAGAAGAATAAAGCTGCCCTTGTTGTTGAACTGAATAACATTGACATTCCAGTGGCCTGCCAAGAGTTCTTGCAGAAGTTTCTTAAATCCCAAGCTTTCATTCAAGCTGGGGCTTATATCAAGTTATCAACCGCAAAAATGTGAGGGCTGTTATGCTCCGAGCATGTGAAGAGCTAAGGCAGTTCTACCCCTTTACCATGGAAGAATTTAGGATTTTTGACACGGGAGAATGGTACGAGGAACCTGTTATAGATAACCCCACGTGGAATTTGGTTTTGGATAGTCTTGTGTCTTTCACCGGAGAGATCATAGCGCCAGAGAGATTATGATTGCTCCTCGATATACTTGGTCGTCAGCCAATTTGAAATGGCCAACCGATGTACCTCCATCTATGCTTCTCCAGAGGCTTGCTCCCAAGGATCCTATAGCTGGGCCTTGCACTCGAGGCCCTTAACTGTTTTATATATGCCATCTCCTTACTGGCGTTTGTAAATGTCGAAGCTCTTGAGTTACTAGTCGAGCACTCATTCATAATTTTAGTTTCTTTTATATCTTTGCAACAACATTGAATTTTAGTTCTTATTTTTTTATATTTTTTTGCCATTTTGGGCATAGCTCGAGGCCTGGGTATAATTAGTGTAATCTTTGAATGGAAGAGCCAAACCAAAAATAAAAAATAAAAAAAAAATCAACAAGTCGTGTGCCTTCTCGCCTATTAGGTGAAAATATGATTGTGGATGTTTTATATGAATACTAATTAGGATTTTTATGGAATTTCAATTATGGATGTAAACTTTTGGTAATTTGAATGCTTGCATGTAACTATTATTGTATGAAAATAATTTCTGTGGTTGTAATACTTCCTGGATGGACTTTAACGTCCTGTCAGAGGGCTGTGAATAAAAGTCCGAGGAATAAATTTGTCCATCCGGAGGGCTATGATTCGAATCCACAGGGACAACCACTTCCCATTGGAGGGGCAATGAAGCTATCAAAAAATAATTCTTGTGACTTCCCATTACTATTTTATAATTCTTGTGACCACTTTTATTCACAGCCCTTCTGACTTGGCAGAGCGATCGGACCAACAGTTCTTTTTCTCGGACTGTGATTCGCAGCCCTTCTGACAGGAAGTAAAAGACCAAGCATTGTGTAATAGTAGCCCCAACAGTGGCAATTGTTTGTACCCCAGAATTTAGACAGAGAGCAGTCATAGATTTCAAATCAATGGGTTAAGCATGTTTCGAGTTTGAACCCGCAGAATTTTTATTTTATTTGGAGGTCAAGTTGTAAGTAATCTTAGTCCAGGGAAAATCAAAGGTTGACTTGGCAGAGCGATCGGACCAACAGTTCTTTTTCCTTTTATCAGCAGGATAAACAATCTTAAAGGGAGAGTCACGTCCCAAAAATTATTTCTTGATATAGCGATTGCCCCTCCAAAGGGAAGGGTAGGCCCTTGATTGTTCGCATAATAGGCATCACAAACGACCATAATAGCCCTCACGACGGACCATATTATTCCTCGGACTGTCATTCGCAGCCCTTCTGACAGGAACTAAAAGCCCAGGCATTTTTGTAATATTAGCCCCAACAGTGGCAATTGTTTGTATCCTAGAATTTAGACAGAGAGCAGTCATAGATTTCAAATCAATGGGTTAAGCAGGTTTCGAGTTTGAACCCGCAGAATTTTTATTTTATTTGGAGGTCAAGTTGTCAGTAATCTTAGTCCAGACAAAATCAAAGGTTGAATTGGTAGAGCGATCGGACCAACACTTCTTTTTCGTTTTATCACCAGGTTAAGCAATCTTAAAAGGAGAGTCACGTCTGAAAAATTATTTTTTGATATCGCGATTGCCCCTCCCAAGGGAAGGGTCAGCCCTCATCTGTTCGCATAATAGGCAGCACAAACGACCATGATAGTCCTCACGACGGACCATATTATTCCTCGGACTGTCATTGGCAGCCCTTCTGACAGGAAGTGAAAGGCCTAGCATTTTGTAATATTAGCCCCAATAGTGGCAATTTTTTGTACTCCAGAATTTAGACAAAGAGCGGTCATAGATTTCAAATCAATGGTAAGCAGGTTTCGAGTTCGAACCCGCAGAATTTTTATTTTATTTGGAGGTCAAGTTGTCAGTAATCTTAGTCCAGACAAAATCAAAGGTTGACTTGGCAGAGCGATAGGACCAACAGTTCTTTTTCGTGTTACCATCAGGTTAAGCAATCTTAAAGGGAGAGTCACGTTCAAAAAATTATTTTTTGATATCGCGATTGCCCCTCCCAATGGAAGGGTCAACCCTCGTCTGTTCGCATAATAGGCTGCACAAACGATCATGATAATCCTCACGACAGACCATATTATTCCTCGAACTGTCATTTGCAGCCCTTTTGACAGGGAGTGAAAGCCCAAGCATTTTATAATATTAGCCCCAACAGTGGCAATTGTTTGTACCCCAGAATTTAGATAGAGAGCGGTCAGAGATTTCAAATCAATAGGTTAAGCAGGTTTTGAGTTCGAACCCGCAGAATTTTTATTTTATTTGGAGGTCAAGTTGTCAGTAATCTTAGTCAAGACAAAATCAAAGGTTGACTTGGTAGAGCGATCAGACCAACAGTTCTTTTTCCTTTTATCAGCAGGTTAAGCAATCTTAAAGGGAGAGTCACGTCCCAAAAATTATTTTTTGATATCGCGATTGCCCCTCCCAATGGAAGGGTCAGCCCTGGTCTGTTCGCGTAATAGGCTGCACAAACGAACATGATAGTCGTCACAACGGACCATATTTTTCCTGGGACTGTCATTCGCAGCCCTTCTGACAGGAAGTTAAAGTCCAAGCATTTTGTAATATTAATCCCAGCAGTGGCAATTGTTTGTACCCCAGAATTTAGACAATTGTTTGTATCCCTTTAAGCAGGTTTCGAGTTCGGACTTGCAGAATTTTTATTTTATTTGGTGGTCAAGTTATCAGTAATCTTAGTACTGGCAAAATCAAAGGTCGACTTGGCTGAGAGATCGGACCAACAGTTCTTTTTGCTTTTATCAGCAAGTTAAGAAATCTTAAAAGGAGGGTCCCGTCCCAAAATTATTTTTTGATATCGCGATTGCCCCTCCCAAGGGAAAGGTAAGCCCTTGTCTGTTTGCATAATAGGCATCACAAACGACCATGATAGCCCTCACGACGGACCATATCATTCCTCGGACTATCATTCGCAGCCCTTCTGACAGGAAGTGAAAGGCCAAGCATTTTGTAAAATTAGCCCCAACAGTGGCAATTGTTTCTACCCCAAAATTTAGACAGAGAACGGTCATGGATTTCAAATCAATGGATTAAGCAGGTTTCGATTTCGAACCCGTAGAATTTTTATTTTATTTGGAGGTCAAGTTGTCAGTAATCTTAATCCAGACAAAATCAAAGGTTGACTTGGCAGAGCGATCGGACCAACAGTTCTTTTTCCTTTTATTACCAGGTTAAGAAATCTTAAAGGGAGAGTCACGTCCCAAAAATTATTTTTTTATATCCCGATTGCCCCTCCCAATGGAAGGGTCAACCCTCGTCTGTTCGCATAATAGGCAGCACAAACGAACATGATAGTCCTCATGACGGACCATATTATTCCTTGGACTGTCATTCGCAGCTCTTCTGACAGGAAGTGAAAGTCCAAGCATTTTGTAATATTAGCCCCAGCAGTGGCAATTGTTTGTACCCTAGAATTTAGACAATTGTTTGTATCCCTTTAAGTAGGTTTCGAGTTCGAACTTGCAGAATTTTTATTTTATTTGGAGGTCAAGTTATCAGTAATCTTAGTCCTGGCAAAATCAAGGTCGACTTGGCAGAGCGATCAGACGAATAGTTCTTTTTTCTTTTATCAGGAAGTTAAGAAATCTTAAAAGGAGGATCCCGTCCGAAAAATTATTTTTTGATATCACGATTTCCCCTCCCAAGGGAAAGGTAAGCCCTTGTCTATTTGTATAATAGGCATCACAAACGACCATGATTGTTAGAAAGTGCTCGTTTTTAATTTTTTTTTGTTAATTACTATTAATTAACCCAATTAAACAACAAGCATCTCGATGGATCTTGTTCAAGCATCAACACATCACATGAGAAGGGAAGGAATCGATTATCTCTCGCGAAATCGCATTTGCGAGGCTCGACCAATGCATGGGAGTTGATGGCGTGCCTTCTCCACCACCACCGTCTTGTCGCCGGCCTCGAGTCCACCAAGGAATTAACCGAAACCTCAAGGCCTATGCTAGTACGCAAGAGGTAATAGCTAATCCTCTTTTAATCATTCTATTTAATCTACTATTTAATGGAAGGGTTTGATTGCTCAACATATGAGCTAGAGGAGGTGGAATAAGAGCAAAAAAAAAGGAAAAAATCTGAATTTTCTTCTCTAATTTTCAGCCAAGGAGGAAGAGGGAAGATGGAGGCTAAGGTAGCTAGGGTTTCTCTCTCCAAATGGTCCCCTTTTATAGCCAACCACTTCTCATGACAAGTTGCAACTATTTACAACTTTGCCACTTGCCCTAGCTAAAATTTTAATGAGCTAAAATGTTAAATGGTCAATTAATTCATTAATTAATGATCCATATAATTGCTCTCTTGTTGGACCTTTAGTTCATCAATTAAATAAAGGCCCGTTAGCTCAATTTAATTCTATTAATTAAATTATGTTGAACGAAATTAATTATCAACTATTTGATAATTATTTTGGGATTAGCAAATGAATTAATTTATTTCTATATGATCTATTTGACATAATTAATTATAACGGTTCGCAACGGTATATAATTAATTAATCAACTTATCATATTTTCGCAATACTCACTGCTGCGAATAAATAAATAATGCACTGTATGGTCAAGTCCTATTTGTGTGACCCGTTGAGGATTTATGCTATGTTGGCCATGGAATTAAATCGCTATTTAATTTCAATAATCATAAGCGGTATCTAGCAACACGTTATGATTCACAATTCGCATAAATAATGTACTGCTACAATATCTCAATCCTGCATATGAAATAAAAGTATCTCCTTGTCTGATTCTTATGTCACATGATATTACTATATAATCCAAGATAGGAATGTATCATTCTTGCAGATTATACATTTCTTGATCTAGAGTTGATTGTACAAGTTGGCCAAACAATCAAACTCCATCAAGGGGCCCAAACAGATATCATCACTCACTAAGTGAATTAATGAGGGACATACGGTTTTCTTGATGAACAACTTTTTCCCGCACAATTCAAGAGAACATAAATAAAGTCCGTATAGCAGCCCTTATCAGGAATCAACAATAGACGATATTTATTGAACCTATCCTCATGTGAAAAAGTTGAACCATCTCAAACTTAGAATTAAACTCATATGAAATAAACAATGTCACATAACACAATCCATATGTTTATTTCATTGAGTCATGTCATGTACTATGTTCTAATAACATACACATATGCAATTAAATTGGTAACACCTTACCTATGATTTGTTGAACTTAATCATCACTTAACTTGCATACTAATCTTTTATGATAATTAATGTTCCTTGTTAATTATCAAGATTACGGACAATTTAGATTTATTACTGTCATTCAAATGAATGATCCACAGAGATCTACAATTTAGATTCTCAACCCGAATGATCTGTCAGTAATAAACTCTAAGAACAAATGATTAAATATCATCAATAACATAAACTAAGAAATTAAGTCATTAAATATTGACTTCTGGGACACAACTCCAACAATAATAGCCCTCACGACGGACCATATTATTCCTCGAACTGTCATTTGCAGCCCTTCTGATAGGAAGTAAAAGCCCAGGCATTTTTGTAATATTAGCCCCAACAGTGGCAATTGTTTGTACCTAGGGCTGTATACGAGCTGAGTTTGAGCGAGTTGATGACAACTCAAACTCAGCTCGGCTATAACTCGAGTTGAGTTGAGCCGAGTTAGAAATACTTTCGAGCTTTTTAAACTGGCTCAAACTCGGCTCGTCCTCAACTCGAGCTAGCTCGTGGGCTCACGAGCTAGCTTGAAATAAATGTATATCCTTCATATTTTTATTTATTTACTTCATATGTTATTCTAGTATTAAAATTTATTGACATATCCAATATTGTAAACAATAAAATTATTGTCTTTTATATTATTTCTATTGATTTGAAACAAAATATGTCTTGAAACTCAATCAATCATATGTAATATAATTTAAAATCAAAATATATAAATAGAAAATTATTATAATTAATTTATAAATTTTTAATACTCATAAATTATACTAATAATACATATCTAAAATATAAATTTATTATCTCACGAGTCGGCTCACGAGTTGCGAGTTGAGTTGACCTCAACTCAAACTCGACTCGTCAGCTAACCGAGTTAGTTCAGCTCGAGTTATGTCAACTCGAGTTCCGTTGGCTCGAGTTACAGCTGAGCTTTTCTGAGTCGAGTTCGAGTTAGCTCATGAGTTGCGAGTTTTTTGCTCACCCCTATTTGTACCCTAGAATTTAGACAGAGAGCGGTCATAGATTTCAAATCAATGGGTTAAGCAGGTTTCGAGTTCGAACCCGCAGAATTTTTTTTTTATTGGAGGTCAAGTTGTCAGTAATCTTCGTCCAGACAAAATCAAAGGTTGACTTGGCAGAGCGATCGGACCAACAGTTCTTTTTCCTTTTATCAGCAGGTTAAACAATCTTAAAGGGAGAGTCACGTCCCAAAAATTATTTTTTGATATCGCGATTGCCCCTCCCAAGGGAAGGGTAAGCCCTTGTCTGTTCGCATAATAGGCATCACAAACGACCATGATAGCCCTCACGACGGACCATGATAGCCCTTGTCATTCGTAGCCCTTCTGACAGGAAGTAAAAGCCCAGGCATTTTTGTAATATTAGCCCCAACAGTGGCAATTGTTTGTACCCCAGAATTTAGACAGAGAGCGGTCATAGATTTCAAATCAATGGGTTAAGCAGGTTTCGAGTTCGAACCCGCAGAATTTTCGAATTTATTTTTAAGACATCAAACATAAATTATTAACATGATATAAAATGGTTTCATGAAATTGGAGCAGAATTCAAGTCCTTAATTATATAGATCATTGCAAAGAATAGTTGTGTCTTATAAGCTATAAAAAAGAACAATTAAGTGCATTAAAAAAAAAACCCAATTAGAAATATTCTAGTTATGAATAACAGACAATAGCACTCCTAAAATAATTAATGATCTAGCGGGTCAACTCTGCTCGTACATTAATTTCTAGATAATTCATGTTTATTACTTTTTGCAGCAACAGGCTGGGGTTGCGAGATAACATTCTTGGCAATACTCCGCCGACGGGTAGCAGCTGCCAAAACACTTGTCATGGCACAATGGGAAATTACATGACGGGCCAGGGACAATATCACACGGGACTGGACGCGTGGGCATTGAATGCAGGCTCGAGCGCGCGTTTGCCATCAGTGGACCTAAATGTTAATGGTTTAAAAACATATGACAAAAAATATCGCAAGAACAACAAATATAGTAGTAAAAATAAAGATGGCTATGACCCTATGATCAGTGGAACCATTCTCCTTTTTGTAAACATGGATACAATAAATAGTTTGCTAAATTTAATAAAAAAAATTATAGCACATTCAATATTGTTTTTAATGTAAAATATTGATTTAAACCAAATCACTAGCTAATACTTTTAAGCCAATTTATAATATATTAAGTCATAAATACATAACAGAATTTTTAAATTTAAAAATAAAAAATAGAGTGAAATTTATATTAAGTCATTTCGGTTATATTAAATCATCATTTCGATTGTACTGACTACTTTATTTCATAATAAGGTACACAAAATTAGTTTAACTGCCGTTACTTCAGTACCACCAAATACAAATACGTTAATGTAATACAATTAACCTCTAATTCTCTGTAAAAATTCAAGTTAAAATAAATTCTATTAATTTTGCAAAACTGCGCAGATTTCTCTCACCCGAATACCCGATCAATAAGAAAACGGAGAGCCTTCGGTGCCATTGATGACGTGCTAATTTTAACAATATATTAAAATAAATATTTTTAAATCAAAATTAAAAATTATATTTCTAAATATACATACACCATAGCTGTACAATCAATGGGATATAGTTATTTTTCCCTAATCTATTTGTGCGGCCATGTTAGAAAGAAACCAATCTTTTTATGTTTTTGTGGGGGACCTACAAATTTCCTACTCCCATACGTGACCATGCAAAAACGAGAGGTCCTGGCAAAAAAAAAAGAAAATCATCCTAGGCTTTCCCATGACAAGGAGACCAAAAAGCAAGCCTTGTCCAGCTTGTCCCAATCTAAATCCGCCTATGGTTGTTTCTAATTAACTTGACTCCACTCAATTCGAATTATAGTTGAGTTGAGATTGAGTTGTGTTCAATTCACTCGAACTCGACTTGTGTACAGTCCTACCCTATTACAACTTAAGCCTATACACCCGGCCTTTTTCTTAAGAATACAGAGAAAATTAATAACTGCGCTTTAATTTTTCTAAAACAACGCCCTGCATTTGTCCAGCTTGTCCCAACATAAATCCGCCTATGATTGATAGATAAATTATTTAATCAACGGTGCATCAAAGATTTCTGAATGGATGATATTACCAGTATTTCAACACCGGATCATGTCAAAGGAGCGAAAGAAAAAAAAAAAAAAATACGAATATAATAGCAAGGAAAGTCGAAAAATTTACATGAAAGGAGCATAAGCAGCGCAAGTAGAAGAGACGCTATAAAACCACCCTTCATATTAATAATCAACAAGTTGATGTTTTTCTATGGTTAATTGAACGTAACATGACTCGGTAATATATAAGTTCAATGACATTCTTATTTTCTAAATAAAGCTTTGCAACTTTAATTTGAGTGATCAACACCTCAATTAATTGGTAGGTACTTGCCAACTCACACCTCAATTATTTAATAGTTACTAATAATGACGATTATCTAATAGAGATAATTATAGAATACTATGATAAATAATAATAATAATACAAATGACAATAGCAATTACACTACAGCTAGATATTTCACCGAAAAATGATTTCCTATAATTATATCGACTGTTATCTTTTTAGCATATTAGCTTTCACTAAGGCTTGAAAAGATGCATATCTTGATAGGAGAATGAACACCCTCTATCAAACCTTTCATTTTGGATCCAACGCATAATAGAAAAGGATGTCTCGTCACTCTCTTTCTCTTTCTGTCCATTGAGGCTTCTGCGGACCTTTAGGTTTAGGTTGAGCTATGGTGCCTTCAATGCCTTAGGTGTGTTTGGAAGTGAGGTGAACAAGGATAAATAGATTGTTCATGAACTACAATTGCGAACAAAAATTATGATAAATTATTTGTTGATTAACAAGAAAGTATTGTTTGACGAGACGGTTTTGCAGCTACCAACCTCCACAATAGCCAGCCCAACAATCTTCTTCTAGTCTCTATCAGCTTCGATGTCTCAATGGAGTTTGGCCGTCAGATGAAGCGAAGAGCATGGTTCTGAAAATCGACGATTCAACTTGAAATCGGGTCGATTTGACTCGGACTCTGCAGCCAACGATCCGAGTTTTGACGAGTTGGGACAGATTCAATTGAGATCAACATTAATGGTGGTATTTATCCACGGAGAGATGTGAAGGATCGAGCAGGAAAAACCGATGAAAGAGGTTGTTAGGACGAAAAATCGTGTCAGGAGGTCCGGAAAAGCTCTATGGTCTCTCCTGTGAGGGTTGTTAGGCCACTTTTTGTGGTTTATTGCAAAAGAAAGAGATGGAGGTGAGTGGGACAGGAAAGAAGAAAAGAAAGGGAAGGTGTCGGACTGGACGCCTCCATTCCCACATATTTTTTAAATATAAATCAGATCAGACTGTCCATATTATTTACGAGAAAAAAATAATTTTTAAATTTTAATACTTGATCCATAAATAAATCCAAGTACATAGAAAAAAAAATTATTCTCTGTGATCCTAACTGATATATTAAGGCGTTTTAGAGAAATTATCTTTATTAAAATATAATTTTTTAATTATTTTCATATTTTTTCTGATATTTTAGACACTAAAAATATTTTTTTATGAAAATCTGAGTTTCCAATCTAATTCATCCAAGTTTTTTAGATTCATCCAATTTGACTCCTTGGACCAACAGTCTAAGGCCTAGTGCGAGTAGGGCTGTCAAATACATCATAACATCAAACTAAACCTTAAACTACATCCCTTATCCTAAGACATGAAATAAACTACTCCATCATGTTCACAAAACAACAATCAAATTTTGAATAACAATAAAGATCGATACAAGCCCATAGAAAAAAAATGTAAAAGTATAAAAAGAATAAACCAAATACTCCTTTTACGTTTAGAACTTCGTCTTGAAAGGCAGTGAAGGCTGGAGATGCGTGAAATCAAACTTGTCTTGCTGCCGTTGCGCTTCAAAATAGGGGTAAATCACGAGGGTTGATGATGAAAATAATGGGAACTTGGAGAATATTGTCTTAGAAAGTGGGAAACGCTTTTGGGATTCAAAAATGTGGCTCTAGGGTAGAAGGGGACATTATATAGAAAGTCCAGGTTGCTTTGGAGAGAAGCTAGGGCGTATAGGTCACCAAAACATGCCAAAACGTGCCTTTCCATCAATGAATAACCTTGCCATGTATGCCAGTTCGGTCTGAACTGCGATGGTTCAACCTGGAGAGAACGTTAAACAGTGTGACCGTGCACTTCAGTTCGAACAGGAGTGGGTTCGGTCTGAACTAGTGGAGTTCGGACCGAACTGAGGCATGGACTATGCTCGTGTGCTGTCTGTCGTGGCATGGGGCACGCATGACGTCCTAGAATGTGTCCCTAGCACCAGGAATGAGTCGTCTGACGTACATACAAGCGCTAAGTTTCTTCTTGAGCCTGTTTTCCTTTCAATCTTCATCAAACACTGTAAAAGACAAGTAGAAGCGGCAACATAGCGAAATCCTGAAAAAAATGCAACAAATCGTCAAATAATTTAATTGTTTGGGTACTATTTGGGTGTGAAGGACGGTCAAAATACCAATGAATATAAGAAATATCAAATTCCTCCAAACTTAAACTTTTCTTGTCCTCAAGCAAAAGTCTAAACTTAGAATTATTGACCATATTTAGACTTAAAAATCAAATTACCTAAACCAAGAGATGTCACGAAACCAATCGATTATGCCTACTAAGTTTATCACACAGAAACAAACAAGCCAATTCAACAAAATTTTTCAAGAACAAGGATTTAGTAATCTACAAAGCATGCCTCAGTCCTCACTAGGTCCTAATGAAAGCTTTAATAAAATTCAAGAACTCTAGCTTCTATTTTATCAGAATAATTACAAACTCGAAGTCATTGACCCGTTCTTTTCTATGTTTTGTAAAGATTTGTAAAGAAAATTTATCAAAGTCGGAAATTTCATAATGAACCCATGTCAAAAATCAATTTTCTTTTCACCAATTTATTTCATGCAAGTCGTGTCATGGGAATTTTCTCACTAGAGGATATATGTGGTGTCATTGACCTTGTTTGAAAAGCCACTGGCACGTAACATGTCAGGGAGGTCAGATGGTTGTTGCTCGACTCTAGCAACGGTACACTTGGGCCATAATACTCAACAACTCCTTTGCTAATGCTTTCGTATCAGTACCAGTAGAAATTAGTTATGAACTTCCCAATTATCCTCGAGAGCTTTGAAGTATAATTCTTGACAACTCATAACTAACTCCAATACCCTCCAATTTATGGTTAAGTTAGTGGAGAAATGTCTCGGTGCATCTTCGTTTTCACAACTATTTAAATTTTGTCCCATTAGATTTGTTCGTTGGTGATTCAAGGGTTTAAAAATAAATTCAGCAAGTCAAGATTCATTTTATAATTTACTAAGTTGATAAAAATTCTTTTTGAATAAAAATTTACAAATCATAAATCCGTTGACTCAGTAAACATTTGTGAGATTTGACTTAGATTGTTTTTATAAATTTTTTAAGCATTAAAATTGAAGTTCTATCAAAATTAGATTTTTCAAATCGGCCCATCGGTGCATAAATCAAAAGGAGAAGTCTAAACAACAGAAGTGCTTGAGAAAATTTCATTGAACTGCATAAAAATCTTTTCAATTCAGTGTGATTTTGTTAGTTAAAAATCAAAATGAGAGGTGGTAAGCATAAGCAATTAATTTCCTAACAAAACTCGTCGTTTTCGCTCTGTTCGACCTCCAGTTCAGACCTAAGCAAAGTAGTTCGATTCGAACTAAAGCTTGTGGAAGACCAAATTGTTTTAAGAATCCCAGTTCAGGCCGAACCAGGCAGTTTGGCCCTCTCTTCTCTATTTCGTCCAATTTCACCAAAAATTTCATTCAAATTCCAAATCTAACATCCCCAAACTAAATTCAAGCATTGTCCTTAGTGCTGTCATACACGGAGAGAAAAATAAAAATTAGGGGAAAGGTAACGAATTACTTGATTAGTTGAAATCTCCGCCCCCGTAGGGACAGCCGTGTTGATCGCCGTAGATTGGAAAGATATCGAAGTAGGTCTCCGGCTCATACGAAAGGGGCTGTTCAACCACTTGTTGCAAGGGTTGTTGACGGGGCGGCATGCCAACTGATGGTTGAGTAGGTGGTTGCATTGTGGGACTAGAAGTGGAGTTGGCGGAGCTCATGTCAAGGTCCTTGTTGCCTGGCCAATAGCCAAACCGCAAGTAGAAGTTGTTATCGTAAGTCGTATCGGCGACTTTATCTAGCCTCTTGTCAAACTCCATTGTCTCATTTGACAGGCGGATGAGGTGCATGTCGTGCTCGTCTTACAGCTTAATTGCCTTCTTCACGACCTTCCTTGTCTTCATTGTGTTTTTGGTGAGTTTCCCCACCATCTTTTTCAATTCTACGGCCCATGCTGGACCTCGAGAGAAGTCGCCTTGTTTCCTTGTTTGTGGAGGTGCTTATGTGGCAGACTCTTGCTCCATCTCCATGACCGTGGGCTCAATTACTGGGGCTTGGCTTAAGCTAGGTCTGCCAGGAACTGAGTGAGCAAAATCTGTTGGGATACACCAAAAATCAGGTCTAGAAATGGGTACCTTATGAGGATAGGAAAGATAAAAAGAACTCCTTTGCTCGCGAAGCCACAAGTACCTGTCATTGCCATTCTTGCCCCTGTGAATCTGAATAAGTGGGCTTGCTTGAACCGCTCAGCGTCATAAACGAAGAACCCACCACAATTTGAGCGCTTGGGGCATGGGAGCCACATGTGCATGGCAAGAACGGTGACGTACCCGCCGCCCATCGTGATGCTGCCTTTCGGCACGCAGTCCCTTTGATAGAGCCAAAACTCAACCATAATTTTAGCAATGTTCACCTTGGTCGGGTTAAGCCGGAGATTTTGCCACATCAAGCCTATCTCCTTGTCATTTGTGATGTTGGCGGTCTCGCCGCAAGAGAAGACCTGTGATGCATAGGCTCGCATGAAGATGCTGATGGGGCTAAAACCTAGTCAAAACAAGTCCTTGGAACCACACCAATCTAATCGTTTGTAGTAGTAGCTCAAGGGTCGAATCTACAGGGACGGACTATTCTAAACTTTAGAGCTTAAACTAAATCTAAACGACCTAATTTAATAAAATAAAAGGAAAATAATTCAATCGGTTTGGTAATTCTTTTTGGGCATTTTGTTTGAGACAATTTTTGGTATTTTTGATAACTAAACTATACTGAACAACAGTTCTAAATCAATGTCCAAAAGCAGCAAATGTTACTAGATTCAATAAACAATAAAGGTCAGGGTCAATTGCTTCGAATTCCTACTTCTAGCTGTGTTTAGGCGGGTCCGCTCCATTTCTGGCAGATCCGCCTGAAAACATCGCTCGATCAGTTCACTCAGTCGATGATGTGTTTAATTTGAAGTTTCTTAGGTTAAAGCAGGGCTTTGGGTCCAAACTCTCGTTCATGGCTTAATACCCAAAATCTAACCCTCGAAACCCCTAGAAACCCTAAGTTTCAACTCTCGCTCCTTGTCTTAGGTTCTCTAGGTATGCTTTTTTAGTTCAAGGATCTCCCGCACCTCTCAATCGCCAGTGAGAGCACGCTTCTCAGCTTAGCTCCGGGTTCACCTCTCGGCTACTTCCTATCCTATTGCATGCAATCATGATTCGGTTTGATGTTTCGGTTCTAATTGTAGGAAGTGTGTAGTGTGCTTATTTTAATTTTAAATCATATTTAACACTAATTAACAACAAGCAACACAAAGAATCTAGTGGAAATAACAAAACTAGTGCAAAGGACGGAGAAAATGACTTTTACCTCTTCTTGTATAGTAACAAGAAGGCGCGACCACGGCTTTGAGGTAGGTGGCGTGTTCTCCAACACCTTCTTCTTCCTTGCTCTTGAGTCCACCAAAAGGATTAACAAAATTCTTGTCTCTTGTGCTAGCAAGAGAAAGGATGAAGCTAATCCTTCCAATCTCCTTCTTCTAATCAATAAATTAATTAAAGGAGGCTATTGCTCAACACATGGGCACCTACAAAAAGCTAAGAGAGAGAGCAAATCAATGGAGAAAACTAATTTTCTCCACTAATGGAGGTGGCGGCCTAGAAGAGGTGGAAGAGAGAAGAGAGAGTTAGGGTTTCATTTGTCTCCAAACATCTCTTTATATAGCCACCTAATCCAACCTAATACCTAACTTTTAGGGACCAAAATGCCCCTCCAAGGCCGGTCATGAATGGGCCTAGATGGGCCACTTCAATTTGTTATTTGTTCTCCCTTAAACACATTAAATCAATTATTTAATGGGCCAATTCAAGTTCTTCTTCTTTGGGCTCAATTAGGCTAATTAATAAAAGCCTATATATTTAATATAAGCCCTATAATTATGTCAAATATTGTTGAACAAAATTAATTATCAACTTATTGATAATTATTTTAGGATTAGCATATGTATTTATTAAATTTCATATGATCCATTTGATTTAATTAATTATAACGGTTCGCAACGGTATATAATTAATTAATCAACTCATCATATATTGCATTCTCCAATGCAAATAAACTAATTAATACACTGTATGGTTAAAGTTTTATTTGTGTGACCCTTGAGGATTTATATCATGTAGGCCATGAAAATTAAATCGCTATTTATTTTCAATAATCATAAGCGGTATCTAGCAACATGTTATGATCCCCAAATAACATAAATAAATACTATACTTTTATAGTATTTCAATCCTGCATAAGAAATAAAGTATTTCCTTGTTTTGATTCTTATGTCACATGATATCACTGTATAAACCAAGATATGAATATGTCATTCTTGCAGTTTATACATTTGTTGATCTAGAGTTGATTGTATATAGACATGTCAAACGGTAGAAACGTCCATGGAACATACGTGTTCCATTTCCGTTCTGTTCCAGTCAACGAAACAGAAATCTCTTCCATTTTCATTCCGTTTCGTCAAACGAAACAGGTTTCTATTCCATTTAATGTTCCGTCTTTCGTTTTCCATTGATTTCAGCCTATTTTCGAGTTCTGTTTCGTTCCACTTCAGTAAAGTTCACAAATTTCAGTTCCGTTTCCATTTCATTTTCAGAAACGAAACTGATTTTCTCTTTCGTTTAACGTTCTGTTTAGACAGAATGGAACGGAAACGTTCGAAACATCAGTATATTGACATGTATAATTGTACAAGTTGCTAGCAAACAATCCAACTCCATCAAGAGGCCCAACATATATCATTACTCACTAAGTATACTAATGAGGGGCATACGATTTTCTTGATGAATAACTTTTCCCCGCATAATTCAATAGAACATAAATAAAGTCCGTATAGCAGTCCTTATCTAGAATCAACGTTAGACGATATTTATTGAACCTATCCTCATGTGAAAAAGTTGAACCATCTCAAACTTAGAATCAAAGTCATATGAAATAAATAATGACACATAACACAATCCATATATTTATTTCATTGGGTCATGTCATGTACTATGTTCCAATAACATACACATATGCAATTAAGTTGGTAACTCCTTACCTATGATTTGTAGAACTTAATCATCACTTAACTTGCATACTAATCTTTTATGACAATTATTGTTCATTGTTAATTATCAATATTACGGACATTTTAGATTTATTATTGTCATTTAATAAAAAATGAAACACAGAGATCTACAATTCAGATCCTCAACCTGAATGATCTGTCAATAATAAAATTAAGGAACAAATGATCAAACATCATCATTAACATAAACTAAAGAAGTAGATATCAACTGATTGGCTTCTAGGACATATCTCTAACAATATCTCACTTGGCCTAGAGTCAATCAGAAGTGACTTCTAGCCAGTGCATAGTACTCAATGTAATATCAAATATATACATGTCTTATACTAAAGCCTCAAAAGAAAAATACACTCAAAGCCACTCAAGCATGCGTCAAATCCCCATGGCTGCAACATATAACTCGTGTGCAGCTCGAGATAGAGGCTTTGTCAGAGGGTCCGCTGTGTTCGCGACACCGTCCACCTTCTTGACCTTGATCAATCCATCGTTCACAAACTGACGAATGAGATGGAATCGTTGTAGAATGTGCTTGGTCTTTTGATACTATCTAGGCTCCTTGGACTGAGCTATAGCTCCTGTATTGTAGCAGTAGAGATCCACTGGACTTGAGATGCTTGGAACCACCTCCAGCTCGGTCAGGAATTTCTTGATCCAAACTCCTTCTTTCGCTGCCTCACCAACCGCTAAGTATTCTGCTTTGGTGACAGAATCAGCTGTAGTATCATGTTTGGAACTCTTCCAACTTACAGCACCACCATTGAGCAGAAATACAAAGCGGGACTGTGACTTTGAGTCATCTCGATCGGTTTGAAAACTAGCATTGGTGTAAACACTTACAACGAGCTCTTGGTCTCCACGATACATGAGAAGGCTATCCTTTATTCTCTTGAGATACTTGAGGATATTCTTGACTGCGGTCTAATGTGACATGTTAGGGTTGGCTTGGAATCGATTAGTCACACTAATTGTATATGCCACATCGGGGCGAGTGCATAGTATGTCGTACATGATCGAATCGACAGCAGATGGGTACTTTCTTTGCTCTATGTACTTCCTATCTGCATCAGTGTATGACATGTGATATAGGCAAGTAACCCTTCTTGATACTAGCCATCTTGTGTTTTACCAACACCTTGTCAATATATGCATCTTGGCTCAAACCTATCATCATTCTCGATTTATCTCTATAGATCTTGATTCCTAAGATATAGGCGGCTTTGCCCAAGTTTTTCATTGAGAACACCTTATTCAATGAAATATTGACTGCATTTAACCCGGAAACATTATTCCCGTTCAACATAATATCATCAACATATATGTTTGACCCCAAAATATGGCGATAAATTCATTACAAATAAATGTCAAGAATTTAGAAAATTCAAGAAAAATATCAAATGCACCCTAAAATGCATGAAAAAATACCCAAAAATCTAGGAGACCATTAGGAAAATTATCATGCATAGAAAACACCCAGAGAATTTACAGAGACCCCATTCTATGCAAAGAAACCCATAATTTTGGAAGAAATAAATAAAATAGTAAAAAGAGTGATTTCAGAAAATCCTTGGGATCACTATGTTTTACATAATTTTTTGAGCTTGGACATAAAATTTCATGGAGAAATTCCAAAGGAAGAATTTCAAATAATTTTTCTAAGGTCAGCAGCCAATAGAAAATCAATTTCAAGCAGAAATGGAGGAGTACAGCGCAGCAAGAAATGGAGAGAGGTCAAACCAGCCAATTTCGAATTTAGGAATTTTTCTTACTAATTCTAAAACTAAATCGAAAATCTACGTCAGTCCTAGAGGCACCTAAAAATTACTGAAGTGTCATAAACCAGGCCGCCACTTCAGATGGCGGCCTGCCTCTGCCACCTGGACTTGCCACGTGGGACGCCACCTCAGCAAGTTCTAAAAATTTGAATTTTTTCTTTCCTGGCCGCCATTCCAAGTGGCGGCCAGCATTTTCTGCGCACTGTTTCGTATTTTAAGTGTATCTTTCTCATACGATGTCCGATTTTGATGATTCAAATTGCGTTGGAAACTTAAGAAAGAGATCTACAACTTTTATGTTTTGAGTATCTTCAAATTCGAAATTTATAAAAATAAAAATTTTAAATAAATATGACACATACGTTCTCTCCAACACTTACAACTATTTTTCAATTATCATTCATTACGAATTGGAAGATTCTCAAAATAGAAGAGTTGTAGAATTTTTCTTAAGATTCTAACAAACTTTGAATCATCCTAATTGAGTATCGTATGAGAAAAATACACTTAAAATAAGAAACAATACGTGATAAAAATAATGATAATTCAATTAAAATTTAATACATAGTGTATATTGATTTATAAAAGTAGAACTTCTATGGTACATATCGAGTATCTTATGAGTAAAATACATTATTTTAAATTCTTGATATATATTTTTAATTATTAAATAGAACTTTTATGGTATTTTTTTACTAATTAAAAATCTTTTAAGACTACTAAAAGAACTTTTATGTATCTTGCTATATTGTGCAATTTATTTTGAAACAATGGCTTGTCCAAATTTTTTGAACTTCTAGTATATGCAAAGAGATATGTCGTTGTGAATTTTATAATTTTTTGAACTTCTTGTCCCGGAGTTCACCATCAAGGCAAGGGAAGCAGTTCGATTCTGTAGTGCTCTTCTCGGTGTTGTTCTCTGCAGGAATTCTATTCTATAATTCACAAGTGAAAGCATGTCTGGAGATACTTTAATAAACTTATGAGTTGAATACTTTACAGTTTGTTATAACAAATTTTGATGCTTTCAAAAGTATGAGTTGAATACTTGTATGAATGAATGGACATTGGTTGACTTGAGAACGGAATTATGATCCGTTCCTTGAGCCCTAAGTGATAAGCGCTTTGATTCGATATACACAATGCACATTGGTATACTTATATACACATCCTAAATTTTTTAAAAATTTTTTTGACAAGCCATTGTATCTCGATAAATTGCACAAAACACCTAGATAGTTCATTTTCAGACGAAAAAACTGTGCTGGGTAACAAAAGTTGTGCGCTAGAAAACCGAGAAGGAAGGTTCAAAACAATCTAAAAAACTTACACAATGCCAATTGTCATATCTATTTTCATATCCTAAAATTTCAAAATTTTTAGACACGGCCATTGTATCACAATAAATTGTACAAAAGACCTAGATAGTTCATTTTCAGACGAAAAAACTGTGCTGGGTAACAAAAGTTTAACACTAGAATACCGAGAAGGAAGGTTCAAAACAATCTAAAAAACTTGAGCAATGCAAATTGGCATCTCTGTTTTCATATACTAAAATTTTATAATTTTTGGAAAAGTCATTTTATCAAAATAAATTGCACAAAACACTAAGATAGTTCATTTTTAGACGAAAAAACTATGCTTCAACCAAATATTGGACACTAATAACCCGAGAAGGAAGGATAAAACGATCTCAAAAAATTAGAAAATTCACAACGACATATCTATTTGCATATACTAGAAGTTCAAAAATTTTGGACAAGCCATTTTTTCAAAAATTGCACAAAACACCTAGATAGTTCATTTTCAGATAAAAAAACTGTGCTGGGTAACAAAAGTTGGGCGCTAGAAAATCTAAAAGAAATGTTCAAAACAGTCTAAAAAAAATTACACAATGCACATTGGCATACCTATATACATATTCTAAAAAATAAAAAATTTTGGACAAGCTCTTGTATCGCAATAAATTGCACAAAATACCTAGATAGATTTAGACGAAAAAATTGTGCTGGGGAACAAAGTTGTGGCTAGAAAACTGAGAAGAAAAGTTCAAAACAATCTAAAAAACTTACACAATGCAAATTGGCATATCTATTTTCATATCCTAAAATTTCAAAATTTCTGGACAAGCCGTTGTATCACAAGAAATTGCGCAAAATACCTAGATAGTTCATTTTCAAACGAAAAAACTGTGCTGGATAACAAAAGTTTAACACTAAAATACCGAGAAGGAAGGTTCAAAACAATCTAAAAAAATGTGAACAATAAAAATTGGCATATCTTTTTTCATATCCTAAAATTTCAAAAATTTTGGACAAGTCATTTTATCAAAATAAATTGCACAAAACACCAAGATAGTTCATTTTCAGACGAAAAAACTGTGCTGGAACCAAATGTTGGGCACTACAAAACCGAGAAGGAACGATAAAATGATCTAAAAAAATTATAAAATTCGCAACGACATATCTATTTGCATATACTAGAAGTTCAAAAATTTTGGACAAGCTATTTTGTCACAATAAATTGCACAATATAGCAAGATACATAAAAGTTCTTTTAGTAGTCTTAAAAGATTTTTAATTAGTAAAAAATACCATAAAAGTTCTATTTAATAATTAAAAATATATATCAAGAATTTAAAATATTGTATTTTACTCATACGATACTCCATACGTACCATAGAAGTTCTACTTTTATAAATTAATATACACTATGTATTACATTTTAATTGAATTATCATTATTTTTATCACGTATTGTTTCTTATTTTAAGTGTATTTTTCTCATACGATACTTAATTAGGATGATTCAAAGTTTGTTAGAATCTTAAGAAAAATATCTGCAACTCTTCTATTTTGAGAATCTTCCAATTCGTAATGAATGATAATTGAAAAATAGTTGTAAGTGTTGGAGAGAACGTATGTGTCATATTTATTTAAAGTTTTGATTATTATAAATTTCGAATTTGAAGATACTCAAAACATAAAAGTTGTAGATCTCTTTCTTAAGTTTCCAACGCAATTTGAATCATCAAAATCGGACATCGTATGAGAAAGATACACTTAAAATACGAAACAGTGCGCAGAAAATGCTGGCCGCCACTTGGAATAAAATTCAAATTTTCAGAACTTGCTGAGGTGGCGTCCAGCGTGGCAAGTCCAGGTGGCAGAGGCAGGCCGCCATCTGAAGTGGCGGCCTGGTTTAGGACACTTCAGTAATTTTTAGGTGCTTCTAGGACTGACGTAGATTTTCGATTTATTTTTAGGATTAGTAAGAAAAAATTCCTCCAATTTACCTTTCCCGACTGCAAGGATGCGTGAACCTGTTCCTTTATACACCGTATACAGAGGGTCGCCTAGCGTCAACTGGCGTTCAGTAGACCGTCTGCATCAAGGAATGAGAAGGAGGCGCTGGGTTTGAGTCTCATTAAAACAGACAGAAGGGGCCCACAGCGAAGAGTTTCTCTTCTCCAACTGAAAAGAGAGAGAAAGCGAATGGAATCGAAGAAGAGAGAAAAAAAAAAAAAAAGAAGAGAGAGCGTTGCAACGGATTTGTAACCACTCGAGTCAACACTATCTCCGACCTCCTGTTGACCGCCCAGAAGAAACACAGGGTAACGCCACAATAGCCCTCGGATTGGATGGCGATCTGTGTGCCTCCTAATCGACGGCCAGGATCAAATTAGAGCAATTCCTTCCAAGAGAAGATACCTAACTCGAGGCCTATAAATACCCCCTTCCTCCAAGCTCAAGGGGCTCTCTCCACTTCACACATGCACGCCCCTGGATATGGGGCAAGCCTCAGATCCATTTTCTCACATACACACGCCATTAAAAGAGAGAGAGCTTTAGATTAGGCAATTGTACAAGCACCTTGCGTGCATAGGTAGAAAGAGAGAAAGAAAGGAAAAGGAAGTCAGAGAGGAAGCAATTTTGTAAAGAAAAGAGGTAACTAGGATAAATACTAGTAGTGAGGATCAATTTGCAAGTAATTCGGAGCTTTTGAATGAAATTTGAAGCTTTTGTTTGAAGTTCATGGCTGAATTTTGTCTCTCCTTTCCCTTTTGTTTAATAAGTCAGTTCTTGGCTCTAATATGAAGCGTAGCATCAGTTGGAGCGTGTTTCTTGTTTAATAAGTTCAATCCTTTGCTCGATCTACTTATACCTCTTCTTTTCGATTCTCAATCAGTTAGTGTAAATATGATCTTATTTTGAAGCGCAGCATCAGCTGAGATCAGATTTTATCCCTTGATCTTCATTTGTACAGTGTAATCATACTTCTGTCTGAAGCGTAGCACCAGCATGAGTTTGATTTCTCTTGTTTAAGTTAATTTCTCTTGAAATCAGCTCATTCCGTCCCTCTTTTGATTCCAATTGATAAGTGTAAGTTCTGATCTTGATCTAAAGCGTAGCATTAGTCAAGATCTGGAATTGTTTGTTAATTTCTCTCTTTTGTGGCATAATTACATTCTTGTTTGAAGCGCATCATCAACTGGAATGTGATTTGCTAATCTTGATCCCTTCTACAATAGGTTTGATCTTTCTCTCTTCGATTCTCAAGTAAAGTTAGGTTCTGATCTTGATTGAGATTCAGTTGTCAGTTCTTGTCTCCATTATACAATTCTTTAGAGGAAATTTCTTTAAGTTAAAGTTTCCCTTTTATTTACTGTTTTTAGATTCATTTCTATGATTCGCTTCTTATCTCCTTCTTTGAGCTGATTAAAAATTGATGACAACATCTCTAATGCCATGGTTTGAAGCGCAGCATCAGTCATGGTTGTTAGAGTATGTAAAAACTAGCAGCTCCATGAGAGTCTGAAGCATAGCATCAGTTCTTGTGGAGTAGCCATGCTCAACGGTGAGCTTGAAAAGTGATTTCATGGAGATCTGAAGTGCAGGATCAGTCTCCATGGATGAACTTTTAGCCTAATTTAGCTTGACTCAAAGCATGGCATTGACTTAGCTTGTATTAGGATCCCCTCATGGCAGGACAAGAGAATCTAGTTAAGAAATTGACTAAATCCATGGCCATGGAGGTACATCAGTGAGCATCAATCTACAACTCAGTGTTTATTTCCACTTGTCAATTCATTTAACTTAAATCCTAATTTAGTTTAATTTTAGGGACCAAGGTGAAGTTTTCCATTTATGAGAATTTACTACTTATCTTCTTGTAATGTGATCAGTGACAGATCTAAGTGTAACATAGGGGTGTCAATGTCACCCCTATTTTTTTTAAAAAAATATTGTTACATATGAGTATTTGTAATTATAAAATATAAATTTGTTATATACACCATATATTTGAACCCCATAAAATTTTAGGTGAGTTTCCATTGGTGAACCCCATACATATTTTATACAATTTTTCTTTGTGAGATCTTTTTTGGGTAGATTAACGATTTATGTTTGTAAAGAATTATTACCATAAACAATTCATTTCAATAGCCGAGAACATAATTGCTCTTTTCAGTTTTGGTTTGTGGGCCCTTCAATTGATTAATCAGGTCCAAAAATCAGTCCAAAATGAATAGCCTTATAGCGCAGCCACCCGTGAACCCCCTTGAAAAATTTTCTGGCTCCGTCCCTGAATGTGATGACCTTCATTGTTGATACTTTGCAATAGTAGCTGCTACCTTGTGATGGATTCCAATATAAGCAACAAGAAGTACATGATTTACTTGTAATTATCATAGCTGGAATTGCTCCCTGTTAGAAAACATTGAGATAAATTAAAGAACAAAATTCAGTACTGCCCCTGTATATTGCTCACGTGTAAGCCAAAGACAAATGTAATTCATGAAAAGGGTGGGGACTGAAATGAAAAGTGAAACCACTAAGTAAATTAGATTGGATAGCTAGGCTGCAAGATGATAATTTGGTATTTAATGTTCTCTGTAAGTGAGATTTTGTAATCATGTAAGATGCATGGACTTGCTTGAAAAGGTAAGTGAATGAGTGCTGAGGCTCTGAACAATAGAATTGCATTTCCTGATCATATGGCCAGTGTATTAAAGCTACAGCCTGGATGGGGATTTTTTTTTTTTTTTGAATTGGTTTTAACATGGATGGGGATTTGATTGTATTAACATGGATGTCAATACAGAACGTTATGCACAGTCAAATGTAAATGCACACACCAGCATGCTTGAAAGACTGTTGAGAATGTGAATGTTATAAGTTAATCAATGAATTTCTCGTTATAATCAGTCCACGTTTCCCTCTGATAAATGTGACACAAGGCATATGTAAAAAGGACACTTACTAAGTTTGAATATTTGCCTTCATGAGACTTATGTCAAGCCATTTCTGTTCTTGTGTTCCGGGCCCCATGAGACATGGAAATAAAAAACTCAAAAGTAATATGCCAATTGATTTATATTTGATAATTGTAGCACACAAGTATATCAGGTAAGAGTAGTGTAACTCTAAAACCCGATTCCTTCTCAAATAATTGCATGAGTTTAGCATCATAAATGTCATCCCTGTATCTTTCAAATACCATCAAATTAGACCAATGCATGGTAAATTGACTCATGAAACATCTCTTCTACAACACCTTGGCGCTGAACTAACCCTCTCTGGTGCAAATTCAAACTTCCTAAATCCTTTCGGTACCAACACCTGTACCATCGTACCAGCTAGCGGTACTCCCACCAAATAAAGCTAACGCACTCCAAACCAAGACTACCACTTTCTTCGTCTCAGTCTCACGATGCCAGGGAGTCTGCTCCTTGGACTTGCGATGGCCAGAAACAGTAACGGGTTCACACCCGATACCATACGGACCCGTCAGCCAAAGAAATTGGACCCGTCTTCTTCAAAAGCTTCAGCGCCTCTCTCTTGTGTGATTTATTTCATTTATCAAATATAAGAAACAACAAGTGGAGTTTGCGTTTCTAATTATAATTTTGAGAAAGCAGCTAGTACACCCGTGATTATTTATTTTTCCACTCCAGGAACAATGCCCAAGGACGCCAATAATAATACACATTTTTATCATATGGAAAAAAAAATAATATTCTTTTAAAGTGTGTTGAAAGAAAACTGAACAGGTGGTAATTTGAAGCTAGTTCTTTTATATTTTTGAACGGATTAAATAAATTTAAACAGTACTAATAATTGAAGTTGGTAAGCTAAGCATGCAGTATTACTTGAGGTGGTACTTAACAATACTACATGCTATTTGTTAAATTTCATTATGGTAATTTTGTATCAACAATGAAATTCAGTATATCACATATGAATTACAATACAATACAACAATGTGTTACATCCCGTCACCAGAATGATTGAAGTGCACATGATGTTCCTTTCTCTATGAGTTATATTATATCCCTAACTTGTTTGGGACAAAAGACTTAGTTGTTGTTGTTTGTTGTATACGTATAGACCTTAAAGCCCTAACTTGAAAAACTTTATATGAGGTTAATCTGAAATATCAGCTAACTCTACCAAATCTATGACGAGATACTATTTGATTAAATTGTTCCAGAACCATCAGAATGTTTGCCCAAGAAACAAAGTTGAATAATTCAACCATCACAAACACACATTATTCAAAGCTGACACTAAAGGGTAAAATAATTGCACTTTTGCAGATTAGTACTCCAGGTAAAGATAGAGAAAATAAATGATTAATTAATTAAGCTATCAATTCGATTTCAGGTATTATGGCACATGTTAAAGCTCTGGTGCTAACGTACAATCCAAAAACTATGCACCTAACCTATTAGTGGGGATAATTTTCATTCATTTACCTTCTTGAGTTCCTGTCTGGATCATGATTAACAGTAGCATTGCTTGCATCTCCATTTCCAGTCATCTCTGTGACACCAGATGCTGGTCTAGACCCAGAGCAACTTTCAGGATCCAAAACCAAGTATTGCAATGGATTGCTCGGCACATTCTCCAACACAGCATTCACCATAGAACTCTCATTACTACTGAGCTGACTCTTCTGTCGAGGTGAATTGGGCCCATAGAGGCAGCATGATTCAAGCCCAAAGCCAACTTCTGACAAGCTGTCAGTCTCATCATTTTGTGCGATCTTCTCAAATTCACCTTGCCCGGTTGTCAAAACATCCAGAATCACCGCAGAATCACTACAGGTCCTTCTAATTGGATTCAGATTTAGGTTCATTTTCGGTATTTCAGTTAACAGGTCATCTAACCAAGAGGGTTGTTCAGGGAAAGGGGATTCTCCATTTGGGTACGTTTTGGATTGCGGTGTGAATTCAGGTGCTGAAGGGGATAAGCCTTTCATTTGAGTGGGACAGCGGGGTGGGAGGTGAGGCGACCGAGACATTGTAAGTAAAATATATAAACAAAAAAACTGTCTTTCTTGAACTTAGAGAGAGCAATCCATTTTAAATCATCCCTTTTTAGCCGTCTGTAACTAAAAATAACAAACCATGAGTATGGTAACAAATACACAGGAAGCTAATTGGATATTACACAATACCACATTAGGAAATAGATAGGCCATCTTTTGCTCTACAAAGATTTAATTACTGGCCTAAATTTATGATATAATAACAACATTTTACAATAACTGACGAGAAGATATGAGGCAAAAGTTGAGACAAATAGTTTCAAATTTCGCAAGGAAGCTTCTATCAATATGACCTTTAAACTGAGGAAATAGAATTAGATAGCTTAATCAAATAACACTAATTAAACTTTATTATCCACATAAAAGTTAAGTTCGTGAGAGTGAAATAACAAAACCTATCGAACAATCCAACAACAAAAATAACAAAAGGAGAGCACAAATTTAGTCTCCAATCCTAGAATAGAAAGGGTAATACTAAATTAACCAAAGACCATTGCTTTTTTGAGCACTCACCAATTGCAAGTATTCTATTCATCGCCGTTCCTTATCTACGCCAAAAATCGACCTTGAAACTGCTCAAAATAGTGAAGCAGCTCAGTTTTTGTGAGATCGGACCACTTAGGAACTAAATAATAATAAGCAAAAGGTTCATGACCTAACTAAGACACCACATTGGGATTTAAAGATTTGTTTCCTTTCCCAAAAGGAACAAAGAAAACTAAAATGATCCTGAATTTTGTGAGATCTTAGTCTAGACCTCATACACTTCTTTGTAAACAAGGTGTGAATTTCCTTAGAGGCTAGGGGCCCTGCCGTCTTGCTGCCAAGACCACCTTCTGCCGTTCTCGTGACTATTTTTGTGTGCTCATCAGGTGTTCAATGAAATGTCTGAGAGGAGTTGTGAGAGAACAATTGGCCGTCAATGCCGGGTCATGGCAGTAAAGCCTCAGGGATGCCTTCTGGAACATGATAGAGTTGCTGAGGGATGTTGGATGCTTCAATTTGATATATGGTGATTGATCTTGAGTTGGGTCAGATCTGATGGCATGAGATGGCATGAGGTGGAGGCTTCTGAAATTGAGCATGTCGATGCTTCAATTTGATATATGGTGATTGATCTCGAGTTGGGTCAGATCTGATGGCATGAGGTGACGACATAGAATGGACGATTTTTGCTAGTCTCGTTTGGCTTGTCACGAATTTTGACTTTGGTAAGCTACTGCCTGATCATTGTCAGCCCCATCAATCTGCTAATTGCAGCTCTCCTTGGTCATGTCTGGCCTTAGTTTTGCATTGAGCTTTGGTATCGATCTGACAGAAGTGCGGCTCTTCAAAACCTGGTTGTGTAATATTGGCTCTCAATAGTTGGGATTAAGCAGGGTGCACTATGCGAGGGTAGTGACGGTTGAGTAGCGGTATAGAAGACAGTGGTGCCGGCATCGTCTCGGGTTGGCAACAAGGGTATGGCCTTGGCTTGTTCTTCTCTGAACTGGTTTATTTATTATTTTCTTTATTGATTTAACTTATCTGGTGATTTACGGCAGAGTGACATAATTAAGAGTATGTCATGCCGATATGACATGGGCAGGGGGACATCATGTGGGCATGGTGAAATAGTCTGTTGGTGAGGCATGGTCTAGGGAGTTTGCTATTGATACTTGGTACCCCTACCCCTCTTTCTTTCTCTTTTGCTCTTTTTTTTTTTTGGGTTCAGTTTGGTTTTCTTTGAAATTGGATTTCCCTCTTTTATTTTGTTGATGGGCAGTAACTTGATCTGAGTTGTGGATTGTTTACAGTGTAAGATGAGTTTGCTAACTCATGAGAGATGTAGTGGTTTGGCATGGCTTCTAAGGCATCATGGAGACATTTCATGGTCCTTGATTGTGAGGAGCAAGCTGGCTTAAGCTAGTTCCTGCTGTCATGAAGGTACCTCTTTTCCCTTTTTTTTTATATATATCTTTTGTTTATAGATTTTTTTTTGCATGCCTTCTTGACATATAAAAGGAAATTATGCATGGGCAGATTGCTTATGTGTGTCTGATGTTTCTTGTTAGATATAAGAATTATACAACAGAGATTAAAGTAAGAAAGAGAAACCTTATGGACATATGAAGTTTAAAGCTTTCTTATGCTGTTATTTATGCTATCCCTTCTTTGTATACGCTTGTATGTTCATGATTATGATCATTTTTTTTGCATGCACTTGAAAATGCCCATGAAGATAATAAATGGGGCTTCATTGACTGCTCTGACACATTAACTGTTGGGTAAAGAGAAAAAAAAATATATATCCCTTTCTTTCGTTTTGAAGATGAAGTAAGGAAAAAGAAAATAGGCACATATGTTTATTTATATGATGCAAGTATATGACTAAATGGTTTTTTTTTGTTTTACTGTTAGACTTCTGACCCTTGAATGATAAGGGTAAACTTTTAAAATACTCTCTTTATATCACAGTGCATAAGTTAAGTGTAGTAGTATGCATCTTCTGTCTTTCCCTTGTGTTGAGTCATGATAGTATATACATATGCATGCTTCCTTTCTTTCATGAAGAGGTTGAAAATGGAGTAACAAAGGTAAGGGCAGAATTAACAAAATAAATGTAAATATGCCATGAAAAAATTTACCAATGATGATTTGATGCAAACCAATATAAGAGTGAAGTAACTTTCAAAATAAAAAAAAGAAAGAGATAGCTCTGAGGTTTTACAGCCAACTTAAGGCACCCATGCACACCATGGATTGGTGGCTGGGTAAAAATACAAAAATGACTCTCAAAACAGCAAATGAAAAGATAAAATGACTTTCATTCACTAAGTAAAGATGCTTACAGAGATGTCCCTTTGCTTCTCCCTGTTACAAAACCTTCCTTCCTATTGTTATTTATATATATATTTTTTTATTTCTAAGCTAAGTTCTTGCACAGATTTTTTTTTTCTATTTCTCGCTCTCTTCTGATGGTGTTTATCCTTTCTTTTGTATGCAATTTCCCGAGGGTATCTTGTGGTCTTCTCCCCCTTTATTTATAAAGGAAATCAAGGGCATCTTGGTCACTTCACATCTTATTTCATTCTTTTTTTTTATTGTTGTAACAACTCAGCCCTTAATTTTTATCTGTATAAGACTCTTCCCTTTTTTTTGCAGTATTCTTTTGAGTATAATACATGTTGCAAGTAGTGTCAATTCAGCATTTAATGCTGCTTCAGGTATGATTCCATCCCCTTTCTTCTTTTTTTTTTTTTTTTTAATAGCATGCCTGCTCTCATTCAACTATACTGTCTTATTACAGCACCTACAATTTCTACTTCAGATGCAGTTCCAACCTTGTTGAGCCGTGGAATGAAGCATGTATAGCTCTACTATCCCTCTTTCTTTTATTGTTAGCACAATAACTTCTCAGCCCATATATATCTCTCCTCCCTTTTGTCTCTGTCACTCTATCTTTCACCATCTATACTCTACTTAGTGGGGACATGTATGGGTGAAAATGGGGATTTGCTAGGCGCCCACAATTACATGGTGATCCTCTTTTGTCATATATTTCCTATGCTGAACAATCTTCAGTTTGCACTTTTCTTTATTATCATTTAAAACTGTTTCTTTGTTCTTATGCTATCATTTGGGACTGCTTCTCCTTTTTTTTCTTATGCCATGCTTATATGTATTTTTTTTGACACATACAGCCTTACGTATCCTCTATGTGGCACCTAAATGATTGGGTCATAACCGCTTTTTTCTTTCTGTTTTTTTTTTACTACAGGTGTATTCTTAAGCAATGATATCTGCCAGGTAATCGAGCATGTTCTATGTTCCTCCCTTTTCTCCTTTGATTTGTTTCCTGGCTTAGCATTAGGTTAATATAATGTGATCCCTCCCTTTGCATTGCTTCAAGGCTCCATTCTTCTTCTTTTTTTTTGGAACGTAATTCTACCTTACAGATGTTACGTTGGCAGATTCTTGTTTTGCACAGGCATGACCCAGTTTATTGGTAACAATTTACACCTGACAATTGTTTACACCCTTTTTTGTTCCAAGAGTCTTATCAGACCGCTACCTTAGTATTATCGTCATTACCCCCTCTTGCCTTATCCAGCTTTCTTTATTTTGCATGATCTGACTGTTCCATTTTCTCCTGCATTAATGCCTCTCTTGATTTTATTGGACAGCTTGCTTTTCTTCCTGGCTGCATTCAACTCTTAAAAAAAAGGTGCTGTACGGCTCAGGTGAGGCATTGATTCTCTTGAAAATGTGGTATATTTATGTTATTTTTTGTCCCATTCTTCTACTGTGCTTATGTGATTTGATTGTCAATTCTATTGCCCACAGGTCAAGCTTCACTGTTTATGCCAATTAGATTGAAGTGGGTTCCTTGGGTTTGGAGCATTGATTGGTATGTACAGCCCCTTTGTTGTAGGGTTCTGAGTTTGCTTTATTTCCGTGTATCTCTTTATCCATTATTCTTTTATTACACTTGTTAATTTCATAACCAGCCAATGTTTTATGTATATTGACATGTCACTGTTTGTAATGGAAGCTGCTTCATCATTTTTTTTATTTCCTGTGACTGACTTGTGATTCGTCGGTCTCTCTATTTGTCGTTGGCATGGCCAGTAGGCAAGTGACACTCGATGTACATAACTCACTTTTTCAGTTTCTTGGGTCCTGGATTCCATATTCTTAGTTAATCTGCCAGGCCATTATCGGCTAGGCTTTTGACTTGGCTCTGGTCTATATGGGGTCTTACACACTGGTTTCATTTAAGTCCTTATCCGACATACTGGGTCTATTCTTTTCTTTTCCTTCGTGGATGTGTGCAAGTGGCTAATTTGGCGACTCAAGGGTTAAGGTGTGTCAGCCCGACCTCTTTTCTTTGTACAGACCCAACCGTTTTCTTTCGAAGTTTGGTCCAGTGAAGTGGCAACAGCAGCCGAGGCAAGCGTCACCGTATTCTCCTTTTTACCGACTTTTAGGCCATTCCAAGCATTCTGGTGACGGCTGAGCAAATTGCTGGAACGGGATTTGGCGGGCACAGCGTTGTATTTGATTAGTTTAGTTCGTAGCTGGTTGGTCGGGAGAGACAAGTCTGACGAACAGAGGCTCCTTTATTTTTTATCAAGGGATGGGTTCAATTTATCGATAATAAAAGAAGCAGGCCCGATATTCTTTATAGGGCCGATTAATTCTTGCGGGGTTTGTAGGTCTGTTATTGGGCGAAACCAATGAAATTTCAGCAGTTTCGAATTTCTCTTCTTCTCCCTTTTTTCGGCCATCCTCATTCCTTTGTGAATAAGTTGACATAATCTTATGGCATTCGTAAGATTTTAATTATAGCAAATTAATATTACAAAAATACCACCACTAGATTTTAATCAATTTTAAAAAATTACGAACATGGTACTCACCTTCTATTGGTATTATACAATAGCTTTTATATGTTCAGTAGAAACACACAAATTCATGGGCCATGGCTGTGTGACAATCCAGATAATGCATGACCCAGGTTAAACTTAAACTGGAATATTCTACGTATAATGCAAGAGAGGTGTTCTTTTGCTTTTTCCTTGCTCAAGATAAGAGAAATCCATGCTCAAGATAAGAGTAATTCATCTTCTTCTTTATTATAATTATTGAAAAGCAAGAGCTAATTTTATCGACTGACAAAACGCTTACAGATCATTGATGCGCCAGAGCATGATTTTGGCATGTGGCTCACTAAGAAAAATCTAATGGCAGCACCGGAAAGATCAGATAAATTTACAATACGAAAAAAAAAAAAAATGATGGGATGAAATGCCATGACAATGAAGCGGCTTGAAAATTTTCTAAATTAAAAAATCCTTTCAAATTACATAAAAAAAGGCCCAAGCATTTGATTAAAAAATTGAGATCAAATTAACTTTCCAATTTTGACCATTTTTTTCATTAAGATAAGAAAAATAAATAAAATTTGTAGATAAGTTATTAATTTTATATGAACAATTAACATTAAGGAATATGCGATGTTTCATCAGATGCTATTTTAATATGAACCATTGTAAATTTTAACTTATTTGATGAATGATGAAATTAATATCAAGTTTGATCATTTTTTATGTATATGATGTAAAAAAGTAAATGTCATTCCAGAGATTACTTCATTAATAGTAGTTATCTTGACGATTGTCAAAATTAATATTTTTTTAATATTGAAGTCCCAAAACGTAGACAAACCAGAGCAGTTTTTTTTTTTTAAATGGTTGACAGAAGCAAAACGTAGACAAAAGTTGGTAGAGTGCTCACCTTTAATCTGCGCTGTTAAGGGTGTCCCGTGCATAATACCAGATTGATAGGCCCGAAAAATTTTAACAGTTGAGATTAGATCGAACGGTTCGGATCAAAAGTTGGCACCGCATAGGATACTGATCCGGCGCAGATGCCCCTGTAGTCCTGTTAGCACTAGGCTTATGCTAAGGATCTCCCGCTTCTTCCATACCCTTGTGTGGATCATACAGTAAAATTCTGTTAATTGTAGAGAAGCTAAAATTCCCTCAGGCCACTAGACCCCAACAAAAAAATTATTCGGTTTCTCTAATTAAAAATTATTCGGTTCGCTATTTCAAAATTTTTTAAACCTTTGCCTGGCTTTGTTTATGAAAGCGATATCTCAGCCATACTTTTTGAGAGGAGCATGATGCTTTTCTTGGATTCTCATCCTTTAATACTTGCATGCTTCATTCATTATTTGGAACAAGTTTCGTTGACTTCTTTAATAGGCCTGACCAAAGAGATTGATCATAATTGAAGGACAGTCTAACAAGCCTTCAAATCTATTCTTGCACTTGATTCAAGTAACAATAATCTGTTGGTTTCTAATTTCATACTTGATTAATTACTTTACAGGTTCTTTTTGTGTCCGTCGGATGACTTTAATGCTATTCATCAGAGGATGTGTGTGTGCGTGTGTGTGTGTGTGTGTTTTTTTTAAGGTTATCAAAGGATGTGCTTGGAACATGTCAAATAAGGTTTTGTTCGGAACAGGCCGAACTGGATCGGAATGAGATCCTCTGGATTTCTCTAAATGAAATCCAGTGGACTTCCTTGCATCTGAACCGTCCGATTTAATCTCAACGATTATGAATGTCCCGTGAATAATACTAGATTGATAGGCCCGAAAAAATTTTAGCCGTTAAGATTAAATCGGACGGATCAGATGAGAGGAAGTCCACTGGATTTCTCTAAAAGAAATCCAGAGGATACAGTTCTGAACTGGATCAAACCAAACACCATTGGCGAATCGGCCGAAAAAATTAATAATAGCTTTACTATTCACTCGAATTTCGAGATTAATTGTAAAAAATTTAGAATTTTAAAAATGGCGTTGTAGGATCGGCATCCGGGATGTCGATTCTGCAAATTGCTTGGATCGGCATCCCAATTGCCGATCCAATTAAATGCACATATAACAATGTGTTACATTCCGTTTCCAACTTTTGTACATTTTTTTTAGAGGTAGACTAAAATCAGTCGCGACTGACGAATGAGACCGTCAGCTACGATCAAAAGGCTGAGCAAATGATGTTACATCCCGTCACCAGAATGATTGAAGTGCACATGATGATTGAATTAATCTATAGTTCAAATTATAAATGAAAAAAATAATAAAAAAAACAATATCTACTGTACTAATGGGTACCTCAAGTCACTAGCTCGTTGCCTAACACAACCATAATTACTGCATATGGAGCATATGTGATCAAATAAGTTTACACAGAAACCACAAAGTAAGGCTGTCAATGGGTACGGTTCAGGAGTTTAGGTACGGCTATCAATGGGTACGGTTCAGGAGTAAGGCTGTCAATGGGTACGGTTCAGCGCCTCTCTCTTGTGTGATTTATTTCATTCATCATGGGAGTACCGTTTCAGGCCATTTTTCGGCCGAACGCAAATTATAATTATATTTTATACTAGCGCCTCTCTCTTGTTTAATTTATTTAATCCGTTCAAAAATATAAAAGAACTAGCTTCAAATTACCACCTGTTCAGTTTTCTTTCAACACACTTTAAAAGAATATTATTTTTTTTTCCATATGATAAAAATGTGTATTATTATTGGCGTCCTTGGGCATTGTTCCTGGAGTGGAAAAATAAATAATCACGGGTGTACTAGCTGCTTTCTCAAAATTATAATTAGAAACGCAAACTCCACTTGTTGTTTCTTATATTCCATCTCCATTGATAGGTAAGACAGGTTCGGATCCGCTCCAAAGTTGGTAGATGTAAGGAGGAAATCGGACGGTCACCAACGGTGCAGTCGCCAGTCGGGTACCAAAATTACATATCGCACGTACGGTCGTCAACGCCTGCACTGGTGCATGTATCTTTATAGCTTTCATACCGATGACAACTTGTGTATATAGGTTGATAAAATAGTGTAAAATGATAGAGACATTGCTTGGCGGGTTTTTTTTATTTTTATTTTTTTGAGAGAAGAAGCCCGTAGGCTTTAATATATTAAATATGGTCACAGAGTACAAATGATAAAAACATTGCTCGGCGGTTTGGCTTTTACTTACTCTGATTGCGTACTGTAATTTCTTTGATTTCTCTGATTGAGAACCAGCTCTTGATTTAGTGACAAAAAGCAATGCATATTGAGTAAAATGTAGCAGGTTCGAAATCTAATGGGGAAGTCTTTCATAGACATTTAATTTAAAAATAAGTCGGGAGGCTTGACCCCCAATTTATCTCAAAAAAAAAAAAATTTCTCTGATTGCTTAACAAATTTCGTTCGTATTTGTGCCTTTCTGTCTTACTTAATTATAAATAAAATAACAGAATTATGTGTAATTTATATTTTTTGGGGAAAAAATATTGTTTAGGCAACTGCTACATATATAGTAAGCTATATAAATTAAATAAGCTTTGGATAAGTGAGAAATAGATCTTTTAGTTCTGATATATTTTTTTTTTGAATAAAAAGCCCAGGTCAAGCCCGGAGCCTTTTCATTAAAAGGAAAAGTTTATTTACAAGTAAGAACGGGTTTTTCCAACTGAAACCCTGAATTAAAAAAAAAAAGAAGAAAACGAAATTAAGTATCAGCAAAGAGAACAAACGAAATTAGTTCTGATGTATTTATCAAGTTGTAAATAACAATTGTATTAGTATTGTTTAATTTATTTAATCTGTTCAAAAATATAAAAGAACTAGCTTCGAATTACCACCTGTTCAGTTTTCTTTCAACACACTTTAAAAGAATATATATATATATATATATATTTCCCTATGGTAAGAAAAGTGTATTATTATTGGCGTCCTTGGGCATTGTTCCTGGAGTGGAATAATAAATTATCACGGGTGTACTAGCTGCTTTCTCAAAATTATAATTAGAAACGCAAACTCCACTTGTTGCTTCTTATATTCCATGATTCAATGGATCCGCTCCAAAGTTGGTAGATGAAAGGGCGAATCGGACGGTCACCAACGATGTAGTCGCCAGTCGGGTACCAAAATTACATATCGCACGGTCGGCAACACCTGCACTGGTGCATGTATCTTTAGCTTTCATACCGACGACAACTTGGGTGGGTTGATAAAATAATGTAAAATGATAAAGACATTGTTCGGCGATTTAATTTGGCTCTTACTAACTGCGCGCCTCATCTACTACAGTACTAGAAATTAGATTATTCTTTTTTGAGGGTCGAGAAATTAGATGATTGGTTAGTTAGTAGCTGGGTGTCATTAACTAGATAACGAAAAGCTGATGATGACTGATTTGGATCCTGATACCGGTGTCAATACTATGTGGGGTTTCATATCTTGGATCTAGGATGGAATCATAAAGAGTTGTTGAGATAATTCCGTGACGCCAAGTAACATTCTACATTGTAGCTGATAGCATACCGCCTTCTCTATGAAGAAATATAATTTTTTTTTTTTAATACTTCATTGTCAATAGAAAGCAATACTGGAGTCAGACCTTATCTCCTTCTTTGAGCTGATTAAAAATTGATGACAACATCTCTAATGCCATGGTTTGAAGCGCAGCATCAGTCATGGTTGTTAGAGTATGTAAAAACTAGCAGCTCCATGAGAGTCTGAAGCATAGCATCAGTTCTTGTGGAGTAGCCATGCTCAACGGTGAGCTTGAAAAGTGATTTCATGGAGATCTGAAGTGCAGGATCACTCTCCATGGATGAACTATTAGCCTAATTTAGCTTGACTCAAAGCATGGCATTGACTTAGCTTGTATTAGGATCCCCTCATGGCAGGACAAGAGAATCTAGTTAAGAAATTGACTAAATCCATGGCCATGGAGGTACATCAGTGAGCATCAATCTACAACTCAGTGTTTATTTCCACTTGTCAATTCATTTAACTTAAATCCTAATTTAGTTTAATTTTAGGGACCAAGGTGAAGTTTTCCATTTATGAGAATTTACTACTTATCTTCTTGTAATGTGATCAGTGACAGATCTAAGTGTAACATAGGGGTGTCAATGTCACCCCTATTTTTTTTAAAAAAATATTGTTACATATGAGTATTTGTAATTATAAAATATAAATTTGTTATATACACCATATATTTGAACCCCATAAAATTTTAGGTGAGTTTCCATTGGTGAACCCCATACATATTTTATACAATTTTTCTTTGTGAGATCTTTTTTGGGTAGATTAACGATTTATGTTTGTAAAGAATTATTACCATAAACAATTCATTTCAATAGCCGAGAACATAATTGCTCTTTTCAGTTTTGGTTTGTGGGCCCTTCAATTGATTAATCAGGTCCAAAAATCAGTCCAAAATGAATAGCCTTATAGCGCAGCCACCCGTGAACCCCCTTGAAAAATTTTCTGGCTCCGTCCCTGAATGTGATGACCTTCATTGTTGATACTTTGCAATAGTAGCTGCTACCTTGTGATGGATTCCAATATAAGCAACAAGAAGTACATGATTTACTTGTAATTATCATAGCTGGAATTGCTCCCTGTTAGAAAACATTGAGATAAATTAAAGAACAAAATTCAGTACTGCCCCTGTATATTGCTCACGTGTAAGCCAAAGACAAATGTAATTCATGAAAAGGGTGGGGACTGAAATGAAAAGTGAAACCACTAAGTAAATTAGATTGGATAGCTAGGCTGCAAGATGATAATTTGGTATTTAATGTTCTCTGTAAGTGAGATTTTGTAATCATGTAAGATGCATGGACTTGCTTGAAAAGGTAAGTGAATGAGTGCTGAGGCTCTGAACAATAGAATTGCATTTCCTGATCATATGGCCAGTGTATTAAAGCTACAGCCTGGATGGGGATTTTTTTTTTTTTTTGAATTGGTTTTAACATGGATGGGGATTTGATTGTATTAACATGGATGTCAATACAGAACGTTATGCACAGTCAAATGTAAATGCACACACCAGCATGCTTGAAAGACTGTTGAGAATGTGAATGTTATAAGTTAATCAATGAATTTCTCGTTATAATCAGTCCACGTTTCCCTCTGATAAATGTGACACAAGGCATATGTAAAAAGGACACTTACTAAGTTTGAATATTTGCCTTCATGAGACTTATGTCAAGCCATTTCTGTTCTTGTGTTCCGGGCCCCATGAGACATGGAAATAAAAAACTCAAAAGTAATATGCCAATTGATTTATATTTGATAATTGTAGCACACAAGTATATCAGGTAAGAGTAGTGTAACTCTAAAACCCGATTCCTTCTCAAATAATTGCATGAGTTTAGCATCATAAATGTCATCCCTGTATCTTTCAAATACCATCAAATTAGACCAATGCATGGTAAATTGACTCATGAAACATCTCTTCTACAACACCTTGGCGCTGAACTAACCCTCTCTGGTACAAATTCAAACTTCCTAAATCCTTTCGGTACCAACACCTGTACCATCGTACCAGCTAGCGGTACTCCCACCAAATAAAGCTAACGCACTCCAAACCAAGACTACCACTTTCTTCGTCTCAGTCTCACGATGCCAGGGAGTCTGCTCCTTGGACTTGCGATGGCCAGAAACAGTAACGGGTTCACACCCGATACCATACGGACCCGTCAGCCAAAGAAATTGGACCCGTCTTCTTCAAAAGCTTCAGCGCCTCTCTCTTGTGTGATTTGCTGCAGTCATAAGTTCTGTGAACCTGTTGGAAATCCGCTACATGTAACTGATATCATCATTATTTATTGATATTTGGACCGTACTTGGTACTCAGAACATACTCAAACTAACAAATTACTTAATAAATTACTATGTTTTTTTAGGATTTGGTTCTGCCGTCGTTTCTTCTCTTCTCTGTACAGGTTTTAATGATTTCTCATGATATTAGAGCACTTAGATAGATTCCCGATGGTTCGTGCATGCTAGATGGCTCATTCCTAGCATTGGAGACACTTTTCGACACTCTGTTCCGTCCGAATGGCATCCCATTCGATCTGAATGGCACTGTAGCCGCATGGTCAGCGCCAACCACCTTTCACTCTCCTTTGTTCGGTCCAAACAGATCACCGCCATGTCTCATATGGAAGTTTTTTCTACATGGTAACTCGTGGTTTTGGCTGTTTTCTTATCTTGGCAACCAGGCAACCTCTCCAAACACCAGAAAACCTCTATAAAAGCTCCCCACGCCTAAAGAAAGGGTATCCTACATATCATATCCTAATTTCACCTTTCCAAAAGCGTTTTCTCTCTTTTTCACCTTAGAAAATCATCAAGTAACCTTACCTTGAAGCAACGGCAGCAAGGAGACCAGTTAAGGAGACCATCTTGCAACACTCCATTGCCTTGGAGATCGAAGAATCAAGCATAAGGAGAATTTGATTTTATTCTTCTATATTTTTTTCCTCTATTTCTATGGGCTTGTATATTTATTGCTTTATGCTACTTGTTGTGTGTGTTTGCTACTATGTTAGGCTAAGATTTATATTGTCTTAGGAGTAGGGAATTAACTTGATGTTTGGATGATGTGATTTGAATTTGCTATGCTATGATATATTTTGAGATTTGTTTGTTGTGATTTATATTAATTGCTTGTCTTAGAATTGCTTGTTAATCTCTAATAACTTTCTAGTTGAACAGCTGCATCTAGTAAGTCTAAGTTAGGATAACAAGACAAGTTTAATTTAAATATTTGGGATAAATCGTAGATACGAAAGACAAGTTTAATTTAAATCGTTTTGGAGTTTTCCATTACAAACCGCATCTTTTACACTGAACTGAGTTTCGTCAAAGTCCGTTGAGAAAATACCTTATGAGATTTGGTTTGAAAAGAAACCAAGTATATTGTTTCTCAAGATTTGGAGTTATGAAACTTATGTGAAAAGGCTACTGAGCGATAAGTTTGGATCCAAATCGGATAAGTGTTATTTCATTGGATATCCTAAGGAAACGAAAGGTTATTACTTCTACAACCTCATCGAGAACAAGAAATTTGTTGCTCGTCATGGTGAGTTCTTGGAGAAAGAGTTTCTCGTAAGAAGAAGTAGTGGGAGTAATGTGATTATTGAAGAAATTCATGAACCACCGCAAGATGCGCCTCTAGTAGGCAATCTTGCTATTCCCAACATGGTGCCTAATGAGGTGGTAGTCGAACCTATTCTACAAGTTGTTGTGGAAGAAGATGTTCATGAGTATGCTCCCTCAAATGAGAACTCAAACATCTCGTGAGTTGATGATGTTCAAGTTACTCAAGTGTTCGAGGATCAGGAACCAAGTCCACAAGCCGTTGTGGAACAAGTTTAAGAACCTCAAGCACAAATCCTACGGAGGTCAACAAGGAAAATTCCTCCACTCGTGAGGTACTTAGGTTTACACGACATTCTCATCATTGAGAATTGCGAACCGTTGACCGTTAAGGACATGATGGAAAAGTTCGACTCGAAAGAGTGACTCAAAGCCATGGAATCTGAGATGCAATCCATGTATGACAACAAGGTATGGATCTTGGTTGACCTTCCCGATGGGGTAAAACCCGTTGAGAACAAGTGGATTTTTAAGAGAACGGTCGACATAGATGGCAACTTGACTATATACAAGGCACGGCTTATTGCGAAAGGTTATAGGCAAGTTCATGGCATTGACTATGAAGAAACCTTCTCACATGTTGTCATGTTCAAGTCAATTCGGATTTTGTTAGCAATTGCCACATTTTTTGACGATGAGATATGGCAAATGGATGTCAAAACCGCCTTTCTAAATGACAATTTGGAAGAGTATGTGTACATGATACAATCCAAGGGTTTTGTGGATCCAAAGAATGCTTACATGGTATGCAAACTTCAAAAGTCCATCTATTGATTGAAGCAAGTATCGAGGAGTTGGAACAAGCGCTTTGATGATGGCGTCAAGAAGTTGAACTTCATTCAATGTGAAAAAGAAGGTTGTGTATACAAAAGGATCAGTGGGAGCGTGGTGGTTTTTCTTGTCTTGTATGTGGATGATATTCTCTTGATCGGGAATGATGTTCCTGAATTAAATGTAGTCAAGACTTCATTGAAGAAGGTGTTCCCAGTGAAAGACTTGGGCGAAACCGCCTCTATCCTAGGAATCAAGATATATAGAGATAAATCAAGAAGGATGATAGGTTTTAGGCAAGAAGAATATATTAACAAGGTGTTGGTAAAACACTAGGGGTATGTTTGGATGAGGGGTTGAATAAGAAATAAGAATTAGGATCTCGAAAAGCGTGCTTGTCCAAATTTCTTATTCTAATTCTATGATTTTGTTAGAATATGGATAAGGGCCGAAATTTCTTATTTTTGTGTTGTTTGGGTTGCACAAGAATAAAGAATTTGGAGCTTATTCTTATCCGAATCCTTATTCTTACGTATCCAAATACACCCTAGATGGCTAGTTCCAAGAATGATTACTTTCCTATGTCACATGACATACACTTGAGTAAGACTTGAAGTCCCATAACTGATGCAGATAGGAGATACATGGAGCAGTTCAAGTATCCATCTGCTGTGAGTTCTATCATGTACGCCATGCTATGCACTTGTCCCGATGTGGCATATCCGATTAGTGCGACTAGTCCATTCCAAGCCAACCCTGGCATGGCACATTGGACCGCAGTTAAGAATATCCTCAAGTATCTCAAGTGAACAAAGGATGGTCTTCTCGAATATGGTAGAGACCAGGAGCTCGTTGTAAGTGGTTATACCGATGCTAGTTTCCAAACCAATCGAGATGACTCAAAGTCACAGTCGGACTTTGTATTTCTGCTCAATGGTGGTGCTGTAAGTTGGAAGAGTTCCAAACAGAATACTACAGCCGATTTCGTCACCGAAGCAGAATACTTAGCGGCTGGTGAGGCAGCGAAAGAAGGAGCTTGGATCAAGAAATTCCTGACCGAGTTGGAGGTGGTTTCAAGTATCTCAGGTCCAGTAGATATCTACTGCAACAACACGGGAGCCATAGCTCAGTCCAAGGAGTCAAGATCGCATCAAAAGACAATGCACATTCTACGACGCTTTCATCTCATTCGTCAGTTTGTGAACGACGGTTGGATCAAGGTCAAGAAGAGGAAGTATAAGGAAGATTAGAACTTTCTATCTTTTCCAGCTTCAATCTTTCTTCTCCTTGAACCAGATGCGAAATCAATTCATTGAGAGTCCACTTATCCTTAGTACAGTTATAGTTAACCTTAAATTGGTTAAATTGACTAGGAAGAGAGTTTAGCACAAGACACACCTAAATTTCTTCAGATATGTCTAACTTGACCACACCTAGCTTGAAGCCAGATGAGACATTTCCATGACATATTCCCTTATGTAGCCCTTTCAATTGTACTTGATTGAGGTGTGTTTGGCCATGAATTACAAATTTCAGACTTTTCATTCTTGGCGAATCTCTTCTCAATTTCTCCCAATATTTCCTTAGCATTGGTAGAATTAGAAACTGTGTCCCTAAAAGCTTCAGGAATGGATTTCTTGATGATCATAAGACACATGCGATTTGACCGATCCCATTTCTCAAATTCCTTAATCTCAAGCATAGTGCTTTGATTATTAACTGCAGTGGGAGGATTTATCCTTAACGCAAGGTCAAGATCAAGAACGTCGAGAATTAATACTAAGTTTTCGCACTATTCCTTGAAGTTAGTACCTGATAACTTTGGAATGTTGTTGATATAGGCCGTTATATTTGCTAAAATAAACCAAAGACAAAACAAAATGCACTCATATTAGTAATTTATTGTATAAATATAATTCACATAATAAGGTCGATATCCATCACTAGTTTTTATTCATTTGTAAGTGCTCTTTGGAGTCTCCAAACAAACTTCAATCAACTAGGTGTAGTAATCAAATGTGACGATTCATAGCATGTCAATCAACTAACCTTTCCTTGGGCTGATTAATTGAGTACATGCATAAACCTTATAATCATCACGCATTTACTACTACAAGAATGTTCATGTAATATGACCAAATATTGTCCTTCTTTTGGATCGATCCAATATCTGAACTTATTACATGCACGAAATCGTTTTATACTTTGATTTTGAGACAACCATGATGTGAGAGCCCACTTTGGAGGGATGACAACAAAGTCGACCCAATACACAAATATATATATGTATATATATATATATATATATATATAGAGTTTTGCTATGGTGAGTTGCAACTCACCAAATGCTCCGTGAGTTGCGATCAAAACTCATAAATCTAATTCAAAGTAACCGATCTAAACCGTCTAATATGATCTCCCTATTGAAATCTCCATGCAGACCAAATTTTAAATTTTTTCGAAATTTTTAAGTATTTTTTTGAAATTTTAGAAAATCATTAATCTAATTAGTTCTGAACCGTTCAAAAACAGCAGTTTTTAAAAATCCGAAAAAAATACTTAAAAATTTCAAAAAAATATAAAATTTGGTTCGTATGGTGATTTCAATAGAGAGACCACATTGGACGGTTTGGATCAGTCATTTCGAAGTAGATATATGAGTTTTGATCGCAACTCACGGAGGCTTTGGTGAGTTGCAACTCACCATAGCAAAACTCTATATATATATATAGTTTTGCTATGGTGAGTCGCGACTCACCAGAGGGTCTGTGAGTCGGGCTCAAAACTCCTAGATCTAGTTCAAAATGACCGATCCAAACCGTCCAATATGATCTCCCTATTGAAATCTCCATGCAGACCAAATTTTACATTTTTTTGAAATTTTTAAGTAATTTTTTAAAATTTTAGAAAATCATTAATCTAATTAGTTCTGAACCGTTCAAAAACAACAGTTTTTAAAAATCCGAAAAAAATACTTAAAAATTTCAAAAAAATATAAAATTTGGTCTGCATGGAGATTTCAATAGAGAGATCATATTGGATGGTTTGGATCGGTCATTTTAAACCAGATCTACGAGTTTTGATCGCAATTCACCGACTCTTTGGTGAGTTGCAACTCACCATAGCAAAACTCTACATATATATATATATATATATATATATATATATTCAATACCTTTATAATGGACTTAAATTATACCCTGACATAATGTTTTCAATATGCACATTTAACTTATTTGAAAAATTTAACAAATCTGACCTAAGATGATTTAACTTGAACTCAGTTGCAAAACCTAAAGGTATTTCTGTAACGAATTGCATGTCATACATACAAATCGTCAAGGCATTAACAGTCTGTTTTGGTAAGTAACAGACTATTCAAAAGAGACTAGAGGTGAGTGATGCAACCATACAAGATAGTATGCATTGCATTAAGGTAAGAAAATAAAGCTGTGGTTTCCTCTTCAGCCAGCAACCATTAAAATAACACCACTTCCAAGAAAGATTCCTAGAAAAAAGGTCAGGGTCATATTGACACTTAGGCGCCGACCTTATTTTCTACGACAGAACTTGTCCTCATGACAACATGGTGTAACCCAATGCTTACAGCTCTTACTAATAAAAACCACAACAGAGGAAAGAAGAGGAAGAAGTGTATGTGCTATTTGTACCTAACTAGTACAAAAAGGTCAAAATTGGTAACCAATTTCTGCTTGTACAAAACAAGTACAAACTGCATAATAATCGAGACGAAACGTTATGGCATCTAACAAATCATTCAAACTCAATCTGGTCAATACCTAACAGTCTGCAACCAAGACTTAAACTGGATGGATTATTTCGGAGTGAAACAAACCATTTGATGGAGCGTAGATAGAGAGAAGTAGAAGTCGTCTTTGTTAGGAACTCATTCCATGTGCAATTTAAATTTTATTAACATTTAACAAACAATTTACAATTGCTATTATACGGATCTAGATAATTATGCAAATCGACACGTTTAAGAGAACGGTAGAAGGATTACCTCTTCTAGTCTCGTAACTAGAAGGCTCGACCTTTGCTTAGAAGTCGATGGGGTGCTCGTCTCCACCACCACGTCGCTGGCCTCGAGTCCACCTAAAGTCTTAACCAAGTTCTAGGCTCTTGTGCTAGCAAGAGCAAGAACAACGCTAATCCCTTATCGCCTTTCTTCACCAAATTAACTATTTAATTAGTGTCTAATATTCAACACATGAATACCCTAATGAAAAGCAATAGAGAGAAGAAAATTTTCAGATCTGAAAATTTTCTCTTTTGATTGAGAATGGCGGCCAAGAAAATTGGAAAAAGGGAAAAAAGAAATTCCCAAATTATCTCCATAATTATTTCTTTATATATATCACCTTTTCCTTTTGCCCTAAAGAAACAAACGTCCCCAATTTTTGGCCGGCCAAATTAAATGGGCTTTGTCCATTACACAAAGCTTTAATTTTTATATTAATCAATTATTAATAGCCCACCTCAATTTGCTTTTCATTTGGATTTAATTAGACTTAATAAATTAAAGTCCATACCTTTAATTTAATTCAATCAATTAAATTAAAGTATGTTGAATAAAATTTATTATCAACCTATTGATAATTATTTGGGATTAGCATACGCATTAATTTATTTCTATATGACCCCTTTGATTTAATTAATTATGACGGTTCGCAACGGTATATAATTAATTAATCAAACTATCATATTTTTATTGCAATCACTTCTGCAAATAAATAAATAATGCACTGTTGGTTAAAACTTTATTTGTGTGACCCTTTGAGGATTTATGCTATGTTGGCCATGAAAATAAATCGTTATTTATTTTCAATAATCATAAGCGGTATCTAGCAACACGTTATGATTCCCAATTCGCATAAATAAACACTGTACCAATACACTGCTTCAATCCTGCATAAGAAATGGTATCTTATTGTTTTTTATTCTTATGTCACATGATATCCTTGTATAATCCAAGATAGGAATGTGTCATTCTTGCAGATTATATGTTTCTTGATCTAGAGATGATTGCACAAGTTGCTAGCAAGCAATCCATCTCCATCAAGGGGCCCAGTAGATATCATCACTCGTTAGGTGAACTAACAAGGGACATACGGTTGTCTTGATGACCAGTTTCTCCCCGCACAATTCAAGAGAACATAAATAAAGTCCGTATAGCAGCCCTTATCAGGAATCAGCGTTAGACGATATTTATAGAACCTATCCTCATGTGGAGAAACTGAACTATCTCAAACTCAGAATCAAACACGTATGAAATAAATAATGACACATAACACAATCCATATATTTATTTCATTGGGTCATGTCCTGTACTATGTTCCAGTAACATATACATATACAATTAAGTTAGTAACTCTTTACTTATGATTTGTAGAACTTAATCATCACTTAACTTGTATACTAGTCTTGTCTGATAATTAATGTTCCTTGTTAATTATCAAGACTATGGACAGTTTTGATTTATTGTTGTCATTTAATCATAAATGAAATACAGTGATCCACAATTCAGATCCTCAACCTGAATGAACTGTCAATAATAAAATCCAGGAACAAATGATCAAATATCATCAATAACATAAACTATAGAAGTAGCCATAAAATGATTGGCTTCTAGGACATATCTCTAACAGTCTTAAACTAATCGAGAAATCCAAAAGATTTCTCCTAACCTGACAACTACACTACTCCTAATTCATCCATTTATTAGGTCAGATTATATTATTTGGTATTCCAGTTTTCTTAATTACCAAACTTCATTCAAAACTTAACTTATTATAATTTTAACTTTTTTATTAAAAAAATGTATATCATAAAAAAAAAATTCAAAAGTTAAGCTTGAATGAAATCCAAAAAAATTGGAAAGTATAATTACCATATAATGCTAATTACCAAAATCAATCCAAATCTTAACTTAAATAATGATATTTAAAATTGCCTCATATCAAAATTAAAGTTTTTGTTAAAAAAATAAAGTTTCTGAATTAACAATATTCCAATTGTTATTACCAAATCAAGGATAGTTGCCAAAAATAGGTTTGAAAAGAAAAAAAAAATCTATACGTTAATATCCTTGTTTAAATATCACATGTCTTAATCCATCATTATGGACATATATTGCTTGATGAATAAGGATTGTTGAATATGGTAATATCCCAAGAATAAATATGGTTGTCAAGCATAATATCTGGGAGATTTGTGCAAAAGATTGTGATGCCTAATATTGGTGGATTTATAATTAAATATGGCATGCTTGACAACCATATTTATTCCTGAGACATTACCATATTCAACAATTCTTTTTCATCAAGCAATATATGTCCATAATGATGAAATATTTCTTACAAAATTTTCTAAATATTCCAACAAAAATCTGCAGAAAATCCTCTGTGTAATTTCTTTGCTTCATTGGGTCGCCTGTATATCTGTGTGATGGAGATTTACACAAAAGTGGTGGTGTAAATCTCCATTAACTAATTCCTATACCTACTCTACTATATCTAGATACCACACAAATAGTAAGCCTGTTCTACTCTCTTGAATTTTTTTTCCCAAAGAAACACGTTCTTTGAGGATATGTAACATCAAATTAGACATAACAGAAATTAATGGAACTCGTAGATTCTACTAGATTCCAATTTGTCCCTAATCAATTGATCGACTTGTAGATTCTACTGGATTCAAAGCAAGTGATTGACTGATTGTTTGGTTCACCTACAAACCGATACTTGCATTATAAACGAACCACTTCTGTTATGGGGGAACTACGATTATTCATTTTAGCACTCATTCAAAACATATTAAAGCCCATTGAAAAAGTGCATGCATACATGGCTTCCCTTCTGTTCTTGAACCTGACACTAGTAACACCACCACTGCTACTGCTGTTACTTGCTGCTTCAATTTTGTCGGAGGCCCAACTGGTACAACTACTACCAAAACATGGGTGCCAAACGCAATGTGGAGATATTGAGGTACATATATACAACAGGTTTATTAGAGTAGAATATGACCCACCACTGCCTTGGATGCAAAATATAATTAAAATTCTGCAGCGGCAGAGATGGAGCCAACGAATTAAGATCGGATCGATAGGAAAACACTCTTCATTTGCTGACGTCGTCAAAAGTGAAGATTATAGTATAGTATAATACTATAGTCTATTGTATATCTCAGACACCTTGCTAAATTTATGAATTTATCTGATTAATGAGAATTGCAACGTATATTTATCATAGATTTAAGTAAGAAAGTTTCATATGATAAGACCAATTAAACATATAGAACACGTTGTCTGATCTCAAAGGAATGACTTAATGGAGGTCCACCAAGGGAAGTTTCGGGTAGTTTACTATGTTTTTAAGACCGGAATGAAAGAGGTCTTTATTTTTTCTCCGTGAACTATAATAGTGGCCTGCTCACTTATCCGAACTTTGAATTATTAAAATTTTAAAATTTTCTGTACATTTTAACTTGTAATTAGCCACTGGGAAATTGTTTGTACATTTTCATTCTATTCATAACTTGTACACACGCATTTTCTGTTTGCTACATGATAAGAAATGATTCTCTATTACACATCTGAACAGTTTTGCAATGTGGTACGTCTCAAACAATATAAATTCATATTATGTTTTGACGACATGATAAGATATTTTACCTACAAGTGTTAAAGTTAATCAATGGTTTATTAGCATATATGATCTTATTTTAAATTAAGAAATTGGATGTTATTACAGGTATCATATCCGTTTGGGATAGGGAAAAATTGCGGAAGATCAGAACAATTCCAATTACTTTGCAAAAAAAACAATCATGGTAGGTTGAAGCCATTTGTTCCAGGAGCACTTGTTCCAAGTTCAGATGTAGAATTGAAAAGCATATCGTTGTCTGAAGGCCTAGCCCGGGTTAAAAACCCAGTTTCTAGGCTGTGTCACAACAAAAGGAATTACGTTGGAGCCAATTTTACCCAGACGCCCTTTTGGTTGTCAAATACCCGAAACAGGTTCATGGTAATTGGTTCCAACATATTTTCATATATCATACTTAACGGTAACACTTCCAGGTATAAAGCAGGCTGTATGGCTTTGAGCTTGAGTGAGCAAAGCGTGGTTAATGGCTCATGCGCAGGCATTGGTTGCTGTGAGGCTACAATTCCTTTCCGATCAAGAAATTACTATACCTTGTTTGATGAAACCTTGGCTGTCGTTCCAGTATCAAGCTTCAATATTTGTCAATATGCTGTACTAACAGAAGTAGACGGGTTCAAGTTTAGCACCTCATATCTCACAACACCTGGATCGTTTGAAAAGGATGCCATCAATTTATCAGTGGTTCTTGATTGGACCATTGGCAGTGAGAAATGCAAGCTGGCACAACGTAATATGACCAGCTATGCATGTGTTAGCAGTCATAGTGCATGCATAGACAATAGTGGATTGGGCTATCGTTGCAGTTGTGTCCTTGGATACCAAGGAAACCCATACCTGCCTAATGGTTGCCAAGGTATGTATCACATACGACGAATATTTCACTTAATTAGTACAAGATAATGGGCACATCTGTAGTAATTAATTTTTCCACAACCTTCTCAATACTTCATGACGTACGTACGTGTATGTATGTATGTTTGCACTAAACTTCTCTGAAAGAAGAAACTACCTCGTTTTTCATTGTGTATTTATCAAACATGAAGTAAATATCTCACACCTGATAGAGCGACTTATCATATCTCAGCTCCAATTTTTACTCAGGTTTTTCATTTTTTCAGATATAAATGAGTGCCTGAATAGGTCAAAATGTTATGGGATTTGTATGAATACACCCGGGTCGTTCAAATGTGATTGTCCACCAGGCACACATGGAAATGGTAGTATCCCAGGAGATTGTTACAAGGACGGACCCAAAATTCAATTGTGGGGCAAGCTGATTATAGGTAATATAATTCTCTCAAAGAAAAAGAAAAAAAAAGAGTTCTATGTAATTCCGCTTCTCTTTTAAATTTGGTGGCCAACTAATTTTCAATAATTAAATAAATTGATTCAGTTTAAGTAACTTGTTAGTTGCGTGCCCATGTTTGCAGGTTTTAGCATCTGTACTGTAGTTGTACTACTTTTGATTTCCTTGTTTTATTGGGATCATCAAAGAAAAAAAGTTGCCACCATCAAGAAAAAGTACTTTCGAGAATATGGAGGTCACTTGTTGCTTGAAAAGATGAAGTCCGAGCAGGGATTTTCCTTTAGACTATTCAAGGTAGAAGAACTGAAGGAAGCTACCAACAACTTCGACGAAAAAAATGTTGCAGGAGAAGGAGGAAATGGTAAGGTGTACAAAGGTACCATGAATAATACATTTGTGGCAATTAAAAAATGCAAGACAATTGGTGAGAGAGAAAAAATAGAATTCGGTAAAGAGATTCTCATCCTGTCCCAGATAAACCACAAAAATATTGTTAGAATTCTTGGGTGTTGTCTAGAAGTAGAAATTCCTATCTTGGTTTATGAGTTCATTTCAGAGGGAACTCTTTTTTACCTTCTCCATGGGAAGCATGCTTCACACATGTCGTTAAGCACACGGTTAAGGATTGCTAAAGAGGCTGCAGAAGCACTGGCCTATTTGCACTCGTGGGCATCTCCTCCAATTGTTCATGGTGATGTAAAAACATCAAACATACTTTTGGATGAGAATTTTATCGTAAAGATGTCAGATTTTGGAGCTTCTGTTCTGGCGCCTGAAGAAAAGGAACAATTTTTGACACGTGTGCAAGGCACCCGTGGGTACTTGGATCCAGAATACATGCAGACTGGACAACTAACGGTGAAGAGCGATGTGTACAGCTTTGGTGTGGTTCTCTTAGAGCTCCTCACTCGCAAGAAAGCATTTTATATGTCAGCGGTAGAGCAAAGATGCCTCGCAGCAGACTTTTTGTCTGCTATGAAGGAGAACAACATCAAAGTGATCTTGGATGACGATATAATTAGGGATGAAGAGAGCATGGGCCAGATTACAAGTCTGGTGGGGCTTGTGAGAGCATGTTTGCACATGGAAGGAGAGAGAAGGCCGGAAATGAGACAAGTTGCTGCGGAACTTAACGCTCAATTAGAGCCCTCGTGAATCTGCAACCTCAAAAGATAAGAATAAGCTAATGTATGTTAATTATTTCTGGACTAAGAGATGCTTGCACAGATTTTGTTTGGTGCAGTGGAGTTTATTTATTTATTTTTTTTTTTTTCTTTTTGAAACTTTCAGTGGATTCTTTTACGTTCCAACTAGCTTAAAATAAGCTCGCAAAACTGAGCCTAATACGATACGACATGCGTTAGTAGCGTGAAACCCTAAAGTGAATCCGATTTATAATGTGCCATAGCATCAAACACACGAATTGAATAAACTGTTGGGTTTGATTTAACACAAAAGAAACTTGATTAAGCAATATTTCAAAACACATCAAAAGCAAACAAGGATCGACTTAGCAAACCAATATGAAAAATGACCCATCTGGAATCATGATGGGTCGATTCAACAACAAAATACAGAGAATAACGGAAGCATATCTAATTTCGTCTGGTTATCAATCATCTTGAGTTATTTTTTTGTCTTCTACAGTACTTGAAGACCTTAGCACACCTTAGCAATGCCTTACCACGCACCAAGATTGGAAGAGGGTCTTCCAAGAGAGCTAGTATGCCTTTTGAACTCCTTAGCCTAATTAACCAAATTATAGTTCTATCTCTAAAGAGCTACTAGCAACACATGTATTCAGCTCTAATTTCGTGGTTACTAGTCTCTTGGGGAGCCATTCCTTTAAATAAAAGAACCAAAGCAAAGAAAAATATCCCTAAACTTGCCTCCAAACATTACTATAACTAACCATCATAATTAGACAATATTTTCATTAATTAACCATTCATAATAGGCATCACATCTATTACACATCATATCTATTACACAAATCTGCCCAGATATTACCTTGACAGCCATGTTTTATTTTTGGTAATTACCATATATGGTGGATTATTACCTTTTCTGGCGCCAGTCCAGATGGGTCATCTCGACCTAAAACAACCCATCAAGAACGAGACCCAAACTGATCAAGAATGGCCTTTTTAGTCCAGAAATAATTCAACAATCTCTCACTTGGGCTATCTGGTACTGGATGTTGTGTCTTTAATTCCGTCCATCAATCATAATGATAAAATACCAAAGAGGCTTTTGTCACATTATAGCAATTACAAGCTTCTAATCCTCAATAGCCGTCGCAACTAAACCCACAATGATCACAATATCATTATAAATGAATGACATTGAATTAAAATGTGTATAAGTGCTATGTGCCAATTTCTAATTTTATTGGTCACCCAAAACTAAAATGAGGTCAGCTAAATTTAGAGTCAAAATAAAAACTAAAAAACTAAATCCTTATTCATTTATGTAGAAATTCTTTACAAGCTGAATACATGTCCAATTAACACTACGCGAAATATTTCCATCTGTAACGGTTAATAAAATCAAATAGTAACGGGTATGCCCCCGTCACAGTAGCCCCCGCAACAAATCTTTATATTAACCGTCACAATTTTGCCGTCAATGGACGAGACTTTCGTAACGGTTAATATAAAATAACCGTTACAGATTGCCTTAGTTTTGTAACGGTTATTCGATAATAACCGTTACAAAACGATTTTCTTTTTTTAATTTTTTTTATTTTGTTTGTTTTGTAACGGTTATTATCTAATAACCGTTACAAAACTAAGGCTTCTGTAACGGTTATTAGATAATAACCGTTACAAAAGGTCATTATTAAAAAAAATTTAATTTTCTGTGGCTAGACCCTGTTGCTAGCCGAAATAAGTGTACCAACTGGTACAGATATCAATCAATAATATTATCAATCAATGTATATATAGCATGCATATATAATGAAAGTATATATATAACATAATTGTACACATGCACGACAACGCAAAAATGTAATATAGTACATGCAAATCAAACAAATAAACTATCAACTTTTAAATGAATTGATTTCATGTCAAAGGAGGCTGTCATCACATTTTAAATGCACAAAGTCAAAGGCTGTAACATCAAACTGCTGGTAAAATATACCTATGAAAAAGAAAAAATAAAAACAGGGAGGCTAAACCAACTTGGGAAATTTACTTTTATGGAAGGCTAAACCAACTGCCGAAATTTGATCCAATTAGTAATTTCTTATAAATTGATATATTGTGTTTCCTTATTTCTTAATCAAGCAATTAACCATGCAAGGTGCTGTCGAGAGGGTGGTGTCATACCTTCAAGGTGTTGTCGAGAGAGAGTCGAGGTGCTATCGAGGTGGAGTCGAGGGGTGGAGTCGAGGTGCTGTTGAGGGTTGGTGTCGATCGAGGACCTGTTGAGAGAGAGAGAAGAGTGAGAGATGGCCAAGAGAGAGAGAGAGAGATGGCTGAGAGAGAGAGAGAGGGCCGAGAGAGAGAGATGGCCGGGAGAGAAAGAGAGAGGGGGGCGGAGAGAGTGAGAGAGAGAGAGAGAGGTACCTGCTGTGAGAAAGAGGCGGATCGAGTGAGAGAGAGGCGGGAGTCGTAGCCGGCCGGATTGAGTGAGAGACAGGCGGAACGAGTGAGAGAGAGGCGGGAGTGAGGTACCTGCTAGGGTTTGAGTACTTAGACAAAATTTCAACAGGCGGGAGATCGAGAAGGATTTTTTATGAATGAAATAGGTTTTGTAACGGTTATTATCAAATAACCGTTACAAAATGGGTATAATTTGTAACGGTTATTTGATAATAACCGTTACAAACTGGATTGATATATATTTTTTAATCTTGACGGGAAATAAGATGTGAACGGTTGCACAGATTATAGTAATCATTTATATTTAATGAAATGAACATTAAAAGAAAAAATTAAAAATTTTTTTAACAAAATGATAAAATTAATTTTACCATAAATCAACAATAAAATCGAAATATATAAGGAAAAATGGAAAACTAAGAAAAATTAATAAAATTTCATTTTTTTAACCTTGAATCTACTCTCCTTCTCCTTCTCTTTCTAAATCTTATTTTTACAGAATTTTTTGAAATTTTTAACTATTTTTTTGGAGTGAAAATAGATATGGAAAAAAATAAAAAATTTTGGCTTTTTTTCTCTAATAGCTAGAAGCTGTGCGGCTGGGATCGAAGGAAGAGAGAAGAAGAGCGAGCAGGGAGAAACCCTTTTAATTTACGGAGGTTTAGTAACGGTTATTAGATAATAACCGTTAAAAATTTAAAATCTAAGTTTTGTAACGGTTATTATATAATAACCGTTACAAAACAGAAGCTTTTTGTAACGGTTATTAGATAATAACCGTTACAAACGAGTTGACAGAAATTTTTTTTTTCCGGACGGTTCTTCTATAACGGTTTTTTTATAAAAACCGTTACTGAATGAACTTGATAATATTTACACCGCTGCCACTATGACTTCTGTGACGGTTTTTTCGAAAACCGTTATAAAAAGGGGGTTACTGATGGACGTTTTTGTGGTAGTGTAAGCACTCCACCTAAACATAAACTCCCACTCAAGTCTTAAAATATTATAATTTAGTCATGTTGGACTAATATGGTAATTTTAGCAAGTATGATGTTGAGGCCTCATAAAGTCTCATTACACCTTTAATCCCATTAAAATCCAAAACTAAACAAGAAAACAAAACCAATTTACAACTTATCCTGGCCAAGTACCCATTGTGCAACTAAAAAATGATAGAGTACAGAATCACATGTTGTGATTACTCTCGCATAAACAATTTTGATAGTAGTGAAAAGAAGAACTATGTAACAAAATCAATAAGCACAACAAACTAACGGTAGTTCAAAGCCTGTAAGCTGAAGAGGCAATGGTGTTAGAAGTAGTGTTCTAAATACGTGACGTGCCGTGTTGTGTCGTGTCAAACACGCCGTGTCCGGATCATCTCTCGTGCCGTGTCGTGTCGTGTCTCAATATTTCACTTGCCGTGTCGTGCCGTGTCTAAATCCTAAGAGATGGACACGACACCCCTCGTGTCCTCGTGCCGTGTCATACTTTGTCTTCTTTAGACGTGTCGTGCCGTGACGTGTTCAGACACGTTTAACTTTTTGACATAAATATAATTTGTTTATTAAATTTAAAATTATGTTTACTACAATACGTCAAAAATTAAGAAAGTAGACCTACTTTACCATTGAATTAAAATATAGATTATTTTTTTATTTTAATTTGAAAAAATATTTTTAATTTTATAGTAACCCTTCTCTTTTTTCGATCTTGGGACCAGCTATGTTTGAGAAAACATAGACGGAGTTACTATCTTAAAATTATATTAGAATATTTTTCAAACTAATAAAATTAAAATATGAAAATAAATTAAATTGAACTAAAATTAAGTATACTTTTGGTCATCAAATATTGGAAATTTGAGAGTACAAGAGCCGTAAAAAATTATTTCAATTTTTTAAGACAATGAATAATTTATACTATCCTTATCAAAACAGTACAAAATATGACAAAAATCATTTCATTTTTTTTAAGACAAATCACATATAAATTTGTATCTTTAATTTGCGAATGGCTCTACACCCTTCTACTTTTGTTTGTGATTTATTTATTGAATCAACCTAATTGTATTGTAATATTTTTATTTTCAATTTAAACTATTTACATGTGCTTTCTTTGGAAATAAGTCTATTAATAATCATTGATTTTAATAGTATGTACATAATTGAGAAATCCATTATATTTCTATGACGCTTAATGTGCGTCTCCTTTTCGTGTTTGACATGTCTGTAATACGTGTTGTGTCTTTCGTGTCGTGCCGTGCCGTGTCTCGTGCCGTGTCGTGTCGTGTCCGGAAAATTCACGTGTCGTGTCGTGTCTATTTTATCAAAGTTGGACACGATACGCTTTAGGACACGACACGCGAAGTTCTCGTGTCGTGTCCGTGTCTGTGTCTTGCCGTGTCGTACCACCTCCGTGCCGTGCCGTGTCGTGGCGTGTTCGGAGACGCCGTGTTTTTTTTAGAACACTAGTTAGAAGTAGGTTGCCCATCATCACCTGACAGGAGTTGCATAAGAAGATAGGCCAAAAAGTACCTGAAATGAAAACAAAAGAAAAACTTAACACATGCAGGGCAACTTCTGAATTGGACTCGGAGCATAGAATCTAATGCTTGAGCGGGACCAAATAGCTTGCTACACAGATTGACCTAAACCCTTGTTGAACCCAATCCGAGGTGCCCTGGACCAAAGACAACCTGAACAAAGTCTGGTCAAACTCAAAATGACATGAACCTAAAACCTAACATGAAACCAAAGAGGGAAGTTACCAGAACGTGAAGAATTTTCTATGGATTTATTTCCCTCTACTAAGTATGGCAATTGTTTATGATGGGTACACATTAGCACAAAACTTTAATACAATGAAGTCTAACCATGCACTCAAAATTGGATTGAGCTGGGTAATGTGAAGGCAACCCAGTCAGTCAGTATTTTATAAAAAATTATAAATCTGGTCTGCTTTAGTTATTTGTTAGAATTCTTTTTACTTGCATAGTTCAAATAAAAAACATGCTTGTTGGTGCTATGCCTAGAATTTTGTAGCTAGTAATAATAGCTGCAATCCGCTAAGCTTGACCAGACTTGCTGACCCAAGAGGCCAATAGGTTGAGAACCTTACAACCCGATTAATGGTATTTGCTGTTCTCATCAGACCAGGTCAAAAATTGCTAGTCTTACACTCTATCAACATAACAGAAAACACAACAATGATAACTTTCCTCACACTGGCATATATTCACAGGTACATCATGTTGCAATAAGTTATTGTGCTAATAGTAGAAGACCAGCATAATAGAAACAAAATAACTATATGAATACTTACAAACACGAGGAGCACTGACAGAATATCTCTTTTCCTTTAACAATGCAACCCGTTTCTGATCTCGTATCTAAATCTAAAAAAAAAAAAAAAAAACACACAGGATTACAAGAATGCAAAACATCATTAGTAGTTAATAATTTCCTTACCATCAGTCATATCAAATTCAATTGAACCCGATATAGCATAATCCTATTCCAACTAAATAAATTCAACTAATATTTCAAGCAACAATAAACACAACAAATTGGTGAATAAATAAATTCTGCACCACTCATACCGATTTACTCTTTTGGATACGAGCCGCACGATCACCGCCTTCTGATTTCCCAATTTTCCCCTTTAACTGAAGAAACAAAAAAAAAGGAAACTGAGCAATTCAAACTGTTCCTAAGATAAAAATAGAAACAAAATTAAATTGCTAATCACCTGAGAGAGAGGCACATTATCAACTGACTCAATGGAGAAAGATTACAGAAAGGGGGTAGAGAGATCAGCAAACCTCGAAGCTCTAGCGATCGAATAAGCCATGGCTCGTCCCCTATGTCTGATCGCTCCTCGATTGAAAGGGAGATGAAGAGGGACAGAGAACTTGTACTCAGAAACAGTGGCAGGGAAGGAAGCAGCAATGTCAGATGTCATGGAGTAGGAATTCGTCGTCAGATGTCACAACCTTTGGTTGTGAGGCGACTGCGACGATACACCGGCGGTTGGGTAGATCTACAGGTGAAGAGGGCAGCAGCCTCTCTTCAATTGTTCGCTTGGGACCTCTGCGCCGCTGTTTGAAGGAACAATCGAGAGGAGAAAAGGAAGCCACGGGGAGACAGGGTCATAGGGAGTAGGCAGCTCACAAAACCCTATAATATTGAGCAAAATCACAGCGAAAATCGCGGCAGACCGCAATCGTGCGTAGCGGACGAAAAAAGAAAAAGCGCAAAATAGGATGAGTTATTGCCTTCACTGTACGATTTATTTTCAAAAGTAATGGAATTTGCATTGGTTCTTTCCATTCTGACCGCGATGGAGGAAGAAGGCAGGGGGGGAGGGAGGAAAGAGAGGATTTGAGCGATTTTGGTGCATTTTTAAGTCTGCTTTAGAGGTAAGGGAGGCGGCGCAGGAAATAAGGCTTCGCTCCAGAAGAGAAGAGGAGAATGCATATTAAAGGAAGGGAGATTAATGAAATCCACTTGCTCCAAAGTTCTTTTTCAAGGTGAAATGATGGGAACCACAGAGAATATTTTAAATCCGTGGAAACAAATTGTTTCCTCCAAATTTGGAGTTTAACCAAGGTGTAAATTTGGAGTTTAACCAAGGTGAACAAAGAGAACCGTCCCTTTTCCAGTAATATCCTTTAAGTACTTTCCACTGAGAACAAACCCCACTCCAACAGAAAGGGTATTATAGTCATTATGCTTATTAAAAGTGCGGTGAAAAAACTTAACCATCTTTGGATTCTGGAGCAAGTTATGTTTATGTCAATGTCTTTCTTTCATCTCTCTTCTTCTCCCATCACTTCCTTCCCTTTGTTGCAATTATTCTGGAGCAGACCCTAAAAGGTGAAATAAAAGGGGTAAGCACATTAGGGCTGTCAAACGCTGACAATGGCAATGGAATGGCCCGTTTCATTTGCCGTTCCGTTTATGGTAACGGAATGTACCGGACGATGTGTTAACCATTCTGTTTGGACGGAATATCACGGAACATGTATATTTACACTGTATTTCACCCAAACGAATGACAAAACAAGTTCCATTTACCATTCCGTCCCTGAAACGTAATGAAATTTTATACCGTTTATCATTCCGTTTGGACAGAACGTTCACGAAAAACGGTAAACGGTATACCGTTGTCAGGCCTAAAGCACATAGCACTAGAGAAAGAGAGAGCGAGCAAAAACTGATATGTGTCGAATGTCGATGCTTCATCTCGCGATTGATTTCTGACCATATCAAATCGATCGAACAACAAATGCTAGATCTACCATATAACACTTTTTAGATCTGTCCGTTTATAAAGAGTACAGATATTGATTTGTTTTGTGTTTTTGCTTTCCATGAGAATCTATCAGGTCATTTTTTTTGTGTGCTTACATTTACTATATATATATATATGTTAGTGAACCATTTGACTGTAATTTTTGTCCTAACAAATTTATTCAAATATATTTTTTATTTGCAAGTAGAAATCTTTCTAAAGCCCATATTTATTTTGTTGTGATGAAAGGAAATATACATTCACTAGCAAATGCAGTATAATCCAATTTATTATCTTTATTTATTCCAAAATACTTTTACATGCATCCAATATTCGTACTTTCTTAAAGCATTGGAAATGACTTTGAGAACTCAGTTATATATTTACTTTATTAAAGCATTGAAAATAACTTTGAGAGCACAGTTATTTTCTTATTTTGACAAATCTACCTCAAACCATATAGTCCATCAGCACTTCAAGCTAAATTAAAACGTTACTACAACATCTCCTTATTAGGAGTGACATGATATATATGTTGTATTTTGACATTAAGAAAGGAAATATACGATATTAGTAGCAATTTATATGCTCCGGCCGGTAGTAAACTTAATTAGTTTGTATGAGCATCAAGTATCGGTGGATCCGCATAAGGACCTTTCAACCAGCTATTGGAAACATAGCGGTAAGAGGCCTCGGTTAAGCGCTCGCCATCCCAATTCACATATGTTAATGGATTCTGGCATGCAATAACACCTGGAGTGCCGCACATTCTAGGCTGGTACCAATTGTATTCACCACCAATTCCACAGCAAACAACGAGTGGTTTAGATGTAAATCCTGAAATAACAAAATATCATATCTTTAAGACCAGAAAAAGTACATCTATGTCCTGCAATAATGATAATTAATTAAGCTGCAATGCGCGCATGAGACTTGATGACTTTTAATATTTGTTTAGGGAATATTAAATATCAAAGCGGGCCAAAATTATCTCTAAAGGCTAATACAATAGTATTTTTCTCGTTTATTAAAAATAATTGTTGATTCATTTTTTAGCTTACCAAAACGTTGTGGAAACCTGATAAAGTTGATAACAGGTTTGTAAAAATCTGCGTAAATGATCTTTGCATGAGGATACTTGATCCGAAGTTCTTTTACTGCCTCAAGTAGAAGGGAATTATGATTTCTTGATAGTATGTTGTATTTTTCGATACATCCAGTCTTAGGATCATAAATAGAGGAATCACTGCTTTTGAGAATCGTCAAAAGCGATGGAAGACAACCCATCGGTATGTTTCCTGACACCACCACAGTCCTTGCACCTTGATCAATAAGTTCCTATATGTATAAAAAAATTTTACATTTATCTTGATTATCTTATAATAGAATTTTGCACATACATTCATACATTGAATAAGAAAATAAATCTTATTAGCAAGTTTTTGTTAATTTTATGTTGTTTATAAGAACCTTGATTGTTCCTGCAATAGTCTGAATAATTGTTGAAACATAAGACATCATTTGTTCCACACTCAACAAAGCGGAAAACATGACGTTGTAGTCATTTCCTTCAATTTGTCCAACAATGAAGAGAGATCTGCTAAAATAATCTTTGCATTCTGCATTACAACGACATTTCCTTCTTAGTCCGCCGTAAATTTTTTAATAAGCATAACCTATTTGGTATAATCAATAATAAATATATAAAATAAATTTTTAATACTAAACATGTCAAAATGCCAATGGAATGGTGTGTTGGTGGTTGCACCAATGGGGGTGGCGCGCCACGCGTCTAGCGATAAAGCACAATTGTGTGAGGTTTTGGAGATTGAAAAAATTTAAATTTTGCACACGTGCCAATGGAAGTGGAGTGTTACTATTTTTGAAAAACTAATTACTACTTTTTAGAATAACATTCAAGACGCGTCAATTGGAGTGTGCGTCATTATTTTTGGAAAAATAGTGTTATATTTAAAAAAAAACATTATGACTTTAAAAAAAATACTAATTACTGTCATACAAGTAGAAAAAAATTATTGTCACAAACCCTCCATTGTTTGGCATAGCGAAGGCTTCAACTCCTCAAACCATTTTAGTTGAGACGACAATGAATTGTTTAATGGATCTTCAAATGTTTTAATATTGTGCTGCTTGAAGAATGTCTCGTCAAGTGCTGTTGCACCTGATACAGCAAAGTTTGCTCCTTGTCGAAAGCTATCATTTTTGTCCAAGTAAGGTTTAAGATAGGGCAGGCCAAACTCCTCCGCTGTATAATTAAAAAACAAATGCACACACCATATTTAAATGTGTGTATAATAGAAACATACAATATGGAGAAAAATTTAAACTATTCGAATCTGTCATTTGAAATTCAATTTTGGAAAATGAGTCCGAACCAAAACTTTCAAATTACATTTTATATTTTCTGATATTTGAAAATCATTATTATTGAAAAATTAAATACCTCAAATTCGATAAAAATAAGAAAAATAAAATTTCAATACCAAGAACTAATAAAGCTCGATCGGATGTCGATATTATATATTCATACTCTATTTCTTAGAAATAATCTATTTTTAGGATTATTGTAGGAGTGGTAATGATAGCATATATTTGTGACTCTTTAATCATATGATACCTTCAAAATTACTTTCATCAAAGCTCTGCAAATAAAATTGTAAAAAGGCAAATGAAGGAAAAGTTATCTGAAATTTACACTTGGCTCTTGAGGTGCATGCAGTCCGGCGTGCCTATTTTAATTTGATGACAGTAAATAATATAGATGTCTCTGTAATACATTTGTTCTGTTAAATATATTAATTCTAAAATTTGTTTAAAAATTAAAATGCTAATTAAAAGAATTGTGAGAGATACCGAAGAAGTCCACGATCAATCTTCCATCACTGAACCGCTTAGATGGGCGGTGGAAGAAAGTCATTCCATAAGGCAAGTTGTCCGAGTATAGATCCAACGAATTGTTTTTAGCAAGCACATTTATGTTACCAGTGTCGGTGTATGAATCACCAAAGCTAAATATCGCGTTGAATGCATGAGATGGAGCTGATTGAATTGGCTCCAGAAACAAAAGAAGAGAAAGGATGATGAGAGTCGTGCTCTTCATTTGTAGCAATAGTGCGGATTAGATATGAACTTCAAACAATGGGCACAGATGTGAGGAAGTATATATGAAGGGAGAGATCTAGCGTCCAAAGAGTGGCTTATCGTGGCCGTGTGCGACACAAATTGTTCGAGGGCGATCTGATGTAAGAGAAAATGAAGAGTAACAAACTAACAATGACAACAAACTGTTTGCGTACGTAACTTGTTTAAAAAGTAAAAACTGTTCCAAAAATTAGCTGCAATTAGATTGAATAAATAAACTTTGTTAGAATTGGAAGATGACCAAGGGATCAAAGAGGAGGAAAGTAAAATTTTTCGAACCATATTCTATTTCTTAATGAATAAAAAAAAAAAACCTTCCACGTATAATAATACGAGGATAATGATGACAATAAATTAAAAAGCCAGCTCTTTTTTCAATAAAAATTATGTTTTGTAATCCAAATTGCTGAATAACGGAACGACTACGACGAATCAAAATAACTAAACAAGAGGACAAAAGATATGGTAACCTCACCATGTTCTATTATATATAGTACACCAAAATTATTTCATCAATATTAAAGTATCGCACCAAAAATTAACTGTAATAACTTCTTAAAATATCCTTAAAAAAAATAACTTATTAAAATGAATATAACAAAAATTAAGATATAAAGCAGTAAATAATAAATTCAATACCTAAAACTGTGTTATCCGAATCATCAAAAATGACTTAAAGCATATAATATATATATGTACCAACCTTCTAAAACAATGAACTGTCGAAAAGATAATTCAAAATAGTCACTACTTGTGGCTTGCCCTTCAAAATGACCGATTATAACTCCACAATATGGAACAATAATTTTTTAAACGAAATGAAGGTTGATGAAAATTTTGAACGATTTTCTCTTTATTATTTTTTCGTTTCTAAGATGTCTTATGAAGGATTAATAGACTGGTCAACCATTAATGACAATTGTAATAAGAGAGAAAAGCCTTAAGGTTAAGGGTGTTCAAATCAATATTTGAATAGGTCAACGAATTAACAGAGGCTTAAGGACGATATATTTAAATTATAATATTTATAACCTTATCAATAATAAGATTTGATAATTTACCTTACAGATTTCAATTCCAACATAATTCACATCGGATCATGCCCGGATTTACTGAGATTGCCTACAAGGAAATTAATAAGTTTATAATAGTTGTGGGAAGAATTCTAATGCCGCAAACTTTTGTATCACAAAAATACCGCAACCATACTTTTGAGTTAATTTTAAAATTTTAAAATTTGATCATCAAATTAAGTCAAACTATTGATCTTGTTAAAATTCATCATAGGAACTATTCAAATATAAGATCAAATTTTAAGGTTCTGTTAATAGAGTGGTCAATCGCTTGATCTACTAGAGAATAAATTTTAAAAGATCAAATTTTATAGAAATACCGTACCTCTCTTGTATAAGATCAACCAGATCATTTTTTTTTAAATTCGACCTTGAATTTCAAAATTGAAATATAAAAATTATATATATATATATATATATTTGTATCATTTTGGCACTAAAACCTTGCCAATAAATCCCTCCTCAAGAATATTGTATCTAAATTCAAGATATTATTGTAAATTTTTGAAAAGATGCATGTTTTTGGGGAAAATATGTAAATTTTACTGAAGAAAGATAATCTGTTGAGCTTTTATCCCTGCAATAAAAAATCAGTTAAAGATACGGTGTTTTGTTTGCCTAATCATGCGGGCGAGTTATATGATCATATCATTATTATTTTGAAAAGATTTGGATTTAAATGATTGGTAGAATTTTTGTTGCATGCAAAATTTGGCATACAGTTGAACGTTCATTTAAAATTTTTAAAACCAAATTAATCTTTTCAAATTAAACCAATGCATTTATATATCCACTAAAGTGGTTAAATACTATCCGGTACCAATTAGATACTTGATGTGAATTCGCCATAATTATGGTGACCATATATCAATCCTTTTCTGATCCGTTAAATGTCATTTGCACAGATTTGTTCAATTTTGATCTATAATAACTAAAAATAATTCTTATTCTTAAATAAAAAAGAAGAGAGACAGATATACAACAGAAGATTGGTATATAGTATAATTTACTGTTTTTCTTAAAATAAATTAAGAGATTGTAGATCTTTACCAGAAAGTTCGGTATAATACTATTATGAGTGCTTTTTTCCTTAAATATGCTGAAGAGATGGACACATATGACAGGTTGTTACAGTACTATAGTAGTTGGAACATTATTTATTACTATAAAAAAAGTGACGTTGTGAGATTCATGAAAGCTTCTGAATCAAGCCAATCAATCATAATCATAAAGTAAAAAGAACAGAAAGACGTGCAGAGTTCGTTAATCTAAAACACAAGTATTTCATGCATCAATCATAAAGTAAAAAGAATAGAAAGACGTGCGAGTTCCTTAAACTTAAAACACAAGTATTTCATGCATAAGAGGTTGCATAAGTCGTTATGCAACACTTATGCAACACTAATGTGAGCCGTCTTATTAATAATAGAAAAAATTGGATATAACCCCTATAATGTTCTTTAATTGGATATAATCCCTGAATTCTTTGAAATTGGACATAACGCCTGAAATCATGTGGTTATGTCCAATTACAAACATGGGTTATGTCCATTTTTTTTAAAATTCAGGAGATTATGTTACACTACGTACTTTTGCCATCAGATAAAAATAAGTAATCGTAATTTTGATGGGAATTTTAACAGTAAGACCATGTCATATAAATTACTAAATTATTAACTGAGTAATGATAATCACGGAAATTAACAAAAGTTTCAAGTTATAAAATTTAGGGGGTCGTTTGGATGGGTTAGGAATAGCCAATTCCTAGGAAGGAATAAGGATTTTCGTTGGGAAGTGTGTAACTTTGTGAGAGAGATGAATTGTTTATATTAAAATTTATGCCCGGAATTGGAAAATCCCCAAATTCCGGACACATCCAAACGACCCCTAGAGCCATAAATATAAATGTTTAGTTTAATAAGATAAATATCATATAATACTAGAATCATAAGATAATTTCTGAAGAAAAATGGCATAACATCAAATGACATAAATCATCTAAATTGAAGAGTATGAAAAAAAAATTAAATAAAACTATAGCTAGGCTATTATTAATAGGTATTAGAAAGTTAATAGGCCATTTTATGTATTTTGGAAATGAAGATTGTCAATAAGTATATCTAAGAAAATAAATTAATGGCAACTTGAAAACTTATCCGAAATCAGTATTATTGTTTTTTTAAAATGTACTTCGACACGGCAAGAATTTTTCCTTCGCTGGGTTGTGTGTTTACTTTATTTCGGTTTCTGCAGCATAAAACTATATACTATTTGTGTATCGAGTTGTTAGTATGAGTCATGAAAATTGACCCGATTCACCAACAAACTTTTATTTGGCAGCGTATTATTTTGTTTTCAATTTTCGCGTCCCCTTTCTAATTTGATGGATTGATATCTATCGTGTATAAGTGTATTTGTGTCTCCGACTCTTTTAGTCTGCTCGGAGACCCTCTTCCGACTTTCCTTCTCTTCTCCTCCACCTCCGAATTTACTCCGATAACACTGCCTCACCAGGACATGGGGTTTCTCGTCAATCTGGCCCCACCTCCACCTTCCGTTCCTCTTCTTCTCCGACTAATCGGTCGGACCACAAAATTCCAGAAAGGAGGCCCCTTTGTGCAAGGGGAGCATAAAATCTTCCCCTTCAATTGCAAGGCCTTAACGAAATCCAATACAGAGAAAGAAAAAAATCGAATAAAAAACACAAACACCTTAGGACAAAGAAAAAGCTTCCATCGAAAGGGATGAAATCAAATCTTCAAGCAATTTCCTTCAAGGAAAAAGCAACCTCTCCAATCCCTCGCCACCAGTAGCAACGGTAAGCTATTATTCTCTTTGTTAAGACCAAAGCATTAAATTTCAGGACTTGCAGATTGGCTTGCAAGAACTTTTTTATTTCAATGGCTATCAAGATACCGTGACTTTTTAGAGAATTTCAATGGCTATCACACTGTCACAGTGGCTATCATACTATCACAAGCTATATATTGTTACCATTACCTAGGATTGCATTATGTAAGTCTCTTTGTGCTGCAATTTTTTAAATCATGGAGTATATTTAACCATGGTTTGCAATTTAGATTGATTTTCATGCAATTTAATGAAGCTATTGGTTAAAGTTTGATTATATTATTTGAAAATTTTTTGTCCCTTTCTTTTGTGTGTCAATCATTTGTTTCACAATTAGTATTAGTGCTTGCAGGATGATACAATGAGTACTATCGTAACAAAGTCTGAGGTGATTTTATATAAGATAATAATACCAGTAATAAACTAAGAACTACCAATATTGTTATGCCGCTAATTCAGCAACTCAAACTGTATAGATTATAAATTTACCTTCTAGGTGACGTCAAGGTTGAGACATCAAACTGCATAGATTATAAAAAGGAAAGGCCAGAGAAGACTACTTATTCTCTCAGACTGAGAAGAGGTAAAACAGGAAGGAACTAGGAGAGCAGTACATGGCACACTGAGGTTTTACTATTTCTCCAACTATCCATTTTTAAATAATTCTGTTTCTTTTTTTACCTGATCATTCAATTAAAATTTAATTACATTAAAGTTTATAGGAGCAATTGTATTTCAGTGTGCATTAATTATTTTGATTGTTGTGCCGACACCATTAAAGGAATTTGTCATTTGAAGAGGCGCACTGAATCTATAAATATTTGCACTTAAAACATTTGTTTTTGTCCAAAAACTTACATCCTGCCATTGGAGACCAAGTACAGCTTTTAAATATCCTTATAATTTTTTTTTACGATCATATTATTTTATATTTGCTTACCTTACTACTATTTCCTAATTAAACAAGAGATAGGCTAAAATCAGCCCCAACTGACAGATGGACCCGTCAGCTGCGATTATATCTCAACTTTTGATATTTTAATAGCTAATCTGAACCATTTAATGTATTCTCCATATTGAAATCTCATTGGAGACCAAATTTTGCATTTTTCTGATTTTATTTACTACTTTTTTTAGATTTTTAACAATCATAGTTATTGAAGGGTCCATAATTGTTTAGATTAAGAATTTTGTAAAATACAAAACAAATACTAAAAAATTTCAGAAAAATATAAACTTTTATCTCGAATGAGATTTTAATATGAAGAACATATTGAACGGTTCGGATCGACTGTTAGAATCTCGAAAATTGAAATTTGATCATAGCTGTCTCATCCATCAGTTGCAACTGATTTTAGTCTACCTCATTAAACAAACATCTCTATTTCCTTCACATAAAACTACATATTTAATTTATCACTGGTATTTTATAAGATATTCTCTTTTCTATTGATGCAAATTATTTAATTTTGTTTCCTATTTCTGATATTCCTTTTATGCCATGTAAAATGGGTTGTCAAGAGATTGAGGGGAGAAGAAGTAAAGAAAAAGGACCGATGAAGGTAAATAAGAAGATCACTTATTTGGACTAAACACTTCTCTTTTCTTATAGATATTAGAATGGCAAAAATAGCAGGGTACCATTCCTTTTCTGCTTATTCTTATTTTTATTCGAAATATAGGTGTTTGTCCTCTTTGATTTTAAGTAAACAATTTGCTTATACATGCCTTAGGTATTGATCATCAAATACTTGAAATTGTATTTCGTCAGCATATCAGCACTTAACAAACATGCCTCACTAATTATATTTTTTATAATATAATATAATAAAATACAAGACAACCTTGCTTGATTGGACCAAGAATCAAACAAATAGAATTAATCGATGGTAAGGTCAAGTGTTGTCAGCAAAATTAGATTATATATAATTAATCATGTATTAGACCTGCTGCTGGATTTGGATTTGAAAGAAGGCAGGCTGTATTACCATTTGGAATTGAAAAAAAGATAGGTTAAATTACCATTATACCCTATCTTCAAGTCTTTGGATGTTGATTGAAAAATTATAGTATATAGACCAGTGATGCATGTTTAAAATTCAAAATTTCAATCATAAACCATATACTCCTTTCTAGAGGTGAAAATACATGGCTTTTGAATGGAAAGTATGGGACTTATTTTTTTTTTTTTGGACTAGGTGTCAGACGCACAAAGAATTCAAATTGCTAATATGGATTTAATTGAAGATGCTGACTGCCAGTCAAAGGTGATTTGTCCTCTTGGAATTTTTTTTTTCTTTATAATCAATTATCAAGAGGTTTGATGATAAGTGACAAGCCTAGCTATGGCATCCGAAGGTTTAAATCAAATTTAAGGATCTTAGAGGAAGTATATTGCAATTGATATTAAGAAGAAAATAGAGTTAGAGTTTGATCATTAGGACAAAATCTAACTGGTAAGCATCTTTCTTCTTGCACCCGAAAGTATAATAAATGTAAATAAGGAAAAGTTGGATTTAGGTTAGGTCTGACTGCTTGAGGAAATAAGAAGAGTAGAATTGTTATTGGGTGGCAATTCGATCCGACTAAAGTAAATTCCTAGAATGGTAGTAGTAGCCTGATAAGAATATATTTTGTTGTTACGAAACTCAATTGAATATTAGCTTTGAGAAACCAATGCTGAATAATTTTTATTTAGTTGGTTTATAAGTAATTTAATTGTTAACTTTTACCGCATATTTGATTATTTACCAGAATTACGTGACCTTCGTCAGGTATTAGCAATATTAGTCTTTCCCTCCTATATTGGTTTGGTTTGTTTTCCATTTATCAGTCTCAATTGAATATAGAATTTATGTGCATCTTAGTCAACAGTTCGTTGAATCAACAGAACTATTAGACATCTATATAAAATGTGGATCAGCGGATATGGTGGTTTATAGTCTTTAGGAAGCATAATCTTTATAAGCTCAGTATTTCTTTTGATTACAGATTGAAGGATGGGAGGATTTTGATGAGAGGCACCAGTCGAAACATCAAATGCAACTTGATTTCCGGGTTGGATTCTCAGGAGTATTTGATGAAGGTCCTATCGTGCTGATGATAAAACACACGTTGTAGTCTAATAAATAAAGACTTTAAATGTATATTTTTTTAAAATAGTATTTATTTTATTTGATTATATACACAATAATTTTATATTTGAATAATTTATTTTGTTAAAAGTTTATAATTTTAATAATTAACAAGTTTATTTGAATCCAATTCAAATAAACACTAACAAAATATACAAAGTATTTTCATATTTTTCTTTTCTTCATTAATGCAAGTCCTATCAAAATCTGTCATTGTTCTTGCTGATGTACCGTTATTTAGTTTAATTATCTCTCTATCAAAATTGGCAAAATTTTAATTCCAACCCAGTTGTTGACGCCATCATCTTTCTAGCTTTTTTTGTATTAAATAATACTACTAAATACAAGTTGCTCCAACAAAATTGAATAAGTACATAAATTAAACTCATACAACATATAGCAGAGTTCACATTGAAAAAAAATATATCAAATTAATGATTACAATTTTAATATATATGAATTATATTTAACTTTGTAAACTTTACATTTACTGCTAACTCAACATAAAACATTACCCATCATACGTTAACACTATAAAAAATAGGGAGATTCTGCCATGAGGGCTGATTAAGCCCGACTTAAACCCGGATTTTGCAATCCGTAATCACAGCCATTCAAAATGTGAGGGGTATTATTGGAATTGCACAATTTCGTTATTTTTTTGTTCTCTCCGTTCTCCGTTCTCCGTTCTCCGTTCAGTCTTTCTTCGTCTCTCAACTTGTTTTTCCCAGACGAAAAATCGATTGACGCCTCTCTTCGACAAATCAGAGCAATTTTACTCGCCGTGTTTCCTTCTCTTCGGATCACCGATCAATATCGCCTCCAGGCTCCAGTCTCTCCTCCCATCACGAACTCCGGAGTTCAGATCCCTCGCGCCTCTTCCATGATTCCGGGTGAGCTTTTCCAACACTGAACCGAAGTAGTAGGTTTAACTGATTTCTCTATTTTCTTTTCTTTTTTCCTATTTCTTGGATGAGATTTGATTGGAGATACTGCAATTGTTGTTCCCAAATAGGCTACTGAACCTCCATTGCTCTAATCAACTACTGTGATGTTTTAGAAGACTGAACTTTGAATGTTTGGTTTGATGTCGGTAATAATTTCTGGTTTGTGTTTGCTAATGAGTGAGTGGACAGAGAGTCTCCACCAAAATTCTTAAAGGGATTTGGTACCAGTCCTGGTAGATAAGCGTTTAATTAGAGACCTTCATCAATCACCATTAATGTTTGTGCTATTGCAAGAGTTCAGGGAGGCATGGAAGTGGATGACGCTAATTGGTTCCCAGTAATTGGCTGCCTAAATTTGTGGTGTTCCTCTTATTCTAATTTCACAAATGTTTGTGTCAATTATTGGTTTGTATTAATTTTAGATTTGGGTCTGATTTAAACATGGATATGTTTATCTGTGATTGGGTGCAGTTTGCTTTAGCTTCTTTGAAGTTACTTTTGCTCTTGGATTTTGGGTTTTGCAGGGATGAGATTTACTTCTCGTTTCTGTCTTTATGTTTTGTATCTGTTTCGTTTTCAAAAATGGAACTGGGGTGGCGCTTCCACCTTTTTTTTTCAAATAGGCTACTGAATTAGATTTTAGTTTGGTTTTACTGAATCTGGTAAAGGAGATAGGGGATTTCTGCAAAAAACCTCTTTTTATTGGATATAAACCTGACATAGTATTAGTTGTGCTCCAGTAAAGAAATAGAAATTTCAGGTCTGTTGTGTATCAGACTATCAGTGATAGTGATACTTAACCAATTGGATCGGCCTGCTCATTTCAGGCCATTAATTTTCTACTAGCCAATTGAATTTCAAGATTTTTTTTTCCCATTATATTGAATGAAAGTAAGCCTCAATCAGGGATATAGTTAGCTAGGCATCTTCAATGTGCCTAGTAAACCACTCACTGTAAACTTTTGTGGACATTCACACTTTTATTGTTTTTCTAATTTTTGGAAATTGTATTGTGTTTTTTTTTTTTTGGTTTTATTGATTTACCGCCACTACAGTCTATGACCTTTAGTTTATCATTTAACCATGTTATATTGAAACTCCTTTCGTCAGGTCAGTATTTTGGTTTGCTAGTTAATTAAACTTGTCTTGGTAATTTAAATTGATATTTTTATTCTTAATTTGTAGGATAATGCCGATGAACCCTCACCTGTATTCGATTCAGTAAATTAATTCAATACAAGTTACAAGTAGTGCACAAGCAGCTCTAGTAACTTTCTACACATGCATAAGTCTAGGAAGTGCTGCACTGGTGTTATCCATTGCTTTACCTGAGGGAGGAAACAACTGGTTCTGGCTATGTAGGGCCGATACGATGCTGAGAAGGGCACTCCAAAAGAATAACACTCAGTTCAGCAGTTCTTTGATAATCAGTGTAAAACCTGTCGAACATGTGCAGAAGCAAATATTAAATGAGAGTCTCAACCAAAACAAACTAGGTCAAAACGGCAGGCATTGAAGTCTGGGTTAATGGGAGGTTATTTCTAAGGCAATTATTAAAACGTTTCTAAGGCACTTGACCTTATTTTTGGGATTTGATTTATGGGTTAATGGGAGGTTTTTCCAGTGTAGCTTGAAAAGCATGGGAATGGGAAATTAAATTTGTGATCACAGAATAACTACGTGCTACCTCATTGTGGAGTGTTAGAAATTGAGGAGGCGTTGAAATTTTGTTAGTTGATTAGAGTATTATATCTGAATGGCTTTATTATTTATTGTAATTTGCTGAAATTTTTGGCAATCAATTTTGTTCCTGTTTAGGTCTCTATTTTTTAATTTGGTTGGTCGATGTGCTGATTGGATAATTACTTGCAAGTATATGCAAAGATTATTATTCTATAATATACTGAAGCCCTGGTTAAAAATAGGCACTATGTATTATCTTGTGACTATATCCCTTCGATATCTTAAAGTATCCAAAGCTCCAAACAATGTTATTTCTATGTAATAACTTTTAACATCATGTTACATACTTACATTGTATATAAATAATAAAATGAAATGTACCTCAAAAGATGATATTAACGTTTAATCATACATGTATGTTTTCTTGATATAGTTTCTGTCCCCAAAAGTATTCGGCCGTTATTGACTACTTACTTGCTTCCATTTTATTTGTTCTACAATTCTACTACAAAATAGATAAACATAGCTATGGTTGCAATTTGAGGGAGATAGTTATCATCAATTCTTAGTATCCTCATGAATTTCTCATAATCATCAATAAGACGATAACTTATAGAGAACCAGCTCTTGGTCTAGTGGCAAAGAGCAATGCATCTCAAGTGAGAGGTCACAGGTTCGAAACTCGGCTGGAGGGGTCTTTATAGACATTTAATTTAAAAATAAGTTGGGAGGCTTGACCCCCAATTTATCTTCAAAAAAAAAAAGACGATAACTTATAAACCTGATAACCATGCTGCTTTGTTCTAGTATAGATATAGAAATTTGAAGCAAATGCACGAAAATTCGAACTCATCAACATCCATAAAAAATTTACAAACAACCCCTTTGTGAGAGAATAATTACAGATTTATGCTCCAGACCATAAACAGAAAGTATCTATCAAACAGTCCCTGAAGAGCAAGAGCTTTGTACCAGTAGGGAAATAGAGACTGGTACAGGTCGGATATGACTTTTTTACAAAATGTTGCCACAAAAAAAAAAAACTGTCTACTCTTGTCTACAAAATGTTGCCAACATGATCCAAAATAACTATTCTACTCTTTGTGTAATTTCCAGATTGCAGAAAAAAAAAATATCTATATATATTTAGACATGCCATCAAAAAACCATAATGGATTCATGTCACCAAACTTGCATCAGCATAAATAACCAGTGGGAACACACCGTCCTCTGATGGTTTGGAGAGTTCATCTAGAAAGAAGAATCCCAAATCAATACCAGACCCGGGTGGCCGGGTGGCTGGATGAACTTTTGTGTGGCACCCTTCCAGAAAGGAACACTCCTAGAGGTTCCTATCCCAGGAATTGCAGGAGAGAAGGTGCAGTTAAGTCCTTCCTTTGCAAAATTGTATATTGTCACACTGATCCAAGAAAGAAGGATATAACATGCTATTAGATCTGTAGGCAATTGTAAAACAAGTGGACATCAATCCGAAATTATAATTTGGCACTTGAGTTGTCTTACACAGGTCAAAACCTAAACAAAATTTAAAATAACAGAGAGATTAAATATCATCTACAATTGATTAGTCAAGCAGAACAAACCTGAACCCAATTTTCACCAATTTCATCCTCAGAGATAATTTGCTCCAGTTGATTCAAATCAGTAAATCATCAAACAATCCACTGTGAAATAAAAACTTGGACCAAATTATAACTTAATAAATAGGTAAAATTCAACGAACCTCCCATCGACAGAAGCATAAAAAACGAACGAGACGAGGCGCTGCCGCGCTGATCAGGATTCTACTCATCTGGCGCCAGCTTGATCGTGTTCTTGTGCAGATTGACGTCATACTTAATTTTCTTCGTGCTCTCGCGCTCCACAAAAGGCGGCGGCGCCACCACGGGGACCACCGGAGGTGGCGCCATAGGGACCCAGTATGACGGGGAAAGTCGAGGAGATATCGCGCTCTCAAGTGACAAAAGTCAGAATAATTGCTCTGAAATTTTAGGCACCGCTAATTTTGTTTATCGATGGCATCCGAGTATTTTTCCCACCAAAAAAAATAATTTTGGAGGTAATTTCCGTATATTTGGTTTAGATAACCGTTTTTTAAAAAACTTCATAATTCATTGATCACACATGGCATTTCTTGATTGGTTGGTTTAATAAGTCACGGATCATGTCCATGGATAGATGACGTGGACAACTTTGTGCTACTTATTTTTAAAATTTCGTGCACAACTTTGTGCTGCTTATTTTTAACAAATTTTAGCTAGTATATTTTGATTTAATTGCCGATTATTATTATGCATGGAAAATATCATAAAATTTCATTTATCAATTTTTTAAATTGATAATATTGTCCAAATTGAAATATTAAATTTGTAAACATAAAATTTGTCCTAAATAAAATTTTTTAAATCATTTCAATGATTTAATCAACAAGTAATTTGTTTTGGCAATTTAATAGCTTTTATGCTTGTATTGTATTAATTAAACTAAGGAAGAATGCTACATCAAAAGCAGTTTGACTAACTGCTCCGTCAAACTCGAATAGATCTTTAATTCAGAAGTTAAAATAAACAATCAAAACACTTAAGATGATTTAATCGCCAAATATCATTGTGCATATTAAAATATCATAAAATTTCATTTATCAATTTTTAAAATTGGAAATATTGTCCAAAATGAAATATTAAATTTGTAAACCTAAAATTTGTCGTAAATATTTTTTTTAAAATCGTTTCAATGATTCAATGAACAAGTAGTTTTTTTAATTTGTTTCAATGATTCATTAAATGATATTTTTAAAATTTTAAAATTTTATTTTTTTATGATTAAATCATGGTAATTGCTGAACCACTATTGATTTAATTTTGCACAATTCCTAAATGATTCCCTTCCATTTATACATTTGCATCATTTAATTCAGTCGTAATTTTTTTTTTTTTGACGATCGTATTTCTTTCATATGCAATTATACAATGCCATGTAATTTCTGGTGCGAATTGCTGATTCTAATTTTGACAGCAACCACTCTCCAAATTGGCTGATGTGTCATCCCTTAATTGGCTGATAACGGAGTGGTTATTTCTTTCAATATGCAATTCTCTCGGTCGTTAATAGTAGTTATTTCTACTGGGTGGTTATTTCTTTCCACTAAAGTGGTCATTTCAATGATTTTATGAACAAGTAATTTGTTTTAGAAAATTGATAGATTTTATGCTTGTATTGTACTAAACTAAGGAGGAATGCTACAGCAAAAGCAATTTGACTAATCGCTCCATCAAACCCGAATAGATCTTCAATTCAAAAGTTTAAATAAACAATCCAAACACTTAAGGTGATTTATTCGCCGAATATCATTGTGCATGGAAAATTTCATCTTCCCATTTTTTAAATTGGAAATATTTTGTCCTAAATGAAATATTAAATTTGTAAACCTAATATTTTTCGTAAATGAAATGTTTGAAATTGTTTCAATGATTTAATGGACAAATAAATTGATTCAGCAAATTAATAGATTTTAAATAACAAATCCAAAACACTTAATTTTTTCCAAATAACCAATCCAAAACTACGTGTGATTATAAACATGATGTTTTACCATCAAATTGTATCATCAGCTCATTTTTTTTTTTTTGGCAATCTTATTTCTTTCATTCTGCAATTAAAATACAATACTCAAGTTAGGCACTAAATTGGAAATTTTCTAATACGAATATCTGATTGTTATAATAAAATTCACATGAATAGTTAGGTACACACGGATAGCCTATTTTATCATTTACGTGAATAATTTTTTGGGCATATGCAATTATACAATGCATGCCATGTAATTTCTATTGCAGTCATATGAAATATTATTTTAAGTGGATATATTTAATTAGCAGTAATTATAAGTGCCATCGGCGAAAAAACCATCGCTTGCCATTGCTCAACAGACAACGCGCGCGTGCGAGTTTCTGTCTTGACTAGCAGGTGTCTGTTACAAATGTTCAGTTTAATAATCAAAAGTGTTCAGTTTAATGCGTCAACTAATGGGCAGAGTCACGCCAGGGTCAGAGTCGCACGTGGGTCAGAGAGAGGTGCACGTACCAGAGGTAGAGTCGGAAAAAATTTAATTTGAATCGGATCGATTCATGACCCCTTCTAATTTTTTCATGTGTTTTTTGTCCGGTTCGTGACCCCTTCGCTTGGTTTAATAATAGCATTTTTTTTCTTATAACATTTATATTTTTTATTGCAACTAATTGAACATTTATACTCAATTAACAGAACATTTATACTTACCCAACTAAACATTTGTATTTACTAAACTAAACATTTATACTTAATAAAATAAACATTTTTTCTTATAACATTTATATTTTCTATTGGAACTAACTGAACATTTATACTTAAATAACAGAACATTTGTACTTATTAAATTGAACATTTGGATAAAATAAAATAAATAAAATAAATATACTGAACACAGCAAACACTTATAACACAGTGAACAATTATAATAAAATGTGAACATTTATATCTAATAAAGTGAATACTTATAACAACGAAATGAACAAAAAATAATATGCACGTTGGGTGAGTACAGGTCAAGGGAGAGAGCGCTGCTCAGCTAGCGATAGCGCGGATGGTTATTCTGTCGATAACAATAATCAATTTTCTTTAATCAGCGTTGGTGAAAAAAATAATTTGTTGTGAATTTCTAATTGGTTGATCATATTACAGGTGGTTATTTTTAGTAAACACCTTTTCTTTAGCGCCTTTCCTTTTTTTTTTTTTGGCGCAATTTTTAGTAGTTGGTTTCATGTGTCATGGATCATGTCCATGGATAGTATTCTAAATACGTGTCGTGTCGTGTCTGGATCATTTGTTGTGTCGTGCTGCATCGTGTCTAAATATTTCACGTGTCGTGTCTAGATTCTAAGAGATGGACACGACACGTCTAAGGACACTGCACACCTCGTGTCCTCGTGCCATGTCGTGCCGTGTTTTTTTTAAATGTGTCGTGCCGTGTCGTGTTTGAACATGTTTGAATTTCATAAAATATAGTTATATACTTATGCTTATAGATTAACTGGACATTCAAACTATGAAATTATCCTTAAAAAATAAATAATATAAGGATTTTTCTTATTATTTCGTAACATTTACTATCTTTGATCCTGATTATAAACTTGTTATGTCTCTTGGGTTGTGACGTGCCGTGTCGTGCCGTGTCTAGACAATTCGCATGTCGTGCCGTGCCGTGTCTATGCCATCAAAGTTGGACACGGCACGCTTAAGTTCTTGTGTCGTGCCGTGTCCGTGTTTTACCGTGTCGTGCCACCTCTGTACCGTGTCATGCTGTATCGTGTTCAGACACACCGTGTTTTTTTAGAACACTATCCATGGATAAATGACTTGGATAATTTGAAAGCAGCATATTTTTTAACAAAACTGAGGTATACGTCGATTTATTCGTCAAATAATATTATGCATGGAAAATATCATAAAATTTCATTTACCAATTTTTCATTTATCAAAAAAATTTCTTACACGATTTCACACAATTAAACACGATCGTATCTGACACGACACGACACGAGATACACGATTGAAAAACACTAGTTATGTTGAATATATCTAGTTCTACCATATAAGATTATATTAAGATCATACAATTAGACTATCATATTGCCCTGGGTTTTGCCATTTATTTTCTATTAATTGTAACAAATAGTATTACCAGTTTAATTTGTTCGTGAAAAATATTCATTTCAAAAAAGTTTTTGAAGATATTTTTGGAAATATTTAATTAAACACTTTCTTAGATAAGTTTGTTTAATTTTTATTTAGTACCACCGTTGGGCCTTCATCATTGTGCAATGTGCACTTTATTATAAAAAGGACAATTCAAAATATGAAATCTTTAGTATTAACTAAAAGCCGTGATTTTTTCCCTATTTTGACTTTTTTTTTTGGATTTTCTATTTTTGGTTAAATATAGTTTTCTATTTCCAGGTAAAAATATATTTTTCATTTTTGTATTTCTTATAATTAAAAATAATTTTCTCTTTTTTGGTTAAATATATGAAAAATAGTCCTACCAATCATTATTTAATTTATTTAAGAATTAAATATACTGGAAATCATGTTGAATTATTGTCATCTAAAAAAAATCGCATAGCGAAGCTGCATATCTAGTTGTAGTAATAATTTGTACAACGTGCGAGACACTAATATACTATTGTGTAAATGCTAATTATGTCACTAAATAATATAATTCTTCTAACATTTATTGGCAATTTCATGATGCTAACGCTACAATGGAAAACAAGCATGATCAATCTATTGTTACTGTATGTTTTTTTTTTATTTCTTTTTCACCATTTATTTGATTAATAAGGACATTACTGCAATTTTCCGTATACGGCATGTTGCCCTCTTGAGTATACCCATGTAGGATTACATTTTGGGACAAATTTCAATTCATTGATTTATATCTTACCACAATTGTTCCCTGATAAATCAAAGTTTTTCATATCTAAAATATATATGCTATATCTATCCTACATTTACATTTTTCTAACTGATATTATGTAATTACAGAGGAAATTGATCAATAGATATATTCACAACGCATAATTCAATTCTGATTCAAAAAACAAAATAAATGCCAACCAAAATCCAAACTATAAAGGACTGAACCTGGTACTCGTTCACTGTACCAGTACCTTGACAATACCAAAAGACCCAAAACACTCATAAACATGTGCAACGTAACCAGAAAGCAAACCGGCCTTTAGATCAACATCATGAAATTATGTGTCCTGTTCAAGCATTCCGGAGGAAGGGATGCTTCTAACAATTGGCCATTAGCGTTGATCTTTACACTATATATGGAATTTGTTTTTATAATGTGAAAAGCCTCCTTCTGCTTGTTTATGTCGGCCTGAAACAGTAAATTAAGAATAAATTAGAGAGAGAAGTAATGTGAAAATAGTAAAGAGAAAAATGAAACAAGTAACAATATCATACTAGTTCAGGGAGCAAACTTGTTACCATGCATATTTATTAGAAATTTAATAACCAGGATTATTTCTCTCACTTAGCCAAATTGTATGAATTATATATTTACTACCATGCATATATTTTTTCTATTCGACTCTCGATAACATTCAATATCAAAAAATGAAAATTTCAAGAGTTTTATTTTGTACAAATTTAAAAAATGGAACATCAAAGGACCCTGGGTGGTGCAATTCTTTCTCATTATAACTTAATTTAAGCTAAATTCACCATAAAGAATGGTACTGAGTGAGCTAACAGACAATGCCAACTAGTCATAATTTACAATCATGTATGGGACTAAGCGATTAATCAATAATTAAAGTCCAAAATAATATTTTCAAAGATGCAAAAAGGTGGTCAGACTAGTGGTTAAACAGAAAAAGATAATACCAATGACCACATAATGGCACCAAATGATCAGAAATTGTGGAGGTTACCTCTAATTGCTCTTTAGATAATGTATCATTTTGTATGCTGTTTGCCTGAATTCTACAACTGCTTTTGTAACAATTGATTTTACTGGTGAGGGCTCACTCACAAAACGTGCAAGTAAGGCCACATGATCAGGCAACCACCTCATGTAAAATCAAAGGGTACAATTAACAAAATTGGACAAATTATATTGCAAGATTTCTATACTGAAAATTCAGAAGGTACCTGCTGGCCAGTCGGGAGAGGAACAATGTCACCAGAATTTGTGACGCGCTTATTTCATAAGCCACTCTCTAAGGCGGGTTCATCCTAATTTATTGAGCTAGGTTAGGGTTTGAATCGGCTAGCTTCTCTATGGTACAGATTTACTCATGGTCACAGAAATAGCTACTGCCAAGAGACACCGACAAATTTCCTCCTCAGTTCTCGGCTAGTGAAAGAATCGCTTGCCTCGGTGCTTTTGTAAGCCAAGGTAGCAGAGAGAAGCCGCGTCTGGGTCGCCAATTACATCAAACACACAGCACTCTTCACGAAGTTTGTCAAAGTCATCGCCCAGGAAAGGGTTTATGTCGGGCTGAGAAGCGAAGAACAGAGAGAAGCGGGGACGGGAGCGGAGAGAGAGTGAAGGGAACGAAGAGAGTAGAGGAAGAGGCGAGATCTTGGAGCGGAGCGGAGTCCTAGAACTTTAGAAATTAGGATAGAGACGGTTCCTTATAAATTGACTCTTTTGCCCTTCCTCTCTGTTAAAGTAAACAGAGATCATTTTCCGATTTTCAGGAGCGAATGTTTTTTATGATATATGATCCGTCCGATTTATAATAAATGGACGGTCAAGAATTATCAGCCCGCATGCCAGAATTTCCCTAAAAAATATATACAATTATTCACATCATAAATAAAAATTTAGACATTAATCTTTACAAATTTTAAATTGATTACGTATTTTTATTTTATTTGTAATTCAAATATCGAGCGAAGCTCGATTAGCCCCCTAGTTATAATAAACTTATGAGATGTTAATTGAATATTCATATCATTCTGGTAAAATAAAAATATCAGTATTTTATAAGCTTGTGATCAAGGTTGAACAAGAGTGTATAAATTAAAGAAATCATCAAACTATCATTTGATATTATAAAACCTCCTAGTCATATAGAACAAATATGCAATACGAATAGTCCAAAGACGTGTGAATTAACTTATAAAATACTTTTAAACACAATTCTGTGGAATCTGGATCGTTATATCTTTGAATTTAATTCCCCAATTTTGTGAACCATTGGATTTAGATAACAGACATCATACCCAAACTATATTCATCTCTATTCTTCTCTCTCTCTCTATTTCGCGTCTAGCCTCACCGTTCTCATCTCCTTCTTCTCCGATAGCCAATCACCATCCTCCACGCACGAGCTTGACGACGAGGAAGTCGCCTTCTCCGTTGGATGGAGATCGGGTGTGCCTCGAAGCCTTTGTTTCTCTGGTTATTTCCTTATGTGCGTGGCTCCTTCAATTTCCGGAACCTGTTAACCACGGCCAGGCCATTAGCTCTTGGCTCGCCGCCTCAATAACCCATATAAGTAACCCTTCTTGTCTCTCTATTTATCTGTGTACACATTCATTACCTCTGTTTCTCCTTCCTCTTTTGATGTCGGTTGAAATTGGGGATGACGAAAATGGTGAAAAAGAGGGAAGAGAAGGAACAGAAGCCGGGAGAGGGTTGTGCTTGTGTGCTATGGTGATTTGGTGAGAAAGAGAGAGTTGTAAAGAGCTTGGATCAATTGATTGGTTGCATGAGGTATTGTCCTCAATTTCCTGTCTCTGTCTCGGATCTCCCCTTGAATTTAAGATTGATTGGAAATTAGGAGCCCTTGTGCGAAATTACTACTGAGATGGCCTTGGTATCGGCCTAAGCACCTCTAGACCTCCGTTTCTCTCCTTGATATTGTCTCATAACCCAAATATGGTACCGGGACAGCCTTGTATCAGTCCGATATAGAATCTAAGCGTTCCAGGCATTATTTCATAAATTTTTCTGGTATTTGAGTTTTCACGCAAATATATCTGATAGGATCCAAATCTGACCTGTAGCCCTGTCAACTCAAACCCTTCCTTCTTGAATTCGGTTATGTTGGATTTATGTCAAAATAAGTATGCGTAGGTAATGGACTAATTAATCAAATTAATTTAGATTTTGCATAATGAAACTTATTTGCATAAAGCTGGATCTAGATTAAGTGTCCAATTTCATCAGTTACTATACTATATTTACATCATGAAGCATATAACCTGGATTCACTTACTGATATAGCTGAGATTAAGTATGAAGTTGATAATATCAATTAAGGTCCTATAACTAGTAAATAGAAGTACTTAAAAGAGAATTATGGTTATATAATTAAAACTTTTTACAAAACTCAACCTATTAATCAATTATAAACAAGCCATCATATAAATTGTTCCGTTAGATATAAAACAATATTAAATCAAATTATTGTGAAATAAAATTATGTCAAGTTAAATTCTAAAAAACGAATAGCAATTATTTCCATTTTTTTTAAGTACCGATTAAATATAGATTATTAGTACCAGTTGTGAAGCGGTACTAATCAGATCAAAGGTTGGCACTTTGCCAACCTTAAAGATGTGATTCCGAAGCACATAGCATTGGAGAGAGAGAGCGAGCAAAATGTAATTACTCAACACCAAAATAAGCAAGCCTTTTATGAAGGTTTGATGATTGAAAATGATGATCTTTGTATAACTCACGATTTTAAAAGATATGTATATTCTGAACATTTGCAAAATTAAAACAAAATACTGAACAATTGAAATAGCATAATCATTTTTTGTAACAGTTATGCCGAAAGCCAAAATCCCTTCTAAAATCGTGACCAGGAGCATATTATGAAGTAATTAAGAAAAATAAGGCATATAAAAGAAATAGTTAGTAAGCACAAAATCTTTACTAACAGTGCATGTAAACATAATGATTGTGTGGCAGCTACATAGTACTTTAATTCACATAACCACAAAGCTTATATGCACTATTGATCTAGAAGTGCAGCATTTTCGATGAGTGAATTAATGAAAATTGATCTATTAGTTTGTGTCAACACAAAAGGTTTTCATAACAAAAGCAACATATTGTCAGACTTACCAGAGGCAAATATCCTCGCCATCTTAGCTTGTCCACCAGTTCAACATTTTCAATATTTTTTTCTCAATTAAATGCATTGTTGGACGACATTGCAACTCCCCAATACAGTAGCAAGTCTTCTCGTAACTTCTCCTATATTTTCAAATCTTGGCTGCTTGTTCTTCCAACTGTTGCACATCTTCTGATATGTTTTTCACCTGTGGTTTATTTGATAGTAAGAAATTGATTTGTCTGGCTTGGTAAGTCGCCAATTGACCTCTACGAAACAAATTTCTCAAATAGCATACAAAAATTATATTGATTCTATTTTGTGAGATTGACTTAAGTAAAAAAAAAAAAATAACAGTGGCCTAAGTTGCATCTAATTCAGAACCAATTCATAGCCACTTCTTTGGTCAATTCTAACTGAAAAAAAGATTAATCAGAATTTTTATTCTTCCAAAATTCACTTTGTTAGTTTCTAAGCAATTGAAGAAAGGCCCAACAACACTCTGTAACTAATTTTTCGATCATATGCACCATCTAAACATCTTATCTTAGGTTAACAAAAAAAACTATCTATTTTTTGATGCAATACATACCTTATATTCAAGGGATACCACCCTTATGTCTTATACATATAAATATACCCCAAAAAAATAAACTATGTAAGAAGCATGCTGCAAAATCTGAAAAACTATTGAATATATCAAAGGAAAACTTGCTGCTACTGGTAGAATAATAATTTAAATTTAATCTCTCTGATAGTAAGAATAACTCAAGATACAGCAAGAATTCTTAACATTGACTGATTCATACCAATTAAGAATGAAGACTAAACCACTACATTCCAATAATCCAATCATCAAAAAAAAAAAAAAAGCATTCCTATAATCCTATTAAAAGAAAGCCAATTAATGGTACCTCATTAAGCTGATCATGAATCTTGGCATTTCAAGAAATTGCAAATAGTGAGGATTTAAAATTTTGAATTCTAACTGATTTGGGTTTTCAAACTGTCAGCTGCAACTTGTTCAATCAGCCACTGCTCAATGCCACACCTCAACAAAAATGTCAGTGGCATCCCACCTTTAAATGAATTTGAACAATCAATTTATTAGCATGATTTTATTATTAAATCACTGATTTTATTTTCTATAAGAAGATCGATAACTCTAAAAGTCTAAATGAAGCAAGTAAATATACATATTTCATTCATATATGATAGAAAAAAAAAGGTAAAAATAACAATACAAACCTAGACTCAAAATGTCATTTACTTTTTAAGCTATAACTGATGAAAGAGGCCTGACTAATTATTTTAAAATTCTATCACATATTTATCAGTCTAACATAAGAATAATAATAATAATTTGGTACCTCTAGATTAAATTATATATTGGCAGAACACATCTTCGTAACTTAATTAGATGTATGTTTGCAAAATATTCTTATCATTTCTCTAGCCATCCATTTGCACAGGAACTGGTACACAACTCCACACGACATTTTACCAGCAAAACTATTGCCTTATTCTAAACTTATTATATAACACATTTTTGTTATATCTCCTATTGAAAACACATTGGCACACTATTATTTGCACAATTAAGTGAACGTATACACTTATTCTGAAATCAACTCAATAGATAGAACTACACACATGTGCATAAAATCGCAGCCAATTGAAAGTAAAATAAAAAATCTGGAGTACCTTAAAACAGACAAGCAGCAGCTAGCTCTTCTGATGTCATCCTCTTAGATGATCGGACAACAAATAAGTCCTTGGAATCACAATCACACGTGCGATATAATTATTTTTTCGACTCTTGAATGAAGGTACTTGACACCGGACTCATAACACCAGTACAAAATGAGATATTAATTAAAAATAATTACCTAAATAGTAGAAAATTATTGCTGTTTTAGCCAATTTATCTTTAATTCCGACCAATAAATCAAAATTTACCTTCTAACTAACGCTTCATGCAAGATATCACGGTCCACTCTACCATAAGCCTGACCGATCGAAATTGGCTAATCACTGTCTATATACACAATAGAATCTTTCCACACATGCTTAATGCAACTCTCTAGTCCCAAATCTAGCATTGAAAACAAAGCATAGATTAATCTCTAACATATGCTAATTTAAATAATATTCGCTTGCTCTGTCAGTTCGGTATTGAATTTATTATTTTTTTTTTATCAAGATGGAGTCGAATTTAACACTTACAAATATTGTAACCTGACAGTTAGAAATAAATTCGATACTTACAAACAAATAAATTCAACACTTACAAACAAAAGGCATTGATTGATATTTTGTTGATATACATGAGAACAATAGTAGAAAAAACTAATGATGCAGGCAAAGCCATCAAGATTTACAAATAAAACATCAAATTACAATATTTGAGCAAAAAAGTTCGACTCCAGTTTGGTCAAAAAAATTACAGAGCAAACAAATAAATTCAACACTTACAAGCAAATATCAAATTTATTTTTTTAATCAAGATGGAGTCGAGAAAAATAATGTATACAAATAACATGTAACATAGCAACTACTCAGCATGCTTATTGACGGAGAATAAAGTATAAAAAAAAAGACATTAGCTCTTTGTTGTGCTATGCTAGTTAATTATGTGACAAAAAAAAAAGAAAGAAAAGGGTCACAAAAAAGGATCAAATAAAGCAATTATAGAAGTGACAAAAAGAGCATGATACCTCAATCACTGTACCTCCAGATCGACACCATCAGTCCATCAGTTTTTTTGCTCCAAACCAAGTTGGAAATCATGTTAACGCAATCCTAGCAACATGCACGAAAGATAATGCAGTCAGAAAAATAGAGAAAATAGAGTTGCTTGTTAGTTCTTAATGCGTGACATAGGACGACTGAAAGCTTATCAGCAAAATTAAAGTGCTGTTTATATTTCTGAAGGTAAGTTTTAGTTAGGGGAAAATAGGTCATCTTGAGGTCTCCGAACATCTTATTTCAATCGGTATAGGAATTCGAGTTGAGATTATTTGGGGCAATTAAAATAAATTTTTTACATTGCCAACTCCATGATCCCCTTTACTTTAATATGCCTTTTTTATTCGCAATTGAACTTATTACAAATACCAACCATAGTGTAAATAAATGTAGTATGCAAAATAAAAAGAGCAAAAAGTTACGATGAAATTTTGAACATAAAAATACCATCCAATAGATTCAATGGAATAGTTACAGCCCTCAACCTCTCATACCTCATTTATTTATTTCTCTCTCTCTCTCTCTCTCTCTACCTCTCTCTCTCTTTCTTTCTCTCTCTCATTCCTTGTAATATGGCCTCAACTACCTATTTATTGAAACAAAACAGACCCAGAAATTTACCTGAATTTAGACGAGATATTGATAGAATTTCACCGTCGATTAATAAGATTTTATACTGGTATGTCATTCATTCGACTCTCAGTGGTCACCAGAATCATCTTCCTAACTGAAGTTACCATTTCCAATACATCGAAAGACCAAGGCAAGAGAGGCTTGAGAGAAGGTTCCTCTGCCAACAAACCTTTGGGAGAAGAAAAAGGGATTAAAATCATAAATAATATGAGAAGTTGCCATTTCCAACACATGCATCTTAGTTTTTTTTTTATATATATATATAAAAGCACAAAATAAAGATGTTTAGATTTCAATTCTATTTCAATGAAGGTCCATCACTTTAAGAAGTTTTATAATTATATAATTAGTTATCCAAACAGGCTGACTGGTATAAGAACAAAAAAAATGTAAGAAAAAAGAAACTATATAAACAAATTAAAAAAAAAAACAAACAGATTTGACTTGTACCTATAGGCTGCCAGCTAGTTCGATTGCTACTTGTTTGAGATCATCCAGGTTTTTCTGTGAAATAGCAAGAAGTCGCAGATTAATTTAGTGATATAAGAATAACGCATTTTAAATATGTATAATAATTCTGCATAATTATTTTTGAAGAGGTAAACCCATTCAATCGAACTAAATGTCAGTATTTTGACAACATGCTCATGGATTTATAGCTCCACTAAAATTGTTGTTCCCTTTGTGAAAACTATAAAAATATATCAAAATACCAATATATAATAACAACTGTATATACCATTCTCCGTCGCTGTACTAAAATCAGTCATCAAGTGGCCATTAGAATAAAGACCTATAACGAATGCAAGCACGGAACATATGTATGTTTATGTTGCAATAATCCTTAGCAATATGAGAAGTTAAACAATAAATAAAAAGAGCACGAACCATTAAAGATCTAACCCAAAAAAAGAAATGAAGGTAACCATAATGTGAAGCATGTAGGTATATTTGGCATAACAATCTCAAATAGCCTAGCGGCTAGCGCTTAGCCCTGAAATATAGAAGTAAAAAATCTTTAGATCCATGAAATCTGCAACTTGACCCAAAAAGAAAAATATATAATGATAGATATAAACGCATTGATTACCTAAAAGAGAAACTCGATTAGACACTGTATTGAATACGAATACTCCAATTTAAATTTTTCAACCCTGAACAAAAGTAGAAAACCCAAAATATTAATAACTAAATGGAAAAAAGGACAATCAGTAAAGACTAAAAGGTGTATGGATCAACTGCATAAATTATGAAGATGCTCTTCATGAGTAAATTTGAAGAACTATTCAAGTTAGTTGCTAACATTAAGAAAACATTTAAAAAAACAAATGCGAAAAGTAGCAAGCATAAACAAATAATCCAGGGCACCCTATATACCTTGACAATCCTGATGTGATATATCACAAAATTTAAATCATCTGCAATGACCATCTAAATAGCACAAAGCACCCAACTTTAAACTTGAAAACAGCCAAGGTGGAATCTCCTGTTAAACAAAACTTTTTAATAATTAAATTAATCTCAATCCATGCACATGACCACAAAAGTAATAGACAGAGAAAAAGTTGGACGATCAAATTCAAAACCAACTGTAACTAACAATTCACTAATTGAAACCCTCACAACATTTTCTCCTTGTTTCAATTGTGTAAAATGAAAAAATCATATTAATATTGGAGGTAATGAAAAACCATCACGACATTTAGTTTGCAACCTACATGACATTCTGATATCTCCTAGGGGTATGAATGAAATTATTTGAAAGAAAATTGAGAGCGAAGCAGACCTTGCAGTCAGATCGAGCATTCTTTTTAGGCTGAAATGTTTTTTGGTTCCTGCAGGAAAATTGTTCATCAATGACACATTGTTCAATTCAATAAAATACATTTAGTCAGGTAAATTGTTTCCATTTACTTGAATTTCATTGCATTGTACCAGCAATAACTTTGTTCAATGCATATCAACATATAATTATACCAGATATTCAGAAACTCCAGAACAATATACAAACTCAAACATAAAGAGCATAATTTGGTACCAGTTACACTCAAAATAGAGGCATTGAGGGGCTGCTCAATGCTACTTACTTCCTTTTTCCGACTGCTCTTGTTGTTCTAGTTGGAATTGAACAACTGATACTTCACCTAGTCCAGACAAGACCAAGGGTTCATACGGCTCGGGTGCCGGGATGCCAGAATTTTTAACTGGACGCCTCCAGTTAACCCTCACATCCTCTTCACAACCCTCCTTACCTCTTAGTTGCTAATCTTACGCTGAATGTATTAACAAATTTCATTAGTTCAGGAATGAGCAAAATCAAGAATACTCAGCATTCATCTCACACCCTTTTGGCCTGCAATCAATCAAACAAATTTGTTTAGTTCAGACTTTGTATATATATATGAATTCTAGTTAGATCCAGCCTATTCTAATAAGTTGCATAAATTGACAAAAAGACCAGCTCTGCTCATTCCAACACAATTTTTAATCTTACAAAATGTGACCAAAATATAATCTAGTTGCAATTAAGTAATTCTTAGTTGGATACGGCCTGTTCTTAAAATTTGCATGAAGTGACAACCAGACCAGCTCTATCAATTCCAACATTATTTACAATTTTTAGTCTAGCAAATGTGACCAATCCACTTTCAAACTTAATTGTACAATCGTATGATACTTGCTCAGATCCAATCAGAGTGATGCTCCAACAAATATAAGCCTAAACTGAGCCCAATTGAAACAACAACAATCAAAATAGACTCCATAAGATCCCAAATCAAACCCTAAACGTGCCAAATCTCGGCTACGTAAACCTAATGAAACACAACTTTCTCAAAATTGCGCAATAATACCAACCATTCTACAAGTAGGGACCGTATTCGGTGGCAGTGAGGTGCATCCTGGGTTCCCACTGGCGCAAGTTGTTGTAATCAGCGGCAGTGAGCAGACCGGAGTAGTAACCTCTCGCAATTGCCTCCAGATAGCCATCGTTTATGTTGAAGGTCAAGGCCTCGAATCCGTACATCTTCACGCTGGTCAGAGGTCGGATACGGTCACCGCCCTTTTGATTTCAATCGAATATTGTGGTATCTTCTTCTTCATCTTTACCTTCTGTTTCAAACTTATCTCCATTTCTGTTCGGAATTGAGAGAGGAGGAGATAAATCGGGCAGGTGAAGGCGCTGGAGTTGCTGAGAGAGGCACGACTTGGGAGGTTTCCTGGAGGGAAATTGAGAGGGAACTGGAGGTTCAAACGGAGACTCGCGTGCGGCGCCGTCGTATGAGGTCGATTTGTCTCGGAGTAAGAGCTATAGGGTTGGATTGAGGCGGAGGCGTATGAGGATTTGGGAGGCTTGCGGAGAGGAGAGGTAGGCTGCGATGATGACATGCAAGTAGAAGAGGTGGAGAGTGGAGGTGGAGATGGAGCAGGGACGGAGGAGAGTTTCCTTAACGCTTGAAAGAGGCGATTGTTATGGTAAGGAAGAGGGGAAAAATCGACAGGTGGCTAAATAAAAGAGGGGATAGGTTATGCATGAACAGGTGTCCGTACGCTACCTCTCTCAAATCTGGCCGTAAGATCAGAACAGACGGTCCCGATAATTCATTCGGAAAAAGCAAAATGTTACTGTTCATAGGAAAAACTACCCCATTTAACTTTATATAGTTATAAAGCATTGAAAATGACTTTGAGAACACAGCTATATATATTTACTTTATTAAAGCATTGAAAATGACTTTGAGAGCACAGTTATTTTATTATTTGACAAATCTATCACTTCAACTAAATTAAAACGTTACTACAACATCTCCTTATTAGGAGCGACATTTTATATATGTTATATTTTGTTTGACATTAAGAAAGGAGATATACGATATTAGTAGCAATATATATGCTCCTGTAGTAAACTTAATTAGTTTGTATGAGTTTCAAGTATCGGTGGATCGGCATAGGGACCTTTTAACCAGCTATTGGAAACATAGCGGTAAGAGGCCTCGGTTAAGCGCAGACCATCCCAATTCACATATGTTAATGGATTCTGGCATGCAGTAACACCTGGCGTGCCGCACATTCTAGGCTGGTACCAATTGTATTCACCACCAATTCCACAGCAAACAACGAGTGGTTTAGATGTAAATCCTGAAATAACAAAATATCAACTATCTTGAAGACCAGAAAAAGTACATCTATGTCCTACAATTATGATAATTAAGCTGCAATGCGCGCATGAGAGTTGGTGACTTTTAACATTTGTTTAGGGAATATTAAATTCCAAAGTGGGCCAAAATTATCTCTAAAGGCTAATACAATAGTATTTTCCTCGTTTATTAAAAATAATTGTTGATTCATTTTTTAGCTTACCAAAACGTTGTGGAAACCTGATAAAGTTGATAACAGGTTTGTAAAAATCTGCGTAAATGATCTTTGCATGAGGATACTTGATCCGAAGTTCTTTTACTGCCTCAAGTAGAAGGGAATTATGATTTCTTGATAGTATGTTGTATTTTTCGATACATCCAGTCTTAGGATCATAAATAGAGGAATCACTGCTTCTGAGAATCGTCAAAAGCGATGGAAGACAACCCATCGGTATGTTTCCTGACACCACCACAGTCCTTGCACCTTGATCGATAAGTTCCTATTGGAAGATTAAGAGTAGATATATATGTATAGAAAATTTTTACATTTATCTTGATTATCTTATAATAGAAGTTTGCACATACATTCATACATATATTGAATAAGAAAATAGATCTTATTTGCAAGTTTCTGATAATTTTAAGTTGTTTATAAGAACCTTGATTGTTCCTGCAATAGTCTGAATAATTGTTGAAACATAAGACATCATTTGTTCCACACTCAACAAAGCGGAAAACATGACGATGTAGTCATTTCCTTCAATTTGTCCAACAATGAAGAGAGATCTGCTAAAATAATCTTTGCATTCTGCATTACAAAGACATTCCCTTGTTAGTCCGCCATAAATTTTTTAATAAACATAACCAATTTAGTATATTCAATAATAAATATATCAAACAAAATTTTAATACTAAACATGTCAAAATGCCAATGGAATGGTGCATTGGTGGTATGTTGCAGCAATGGGGAAGGCGTGCTGCCTAGCGATAAAGCACAATTCTATGAGGTTTTGGAGATTGGAAAATTTTGAATTTTCCACACACGCCAATGGAAATGGCATGTTACTGTTTTGAAAAACTAATTAGTACTGTTTAAAATAAAATTCATGACACGTCAATAGAAGTACGTCATTATTTTTGGAAAATTAGTTTGTTTATTTAAAAATATCATTACGACTTAAAAAAAAAACTAATTACTGTTCTAAAAAAATTGCTATGTTTCAATTGAAAAATAATTGTATTAATTTTTCAGACGCACCAGAACTGTCAGTGAGGTGTTACTATTTTTAAATTGAAAAATATATTTTTATTAATTTTAGAAATTAATGTTTCTAAAACCTGGCGGCGCCATTTCTAGTGGTGCGGCTGCAGGTGTGCCAGTCCAGTGGCCCTCTAAGATGTTTATTGTTAAAATTACTTATTTTATATGTTTATTGTTAAATATAAAATATAGGTTCCGCTTATTAAAAAAATCACGTGTTCGGTTACTTTACCTACAAGGACATATTGATTCAATATTTCGATTGAACATGTCATACAGGTAGAAAAAAAATAATTGTCACAAACCCTCCGTTGTTTGGCATAGTGAAGGCTTCAACTCCTCAAACCATTTTAGTTGAGACGACAATGAATTGTTTAATGGATCTTCAAATGTTTTAATATTGTGCTGCTTGAAGAACGTCTCATCAAGTGCTGTTGCACCTGATACAGCAAAGTTTGCTCCTTGTAGAAAGCTATCATTTTTGTCCAAGTAAGGTTTAAGATAGGGCAGGCCAAACTCCTCCGCTGTATAATTAAAAAACAAATGCACACAACATATTTAAATGTGTGTATATTTGACTAGAAACATAGAATATGGAGAAAAAAAATTAAACTATTCGAATCTGTCATTTGAAATTCAATTTTGGAAAATGAGTCCGAACCAAAACTTTCAAATTAAATTGTAAAGTTTCGCACTATATATATATAGGTTATGATAATTTGTGAAATAATTAGAAAGTTTTTACTTTGAACTTTTATCTCAAAATTCTTTTAGAAATCAAACTAATATTTTTACTATCTTTTCTAATTTTATTAAAAACACTATAATTGAAGAATTACAATCACTTCAATTTAAAATATTAAAATATATATAAAAAATTCATAATAATATAAATTTAAATTCTGGATCGGTTGATTAAAATGATTGATTTGAACTATTCATTTGTCGTCCACTTTGAAATTTTATAGAAACCAAATTTAAAATCATTATTATTGAAAAATTAAATACCTCAAATTCAATAAAAATAATAAAAATAAAATTTCAATACCAAGAACTAATAAAGCTCGGATGTGTATATTATATATATATTCATATACTCTATTTCTTAGAAATAATCTATTTTTAGGATTATTATTATTGTAGGAGTGGTAATGACAGCATATATATATATATATATATTTGTGGCTCTTTAATCATATGATACCGTCAAAACTACTTTCATCAAAGCTCTGCAAATAAAATTGTAAAAAGGCAAATGAAAGAAAAATTATCTGAAATTTACAATTGGCTCTTGAGGTGCATGCAGTCTGGCGTGCCTATTTTAATTTGATGACAGTAAATAATATAGATGTCTCTGTAATACATTTGTTCTAAATAATATAGTCTGCATACATTTGTTGTGTTAGATATATTAATTCTTAAATTTGTTTAAAAATTAAAATGGTAATTAAAAGAATTGTGAGAGATACGTACTGAGGAAGTCCACGATCAATCTTCCATCACTGAACCGCTTAGAGGGGCGGTGGAAGAAAGTCATTCCATAAGGCAAGTTGTCTGTGTACAATGAGTCGTTCTTAGCCATCACATTTATGTTACCAGTGTCGGTGTATGAATCACCGAAGCTAAATATCGAGTTGAATGCATGAGATGGAGCTGATTGAATTGGCCCCATAAACAAAAGAAAAGAAAGGATGATAAGAGTCGTCTTCTTCATTTGTAGTAGTAGTGCGGATTAGATATGAACTTCAAACACCGGGAAGAAATGCGCGGAAGGATATATGAAGGGAGAGATGTAGCATCCAGAGAGTCGCTTATCGTGGCCGTGTGGGACACAAATTGTTCAAGGTCGATGTCATGTAAGTTGTAAGAGAAAATGAAGAGTAACAAACTAACAATGACATCAAACTGTTTGCGTACGTAACAATGACCAACGGATCAAAGACGAGGAAAGTAAAATTTTGCGAATCATATTCTATTTCTTAGGCCCCGATCGGAAAGGAAGAAGGTGAAGAGTTGATTTGATTTCAGTGCAGTCGAATGGAGTCGATTTGATTTCTCAAATTCAGACGCTGATCGGAAAGATCGGAGAAGAAGGAATCAATTTGATTTCAGCGATCAACCTCCGTCTTTCGTGCCTCGATCCGACGGACGAAGTTGCAGAGAAACGAAATCCCATCAAATTTCGACCTTTTAGCGAGAATTTCCGTACGGGATTTCATCGCTTCAAACTCCCATCGACTCCCATCAAATACGATTCCGCTCCGTTCGCTTCTCGCTTCCGATCAGAAAAGGGAATTCCGATTCCAAATCCCGTCAAATTTTATTGGTTCCGATAAGGGTGTTAATGAATAAAAAAATACCTTCCACGTATATAAGTAATACGAGGATAATGATGACAATAAATTAATAAGCCGACTCTTTTTTCAATAAAAATTATGTTTTGTAATCCAAATTGCTGAATAACGGAAGCACAAGGACGAATCAAAATAACCAAACAAGAGGACAAAAGATATGGTAACCTCACCATGTTCTATTATATATAGTACACCAAAATTCTTTCATCAATATTAAAGTATCACACCAAAATTAACTGTAATAACTTTTTAAAATGAATATAACAAAAATTAAGATATAAAGCAGTAAATAATAAATTCAATAACTAAAACTTTGTTATCCGAATCATGAAAAATGACTTAAAGCATATTATATATCACTACCACAAAAACATCGATTAGTAACCCCTTTTTATAACGGTTTTCGAAAAAAAAACGTCACAGAAGTCTTACTGGCAGCGGTGTAAATATTATCAAGTTCATTCAGTAACAGTTTTTATCAAAAAAACCGTTACAGAAGTTCCGTCCAAAAATTAAAAATTTTTGTAACGGTTATTATCTAATAACCGTTACAGAAAGCTTCCATTCTGTAACCGTTACAAAAGCTCCGTACTTTAACTAGGGTTTCTCCTCTCCTTCTCCTCTCTCCTCCTTCGATTACACACCTAGCCGCACTCCATTTGAGAGAAAGAGAACCGAAATTTTTTCTTTTTTTTTCATATTTATTTTCACTCCAAAAAAATAGTTAAAAATTTCCAAAAATTCCGTAAAAATAAGAATTAGAAAGAGAAGGAGAAGGGCTGTAGATTCAAGGTTAAAAAAATGAAATTTTATTAATTTTTCTGATTTTTCCATTTTTCCTTATTTATTTCGGTTTTATTTTGATTTATGGTAAAATTAATGATTTATTGTTGGTTTTTTTTGGACAATTTCAGATCTCATTGAAGAGGAGAAGTTGGGACAATTTGAGATCTAGCACATTCAAGAGGAGAAGAATAAATCGGATTGAAGGTATATTTTTGTGAACTTTTCAATTTTATTCATTTATTGTGAAATCATGCATACATTAATAATTTGCATATGCATTTAAATTAATATCGTATTGTCATATAGGACCAGCATACCGGAACAAAACCAATTTTAGGTCGTTGCCCGTCCGAGATTAATCCATTAGGGATTAATCTCGAATAGTACTCCCAGTCAGGAATACTGCTCTTTGGATACGATATGTCTCATTTAGGACAGCGAGTTGTATGTTAGATGCAATGTGTTGTCTAAGAAAAATTCGGTGGCATTTTCCCTTATGTTCCCATGGATACGTACGCATGAGCAAACGTGAGATGGCGTATTTAGGAAACATAAGGGGAAATGCTACCGAATTTTTCTCAGACAGCACATTGCATCTAACATACGCTCATTAATGAGACAGAGTATCCAAAGAATGGGCTACGATGTTTACCGGCCCGAAAACCTAATGTAACAAATCGACCCATAATCCCAAACCCTAATATTTTACATATATTTTATTGTTCAGATGGATCGGATGTGGATGTACTCAAGCAATCAATATTCAGCTAAATTTTCAGAGGGGCTTCAAGAATTTATGATTTGTGCTATAGAGAATATGAAAAGGACGGATGATAATAAAATTTATTGTCTTTGTTGTGTTTGTCAGAATATGTTAAAATTGTCTAATTTAGAAGAAGTAAGAGTTCATTTGATTAGATCTGGATTTCAACCGGATTATACACGGTGGACACTTCATGGAGAGACTGGGGGGGATATTTAATTGATGGGCCTAGCACAAATGTATTGGATTTACAATATGAGGAACAAAATGTATTATTGGATGATGAAAATGTATTTCAAGATGAAAATGCATTTGATAATGTAAATGTATGTGATAATGATGATGATAATGTAGATGATACACAATTTAATAATGATGATTTGGATGAAATTATGAACAATGCAGATGAAGATTTTGTTGATTATGTTGAAATTTTTGGGATGCTACATGAAGCAGATAAGATTAAGTTATATCCTGGTTATGAAATGTCAAAACTTAATGCGATTTTCAAACTATTTAACCTAAAAGCCCAAAATGGATGGAGCGATGCCAGTTTCACAGTTTTGCTCAACCTTTTGCGTAAAAAATTTCTTCCAAAATATAATCAGTTGCCGGATTCAATTTATAAGGCTAAAAAGATGTTGTGTCCTTTGAAAATAGGAGTTGAGAGAATTCATGCATGTCCAAATGACTGCATATTATTCCGGAATCAGTATAAAGTTCTGGATAAATGTCCACGGTGTAATGCATCACGGTATAGATCGAGAGACGATCAGATTGAGGAAGATAGTAAGGGACCATCTACTAAGGTGGTATTTTATCTCCCAATAATACCAAGATTTCAACGGCTCTTTTCTAATGCGAGTGATGCTAAATTTTTAAGATGGCACGCTGACTATAGGAAAAAAAATGATTGTATGCTCCAACACCCTGCAGATTCTCCGAATTAGAGGAATATAGACAGAGAGTTTGAAGAATTCGGTAGTGAACCCAGAAATCTGAGATTGGGATTATGCTCGAATGGAATGAATTCTTACGGTAACATGAGTAGCTGTCAGACTACGTGGCTGGTCTTATTGTGTATTTACAACATTCCTCCCTGGTTATATATGAAAAGAAGATACATGATGATGCCCTTGTTGATTTCAGGTCCTAAACAACCAGGTAAGTGTAAAAACAGAGCTTGGCTTCCTGCAGCACAATTTAATCTATCAAAGAAAGAGAAGAAAAATTTGTTGGAATGCCTGAAGTCGATAAAGGTTCCTTCTGGTAATTCCTCGAACATATCAAGGAAGGTGTCCATCAAGGAGAACAAATTAATTGGGATAAAATCACATGATTATCACGTCTTGCTGACCTAGTTACTTTATGTCGCAATTCGAGAAATTCTCAGTAAAGAAGTGAGGAGGACCATCACTAGGTTGTGCTTTTTTTCAATTCTATTTGCTCTAAGGTGATCGATCTGAGTTGTTTGGACAAGTTACAGGATAGGGTTGTATTGACCCTTTGTGAGCTTGAAATGCACTTTCCGCTATCATTTTTTCATTTCATGGTACATTTTAATGTCCTCCAACACCTTGCCATTGTGGCACCTTATATCAATGAGCATCTATCCGAGTTGTGTCAACAATACCCGACTTACACTGAAAACCAAATTAACATACAACACAAATTAAATTTTGTGCAATGGTTTGAAGGAAAGGTAGAGTACTAATTATCTAAAAAAATTGAGGTTGATGAAATCGTGAAATGGTTATCCAAACATCCTGATGCGGTGGTGCAAACCTACCAAGGATATGACTTAAATGGATTCACTTGGTACACAAAGAAACAAGATGGTAAAAGTACTATGCAAAATAGTGGAGTCTCAGTTGTTGCTTTATCTAGTACTAATATTGGAAGGGCTGATACTTATTACGGGTGGATTGAGGAGATTTGGGAATTAGATTACATTAAATTCAAGATACCCTTATTGAAGTGTGCATGGATCGACAACGGTCACGGTAAAGTCAAAAAGACAAAATAGGGTTCATAACTGTTGACTTCTATAAAAGGGTTTATCGAGATGACCCTTTTATACTTGCAAATAAGCAAACAATGCAAGTATTCTACATTCAAGATCCGGCGGATAAAAAAATTCATATTGTTCTTCCAGGTAAATGTTCACTTTAATAAGTACAAATGTTCACTTTAATAAGTATATAAATTTCCTTCCAGGAAAGAGACGTATTGTCGGTGTTGGAGATATCATGGACGAAGAAACATATAACCACTTCGAGAAAATACCTCCATTTTCCATCAATATCGATGATACATCACAATCGGTATCAATCAGTCATCGACGTCTAGATAATATCGAAGGAGTGTGGGTCAATATTGGTCGGAAAAGAAAGTAACTACATAATTAATGTGAGTTCAAATCCAATTGAATCTAATTATTTTTTATATATTTCTATCATTAATATTAATACTTATATTAATTAATTTTTTATTTTTGCAGGTGGTCGATCGGTCACTTTTATCATTTTGTTAAAAATTTGTTTTATTTTATCTTTAATATTAATACTTATATATATTTAAGTTAATTAAGTATAAATGATTATAATGTTGTTAAGAATTTATTTTAAATGTTCAGTTAATTAAATATAAATGATAACTTTAGGTTGTGCAAATGTTCACCTCTTATTTCCCGTCCATATTACAAAAAAAAAACATCAATATATTCTATAACGGTTATTATCAAATAACCGTTAGAGATTCAATCCATTCTGTAACGGTTATTTCATAATAACCGTTACAAAACCCACTAAAATAAAAGGGGAAAAACCTTCTCTCCCTCCTGTCTCACTCGAAAAATCGTCCAAGTCCCCAAACCCTATCTCTCTCTCTCCGCTTCTCTCTCACTCAATCTGCCTCTCTCTCACTCTCTATTGATCCTGCCGGCGGCGACTCTCACTCGATCGATCCGCTAACAGGTACCTCTCTCACTCTGTCTGCCTCTCTCTCTCTCTCTGCCTCTCTTAATCTCTCCACCTCCCTCACTCTCTCCGACTCTCTCTCTCTCTCTCGGCCATCTCTCACTCTCTCAACAGGTCCTCAATAGCACCTTGACACCCCTCGATAGCACCTCGACTTCCTCTCGACAGCACCTCGACTCCACCTCGACAGCACCTCGACTCCCTCTCGACAGCACCTCGAAGGTATGATTAACTGCTATGTCAATTGATTAATGGTTTGATTGAAAATGAGTTTGGATTAATTGTTTGATTGATGGTTAATTGTTTGGATTTAAAATGGGTTTGATGTGATGGTTAATTGTTTGATTGAAAATGGGTTTGGGTTAATTGTTTGATATGAAAATAGATTTATTGTTATGTGGATTGATGGTTAATTGTTATGTTGATTGGGTTCATATATATATATTGAAATTGCTATTACAATTAGATGGACAAGAACAATGCGATGGAGATTGGGAAGGAGAAGCCAGCTGACAAGGAGGTGGAAAAGACGACTGAGATAGCGGAGGAGAAGCTAAAGGAGTCAATTGGTAGGTATCCGCCTCCGAAGAGAAGGGTTGTCTCTGCAGTACGTAGGTTTCCATCGGGATGCGGCAGAGAGCCTGGCTTCTCTTTTAGTGTTAAGTGAGAGGAGGAGGAGGGCTCTAGTCAGAAGGAGGAGAAGGAAGAGAAGGCGGAGAAAGTCAAGAATGACATCTCGCGTAGGGAAAATTAGGGTTTGTTGTATGTTTTGATGTTGGGTTTAATTAGGGTTTCTTGTATGGGTTGTTTAATTTAGGGTTTGTTGTATGTTTTGATGTAGGGTCTAAAGGGTTTGTTGAAAGGCTTGTTGGTACTATTTTATGATTTCTGTTTGTTGTAAACTCGAACTGCTTTAATTATGCTTTAATTGTTTAAATTGCTTGAATTGTTTTAATTGTTTGAATTACTTGATTGCTTGAATAGATATGTCTGAAGGAGAAAGAGATCATGAAGAACAAATAGGTCATGAAGAACAGGTTGATGAAGAAGAACAGGAATTGGAGGATTGGAACGAACAAATCAAAAGAAGTAGGACTAGGATGGAAGAGTTTAGGAAGCTAAGGGCTAAAGGGTATCCTTTTAGCATTAAGTTTGACACGGAAGGACTTCTAGATGGTGATGTAACTTCGGTCAAGAAATTCGGTACCTTCTGTGCATATCTCGCTAAGCTAAGAGTGCCAATCACAATTAAAAACTGAGGCAAGGAAGTCTCAAAAGATACGAAGGAAAACATGTGGAGAGAGACCAAAGTATGTTTGAATTTTGTTACTTCAATTGTTTGAATATTGTTTGAATTGTCTAACTTCAATTATTATACTTCAATTGTTTGAATATTGTTTGAGTTGTCTAACTTGTGAATTTACTAATTAAATTTATTGCAGAGAGTGTTCAAAATTGCAACAGATGATGGGAAGAAGAAAACTCTCTCAATTATGGGCAATGGTCATAGGGGCTATAGGAGTAGGCTTGCCTTGGAATTTATTCATAACTTTGATCCTCAGAAACCCAAAAACCCGTGCGATCTATTTCCAATCACACCAAAGCAGTAGAAGGAGTTTTACATTAAGAGGGTTACTCCAAAATTTGAAGCAAAGTGTAATCTGGGCAAGGAATTGAGAAAGAGGTGGGACATGTCTCACAAGATGGGTTCTAGTGGCTATAAAACAGCGAAGAAGAAGTGGAAACCAACTGACAAAATTGTGGTACAATCTACTTCTGAGGAGGTAGGTTCCACTAGCATCACCATCGGTGACTTGGAGCCGAGGTCTCAAATGTATTTTAGGGGAATGAATGTGTCTACTGAGACAGAAGGTACTTACACCATCCCCCAATCAGAAAAGGCAACTTGTGAAGCATTCTGTTGGTTACCAGGTTTGACTCAAGAACTCAATTTCGGGTCCATCCACTCTAGTGAAGTCTTAAGTCGGACGATTGAGAAGCTAGAGCATCCAGGTAGAATGAGAGGAACTTCCGCATGGACCAACAAGTCACATTTGTACGACAGAAAGCAGAGATGACCTTTGCATGAAGGATGTGTGTCACAGGTTTCTATGGATGAGTTGGTCAAACAAGTCACGGAGAAATGTAAACAAGAATTGATCGCGTCGTCGGAGGTGAGGGATACCATTAGGCAGGAGTGTTTTAGGGAGTTCCAAGGATGGTTGGCCTCTACTGGAGTACAGATTCTGACCCCATCGCAGTTCCTGACGTCATGGCCGCCATTTCATTCGATCGAGGTTGACTCGGCAATGCCCAATGATCAGTTATTCTTGCATGAAAAAGGTGCCTCGGTGAATTACATGAAGAACTCGTTCATAAATTGGCCATGAGAGTACTTTCTTTTGCCGTATAACCAAGGGTAAGACAATATTATTGAAACTAATAAAGACTAATCAAAGAATTTCTGATTTTCCATCCGTGTTAATAATAATTAATCTCAATTACAGGTTTCATTGGACAGTCCTTATTATTAATGTCAACAAACTAGAGATTCATTTCTTAGATTCCTTAATACGCAAAGATGTCCCCTCGTTGTTAGAGATTAAGTCGTTTATAAATATGTAAGTTTTTGTTTCTAAATTAGCAAAATAAGGATGCGATTTTGGAATTGATGGAATAATTTGAATTGCATACAGGGCATATAAAAATTACCTAATGGAAAAGTTCCAAAAAAGTCATCGTGGTGGCCGGTTGTTTAGCTGGTTCGAAATACCGGTACTAAATTATATGTATTATGTTCTCAAAATTAGAATGGGTGCAATAATTAAAAATCTTAACTATTATTTAGAATTTTGATCTTAGTGTCCAAAACAGAAGGGGAATGTAGAGTGTGGATACTTCACTTTGGTTGCCATGAGATACGTATTGAACCATGTGGTGAAAGTCGGAGAACTACCTCAGGTACTTATTTATTTCAAATATAGGATTTAGAGTTTAGGTTTTAGATTTTAGGGTTTAGGATTTAGAGTTCAAGATACCAATACTATAAAAATTAGGAATTAAAGTTTATGATTTATAGAACTTACGGTTTAGGATTTAGGATATTAAAAAACTTAGAATTTATGGTTTAGGATTTAGGGATTAGGGTTTAAGGTTTTAGGATATCAATTTAGAACTTATAGCATTTGGAATTTAGGATGTTATATACATATACATATATAATATCTCAACTAATGTAGTTTTTTGGTTTGTTTATAATCACTTGCTGAGAATCGAACCGGTTGGAGAACCTTATGTAGAAGAACAAATTGGAGGGGCCGTGGATGAGGTTATGCAATTCCTACACGGGGTTTTGTTCAGCGGATAGAACATTATTTGTTTTGATTTGCATATACTATTACATTTTTTCGTTGTCGTGCATGTGTACTTGTGTTATATACTTTCATTGTGATATATATTGATTGATATATATGTTAATTGATATCTGTACCAGTTGGTACACTCTTATTTTGGCTAGCAACAGGGGCTAGCCACAAAAAACTGCCAATTTTTTTTTTAAATAATGGCAATCAAACGAAACCAAAAAATACGGAAAGAAATAATATTTTAATGTTTACTAACGGTTATTTTATAATAACCGTTACGAAACCCTTGCCTTCTGTAATGGTTATTTTATATTAACCGTTACAAAACCTTATACCTTTTGTAACGGTTATTATAAAGTTTTGTAACGGAGGCTACTACAATGTTAGCCTAATCGTCACATTTTAACTTTATTAACCGTTACAGATGGAATATTTTCGCGTAGTGTATGTACCGACCTTCTAAAACAATGAACTGTCAAAAAGATAACTCATAATCGTCACTACTTGTGGCTTGCCCTTCAAAATGACCGACTATAACTCCACAATATGAAACAATAATTTTTTAAATGGAATGAAGGTTGATGAAAAATTTGAACGATTTTCTCTTTATTATTTTTTCGTTTCTAACATGGCTTATGAAGGATTTAATGGACTGAGTAGAGAATGTATATTTGCAAACTTTTTAATTTCAGCCACACTCACCGAACAGCAATGCTTTATTTTATAGGATTAATAGATTGGTCAATCATTAATGACAATTGTAATAAGAGAGTAAAAACCTTAAGGGTGTTCAAATCAATATTTGAATAGGCCCACGAATTAACAGAGGCTTAAGGAGAATATATTTAAATTATAATATTTATAACCTTATCAATATAATAAGATTTGATAATTTATTTGTCAGATTTCAATTCCAACATAATTCACATCGGATCATGGCCGGATTTACTGAGATTGCCTACAAGGAAATTAATAAGGTTATAATAGTTGTGGGAAGAATTCTAATGCCGCAAACTATTGTATCACAGAAATACCGCAACCATACTTTTCATTTATTTTTAAAATTTTAAAATTTGATCATCGAATTCAAACTGTTGATCTTGTTAAAATTCCTTATAGGAACTATTCAAATATAAGATCAAATTTTAAGGCTGTGTTAATAGAGTGGTCAATCGCTTGATCTACTAGAGAATAAATTTTAAAAGATCAAATTTTTAGAAATACCGTACCTCTCTTTTATGGGCTCGTTTGGATCGTATGGAAATAAGGAAGGAATAAGGATTTTAGGGGTAAAACGTTACGAAGTGTGTAATTTTGTGAGAGAGATTTATGTCTAGAAAGAAGCTATTCCTAGGAATAGGTTATTCCTAGCCCATCCAAACGACCCCATAAGAACAACCAGATCAATATTTTTTTTTTTCATTCGACCTTAAATTTCAAAATTACAAATATAAAAAAATATATATAGTTGTATCATTATGGCACTAAAACCTTACCAATAAAATACAAAACAATCATAGTTATTGAAGGGTCCAGAATTGTTTAGATTAAGAATTTTGTAAAATACAAAATAAATACTAAAAAATTTCAGAAAAATATAAAATTTTGTCTCGAACGAGATTTCAATATGGAGAACGCATTGAGCAGTTCGGATCGACCATTAGAATCTCGAAAATTGAAATTTGATCGTAGCTGACGGTTTCATCCGTCAGTTGCGACTGATTTTAGTCTACCTCATTAAACAAACATCTCTATTTCCTTCACATAAAACTACATATTTAATTTGTCACTGGTATTTTATAAGATATTCTCTTTTCTATTGATACAAATTATTTAATTTTGTTTCCTATTTCTGATATTCCTTTTATGCCATGTGAAATGGGTTGTCAGGAGATTGAGGGGAGAAGAAGTAAAGAAAAAGGACCGATGAAGGTAAATAAGAAGATCACTTATTTGAACTAAACACTTCTCTTTTCTTATAGATATTAGAATGGCAAAAATAGCAGGGTACCATTCCTTTTCTGCTTATTCTTATTTTTATTCGAAATATAGGTGGTTGTCCTCTTCGATTTTAAGTAAACAGTTTGCTTATACATACCTTAGGTATTGATCATCAAATACTTGAAATTGTATTTCGTCAGCATATCAGCATTTAACAAACATACCTCACTAATTATATTTTTTATAATATAATATAATAAAATACAAGACAACCTTGCTTGATTGGACCAAGAATCAAACAAATAGAATTAATCGATGGTAAGGTCAGGTGTTGTCAGCAAAATTAGATTATATATAATTAATCATGTATTAGACCTGCTGCTGGATTTGGATTTGAAAGAAGGCAGGCTGTATTACCATTTGGAATTGAAAAAAAGATAGGTTAAATTACCATTATACCCAATCTTCAAGTCTTTGGATGTTGATTGAAAAATTATAGTATAGACCAGTGATGCATGTTTAAAATTCAAAATTTCAATCATAAACCATATACTCCTTTCTAGAGGTGAAAATACATGGCTTTTGAATGGAAAGTATGGGACTTATTTCTTTTTGAACTAGGTGTCAGACGCACAAAGAATTCAAATTGCTAATATGGATTTAATTGAAGATGCTGACTGCCAGTCAAAGGTGATTTGTCCTCTTGGAATTTTTTTTTTCTTTATAATCAATTATCAAGAGGTTTGATGATAAGTGACAAGCCTAGCTATGGCATCCGAAGGTTTAAATCAAATTTAAGGATCTTAGAGGAAGTATATTGCAATTGATATTAAGAAGAAAATAGAGTTAGAGTTTGATCATTAGGACAAAATCTAACTGGTAAGCATATTTCTTCTTGCACCCGAAAGTATAATAAATGTAAATAAGGAAAAGTTGGATTTAGGTTAGGTCTGACTGTTTGAGGAAATAAGAAGAGTAGAATTGTTATTGGGTGGCAATTCCATCCGACTAAAGTAAATTCCTAGAATGGTAGTAGTAGCCTGATAAGAATATATTTAGTTGTTACGAAACTCAATTGAATATTAGCTTTGAGAAACCAATGTTGAATAATTTTTATTTAGTTGGTTTATAAGTAATTTAATTGTTAACTTTTACCGCATATTTGATTATTTACCAGAATTACATGACCTTCATCAGGTATTAGCAATATTAGTCTTTCCCTCCTATATTGGTTTGGTTTGTTTTCCATTTATCAGTCGCAATTGAATATAGGAATTTATGTGCATCTGAGTCAACAGTTCGTTGAATCAACAGAACTATTAGACATCTATATAAAATGTGGATCAGCGGATATGGTGGTTTATAGTCTTTAAGAAGCATAATCTTTATAAGCTCAGTGTTTCTTTTGATTACAGATTGAAGGATGGGAGGATTTTGATGAGAGGCACCAGTCGAAACATCAAATGCAACTTGATTTTCGGGTTGGATTCTCAGGAGTATTTGATGAAGGTCCTATCGTGCTGATGATAAAACACACGTTGTAGTCTAATAAATAAAGACTTTAAATGTATATTTTTTTAAAATAGTATTTATTTTATTTGATTATATACACAATAATTTTATATTTGAATAATTTATTTTGTTAAAAGTTTATAATTTCAATAATTAACAAGTTTATTTGAATCCAATTCAAATAAACACTAACAAAATATACAAAGTATTTTCATATTTTGCTTTTCTTCATTAATACAAGTCCTATCAAAATCTGTCATTGTTCTTGCTGATGTACCGTTATTTAGTTTAATTATCTCTCTATCAAAATTGGCAAAATATTAATTCCAACCCAGTTGTTGACGCCATCATCTTTCTAGGCTTTTTTTGTATTAAATAATACTACTAAATACATGTTGCTCCAACAAAATTGAATAACTACATAAATTAAACTCATACAACATATAGCAGAGTTCATATTGAAAAAAAAATATATCAAATTAATGATTACAATTTTAATATATATGAATTATATTTAACTTTGTAAACTTTACATTTACTGCTAACTCAACATAAAACATTACCCATCATACGTTAACACTATAAAAAATATATACAATTATTCACATCATAAATAAAAATTTAGACATTAATCTTTACAAATTTTAAATTGATTACGTATTTTTATTTTATTTGTAATTCAAATATCGAGCGAAGCTCGATTAGCCTCCTAGTTATAATAAACTTATGAGATGTTAATTGAATATTCATATCATTCTAGTAAAATAAAAATATCAGTATTTTATAAGCTTGTGATCAAGGTTGAACAAGAGTGTATAAATTAAAGAAATCATCAAACTATCATTTGATATTATAAAACCTCCTAGTCATATAGAACAAATATGCAATAAGAATAGTCCAAAGCCGTGTGAATTTTAACTTAAAAAAATGTTTTAAACACAATTCTGTGGAATCTGGATCGCTAGATCTTTGAATTTAATTCCCCAATTTTGTGAACCATTGGATTTAGATAACAGACATCATACCCAAACTATATTCATCTCTATTCTTCTCTCTCTCTCTATTTCGCGTCTAGCCTCACCGTTCTCATCTCCTTCTTCTCCGATAGCCAATCACCATCCTCCACGCACGAGCTTGACGACGAGGAAGTCGCCTTCTCCGTTGGATGGAGATCGGGTGTGCCTCGAAGCCTTTGTTTCTCTGGTTATTTCCTTATGTGCGTGGCTCCTTCAATTTCCGGAACCTGTTAACCACGGCCAGGCCATTAGCTCTTGGCTCGCCGCCTCAATAACCCATATAAGTAACCCTTCTTGTCTCTCTATTTATCTGTGTACACATTCATTACCTCTGTTTCTCCTTCCTCTTTTGATGTCGGTTGAAATTGGGGATGACGAAAATGGTGAAAAAGAGGGAAGAGAAGGAACAGAAGCCGGGAGAGGGTTGTGCTTGTGTGCTATGGTGATTTGGTGAGAAAGAGAGAGTTGTAAAGAGCTTGGATCAATTGATTGGTTGCATGAGGTATTGTCCTCAATTTCCTGTCTCTGTCTCGGATCTCCCCTTGAATTTAAGATTGATTGGAAATTAGGAGCCCTTGTGCGAAATTACTACTGAGATGGCCTTGGTATCGGCCTAAGCACCTCTAGACCTCCGTTTCTCTCCTTGATATTGTCTCATAACCCAAATATGGTACCGGGACAGCCTTGTATCAGTCCGATATAGAATCTAAGCGTTCCAGGCATTATTTCATAAATTTTTCTGGTATTTGAGTTTTCACGCAAATATATCTGATAGGATCCAAATCTGACCTGTAGCCCTGTCAACTCAAACCCTTCCTTCTTGAATTCGGTTATGTTGGATTTATGTCAAAATAAGTATGCGTAGGTAATGGACTAATTAATCAAATTAATTTAGATTTTGCATAATGAAACTTATTTGCATAAAGCTGGATCTAGATTAAGTGTCCAATTTCATCAGTTACTATACTATATTTACATCATGAAGCATATAACCTGGATTCACTTACTGATATAGCTGAGATTAAGTATGAAGTTGATAATATCAATTAAGATCCTATAACTAGTAAATAGAAGTACTTAAAAGAGAATTATGGTTATATAATTAAAACTTTTTACAAAACTCAACCTATTAATCAATTATAAACAAGCCATCATATAAATTGTTCCGTTAGATATAAAACAATATTAAATCAAATTATTGTGAAATAAAATTATGTCAAGTTAAATTCTAAAAAACGAATAGCAATTATTTTACTAACACAATGCCATTTTTTTAAGTACCGGTTAAATATAGATTATTAGTACCGGTTGTGAAGCGGTACTAATAATAGGGGTGCTAAAGATAATTAAAAACCGGTACTAAAAATTCGTTGCTAAAAAGCCATTGCTAAAAACGCACTGGAATTCGCGGGAAAAAGGGCGGCGATCTTTACTACCGGTTTTTAACTAATAACCGTTACTAAAGATATCATCTTTAGTACCAATTATTAGTTAAAAACCGGTACTAAAGATATTTTTTAATATTTACTATCTTTAGTACCGGTTTTTAGGCTAATAATCGGTACAAATGATATTTTTAGTACCGATTATTAGTTAAAAATTGGTACTAATGATCATTATAAAAAAAATTAATTTTGTTTCTGGAGCTAGCGCCCTTTTTTTGCTAGCCATCAATTAGTACCGATATATCAGTCGGTATATATATGCATCACATACAATAATATATATCAAATCACAATATATCACATACAAATCACATACAATAATATCACCATAGAAATTAACAATTATCACAACATATATATACATATAATATATTAATATCACAAATTATCTAGTCAATTAATGTTTACCTACAAGTCTAAGTAAAAAGTCAAACCACTCATTTACATTGTTGTTAATCTCGCTCTCACTATAGCACTTACCCACCGGTAGCAAAGCCTACATTTTGACACTTTTGACACTTCATATAATTAGTACCCTATGCAAATTCATTATAAACTAATCTAATTAAACTTAATAATTAAGAATAACACATTCCAAACTAATTCAATTAAACGCTAAAACCTAAACCTTAATTAAAGATATATAACAAAATTGGTCTTGAAACCTAAATCTCAACACCTAAACCCTGAACTCTATACTACACAACAATAGTAATTAAGTCTAAACCCTAAACCCTAAACCCTAAAACATGGTCATATATACTAAGATTTAGACTTAATTCATATCGATGAGAGCTCCTGGTTTAACGTGCAGTGATTAAGGATCATGCGTAGCGATGTCATCGCATAGAATCCACAATCTTTATAGTTTGGCTGTCGTTGACTCTACAAGAAAAAAATAGTACTATTAAGATTAAATTCAATAAATTAGAAATGAAATGAAACTATATATATTAGTCGGAACTATGTACCGGAGTACTTTGAACTTCAAACTTGGGAACTTGGACCAATCTTGACAAACCTCTGCAACATTTAAATATAAAGTTACAAAATTAATTTCTAGATATTACTATAACTAAATAATGCACGCACGTATTATGTTAATCCTAAACTTACTGATCGTAATTGCTTAGAATTGGAGATTCATAGCCTTCCTTTGATTGGAGTGAATCTACTATTCACAACTTTCGTGTCGAGAGTTGTGCGATAATAATCACAAAATGCGACCTGTAATTACATATATATTATGTTTTGTTGGTGAAATTAACATTAAACCGCAAATTCAAAATTTTATAAAGTCAAAATTAGAAATTTTATAACTAACCGATTATAATGTACTAAAACATGATAGGGATCTTTTTTTGCATACTTCTTCAGAAGATTCATTATGCAGCTTGCTGTGCCGATATGATTATTCTCCACATCCACACTCGAGCATCTTTTTGGATCCCAAAATATCCACTTTTTCATCGCGATGTTAGCACAATATTCCTTGCACCGCCTACATGTTGTTGTTGAACCCTAAAAATTCAACACTTAAAACCAAACTCAAATCGCGAAAACCAAATTCCAAATGCGAAAAATCAAGTTCAAATTGTGAAAAATATCAAACAAACTCCAAAAATCCCCAAAATTTACCCAAAAATCCCTTAAGAATTCTGATGAATTATCATGATTTTAAAATCCCAAAAATATCAACAGAAACCCCAAATTTTTCAAATAAACCCTAAAAATCCACAAAATTTCCGAAAAATATCTGTAAGGAATTTCGCAAAACACTTTGAACCATTAAATTCCTTATATTTTTGTGAGTTCACCCATAAAATTTCATGCAAAATAACCCAAGTGAAGGCCTCCGAATAATTTATTTAGTATTGGCATTAAGGAAAAATATGTTAAATCAAGGAATTTGATGAAAATCACACAAAAAAAACCAGGAAGGAGGGCCAGAGATGTCTCTGCCACCCCCAGAAAAAATTATCATTCCTTTCATATGGTCGGGTGCACCCGTTCCGTGTAGACCATGCACAGAAATTTAAAAGGTTTAATTGGTGCACCATGAACCCGGCCTACCTATCTTCTTCTCTTTCATTAAACATGACAAGTGGGGCCCTTGTGAAGAGTCTCCCTCTACCTTGGTAAAAAGAAGAGGAGGAAAATGACAGCCACGATTTTACTGTAGCAGCCGGGTGAAAAACGCAAAAATGGTGACGTGGCCCTTCTTGGAACTCAGAAACCGAAAACCATGCACCCCTGCCCATGGTTTTGGGAAACCACGCCCTAGGCGCAGCCCATTATCAGCCACTGGATCAATTTGAAGGGTGGAGATTGCTCACGGCTCAAAGGAAGTTGCCCTAATCCAATGCCTATTTAAAGCCCCAACTCGAAGGAAACTGGGCCGCCTCCCTTTCTCTTTCTCTGTCTGAGGCTTGGCCACAACCTTAGGTTCTGTTATAGGATAGAAACCTTGTTTGGTGCTAGGTTAGAGAAGGAATTTGGTAGAAGCATTTCGACAAACAGCTTGTAGGAGATTGAAGTTAAGCCAAAAATCTAAAGGAGAGGAAGTTATAGGTAATTCAAACTTGTAACCATCTGTTATACCTATCAATAAAGATATTTGGGTTGTTTAATTTGCTGTTTTGAAGTTCAATTTCTTTGCTCGGCCACCAAGCCATGGTGTGCCCGAGTTTGCATGTGTACAGATTTCATTTTTGCATAGTTCTTGCGTTCCTCTTACTATATTTGCCTGGTATTTGGCATGGTATAGCTGGCCCGGTATTTGGCCTTGCTAGTGGTTGGCTATGTGCCCGGTATTTGGCACGGTTTTGACATAGGCCCGGTATTTGGCCTCAAACATCACCCCAACCCGGTATTTGGCTGTGTAAACACCCTCTTAGGAGGAAATAGTTTAGAGATATGCATAATAAGGCATGCAAGCTCTATGCCAAGTGCTATTGCTTGCATGCCACCCCAAATTAAAAGTGAATAAGGTCGTGTAGGCTTTATGTCAAGTACTATTGCCTATACACCACCTAAAAGTGCTAAAAGAAAAATAAAGAAAAATGAATTTGTTAAAATGGTGCATCTATTGTATTCTAAAAACATAAAAAAATTTACATTTCTATTTAAACTCATATGCATTGGGATTAGGACAGTGTTATCATTTGTCTCTTAGTCTTGCATGATTGTTACATTACTAAAACAACCTCATCATGTTTAAAGAATTTTCAAAATATAAGTAAAATATTTATGTTAGGGACTAAAATGAATTTTCAAAACATATAATAAAAAGAAATTTTCATACTATAGTAATTTTCAAGGGCATATAACAAATTTGCATTTCATGTAGTATGCATATAGATTGAGTCTTGAAAATACTGTTCACGTCTTTATATATATATATATATATAAAAAAAAAAAAACAAGCGTTCAAGCATTAAGTCTGAATTTTCAACATAACAAGTCTACATAGAAGTCCTTTTACTTTGTTGCATCATTTCATGGTATGAAAGAACAAATAAAAAAAAAGGGGTTCGCATAGATGTATTTAGGGATATGCATTAAAAAAAATAAATAAATAGTAAAGGGGTATTTCTAAAAAATAAAAAGTGAGTCTTTGCATTAGTTTGCATCTGGGTTTATTTTAGAAAAACAGATTTTCTAAAGAAATATTAAGTTGTCTAAAAAAAAAGAGAGAAAGGAATTTCCTTGAACTTCATTATTTTTCTAATAAACAAAAAGGCAGAGAAAAAGACAAGCATGTGTTAAGAGAGTTTCATGCATAAATTGAATTTCAGATTTAAAGCATAACAAAAATATAAAGACATGTAATATAATAATAAAAAAAATGACTTGCTTAAAGAAACACATGACACAATATAAACTCAAAGGGGTATGCATATCTCTAAGCTTGACTCACAGGAGAGTTTTTACACAACCAAATATCGGGCTAGAGTTATGTTTTATGGCCAAATTATGAGCTTATCAAAGGTCATACTTGCAAAATTTTCAAAATTCCAAACACACCAGTAAAGGGGCAGCAGGGACATTACTTAAATAAATTGACATTTTCCAATAATACTGGATCTCTCTGCAAAATACATGTGTGGAAAGTTTGTGAACATATTAAGGAACATTTATACTATTGACAAAAGGGGCTGAAATTGTGTAATTGGACAAGTGTTTGCAACAAAAAACAATAACATATCAAAACTGCACTCAAGGGTTTCAAGTGCTTCTCCTCAAGTTCAATGTAACTGGTTTTCCTTGCATTTATGCAACTCGAACAGGATTTCACTCAAAAGGGTATCAAGTTTGCAAAAATGTGAAAGTTGCTAATTGAGACAAATGCCAATTGACTTGCTCTTGCACCTGGTACAAGTTTGGGCAAAAAAAACAAACTTAAATGGATCTGAATTGAGCATCAAATCCAACCCACCTACTGTAAATTCACTTACATGCAATTGAAAATTTGAACAAAATGCTCAAAGCAAACACACCTTCTGCCTCAATGCACCTCGCACCCAACTGTGGTGATTCGAGTTGAAATGAATACATGAACATGGTATATTTGACTCCCTGAAGCTGCTCAAATCATTGCTGGTACCGAAAAAGTTCTCTGTGGGCCCCACAACAGAAGTTTAGTTCTGCCCATTGTCAACCCGATGTGCCTCAGCCGAGTAAACCTCCTTCTAAAGCTCTACATGAGAAATTAACATAACATTCGCTCTCTACATACCTTCAGGAATATATATAACCTCTGACTGGCAGAGAAAAATGGTCAGAGAGCTTCGAAGACCACCAATGGCTGCTCGAGCTTCGTCTAACGCTAAGTGGCAACACAAGCCGAACAGGCTCCAACTGACGCCACCGCTGTATTATCCTCACCTTCACGATCCCAACGAACCTAACCGCGACTGAAATGGTGGCAGGAACCGTCACAATTTCGCCAGAGAATACCGAGGGGTTTTTCTGCAAAAGTGCCAATCTCGTCGGAGGAGACGGGTTCAAACCCGAGCTTGTTGCGATCTTCTGTGGCCAAGTGACGTCTGGCAGGTTGCGGACGCGGCAATGACCCGTTACGCCAAACGTTTTAAAAAAAATAATAAAAAAATAAATAAATAAAAATAAATAAATAAAATATAATAAAATAAAATAAAAAATAATAAAATCAAATCAAATAAAAGAAATAATAATAATAATAACGTGCGACCCACCTGTCAGAAAAATAAAAATAATAAAAATAAACAAATGCCACGTGGCAGCGCCAGGATTTTCCAAATCAGCATAAATTTCAAAAATTCATTAATAATAGCAGGAAATTCAGACAAATTCAAATAAAATATCCAAAAATTTCTAAAAATATAAACAAACCAAATCCACTGATATTTTGATATTAAAATCTGTCAATTTGGGGGTCTTTTCTATTTTTGAAATATTTTCAAGGTTAAATGAATTTCATAAAAATTGTAAAATGAAAGTAGAAAATTCATAAAATTAAAATAAAATATCAAACAATTTCTAAAAACCTGAATAAACCAAATTCACTTATATTGTGATATAAAAATTTGCGAAATTATTGAGTTTTTGGTATTTTTGAAGAATTTTCAATGTTACACAAGTGTCAAAAAAAAAATGTTAAAACGATATTAAATAATTTTATAAAAAAAAATTCAAAATAACATCAAAACTCATTAAAACTCTTCTAATAAATTTTCAAAAATCAAGTTGAAGTAATTTCAAAAATAAAAACAGTTTTAAAAGGAATGTATCAAATATCAAGCATTTTCGTAAGTAAGCATGATTAAAAATATAAAAAAAATTTCAAAAGTCTAAAAATAAAAAAAGAAAATAAAATGAAATTGTGAAAATAGTAAAGCCAAAAGATAAACTTCAAAAAATTAAAAGTCAAAACCAGAACTCTCACAAGTGGCCTAAAATAGCCCTGGGAATCTGAAACCTTGTTTCCACAAGCGACCCAAAATATTTCCGGAAATCAATTCTCACAAGTGGCACAAAATAACCCCGAGAACCTAAAACCTTGTTTCCACAAGCGACCCAAAATAGTCCTGGAAATCAATTCTCACAAGGGGCCCAAAATAGCCCCGAGAATCTAAAATTTTGTTTCCACAAGTGACCTAAAATAGTCCCGGAAGCCAATTTTCACAAGTGGCCCAAAATAGCCCCGAGAACCCAAAATCTTGTTTCCACAAGTGACCCAAAATAGTCATGGAAGCCAATTCTCACAAGTGGCCCAAAATAGCCCCGAGAATCCAAAACCTTGTTTCCACAAGTGACCTAAAATAGTTCCGGAAACCAATTCTTACAGGTGGTCCAAAATAGCTTTGAGAAACCCGAATCAAATCCAAACCCTCCGAAGGCCCAAAATAGCCTCGAAATCGTATACTCCCATAAAAAAAAACAACAACATAACAAGACCATTCTCATTATAAATAAAAATAATTATAAATTAAATAAATCTTAGTTAAAATTTATTAAAAATTTAAAAGTTTAAAAATTCTCAATTAGGACCCGTCAGTTAGGTCTGGTGTCATCAATTAAATTTGGTTTAAGCCCAAAAGAATAAACCCCCATATAAACACCAAAAATCATTTAAAAACAACTTCTCTTAGCCTTTACATATAATTCTTTAGATCCCTTAATCAGAGGTTCTCGTGAGAAACCACGAGGTAATTAACAGTAGGGGCTTGCGCCTATTGGAAAGAAAGGATCCGCAAAATTAATAAACCCTCGTAAGAAGCGACTCTTGTTCTGGTTCTCTTGTCATCAAGAGATACCCAGCGCAGAGATCGAACCTTAAGGGGGGTGAATCTAAGGCTAATTCCAATTTCTCGAGGACACCCTTTCATTCATCGAGGAACGACAAAAAAGCCACCACAGTTGTATGTATATATGCAATTCAATTATGGTTCTTTTTAATTAGACATATCATATAATTAATAATGAACTATTGTAAAGTTAGGAAAATAATTACAAGACTCAAACTTTAATTACTTGAATGAATGTCTTCACATCTTGAATTCGAGGATGTCTTTAAATTCGAGGATGAATGTCTTCACATCTTGAAATTCGAACACACTAGGAATATTGTCGAATTCAGTCACTGAATTTTCGAACATCCTGATATAGTCATGCATCTTTTTTGCACTAGGCCCAATCTCTGCTAATTTTTTCTCGGTGACAAACGGATCGCGCAACTGAAATAGCTCCTCCGCAAAGTACTGATCCACACTCGGTTCCTCTTCGTCATCCTCTTGCTCATCTTGCGCCTTATGCTTTCCCTTGTTTTGCGGAGGAAGTTGTGGAGCTTGTTTCAACATTTTCTTAACTTGCTCCTAAAAAATCCACATATTAGTCATGAAAATGATATTTCTCAATTTAATTTATACCAATATATATAATTATTATAAACTTGCGAAATTTAGAATAGTTTGAAAGATTTACCAATTTTGTCATGTCATAATCCACAAGATAAATCGGCCATCTTAGAAATGAACCTGTCAGAACACCAAGCTGATCATCACCTCCCCTAAGCCCACTGGTTCTCCATGAACTGTCTCACTGAAAGCATGTGCAGACACCATAGTTCTAGCTACATACACAGGAATCCCAGACATCCCTAGGAGGAGGAGTAAGGCTTCGACATGCGCCTGTGATTATAAGCAATATCAAATATAATAATAAATCATAAATCCTAAATACTATATGTGAGCAAAATAATATCTATCATTAGAAAAACCGTTTTTTTTTTTCAGCCAACTTTTAGTATCGGTTTTTTTAAAAAAATCGGTACTAGAGATAAAGCCTGACAATTACAAAATTGCCACAGACTCTTTTTTATATCGGTTTTCTTAAAAATAAGTATTAATGTGTTGGTACTAAAACTCTTTTTTGGTGTAGTGTAAATAAATAACATGGATTCCGTTAGCATTGATTTTAAAAGTTAATTTAACTATGTTAAATATATATACTCCATTAAACTTAATTAATGATTTAGAGGTTTATAAATAACCTTCAAGTTAATTAGTTTCTTAACATGTAATGATAATATTATAGAATTATCATTTAGAAACAGTTGTCTCATAACAAGTTTCTAAGATAAACTACGACAAATTGCTATTAGAAAATTTATTAAATACATATAATATATTTTAAATAAACAGAAACTATGATAATAATATGGACAATCTGGTCCTAAAACAAAAATAATATTAAAAACAAAATATGACTTCTTTCGGATTTTATTTGATTTCGATTTCGTTTGAAATTTGTTAACTTAAAAATGAAACAGGATTTGGATTTCAAAACAAAATCTGTTAAATCTATTAATAATATTTGGAAAGTCTAAACCAATATTCAATAAATAAAAATTAAATATCTAATAATATATTTTAATACAAAACCTCCTTCAATAAGTCCAAAATTTGATAATCAAAACTTAAATCAATTTAGTTAACCTGAACCATCAGATAACTCCTATCAGTCTGATCAGCCTAAAATCATTCGACAACTCCAGTCATTCTGGTAACCTAGAATAATCTAGGGTTAGGTTATTTTAAGTTCCACCTGGTATATGTTAGGAAATTGTTAAACCGTCCTTTAACAGTAAAGTCCTGTTTTGATTAGGAATAGGATCAAGGATTGCCACACTCAGGAAACACCAGACGTAAGGATCGCCAGATGCAAGAATTATAAAAAAGCTTTTCAAGAAAATATAAATAAGCTTGCCATTACTTAGGTGCTGATGCATACAAACCCTAATGTATATCTGATTTAAGAAAGTAATTACATGCATTGCATCTTTGAATTCCTTACTTTATCGCATGCATGTTTGTGCTTCTATTATATGGTTATAGTTATGGTATTGTCATTCATGATGAATGGCTACCGTCTTGTGAATGATTGTTGTGTAATGAATAGCCGTTGGCAACCCTCTCTGAAGGAGACTCGCAGTACTTTGTATATCTGATTGTCTAAATTGAACTGGAATTGGAGAGAAAGATTGTATTTGTCTGCTTGGATTGTGAGATTCCAAGTAAAATAAAACTCAATAATCCTACGGGATGGTTTGTAGGTAGTAAAACTCAATAACATTATGTGGGTATCCGAAAAATCTAATGTTTGTGAGTGTCGATAACTCTCAAAAACAACCATGTATAATACTCTCAATCTAACTACGAGTTCATAGAACTCTTAATTGACTTGATTTGATACATTAAGCATACTTGCATTCAGGTAGTTGACCAATAAAGTCGATTATTTGGTATTGATTGGAACTTGACTCCTCAACTTGAGTGATTGACTCGCAAATTATTGTTGAACCCAAAAAAGTTGTTATATCTGATAAGCCATTATATGGGATTCGAGAACCCCATAGTCAAATATATAGGACGTAGGCAAATAGCTAGAGCGTTTGGTGCACAGATAAATTCCCAAAGTCAATTCGAATTATCCCGGATCAATCAAAAAATATATACATGCATACGACGACCAAAATTTCAATGATGTGTCAAGCCGAGTGGCTCTAAAATTGAATGCCCATATTGATGCTAAGATTAAATAAAATTATGTTAATTTAGTATGTAATATGCCTTTTTTTGGATACATGAAAATCACAAACCATGTCTCAAAATACAACACAAAGTAATTGTGGGCCTATACAGTTATACATCATGTCTCAAGGGAGATTCGACGATTTGAAACGGCTATTGGATGCATCGAGATTCTCAGAAATTTTGATCTGCGGATGGAACCTCATTTTTTTTTATGTCACTGAAATTCTGGCCCAAAGAAGCTTGTTTCGGCCCAATAAAAAAAAGAAAGGAAATCAAACAAGGAAAAAAATACTTCAAAGCCCACATGGAAATGGTAAAAATAAAGGGAGAAGGAGGAGCCAATTTCAGCCCAGTTCGCTTCCATCTGTTCCCTCTCGTCTCCGATCTCCGCTCTAACAGACCGGAATCACATCCTCTGGATGGCCATCCAGTGGATGGTTTCGATCTCAGCCGTCCGATTTAATCTCAATGGACATAAATGCCCCGTGCATGATACCAGGATTGATAGGCCCGAAAAAATCTAACCGTTGAGATTAAATCAGACGGCTCGGATCGAAAGACGTCCACTGGATGGTTGAATACAACCATCCAGAGAATGCGCTCCCCTAACAGACCTGACCTCTCTTGCCATATAGAATGGCTGCATCTCCTACTATGCACGCAACAACAAAAGGTTTAAAAATATAAATAATTCATGTCATACAATGAAACGATACTTAATTAATTTTTTTTATATTAACCATATCTATAATTAACTTCACAAATCCTGCTATTTGATAACTGTCATCGATAGATTTACCATCGACCGCCATCGCTGAACAGATGGCGCGTGCGTGAGCCTCGCGTGACTAACAATGTCTGTGTCCGTTACAAATGTTCAGTTTAACAACGAAATGTGTTCACTTTAATAATCACAAGTGTTCAGTTAAATACGTCAATTAATGGTCTAATATAAAATTACACGTCAGTCTTGGAGAGATGCGCGTAAGGGGCAAAGTCGGAAAAAATTTAATTTGAACCGGACCGGTTCATGACCCCTTCTAATTTTTTCATGTGTTTTTTGTCCGGTTCGTGACCCTTCGCTTGGTTCAGTAATAACATTTATATTTTTTATTACAACTAACTGAACATTTTTACTCAATTAATAGAACATTTGTACTTATCTAACTGAACATTTCTACTTACTAAACTAAACATTTATACTTAATAAAATAAACATTTTTACTTATAACATTTATATTTTTTGTTGCAACTAACTGAATATTTATATTTAAATAACATAACATTTGTACTTAGTAAACTGAACATTTAGATATGACGGAAGTGCGCTGGGTGACGGACCATCGCTGAGGCACTATCGCTGCACAGAGGGTGCGATAGTAATTAGTGCGATGGCACTAATTGATTTTCTTTAAATAATATTTTAGAAAATATAATTCTTAAAATTTCATGAATGTAACAGTGTATCTGTGATTTAAACAATTAAAACTTTTTTAGAGGGATTGACAGCGACTGCCAATAAAAAAACAAAAAAAGCAAAAACAAATTAAAACAAAAGAAAACAGCAAGCTAGCCTAAAAGAAATTCTTTTTACTCAAAAAAGCCTAAAAGAAATTCAGAAATCATCTTGCGTCATCGCAGACCCAATGTAGCGCTATTGCAACATCCCGAGCGCATGCTCTGAATACCCTGTTATTACGCTCCAACCAAACTTCCCAAAACAGAGTAGAAAGGTAGACAAAAGGACTGATTGTTGCGACCCAAAACTGTGAAGAGCTGACTTAAGATGAATTGAAGAGGACCAGGAGCCAGAGGAGGTGGTGGCTAGTCCTTTATTGTACTTAACTAGCTCCAAATTTGCGGCACAAAAGGGCAACATAAGAAGAGATGCAAGCCATCTTCTAGGATGTTACACTGGCAAAGAACACGGCCCTGAGCAAAAACTATATTTCTTCGAATCAATTGCTTTTGAGTAAGCAATTTGTCATTGGAAAGCAAGAACGAGAAGAACTTCAGAGATGGTGGAATCTTCAATTTCAAGATAAAGGCCACAGGGGATCGGGTTTTACCCGCTTTGGAAAGCGCAGAGTATACTGATGAAACGAAAAAGGCTCCATTGGTAGACCAAAACCAATTTAATTGGTAAACATCGTCCACAATCAAACTCCTTGGTGCAGCCTCAAGCATGTTTTGAGTTTGGAAACTGAAAGGTCGAGGCAGCAATTGAGCTGCAGCAGCAACTCCATCTTTGAAATTAATTTTAGGCCTTGGCGCGCGGTTTAGGATCATTAAGCAGAAAACAAAGTGGCTGCCCGTCCCAATTATCAAACCAAAAAGAAATATTTGTCCCCGTGTGTAACAACATTCTTGTTTTTTTAAGATAAATTGGAGTCTAATCCATCCAACTTATTTTAAAATTAAATTGTTGTTGTTGTTATGTGTAGTAACAACATTCTCGTTGAGAGCTGGAAAAGGAAACGAAGAGAACGTAAATCCTTCCAGAAGAAAGAATCTTCTGGTTCCAAGTAGACCTGTCAACGGAATGAAAAAAGACGTTATTTCGTTACGTTAAAGGTTAACGAAACGAATAACGGAAACAAAATTTGTTTCGATAATAAAACGAAACGAAAAACGAAATAGGCTGATAATGAGACATATAAATGGAACGGTAAACGAAATAGGTTATGTTGTTTTCGTTATTTCGTTTTCAGGTATAACACATAGAATTTAGAATTTTTGAGATGGCAGAGAGAAGGTACGGAGGAATCGAGGGGCACCTCGAGTCTTTTCCTTTTTTTTCCTCTTTTCTCTCGCATCATCGTCCTTTCCTCTAGCTAAAGCCCTTCTCTCATTACACCATTTCAGAAAAAAAAAGAAAAGACAAAGAAAAAGAAAAAGAAAATAAATATCCAGATCTCTATCTACAAACTCTAACAAGGGCGAATGGAAGCTTCTCTCCTACTCGAGCGCCGCCTTCGTAGAAAAAATACCTGTTGCTACTCCTCCGTCTAGGTCGCCTCTCCACTGGGCGCTTCTGACAATGGGGTACAGATGGAGAAAGGTCGCCGGACTGTAGGATCAGCAGAGGCACAAGTTGGAGCGGATCTCTGATCAAGGTGTTGCTTGGAAGGTCCCTGATCCTGATCTAGTTTCTAGGTGTCAAATTATTTTTTGTCAATTTTGATGAAAGAAGTTTAAACTTGTTAAATACTTTTGATTAAGGGAGCTAGAAAGGTTTGACTGTTGGACAAATCAGTGGAAATTAGTACAATTTTTGAAACCTAATTCCATTTTCATTCATCTAATGTCTGCCCTTTTCTATGGATTTGAGCAAAATATTTTTTCATTACTAGTGCACTATGATTTAATGTTAAATCGTTTATATTGTTTACTTAAACGAAACGATTAGCGTAATTAATTTTTGTGCTGTTTCATAAACGATTTGGTTAACGGTTAATTAATCTGTGTTGTTTAATTAAACAAAACGATAATGATTATACTATTTCCGTGGTCGATAATGATTATACTATTTCCGTGGTCGTCAATCACATTTGACAAGCCTAGTTCCAAGGCATAGGAGAAACGCATCCCCTAAGTCCACAATATAATGCCCACGTAACCTTAAACTAGAAAGAATCATTGTTAGAGTACAACTTCCATAGCCAACGCAAAATTAGAGATTTGTTGTGCAATTTAAGGTCTAAACAACCTAATCCTCCGATTGACTTTGGTATGCAAATCTTTTGCCAACCGACTAGAGGAATTCTCTGCTGTCCATTCTGATTTGTTCCCCACAAGAATATTCTCCTAGCCTAGTCAATGCCATTAATTATTAACCACGTAGAAGATGTGTTAGAAAAAGTGTTCCAAACAGACTGGTCTGCTGGGCAACCGGACCACCCATTAGTTTTGGGATGGACCGTTCCAATAGAGAACAGACCGTTCCGAATGACGATTCCAGATTTGAAAAGTTGGTTTCCAGATCTCCTATAAATACCCCTCTGATTAATTGCGTCTCTCTGGTTGGAGTTCGTGCCTTTTGGGTTTACAACCAACAGAGAGATACTAGAAACAAGTTAGAGAGAGGGAGGAACCATCTTATTGCTAGGAGAGCAATAGGGAGCACATGCACGAGTCGACCGGCACTTGGATTCGTGAAAGGTGACGCCGAGCCCTTACTTGAGGTTGTGGTGTGCCGGCTGCATACGGAGGAAGACTAAGCGTATAGGAGAGGTTGCAGCAAGATTTTGAGAAGAATCTAGACAATTGATCAACTTCCGCTGCGGTATATCTAAACCCTATGCATGCTCTATAGGTTAGATGTATGATGTGGGCTGAGATAACCTATCAGGGCTTTTAAATTTATAACCCAAATATGACTCAAATAGACGGCTGCAAGCGCACGGCCAACGTTGAGTATTCGAGGTCGATCCTTGAGAACAGATATTCAATTTTCTCAAACCTTAGTTTGCTCAATCGATCAGGTCAAAAGGGGTGGTGAAGAAATATATGATTTGGGGGTTAAATAATAAAATAAAATAAATTAATAAAATATGGTTCCAATTAGAGAGAAATGTTGCTAAAACAGATACAAAATAGAGATTATGGTTGACTAACTTATTCTTAACGTCCGGTCTCAAACTGCCCGCTTACTTTCATATCGACCAGTTTGTGAACCAGAGTAGTTAGTCATAAACTAACTGATTTGTTTCTAGGGTGGCATAGACAACTCGCCTATAATCCAAACGGCTAGTCTTTCCTAACTATAGTTTTATACAATCTATCAGTTTCTACTTGATTTACTTAGCAGTTCATTGGCTTAATTAATTTCCCTACGATACTTCTTTCGACAGTTCTAGTACCTTTAACTAAACCAATTAACTCTTATCTGGCCTAAGTTTCAACTTTCGTTCATTGACTTAAACCATACAAATCTATAACTCAGATCTAAGATTTTCCTCAACTTTCGCATGTTGGGAATAGATCACCATTTCTCGTCTATGACCTAGATCTCATCTTTCAAAATATTGATCCTCTATTTGCATTGATATACTCAAATCTATCCAGATTTGGTTGGATTTAACTTCCTATCATTCAAGTCTATCCAGATTTGGTTGGATTTAACTTCCTATCATTCAAGATTCGTTTAAACTTGACGGAAAAATACCAATCGACTCAAACAGATCAAGTACAACAAGTTTAGAAACTAAAAACACAAATTATAAAACTAAACAAACAAATATAAAACTGATCAATTAATGAAAACTAAATTAAGCATCTATTTATCAACCATAATCCCTTGATCTAACTGCTCCAGTAGGATCATTGTAACAACAAACAAAAATGTATCAATCATCATTACAGAAACAAACAAGAAATATTGAGAGATTACAACATATCAGATGTGAATCCCTTGCTTGGCTGCTGTGGCATGAACTGAACTCCTTCTTGGCTTCTTTGTCGAGATAACTGAAGACAAGAGATCTGCTCACTTCTCCTCTGCAATAGTGTGACTTCTCTGTAAAATTGGGAACACTTGAACTCTGAAAATCCTGCCACTTTTATAGTGATGGTATAGAACCGTCGAGGGCAGGAGTGAGATCAGAATTGGGTCAGATCGTGACAGAAATGATGTTGGAGTAGTTGCCAAATAACTGCTTTGATCGTGGAAACTGCTTGATAACTTCCCCAGCGGTCGACTTACAGATATGGACTGTCTGCTTGAAACGCTTCAAACCATCTCCTAGCCTTCTCTAGTCCGGTTTCATCTTGACTTCCTAATCCATCAAGTCTGGCACTCTGTCGAGTCACTTGAAAATAATCACTTATTGCCGATTTGAGGCCACATTTGATGATTGTCCTGTTAAAATATAAAAGGGTATGGCAGTACCTAAAAACTAATAAAAACAAGTAAAGCTAAGTTAAAATCACATAAAATCAATCATAATTTGAGTCCAAATTGAGTCAAAACATGTATATGAAACCATCCTATCAAAATCCCCCAAGCTTGAATCTTGCTTGCCCTCAAGCAATAGTCTAGTCTGAGAAATAGATTTGGCTTAAATTATGATTAATCCCATGAGATTCTAAAAAGACTAAGGAAAGACAAATTAAAACTTAAACTATGACTTTAATCAATTCTGTTGAAACAACTAATAAATTCATTTTTACTTTAGCATTCAAAATCAAAGTTGTTCAATTTCTTGACCTTACTCAATTTCAAACGACTTACTTTGAATAGATGCAAGTGGCAATTCATAAACACATCTCAAACTATTGTTAAATTTGACAAGTATGGCAGACCATATATAGTTGGGTCAAATCAAATGAAGAGGGATCTAACTCTACCAAACCAAGTAGTTTACTTAACCAATTAAAATCCTAATCACAGATCAGACGATTCTGATAAAACTTGTTCAATGGCTCAATGCAAAAAATTAGGAAAATATATATTTTTCTGGAATAAAATTTTTTATATTACCTACTGGTAGCTTTTTCTCCTATTTTTGTTCGGAAAAATTATTGATTTTTTCAACAATGACGACCAAATAATTTACGACCGTTCGTTTTCACATCAAGCGATCAAAGTTGAAACAACTGTTTCCTTCGGTAAATTTTTACTGTGAATATCAGCTAGATATTGTACATATGTACATTTGAAAATTTTTTCTTTCAACTATATTCGCCCACCCGATCGGCGTAAAAATAGATTTCGACCATTGGATCGACGATTTCCTTCCCTTTCGATCGATGTGTAAGCAATACTGAATTGTCTCTAAATTTGATCCCAAGACGGAGCGCGTCGATGTCTTCCGATTCAATGTCTTGGATCGTGCGTTCTTAACACTTCAATTTTAGACCCTTACTTTTGCCCATGAAGTGGAGTTCATGTTCTACAATCAATTACTTAATTAGTACAGTCAAATCAATTGAATTGATGATAATTATCCAAATTAATTAATAATCAACACACTACATGCACACACATGTACGTATGTATCACATTGAAACTATTGATAGCATATGCAATATGTAGCCATTTTGTGAATGTTGAAAAAAGATGAAGAAAATTAGCAGTATACAAATTATGAGATGTCAATATATAGATTGGATTAGTTTAATTAGATTTGTTAATTTGTCAAATTATCAACATATATGTTCGCGGTGTACAAAAGCCTCAATATATCGCAATACACTATAGCATTTCTCTAACTATATATATATATATATATATATATATAGAGTTTTGCTATGGTGAGTCGCGACTCACCAGAGGGTCTGTGAGTCAGGCTCAAAACTCATAGATCTTGTCAAAAATGACCGATCCAAACTGTCCAATACGATCTCCCTATTGAAATCTCCATGCAGACCAAATTTTACATTTTTTTGAAATTTTTAAGTATTTTTTTTTTAATTTTAGAAAATCGTTAATCTAATTAGTTCTTAACCGTTCAAAAACAGCAGTATTTAAAAATCCGAAAAAAATACTTAAAAATTTCGAAAAAATGTAAAATTTGGTCTGCATGGAGATTTCAATAAGGAGATAGTATTGAACGGTTTGGATCGGTCATTTTGAACCAGATCTATGAGTTTTGAGCCCGACTCACAGATCCTATGGTGAGTCGCGACTCACCAGAGAGTCTGTGAGTCGGGCTCAAAACTCCTAGATCTGGTTCAAAATGACCGATCGAAACCGTCCAATACGATCTCCCTATTGAAATCTCCATGCAGATCAAATTTTACATTTTTTCAAAATTTTTAAGTATTTTTTTCAGATTTTTAAAAACTGTTGTTTTTGAACGGTTCAGAACTAATTAGATTAACGATTTTCTAAAATTTCAAAAAAATGTAAAATTTGGTCTGCATGGAGATTTTAATAGGGAGATCGTATTGGACGGTTTGGATCGGTCATTTTGGACAAGATCTATGAGTTTTGAGCCCGACTCACAGACCCTCTGATGAGTCGAGACTCACCATAGCAAAACTCTATATATATATATATATATATATCCTTTGACATGTACCTCTCCTATCTAGGCACTAAGATCAGTGTGGCATATAAAAGTGAAGAAGATCTTGACCCTGATCTCCATCCATCGAGGTGGATCAACTTGCACCTCTTCGATCACAAATGGTTTGCTGGGACCCCACAAAACAGCAGCTGCACTCATAACAAATTAAACAGAAACCCATAGGTGAAATGCCTTTCATTGGTAAAAATGTTTCACTTGAAGCGTAAACATTATGATGCGTTTGCAACAACAGTTAATGAAAATCATCATATACAAATTTTGATGCTGTAAACATTACACAGATCAAGCATAATTTATGTATTTTTAATGAATAATGCTAATTAATAATCATGTTTTGCATGAAAATTGAAAAGGCAAATCGCTATCAACGAAAATTTGAATTTCGCGCTCCCAATCTACACCAAATTTCAGGCGATTCAACCTCTTACCCTACAATCCAGAGCAATTCATCTCCTACCCTACTACCATACTCGCACTCATCTCAAAACAAATCCAAGAAATCTTATGTGAATTTTGTACACTTACAATTTCGACAAATCATCTCTTCACCGAATTAAAGCCTTCGAAATGGAAATTGCTTTATACACTTCTTAGTTTTAGAGATCCACTCCTTTTTGGGCGAAAATACCCTTCACATTTTTCAATTTACGCCCCTCAGTTCACATCCAGTTTGAAATTTGAAGAGCATTTTTGTCCAAAAGGAGTGGAACTCAAAACGTGAGGATTGTATGTTGGAACATGATGCCGCAGAAGATTGTATCCGGGATCGGATGCATGGCATTGATAGACATGGGTTGTGCCGCATAAGATCGTGTCCTAGATCAAATACATGGCACCGACAGAAAAGGATAGTTCTGATCTTATTTGGAAGCATCTTAGAGAAGAGGAAAAAATCCTTGGAGATATTTCAGAAAAGGAAAGAATATGCACAAGGAATGTGATGACTGATTATTGAAAATCTGATTAGATTATTTGAAGATGTAATCAGATATTTTTTTATTTCTTATCCGATTGTGTTTTGGGGAAGAAGTTATTATTTTTCTATTAATTCATCTTCTCTCATTGTGTTGTATCATCTCAGACATTAACAGATAATAATAAAAATAGTGTACGTGTGTGTAGAGAATGTAGGCACTGAGTTGGTGTTGAACCTCGTTAAATCTTGTGTCTATTTTTATTTGTGTGCTTGATTGATTGATTTCTGAGTTCACTGCATCGATCAAGATTCTAAGAGGCACGGTTCATGTGTAGATGCACTTGGATCGTACCTCTCCCGATCGATCTGATGATGAAATTATTCCGCTGCGACAACTGACGATATTTTAACATTATATATTTGAAGCAATCCCACTTCGAAATTCCTCACCTGAAATTATAGCCCATTCTCGCCACCCAAAACTCCAAATCCAAATTAAAGCCATCTTCTTCGAGGGAAACGAGAACTCCTCTTCTCCTGATTAAAGTCTCTTATCCAACAAAAAATCCTAATCCACTAATGAAGTTGCGAGCATGATTTAAGTTTTTGGATTTGGAGTTTTTTTTGGAGAAAAGAAAAGAAAACTCCAAATCAAAAAAATTCAATCATGATTGCGATCTTTATCAGTGGTGCACATCTTCCCGCCGGTACCAACATAATATTTTCAAAACTTGGTTTACCATCTATTTCAACTTGGTTCAACTGAAATCGGTACTAATTATAAGTTGCTAAAGGTATACATTTACTTCTTCAAATTTATGGGTAATCTCACTTGGTCTAACTTTGGGTTTTTATCTAGGTTATTTAAAGTAATAAATCTATGGAGAATCTCACTCAATTTCAACTTTGGTTCCATAAGTAGCTAGATATTGGGGTTTAATATTAATCAACATCAGTTTCGACGAGGTGTAGAGGTAAAAAATCAGATTATACAAATGATTGGGATGATGAATTGGTGATTTTTGTTTAGTTCGTCTCAATTTCATATTTGTTTACTGTTTTGGAAGTACGACCGCTCTTGCAAGGGGACGACCATTCAACAATTTATAAATATATGACCACCTACCCCTCTGAATTTTTTTTCTTTCAAGTTTCACACATAAGGTGCCGGTAGCGCTAGCTCAGAGTAGCAGAAAATAGGCAATATATCGATCTATACCTGGTCAGCTACCAAATGCATATATGGGTGATTTTCCATAAACTATGTTCTGGCTTGTTTTAGGATGTCCACATAAATAATTAAAATTTTTGTTAACATAAACTATATATGTTCTTCATTTCTGATCTCTTCAGGCACAAAGGCGTTATATATTTCTAGCTCACAGGAGCAGCTATAAGAATGACTAGTGTGCCAACAATCATCTCATGCCAGGTTAGCACTTAGGCATAATTAACAAAACAATTTACCTAAATTAGGATAAAATGTACGGTTTACCATCTAATTTACTCAAACCGGGACAAGAAAAGTGGCATGGGCTGCTGCCAAGTATGGTTCATGGCTGCCATACCCAAAACAGACCCGAGCGTTGTTGCTATGGGTGCGAACTAGTCATGTTGCGGTGAAAACCGTGGTCTTGTGACCATGCCTTATCAGGCCACACTCATGTAGAAAGCATGAGAATGATAGGACAGCAACAAGACCAGGGAACGATGTGGTTGCGGTGAGCAACATGGGACTGTGCGATGGTAAGGATGATGCTTCTACCGCGAACCAGCCACGAAAATGTGTCAAGTATGGTGCCTTGACCACTAAACTGAATGAGTTATGTGTCAATTATGCATGGTTGTAACCTATAGGTTTTTATACATGTGAACCAGACTACGCAGTACACGAAGCGGGGAACCCGAGCAAGAGACCTATGGGTTTTATAAATGTGAACCAGAGTTATGCATGGTTGTTTCATATATATCTCTATTAATGCAGGGATGAATAGCATGCTAATGCAGACTTACCCGACAAAAACGGGGTACCGTGCTGCACGGTAGAGGATGTGAATTCGTAGAAAGAGAGAATTTGAGAGAATTTGGTGTATTTCTATGCCCACATTAGAGGTAAGGGGTACTTCCATTCTCTGTAGCGCTACAGAGGACACTGGTTTCAACACGGCGTTTTGATCTAATCTTAACGTTAAAAAATTATGGGCTGTACTGATCCGATATTAATCATGGGACACTCATCATTAATCAGACGGTCGTGATGAAACTGCTGTCCTCTGCAGTGATGCAGAGAATACCGGCTTGAGGTAAGGGAGACGGCGCAGGAAATAACAGGTGAAATAAAAGAAGGGGAGAACGGAGTGCTAGAGAAAGAGAAAGCGAGCAAAAAATAAAAGGTCTAAGTGGAGATTCGAACTCGCATGCTTTAGGAGGCCAAACTTATATACCTACCAACAAGCGCTCCTTTTTATTTTCGTATTAGAATGAAAACTAATATGTTTTTATGCTTCATCTAGCAATTGATATCCAACCATAGATCAAATCAATCAAACAACAGAAACACGTGTTTACATACTAGATCTTGCATGTAACACCTTTTGGATCCATCCGTTTATAAGGAGTAGAGATATTGATTTATTTTGTGTTTTTACTTTCCATGAGAATCTATCAGGTCATTTTTTTTTTGTATTCTTACATTTACTATATATATGTTAGTGCACCATTTGACTGTAATTTTTGTCGTAACAAATTTATTCAAATATATTTTTTATTTGCAAGTAGAAATCTTTCTAAAGCCTATCTTTATTTTGTTGTGATGAAAGAAAATATACAGTCAGTAGCAAATGCAGCATAATCCTTCAATTTATGATCTTTAATTATTCAAAAATATTTTTACATGCATCCAATATTGGTACATTCTCTTAAAGCATTATTGAAAATGACTTTGAGAGCACAATTATTTTCTTATTTTGATAAATCTACCTTGAACCATATAGTCCATCAGCACTTTAAGCTAAATTAAAACATTACAACAACATCTCCTTATTAGGAGTGACATACTATATATGTTATATTCTGGTCGACATTAAGAAAGGAAATATACAATATTAGTAGCAATTTATATGCTCAAGTAGTAAACTTAGTTTGTATGAGCATCAAGTATTGGTGGATCGGCATAGGGACCTTTCAACCAGCTATTGGAAACATAGCGGTAAGAGGCCTCAGTTAAGCGCAAGCCATCCCAATTCACATATGTTAATGGTTTCTGGCATGCAGTAACATTTGGCGTGCCGCACATTCTAGGCTGGTCCCAATTGTATTCACCACCAATTCCACAGCAAACAACGAGTGGTTTAGATGTAAATCCTGAAATAACAAAATATCAACTATCTTTGAGACCAGAAAATGTACATCTATGTCCTGCAATAATGATAAACTACAACGCATGAGACTTGGTGACTTTTAACATTTGTTTTGGGAATATTAGATATCCCAAAGCGAGCCAAACTTATCTGTAAAGGCTAATACAATAGTATTTTTCTCGTTTATTGAAAATAATTGTGGATTCATTTTTTAGCTTACCAAAACGTTGTGGGAACCTGATAAAGCGGATAACAGGTTTGTAAAAATCTGCGTAAATGATCTTCGCATGAGGATACTTGATCCGAAGTTTTTTAACTGCCGCAAGTAGAAGGGAATTATGATATCTTGATAGAATGTTGTATTTTTCGATACATCCAGTCTTAGGATCATAAATGGAGGAATCATTGCTTTTGAGAATCGTCAAAATCGATGGAAGGCAACCCATTGGTATATTTCCTGGCACCACCACAGTCCTTGCACCTTGATCAATAAGTTCCTATTGGAAGATTAAGAATAGATATGTATAAAAAAAATTTACATTTACCTTGATTATCTTATAATAGAATTTTGTACATACATTCATACATTGAATAAGAAAATAGATCTTATTTGCAAGTTTTTGTTAATTTTATGTTGTTTATAAGCACCTTGATTGTTCCTGCAATAGTCTGAATAATTGTTGAAACATATGACATCATTTGTTTCACACTCAACAAACCGGAAAACATGACGATGTAGTCATTTCCTTCAATTTGTCCAACAATGAAGAGAGATTTGCCAAAATAATCTTTGCATTCTGCATTACAATGACATTGCCTGTTAATTAGTCCGCCATAAAATTTTAAATAAACATAACCTACTTAGTATATTCAATAATATAAAATAAAAAATTTTAATACTAAACATGTCATAACGCCAATGGAATGGCGCGTTGGCAGTTGTGCCAATGAGAGTGCCGCACATAGCAATAAAGCACAGTTATGTGAGGTTTTGGAGATTGAAAAAATTTGAGTTTTCCACATGCGCCAATGTGAGTGGCGTGTTAATATTTTTGAAAAATCAATTACTACTTTTAAAATAAAATTCAAGACGCGCCAATAGGAGTGTGCTTTATTATTTTTGGAATTTTTTTTATAAAAAAATGATGACTTTTAAAAAACTAATTACTGTTTTTAAAAAATTAATGTGTTTAAAAAATAAAATTTTTTTGGACGCACTAGTGTGAGTGACACGTTACTATTTTTCAATTAAAAAAAATATTTTTATTATTTTTTAGAAATGACTTTTTTCTGCAGGTGTGCTAGTCCCAGTGGCGCTTGACATGTTAAAATTACTTATTTTATTTATTTAATATTAAATATAAAATATAGATTACGTTTATTAAAAAAATCACTGGTTGGTTTATTTTACCTACAAGGACATATTGACTCAATATTTCAGTTGAACATGTCATACAGGTAGAAAAAAATATTGATCACAAACCATTCATTGTTTGGCATAGTGAAGGCTTCAACTCCTCAAACCATTTTAGTTGAGACGACAATGAAATGTTTAATGGATCTTCAAATCTTGTAATATTGTGCTGCTTGAAGAATGTATCGTCAAGTGCTGTTGTACCTATTACAGCAAAGTTTGCTCCTTTTCGAAAGCTATCATTTTTGTCCAAGTAAGGTTTAAGATAGGGCAGGCCAAACTCCTCAGCTGTATAAATAAAAAACAAATGCAAACAACATATTAAAAATTATACTATTCGAATCAATCATTTGAAATTCAATTTTGGAAAATGAATCCGAACCAAAACTTTCAAATTACTTTGTAAAGTTTCGCACTATATATATATAGGTTATGATAATTTGTGAAATAATTAGAAAGTTTCTACTTCGGATTTTTATCTCAAAATTCTATTAGAAATCAAATTAATATTTTTACTATCTTTCCTAATTTTATTAAAAATGCTATAGTTGAAGAATTACAAACACTTCAATTTAAAAATATTAAAATATATAGTAAAATAATTCATAAAATTATAAATTTAAATTTTGCCAAGATTCTAATATGAAGAATAAATTTAAATTCTGGATTGGTCGTTTGAACCTTGTATTTTGAAAAATGAATCTTAGTAAAATGATCGATTTGAACTATTCATTTGTCGTCCACTTTGAAATTTTATAGAAACCAAATTTAAAATTTGTCAAAGGTTTTATATTTTCTGATATTTGAAAATCATTATTATTGAAAAATTAAAAACCTCTAATTCAATAAAAATGAGAAAAATAAAATTCAATATCAAGAACTAATTATAAAGCTCGGATGTCTATATTATATATTCATACTCTACATCTATTTCTTAGAAACAATCTATTTTTAGGATTATTGTAGGAGTGGTAATGAAAGAGTATATTTGTGGCTCTTTAATCATATGATACCGTCAAAATTACTTTCATCAAAGCTCTGCAAATAAAATTGTATAAAGGAAAATGAAGGAAAAGTCATCTGATATTGACAATTGGCTCTTGAGGTGCATGCAGTCTGGCGTGCCTATTTTAAATTGATGACAATAAATAATATAGATGTCTCTATAATACATTTGTTCTAAATAATATAGAGTCAGCATACATTTGTTTTGTTAAATACATTCTAAAATGTTTTTGAAAATTAAAATGCTAATTAAAAGAATTGTGAAAGATACCGAGGAAGTCCACGATCAATCTTCCATCACTGAACCGCTTAGACGGGCGGTGGAAGAAAGTCATTCCATAAGGCAAGTTGTCTGTGTATAATGATTCGTTCTTAGCGAGCACATTTATGTTACCAGTGTCGGCATATGAATCACCGAAGCTAAATATCGACTTGAATGCATGAGATGGAGCTGATTGAATTGGCCCCATAAACAAAAGAAAAGAAAGGATGGTGAGAGTCGTGCTCTTCATTTGTAGCAGTAGTGCGGATTAGATATGAACTTCAAACAGTGGGCACAAATGCGCGGAAGGATATATGAAGGGAGAGATCTTGCATCCAGAGAGTAAATAAGCCCTGTTCAAAAAAATAGCTGCAATCAGAATGAATAAATAAACCTTGTTAGAATTGGAAGATGACCAAGGGATCAAAGAGGAGGAAAGTAAAATTTTACGAACAATATACTATTTCTTGATGAATAAAAAAAAACTTCCACGTATATAAATAATACGAGGATAATGATGACAATAAATTAATAAACCAGCTCTTTTTTTCAATAATGATGTTTTGTTATCCAAATTGCTGAATAACGGAAGGACCATGACGAATCAAAATTACCAAACAAGAGGACAAATGATATGGTAACCTCACCATGTTCTATTATATATAGTACACCAAAATTCTTTCATCAATATTAAAGTATCGCACCAAAATTAACTGTATAATAATTTTTTAAAATGAATATGACAAAAAAAAAATAAGATATAAAGCAGTATATAATAAATTCAATAACTAAAACTATGTTATCCGAATCATGAAAAATGACTTAAAGCATATTATATAGAGATTGGCTAAAGTATACTCCAGCATATGGATCAAACCCGTATGCTGGAGTTATTTTTCAAAATCTAAAATTTAAACAGTCGATCCAAATCGTTCAAATTGTTCTCCATATAAAAATATCCTTGAAGACCAAATTTTACATTTTTTTTATTTTTTTTGCTATATATCATGCTATTTTCAAATTGAAGTGTCAGAAATACTCCTTTATAATGTTTTTTTAAAATAGCATAATATATAGCAAAAAAATTTGAAAAAATATAAATTTTGATTTTCCAGGAAATTTCAATATGGAGAACAATTTGAACGGTTCGGATCGACTGTATAAATTTTAGATTTTGAAAAACGACTCCAGCATACGGACGATCCGTATGCTAGAGTATACTTTAGCCAACCTCTATTATATATGTACCAACCTTCTAAAACAATGAATTGTCGAAAGGATAATTTGAAAATAGTCACTCCTTGTGGCTTGCCCTTCAAAATGACAAACTATAACTCCACAATATGAAACAATAAGTTCTTAAATAATATTACATGAGAATAAACGGAATGAAGGTTGATGAAAAATTTGAACGATTTTCTCTTTATTATTTTTTCGTTTCTAACATGGCTTATGATGGATTTAATGGAATGAGTAACGAACATATATTTGCAAACCTTTTAATTTCAGCCACACTCACCAAACAGCAATGCTTTATTTATAGGATTAATAGAGTGGTTGACAATTGTAATAAGAGAGAAAGGCCTTAACACCACGCGAAAAAAGGCTCCTGTAACGGTTAATATAAGCCTTTAATAACGGTTATGCTAACGTTACAGTAGCCCCCGTTACAGAAGGGTTAATAACCGTCACAAGATCTGTAACGGTTATTAACTAATAACCGTTACAGAATCTTGTCTTCTGTAACGGTTATTAGAAGGTATGACGAAATTAGGTAACAATTTTTAATATATTTTGTAACGGTTATTCAGTAATAACCGTTACAGAATCTTGTCTTCTGTAACGGTTATTACCTAATAACCGTTACAGATAATTACATAACCGTAAAAAAATAATTTTTAAAAATCTGTAACGGTTAATACTTAATAACCGTCACAAATTTTTTTTTTTTTTTTTAATAAAACGCCTGTTTTGGGTGGCCAGCCCATGTTTGCTAGCCGTACCAATTGGTACCAAATTGTACCAATTATCAAACATATCACGCACATTGCATATCAAACATATCAAGCATAACACATATATATATAGCATATATATCAAGTTATATATACCAAGTATAACTTATGCAACAAAACAATTAACATATATACAAATAATATCAAACAAGTCATGATAACATATCAAATTTATATTATTCAAATAATACCCCTTGCATGAAGTTCATTAACTCTATCACGATACCGTCAATCGTACTCTTTTCATATGGTTTTCCAACCGGCTCGATCATCTGCATTTGATTATAAACAAGTAAAAAGTAATTATTAGTTAAATTATGATATCCTAAACCAAAAACTCTAAATCTTAATTGTTTTGATCCTAGCTAAACCCTAATTAAATCGTAATAGTTAATAAAAAATCACCGGGGGTAATTCTCCGCATGCTGTCATATAAGCTATTACGTTTCTCAAGGCGAGCATTGTAAAATATCCACACTCTGTGCCGCCTCTTTGTTTCGGCCCCTAATTAAGATTGAACAAAATAAATAGTTAAGATTTTTATAGTTTCACAAACCGTAATAATCTTGTACACACTTATTAGCCAGTTTCATACGTACCTCTATTTCGTACCAGTCAAATACTGTTCTGATCTTTGGGTTATATTTTCCCAACTCCATCAGGTATTGCTTATATACCCTACATGCAATAGCATTAAATTATGTTAGATATCTTAGATATAATCTAATATTCTCTCAATATCAGACATAATTGTTTTGTTAATTTAGAAAAGAAAACTTACTGGGTTATGAACGGCTTAATTTTGTACTTTTGATTCTTGCGTTTCAAAGAATCAACTAAGTGAACAGTTCGATTCTCGACATGAATAGCAATGAGAATCCAATGAAACATGTAATAGAGTTTATTGTTTTAATGGAATTAACGGAAAATAAAAACTTCTTTTGTATCTAGCTATTTTATTCATTATATTGGTTCTTACTCCTCATTATACGCCAGAAGAAGATAGGTGGATGGATATTGTAGAAACATTCTCCGAAGGTAATTCACCGCATTATTGTTTTCGTGTTGGATTTTCTTGCATGCCAACATCTCTGGATCCAATATGGTGATGCCATCAGGAATGGGTTCCTCCATCCAAAACCTACAAAAAATGGATATCACACTTAATTTTTTTCAAATTGAATTGAATAGTAGACACAAAATATTTAAGTTTGAGAATTCATACCAGCAGTACAACTTAACTATCGACACGTTTAGAGAATCCCTTTTAAAACATTCGATGATGTCGCACAATTCGACATTGAACTTTACCTCCCCATCGTGCGTACCCCAGGGATTGCAATTAAAGAGCTCAAAATTTTTCTCGTCTTCCGGTTGGAGCATCAACAAATTGTACATCTCCAGTTCGGATGGGGTAAGTCGTTCAATGACGTCCTTTTCGAGAAGTGCATCGCGAGTAATACGCGACCCCGCACTTGCGACCTTCGGACTCTCCACCACCTTCTTCGCCACCTTCTTCACCACCTTCTTCCTGATCTTCTCTGCTGGTTTCTTGTTGCTCTGAATCTGCATTCAAGTTAATCATATAATTAATTAGTCATTAGTCACACGTAGAAATGTGTGAAACAGATTGTGATTATTAAATGATCCCTTGTGGCATACCTCCACCAGAAATGACGGCCACGCAAATCGCCCTCCAATATTATCGCCTAATAGCTCTTCTGTCCAATCAGGGACTTGCCAATGATGAAAATCGTCGCCTACTTTCAAAAGTTGGATATAAACATGTTGATCAGATAAGGGCACACCATGTACAATCTGACCAACAGTACTCGGAATAATATTTTCCTCGGCCGTCTTAATCCTCTGACTTTGGTTATCAAGGAGGTAGAGATCGCACGGTGTTTCCTTCTGAAATTCGCAAATAAATTCAGATAATCATTCTAGTTACAAATATAATAAAATTCATTAGTTGATAGAAATTACATAATAATATGAACCTGAACTCCGCCACTCGGATCTGGAGGCATATAGCTTGAGGCGACCGTTCGAAATAAATCTTCGTTTGGCATTCCTGAGTCTACCTCGGCTTCAACGAATTGCTGGGGCGTGAAGAATTGAGGTGGTGTTTGAACCTGCACTCCACTCATGGCCAACCATTGTTTGACCTCCTTAAAAGCTTCTTGTCTCGCTGCATTCCTTATCTCCGTAGAGTTAATTAAATCCATTTTAGCTTTTTCGGTGGCCTGGTTCACCAAGTCTAAAATCTGGGCCGGTGTCATGCATCCTTCATGCACATTCTTTCTAACTTTTCTATCATACAAATCTTTCTTCTTGGTCCATGAAGAGGATCCTCTCATTCTACCTGAATGTTCCGGTCTGTCAACTGTCCGACTTAAGACTTCTTGTGGCTGGATTGATCCGGAACTGATTTCGTCAGATAAGGCATGTAATCGACTGAATGCCTCAATAGTCGCCGAATCCGAACTGTGGAATGTGTAACTACCTATTTAGCAACAAAGAATAATTATTAGTGGTTATAAGAGAAAATTTGTGTTAGCAGAAAATATAATCTATGTATGTAATTGTACCTTCTGTTTTCGTTTGACAGGTCCTTCCCATAAAATACCTCTGACTCCTCGGTTCCAATTCTCCGATGGTAATGCTTGTGGAACCGACCCCCTCGAAATCACCAGGTATGACAATTTTGTCTGTAGGTTTCCACGAACCCTTTTTTCCTCTATAGCCAGAGGAACCCATTCTATGAGGCTCATTCCATTGCTTTCTCAACTCCTTCGCTTTATTACTCTTTTCCACAAATTCGGCACTTGTCCTCTTATTGTAAAATTCCTCCCATTCATTTTGTGAGATTGGGTGTTCATCGCACGAATTTTTGGGATTGTTTGGATCGGCATTTCTGATGTACTCGTCAGCAATCCTACTCCTATAAGCCCTATGACTGATGCCCATAGCTGTGAGAGTGCTCTTCTTGGCTGTAGCATCTTCCTTGATGTTGAACGTTTTCTGAAAGATAGCCACACATTAGTTAGGGTTTGTACCTAGGCAGTTTAATTAGATGATTGAATTAAATTAAAACTTTATTTACGTACCTTGATGTCCTCCCATAACTCATTCTTCAATTCCTTTGTAACATCGTGGTGCCAGTTATCAATTGTGATTGGCACTCTTGCCCTAGCGAGATACCCGCAATATGATGCGAATTTGGCCACCGACTTTTTATCACCAGTCGGCACTCCTTCATTGTCAAACTCAATATGAAACTTGTACCCAGCCGCTTTTAGTTTCCTGAACTCCTCCATTGTCGTCCTACTTCTTTTCTTCGATCCATCAATGTCTTGAGTGATCTCTTCATCGCCGGATTCTTCCAAATCCTGTCCAGCTTGTAGGTCTCTATCTTCTCCAGACATATCTATTAACAAGTTATTAACAATAACATAGCAGTTGACAATTAAACAAACAAATTCAAACACATTCAATTTCAAATAACATAGCAATTTAATCTCAAATAACATAACAATTGACAATTAAATAAACAAGTTCAATCTCAAATAACATAAAATCTCAAAAACAAACAAGTCAAATATAAAATCCTTGAAACCCTAATCTAAACTCTAAGCCAAATCCTAACACAACAATTAACTATTCTTAACATAGATAAAACATAGATAAAACTTCAAATAAATCCAAATTCTAATTTAAACCTAATTCTTCTCCTCCTTGGTCTCATCCTCTTTAGTCTTCTCCTCCTTGTTCTGACTAGATCCCTCATCTATATGAATTTCCATTTTGAAATCATGACTCCTGCCACAGCCTGGAGGGAAACGACGTACAGCAGAGACGGCCCTTCTCTTGGGAGGCCCGTAAAAAAACGTGGGCTTGTTCACCACCACCTTGGGCGTTTCCTCGTCCACCTTATCATTCTCCTTCTCCACCTCCGTCACTTTCTGATCCTTCTCCATCTAATTTTAATAGCAATTTTATTTTTTAACCCATTATCCGTATTAAAATTGATGCATGGCAATTCAAACCCATTATCCACAAGCAATTCAAACCCATTATCCACAAGCAATTCAAACCCATTATCCACAAGCAATTCAAACCCATTATCCACAAGCAATTCAAACCCATTATCCATAAACAATTCAAACCCATTATCCACAAGCAATTCAAACCCATTATCCATAAACAATTCAAACCCATTATCCATAAACAATTCAAACCCATTATCCATAAACAATTCAAACTCATTATCCACAAGCAATTCAAACCCATTATCCATAAACAATTCAAATCCATTATCCACAAGCAATTCAAATCCATTATCCACAAGCAATTCGAACCCATTATCCATAAACAATTCAAACCCATTATCCACAAGCAATTCAAATTAAAATAGAGAGAGAGTTACCTTCGAGGGGGCTGTCGAGGGAGTGTGAGAGAGAGGCAGTAGAGGATCTGTGAGAGAGAGAGAGAACTCGAGTGTGAGAGAGTGAGAGGCAGTGAGAGAGAAATGGAGAGGGAGAGAGTGAGAGAGAAATGGAGAGGGAGAGGGGGAGGAAGATTTACCTTAGAGAGTTAGGGCTGCTGTCGGAGTCGAGAGAGAGAGAGAGAGAGGGGCTGCCGTCGGCGTCGAGTGAGGGAGCGAGAGAGCTAGAGAGCGGCGGGACTTAGGTTAATTTAGTCGAGAGAGTGAGAAAGAGAGCAGCGGGACAGGTTTTAGTGAAAAAATATAAATTAACCGTTACAGATGGGTCCCATCTGTAACGGTTAATTTCTATTAACCGTTACAGATGGTCCTATCTGTAACGGTTAATTTCTATTAACCGTTACAGATGGGTCAATGTTGATTTACCATTTTCTATATAGTAGTATTTCGTTTTTAAAGAAATAAAATTCAAATATGAAATACAAATCAAAATAAACTGAAATTTAAAATAATGTACAAATTTTTTTGTATATTTTTTCTGTTCTTTTACATTTTTCTTTGAACAAAATGAAATTACAATTTTAACTATAATTAATTAAAATAAACTAAAATTAACAAAATGTTAAAATTGACCAATAACCTGCAAAATTTAAAAATATAGAAATATTAATATTAGAAATGAACATATTTTTAAAATATGTTAAAATTAAATTAGATTTTAACTCACATGGAATTATGTGGCCGTTTTCTTTTTTTTCACTCGCGTATCGACCCACACGCCTTCGGTGTTATCTGTACGTCGGTAACTGATCGATACTGGCTGTGATGTATCGTCGATACCGGTAGAAAATGGAGGTATTTCCTCGAAGTGGTCGTATGTTTCTTCATCCACGACATCTCCAACACCGACAATACGTCTCTTTCCTAAAGTGAACATTAATATTGCTTTAAGTAAACATTTATATTGCTTTACATGAACATTTGTATGTAATAGTATGAACATTTATATGTAATGACATGAACATTTATATGCTTTACATTAACATTTATTCTGTTTTAGGTGAACATTTACCTGGAAGTACAACATGCTTTTTCTTATCCGCCGGATCTTGAATGTAAAAAACTTGCATTGCTTGCTTATTTGCAAGTATAAAAGGGTCATCTCGATAAGCCCTTTTATTGAAGTCAACAGTTACGAATCCCATTTTGTCTTTTTTGACTCCACCGTGACCGTTGTCGATCCATGCACACTTAAATAAGGGTATCTTGAATTTAAGGTAATGTAGTTCCCAAATTTCCTCGATCCACCCGTAATAAGTAGCTGACCTTCCATTATCACTAGATAAAGCTACAACTGTGACTCCACTATTTTGCACAGCACTCTTACCGTCTTGTTTCTTTGTGTACCAGATGAATCCATTCAAGTCATACCCTTGATACGTCTCGACCACCGCATCAGGACGTCTTGATAACCATTTCACGGTTTCATCGACCTCTATCCCTTCTTTCAACTGGGACTCTATTTTTTCTTGAAACCATTGAACAAATTTTATTTCATGCTCTACGGTAATCAAGTTTTCAGTGTAAGAAGGGTATTGCTCATGTAACTCGGCCAGATGTTCGTTCATGTAAGGTGCCACAACAGTAAGGTGTTGGAGAACTTTCATATGTGCTTTTGTTCTCATTTCAAAATCCGGTACATAAGTACTAGCTCCAATTATACATTTTCCTTCAAGTCTACCCTCATGTCGAGACTTTGGAAGACCGATTGGTTGTACATCTTCCAAATAATCGGTGTAGTACTCAATAACCTCCTCGGCAACATATCCTTCTACTATGCTTCCTTCGGGCTTAGAACGACTACGAACGAGCCCCTTCAATTGACCCATTGCTCTTTCAAAAGGATACATGTACCGTAGAAATACAGGACCGCACATTTTTATCTCCCTAACCAAATGAATGGTCAAATGCACCATGGAGTCAAAAAATGACGGCGGAAAATACATCTCAAGCTCACAAAGAGTCAGTACAACACCTTCCTGTAACTTGTCCAAATTATTCGGATCAATAACCTTACAGCAAATAGAATTAAAAAAAAAACACAACTTAGTAATGGTTTTCCTCACTTCTTCCTTGAGAATTCCTCGAATTGCGACCGGAAGTAATTGGGTCAGCAAGACGTGATAATCATGTGACTTCATACCAAGTAATTTGTTGTCCTTGACACAAACCTTTCTTGATATATTCGAGGAATAACCGGAAGGAACCTTAATAGACTTCAGGCATCCTAACAAGCTTTTTTTCTCTTCCTTTGACAAATTAAATTGTGCTGCAGGTAGTCAAGCTCGACTTTTACCCTTATCTTATGCCGCTAGATCTTTCCGGATTGGGGCCTTGTTTTTTTCCACATTACCATCAAACCTTTCCTTGTCTCGCCGGTAAGGGTGATTGCGGTTCTTAAGAAACCTCCGGTGTCTCAAGAAAATATTTATTCTACAATTTTTCAGGTAAACAGAATGGGTGTCTTCCATGCAAATAGGACAAGCTTTCGCTCCTTTATTCCTATATCCAGAGAGATTACCATATGCAGGAAAATCGTTGATTGTACAAAATATCATGGCACGGAGGTTGAACTCAGTTCTAGAGTATGCATCAAATATTGTCACTCCCTTACGCCACAATTCACCAAGGTCATCTATTAATGGAGCCAAATACACATCAATGTCATTACCTGGTTGTTTCGGACCTGAAATCAATAAGGGCATCATCATGTATCTCCTTTTCATGCATAACCATGGAGGAAGGTTGTAAATACACAATAAGACCGGCCACGTAGTCTGACGGCTACTCATGTTGCCGTAAGGATTCATCCCATCCGTGCATAAACCCAATCTCAAATTTCTAGGTTCACTGTCAAAATCTTCAAATTCTCTGTCTATATTAATCCAATCCGGAGAGTCTGCTGGGTGCCTGAGCATGCCATCGCCTTTTTTCCTACAATCTGCGTGCTATCTTAGCAATTTGGCATCTTTTGCATTAAAAAAAAGTCGCTGAAATCTTGGTATTATTGGAAGATAAAACAACACCTTCGCAGCTGGTCCCTTACTACCTTCATCAATCTGATCGTCTCTCGGTCTATACCGTGACGCATCACACTTTGGACATTTATACAAATCTCTGTACTCATTCCGGAACAATATACAGTCATTTGGACATGTATGAATTCTCTCAACTCCAATTTTCAAAGGATACAACATCTTTTTAGCCTTATAAATTGAATCCGGCAACTGGTTATCTTTTGGAAGAAAATCTGTAAGCAAAAGTTTGAGCAAAGATGTGAAACTGGTATCACTCCATCTATTTTTGGCTTTAAGATTGAACAGTTTGAAAACAGCATTAAGTTTTGACAGTTCACAACCAGGATATAAAGCTATTTTATCTTCTTCACGTAACATACCAAAAATTTCAGCATTATCAACAAAATTTTCATCCACATTGTTCACAATTTCTTCTAAATCAGTATTCAATTCAGAGTTATCTACATTTTTATCATCGTCAAATACATTGACATCATCAATTTCATCATCCAATAATACATTTTCTTCCTCATACTGAGAATCCAATACATTTGTACTAGTACTAGTTCTATAAGATTCCCCCCCAGTCTCTCCATGGAGTGTCCACCGAGTATAATCCGGTTGAAATCCATTTATAATCAAATGAGTTTTCACTTCTTCAAAATTAGACCATTTCAACAAATTCTGACAAATACGACAAGGACAATACATTTTATCAGCTTCCTTAATTTTCAAATTCTATTTAGCACAAACCATAAATTCTTCAACTCCTCTCAAAAATATAGACGAGAATCGACTACTTGAGTACATCCACGTCCGATCCATCTGAACAATAAAATATATGCAAAATGTTAGGGTTTCGGATTAGACATGAGTCCATTTGTCATATTAGTTTTTTGGCCCGGTTACCATCCTAGCCCACTCTTTAGATACTCTGTCTCATTAGCGAGCGTACGTTAGATGCAATGTGTGTCTGAGAAAAATTCGACAGCATTTCCCCTTATGTTCCCTGAATACGCCAACACACGATTAATTGCTCGTGCGTACGTATTCGTGGGAACATAAGGGGAAATGCCGTCGAATTTTTCTTAGACAACACATTGCATCTAACGTACAACTCGCTGTCCTAAATGAGACAGATAGTATCCAAAGAGCAGTACTCCCGACCGGGAGTACTATCCGAGATTAATCCCTAATGGATTAATCTCGGACGGGCAATGACCTAAAGCCGCGATGTAATTCTTCTCCTCTTAAATTATATCTGAAATTATATAAAAAAACAATAAATCATTAATTAACCATTAAATCAAAATAAAAACCGAAATAATAAGAAAAAAATACAAATATATGAAATATTGTTCAAATTTAATTTTTTTTACCTTCAATCTGTTCTCCTTCTTCTTCTCTTTCTAATTCTTATTTTTGGAAATTTTTTAGAAATTGTTTGCTATTTTTTTTGGAGTGGAAATGAAAATGGAAAAAAGAGAGAAATTTCGGTTTTAATGAAGTGGTTGCGGCAGTAAGTGAGGAGAGAGATCCAGGAAGAGAAAAATATAAACTGATCAGTAACGGTTTTTCTTTAAAATTTGTTTTAGAAGAGTTACAAAAAAAAAAACCGTCATATCTTCTGTAACGGTTTTAAAAACGAAACCGTTACAGATTTAATACCTTCTGTAACGGTTATTATTTAAAAATCGTTACAGAAGGTGAACCGTTATTTTTATATTTTTTAAACCTTCTGTAACGGTTATTTTATAATAACAGTTACAGAAGGTGAACCGTTATTTTTATATTTTTTAAACCTTCTGTAACGGTTATTATAAAATAACCGTTACAGAAGGTGAACCGTTTTTTTTTTATATTTTTTAAACCTTCTGTAACGGTTATTATATAATAACCGTTACAGATTGAAAAATCTTCTGTAACGGTTTTTATATAAAAACTGTAACGGTTTTTATATAAAAACCGTTACAGAGTATTTAGCCGTTTTTTCTCTCAGCCATAACGGAAAAAGTATTACGGTTTTTTTTCTAAAACCATTACTGATGATTGGCGCCAATTTTCCCGCGTCATGTCCCACTATTCTGTAACTGTTTTTTAGAAAACCGTTACAGAAGGCCTGTTACAGAATCTCTTTTTTCCCGTAGTGTAAGGTTCATCAAATCAATATTTGAATAGGTCCACGTACGAATTAACAGAGGCTTAAGGAGAATATATTTAAATTATAATATTTATAACCTTATCAATAATTAGATTTGATAATTTACTTTACAGATTTCAATTCCAACATAATTCACATCGGATCATGGGCGGATTTGCTGAGATTGCCTACAAGGAAATTAATAAGGATATAATAGTTGTGGGAAGAATTCTTATGCCTCAAACTTTTGTATCACAAAAATACCGCAACCATACTTTTCATTTATTTTTAAAATTTTAAAATTTGATCATCGAATTCAAACTATTGATCTTGTTAAAATTCATCATAGGAACTATTCAAATATCAGACCAAATTTTAAGGCTCTGTTAATAGAGTGGTCAATCGCTTGATCCACTAGAGAATAAATTTTAAAAGATCAAATTTTATAGAAATACCGTACCTCTCTTTTATAAGATCAGCCAGATCATTTTTTTTTAATTCGACCTTGAATTTCAAAATTGAAATATAAAAAATATATATATAGTTGTATCATTATGGCACTAAAACCTTGCCAGTAAAGCCCTCCTCAAGAATATTGTATCTAAATTCAAGATATTATTGTAAATTTTTTAAAAGAAGCATGTGTTTGAGGAAAATATGAAGGCCCAATACCTTCAAATCTTTCTTGTTTAGATATTTATCCCTCAAATCATTGAAATTGGCTCCATACCCCTTAAATCTTGATAGAACTAGATATATACCCTCCTCAGCAATTTTAACTAATTTCTAAATATAAAAAAAAAACTGATTTTCATATTTTGTGACAAAATTGTCCCTATCTAAACTTTTTTTTTTCCTCCAAACCTTTCATCTTCTCATTAATTTTGTCCGGAGACACAAAAGATATAATTATTTTTTCAATCGAGATTCCGACGATTTTGGCCACGACACAATGTGAGACTAGGCCTGTTGGCATTGTGAATGAGTGGCTCAACATTTGCTCGTCGTTGTTATACAAATTGAAGTTAACTCTTTCAGCGATCATATATAGTTCCACTATAAAAATTGCTTTTTCAATTTGACACATCCAATAAAGCCAATACTTGCAATCAGATCACCTCCAAATCTTAAAATCCCGCTCATGAGAATCAATAATCTAAATCCAAATCTGACCTTTTTGTCAATTAAGAAAAGACAAGAAGATTAGCAACAAAGAGAAACAGAGGCGGCAACAAACGAAACAATAAAAGTGCTCTACACTTTAGAAATTTGTCTGGCAGTACCAGTACACACTTGGAATCAATACTCTTATCTCTACTATTATAAAAGCACGGATGGAGGTGTTTTTGCCGTTCGATCGATTTGATATGTGGTTGGATATCAATCGCTAGACGAAGCAACAATATATTTTAATTTTCTGTCTAATAAAGTAACAAATTTAATAACATATCTATTTGTATCGTTGGTAGAATAAGCAACATATTTTTATTACCTAATTTTATTTTATTTTTTTATTTGCCCACAGGTGACGGTATCATAGGCTAGTCTCCAATTAATGTCTATGCAAAGAACTATTAACTGAAATGTTACAAGTTAACATGTATGCAAATACTAATCCAAAAATTAAAATCGAATAGAGCAAAATTCAAACTCAAGGCATGATTGGTTATTCTTTATTTTCAAATATAGAATGTACGTGCCACAAACCCAAATAGATTTCTTTGCTTTAAATTTCAATGCAAGAAAAACGGAAAAAAATTAACCACGCCTACTCTGATAGTCCAATTCACATCTCTATTGTTATTACCAAGGAAAAAAATAGTCAACTATAAATAACAATTCACGCAGAAAATTGAAAATCAACGCGAATTTTTACCTTAAACCATCCTGACCATTTTTTTTTTTTTACCACCCTTTCTTCTTTCAATTTTCTAGTTTGATTCTTATCTAGGTAATGAGAATTAATTTTGAGAATTGAATTGGTGAATGATGAGTTCTGAAAAGTAATCTTCATTTGATTCTCTTGCATCCATGGTCACTTGGCAGAGAGTTGAAGAACGAAGAGATAATAAGTGGAAATGGAAAACATATATTTTCACGATCTAATGATTAAGAAATATTTAGAATAGAAAAGAGCATATATCAGAGGATATATCTATACTTTTAATATCGCTAGGAGATAAAAATTGGAAGATGAAAGGTCTCTTAATCTGATAGGGAAGAGGAATTTGAGCAGGGACAATTTCATCATAAAATATAAAAATCAGTTTGTTATATTGAGAAATTAACTAAAATTGTCGAGGAGGAAATATATCTAGTTCTATCGAGATTTGAGGGGTATGGGGGCAATATCAATGATTTGAGAGGTATGAGCCCAATTTTTCCTTTAATGTATTGAACACCAAATCTGTTAGTGGACCGACAGAGTTACTAATTGAATTGTTCCTCCTGTTCGACCGGCTGAACAAGTTTTAAGGACCGAATGAAATAATAATTATGACATAATTATTTATTGTTATTACATATATACATAGAAATCCTTTAAAAAATTTTTAAAAGTCTATTGTCAAGAAATAAAATAAAATCATCATCAGTGAACTGGGTCTAGAGTAGCACAACAAAAATAATCAAAACTTCACTGAACTTGAAGATTTTCAATAGTTCAGTATCACATTAAACTGGCGTGTCAAGTTCAACATTCAAAACACCGGAAAATAACACAACACAACAAGACTCCCTTATTCGTTTTCAAAATAAATCACTTTTTAGGTAACAGTACACCACCTAACAATTCCCTCGGATGATTCCGAGTAATCAAATCTCCGAGATCTCTTCTGTGTCCCGTGTCCGTCTCTCTTGTGTGCTGCTCGGAGACCTCTTCCGCCTTTGCTTTCCTTCTACTCCTCTTCCGTTCCAGTTACGCTCACCCTCACATTGTGGACAAGCTCCCCACCTCTTCCCTCTGTTCCTCCTCTTCTCTGACTTATCACTGTTATCAATGCAACTACAAAATGAAATCTAGATCTGTTGTTTGTCAAATCCTCTCACGACTCCTCGATCCACAAAACAAAACTTTTAGCTCTTCTTCTTTGTCTCTGCCCCGCCCTCTCACACCTGAACCCTAAAAAATCCACCCTCCTTCCCACGACCCAGCACAAATATCTTTCCCTCTACTTCCCGCTCTCTCTCGGCACATCACAAAGACACAAACCCACCTCCTCTCTAACTATATCACTGCCTCTCTCTCACTTTACCTTCTCATGGGAGCTCACCCCTCTTCCCCAGTCAACTCACGGAGGAACCTGTCACCCTTACTCGACCTCGCACATCTCACCACCCATCTCCCCTCGCACTCAAGCTTGCATCCAACTCCTCCTATCTTTCATTGCCTCTCAAATTCCTCCTATTTCCTCTTTCACTGCCGAGCCCCAACCTGTGCTGATCACTCTCTTTCTCCTTTGCCAGTGCGTCATCGTTATCATTAGGAGAACAGTAAGAAGAATGACGCAAAGCAGTTCAAAAAATACTACAGCAATGCATAAGAGTCCTCGAGCAGCTCGGATAAGAAGCCAATTTGACCTCAAATTCAATAGCCGAGGGGTCTTCAGCCATGACAGAGGAGGAAGAGATGGAGGAGACAGGAGACCCATCAAAACAATATATCTAAGATTGATGAGGGAGGAATTGTTTGATTTAGAAGATTTTAGTTTAAGTCTTTCTGTAATTGATTTTAAAAAAGTAATCGTATTAAATAATCAGACACCTTATTTATCATCGGCTCACTTCTATTACTAAACGATAGAAATCATTTCATATCATCTCAAAATCCTCTCTCTATTGCAATCGTTTGTCTTATTCATTATAATCCTACAAGCAACCTCAAGCCAAGACACTAATGATAAAGCAACCAAATTGCCCCGACTTCAAAGTAATAGAATTAAAGTAAGATTACCAAAGGAGACGTTACACTATTTAGAGGTTCAAATCTAACAATTATTGTATTAAGCAGATACTAGAAATATAAGATGACTTCATTAAAATAATAAGTTTTATTCATTTAGCTAGGGACTAGAATGAATAATTAGTTACCTTCCTAATTGACAACTTCTGACTTTAACTAGATTGTCTATATAGATTTGCAATCTTGCAAAATTCTATGGTACCAATAACAACAACAACAACAACTAAGTCTTTTGTTCCAAATAAGTTGGAATATGCTAGAAAAGAAATCCAACAAGAAAAAAGGATCCATTAAAAATTGTCAGAGCATAATATAATTTTCATTTATCGATATTGTTTTGAAAAAAAAAAAAGAAATTGTTTATATGAAATATTAAAAAAGGGAGGTGCAATCTAGACTACTTTTCCTATTTGTTTTCTTTTCAAATTTTTAATGTAGCCATTAGATTAAACTCATCATTAGATGTGAGGCAGTGAGTGGCGTAAAAGCTGAGCAGGACACCTCTGTGAAGCTAACAGATCCATCTTCTGTTATATACCCCAAATCTTGAGATGTCCTAATATGTTTTCTGGAAGTTGTACAACTTGAGGTATGTAGTTTTGTATAAGAACATTTTGCATAGGGTATCTGTAGAGCTTTAGTTTATGCTATATAATTACATTTTCATAAACATATTACTGACAAGCTTGGAAATGATTGAAATTAACTACAGATTTTTTTGCATCATGTTAATTTGTGAAATTAGAAGACAATATTGTGTCATGGAGATGGAAAACCACAGGATGTTTTACTATCCAATTTCATGTATAAATTGTTAACTTTTAGAAGGGTAATACCAGAAAGTAATCCTTTATAGTGGTCAGTCCAAGTACTTCATGATAAGATAAAATGATTCATGTGGTTACTACAAGATAATAGAGCCGATGTTTATTCTAGTTATTATTATTATAGGTGTGTTTGGATGTTGTCATGAATAAGGAATAAGAATAATGATTTAGAAATGTGTGTCTATTCATATTTTATGGTTTTGTTAGAATATGAATAAGGACCCGAATAAGTCTAAATTCTTTATCCTTGTGTTGTTTGGAGTCTTTGGGTGTGTTTGTTATGGGTTGAATAAACCTTGTTCCGAATAAGACTTATTCGGGATGAAAACAAACGCGTTTTGAATAAGTCTTATTCCGAATAAGGACTTATTCAACTCTTTATTCTAATTCCACCATATTGTTGGAACAAAAGTGAATAAGAGGAGAGAGGAGAGAGGAGAGAGAAAAGCTTATTCAACCCCTTATTCAAACCGGTGCCAAACACACCCTTTGTGTTTGTACTGTTTTCTGGGTTTAAAATCAAATAGCTATTCTGTTTACTACGAAATAGGTTCTTTCTTTTTGTGGGATGCATTATATTCGTTCTGATCCTAAATATTTTTTATCTTATACTGGTATTGCATTTATAATGAATATTTTATTTTGTGATTATATTGTGTATTGTGTTTGCATATATCTTATTATTGTCCAATATATATAAATTTTCGATGTAATGTGGACTTGATAATTTGTTCGTAATCAATCAATATGCATTTGTTGTTGTTGTTGTTTTTTTGTACGACGTTCATTGCATGTAATACACACAGCTAAATCAGGTCAAACTATAGTTAGCAGAAATTAACTATTTTTTTCACTTTTTTAAGGAATAAAAAATATTTTAGCAAAGCACAATTATCAATTACTGATAGCATACTTATAAAAAAAACAATAATAAGTCCAAATTGCTGCTAAAATTTGTCCCCCTAGTCTTAATATAAGTCGTGAGCTTCTTTAATTCGGAACGCTAAATTTTAAACTTAAAATCAAATTCAGGAAATTAATTTATGGATCAATTATGTCGTATTACTCAATTTGATTCCTATTTCAAACCATTTTTTTCTTTTTTTTAATCACTAAACTTCTATATTTATATAAGTTTAATCCATCTATTAAATTTTTTCATTGAACAATTTGACGGAATATATAGTAGGCCGAAATGATCAATTTGAATATATACCAAGGTTCAGTAACTAAAATTCGATAATTCGACATTTAGAGACATAAAATGAATTTTATCTTAATTAATGTATAATGTCAAACACAATCCATTCCCAGCTAACGTCAGTAAAAGAATTGGTCAATAAATTGAGAAAACAGAACTATACAATTTGGATCAGAAAGAAAATACAAGACCCTCTGTTTTTATGGTTTTCTTTTTATTATATATATATATATATTATATAGAGAGAGAGAGATTGGCTAAAGTATACTCCAGCATACGGATCGTCCGTATGCTGGAGTTGTTTTTCAAAATATAAAATTCATACAGTTGATCTGAACCGTTCAAATTGTTCTCTATATTGAAATCTCTTAGGAAACCAAAATTTATATTTTTTTCGAATTTTTTTTGCTATATATTATGCTATTTTCAAAAAACACTATAAAGGAGTATTTCTGACCCTTCAATTTGAAAATAGCATAATATATAGCAAAAAAATTTGAAAAAATATAAAATTTGGTCTTAAAAGATATTTTTATATGGAGAACAACTTGAACGGTTTGAATCCACTGTTTGAATTTTAGATTTTGAAAAACGACTCCAACATTTAGATTTGATCCGTATGCTGGAGTATACTTTAGCCAATACATATATATATATTTTATAGAACTCTAAGTAGAGTTAATTTTTTTTGGGGGGGGCTGTGTCCCCACACAAATTTATAGATTAGTCGAAGGACCTATAAATATATATGCTTTTGTGCTAGCAAGGCGTGAATTGAAAAATAAGAAAGAAAAAAAAACATAAGTTACATCGCATCCGTCCATCGATGCATATTGGCTATCAGATTACAGAGAATAAACAGCTCAATTAGTCGTTTCTATTTCCAAAAACAAAAATAGCCAACCCTGCGATTAGAAAAATAGACAGCGGTAAAAACCTTAAAGCCGCGACCGCGAGGTGCTTTTGCCTTTTGGCACGAAAAATTTGACTGGGAGCATTGCGATTTTTTGTAAATGACAAAGTTACCCTCACATTCTTTTTAGAGAGCTTGGTAGTGGCCGGCTACCAAGGAGAAAAATAAAACAGAAAAACAGAACAAAGAAGTTTGATAATTATTAACGTGGATTAATGATTTCCATTCCACATGTAGAGAGAATGAAATATAAATTAATTGCTATCTTTCTTTGCCTAGGACAAATAATGACGAAAAATAAATAATGAAGGAAATTATAATTATTAACATAATGATAGTTATAATACTTATACTAATAATTGTAGTTACGAATAATTTTAATAACTATGTTAATTAAATTAAATAATACAATAATAATAGTAACTAAAGATAACAGTTATTATAATATTATAATAATAGTAAGTTTATTGTGCATCATGATGCATAGAAGGTCCTATGCATCATGATGCACAATAAATTACCTCATTATAATAATAATCAAAATTATGAAAATATTATGCGGCATGCAAGTATTGTGATGCGCATATCATATTTTGTGATTTGAAAAAAATAATGAATAAATTCAGATTCTTAAAAAGGTTACATTTAAAATTATAAATAAATAATAAATGAAGAATATTTATTTATACACCAAAGAAAGTCTGATTATATATGTGCATAAAATAATTGCAAGTTTGGTAAAAAGTTCAATTCATACCGTTAACAAATATTTATCATTTTTCTTGTGGTGCATAAGAGAACCACATGTGTCATAAGAAAACACAACTAATTTTAAATTGACAATAAAATATAAGATCAAAGACAGCTAATTAAGAAATTCAATTCCTAATTTGGCCCAATATCAAACTTCTTTTTGGATAACCCGTAATTCCCAGATTATGATCTAATTCAACAATGAAAATTGATGAGTTGTAATCCAAGTTAAGAATTACAAATGTCCAGAATTGTAGACATCAAGGGATGTAATTATAACCAAACAACGTAGCATCCATGAGTTATCCAGTAATTAATTAACCATAAAGAAAAACAGAATATGTGCGTATTTTCTATCAACACTATCAAGTTTATCGCAAATGGGTGGAATTTGTATCTTTAACGTTTCTTTTCTTTTTTATTTCTTCGGTGAAAATTTGTTACTCCTTTTGTTTCCCCAAATCCATAAGTACGTTAATTACTATAAAAGACGTAAAAAATTCCACCATTACTATCTTCCATGGTTTGCTAAATAATTCAATCGTATTTTTTTTTTTTTTTTTTTTTTGAAGAATGAGTTAGTTAGGTATTCCCAACCCAAAAAAAGATCCCAAATAAATTATAGACGTTATGGCATTATGGGATTTAAACAAAAATGGAGTGACAATATTGCACTTGAAAACGCGTGAATCATCGGCACAGAAGAACTAGCATCCATCATTTTCAGCCATAAATGTACACAAAAATGACCAAGGTACAAAACAAAGTTCGTACTTCCAATTAACTAAAGCAAGCACATCCAAGTCCATATACAAATTTTAGGGCTGTCAACGGAAGGAATTTTAACGTTATCGCGTGACGTTAATGGCTAATGTAACGATTTACGAAACCAAAATTAGTTTCGTTAATTAAACGTAACGAATAATGAAATCAGGTATTAGGGTTTGGTTAATTAACAAAACGCAAACGATTTGGCGGTGTGTCGTTTGCGTTATTTCGTTTTAGCGTATGTAATTCTATGAGTTTAGAATTTTCACAATAACAGAAGGGTTTAGGTGTATATCTGGAGGAGGATGCGAGGGATTGTGATCGCCAAATCCTGACCTGTTGAATTCCGCCGCTCATTCTCCTCTTTTTTCCTTCTCTCTCTCACACTGTCGGCGACACCTCCCTTCCCTCTGCATCTCTCTCTCGACGACAAACCCTCGTACCACTCCTATTGCACAGCTGCAAGCTAAAAGCACCATCCTCAACTGTGCAACGGCGGCATCCTCATCTCTTGTGTGGAAGATCGAAGACTAGGAGGAGCTGGAGGGAGGAGATCGGGTGGCAGAGCCCACACGCCAGTGTTGACGAGGAAGTTGGAGTCTGACTGGAGGAGTGGAGAAGGGGGTTGCTGGTTGCTGAAGGGGTGGGGTGGGGCCCAGCTCTGACAACGGGATGGGGTTCGACAATGAACATGGAGTGGATGATCTTATCAGGTCTGTACAATTTGGGAATGAATGTTTAATCATTTTTTATTTTTGTTTTTTGTTATCGTGATGTTGTATGTAAATTGTTTCTCAAAGAAGAATCAATTTTTCTTGACAAATTGCTTGGATGATTTATGAACTAATTCCATTTTCATTCATCTATTTTCTCCCCTTTTCTGATAATTTGAGAAAGTAATTTTCTCTGAGAATTAGTACAGTTCGCCCACTTTCATTTTCGTAATTTAATATATTATTTATTGTTAATGGCAAACATTAACGTTAAATCGTTTATATCGTTTATTTAAACAGAACGATTAACGTAATTGGATTTTGTGCTGTTTGATAAACGATTTGGTTAATGATAAATGAATCTGTGCTGTTTAATTAAACAAAATAATAACGATTACGGCCATTTCTGTGGTCGTTGACCACGTTTGACAGCCCTATATACAATTAATCTCTCAAGAACTCAAACAATTCCTCCATTGATGGCACATAACCCCCATATTGCACCACATTTTTCACCTCCATCGACTGTCGTCTCCTCTGACAGTCTGCATGATCGGTCGACATTTCCGATCCTTTAAGCCAGGTGGAGTCTTTGCCTGTGAGGTTTTGCGCAACCGATTTGAAGTGAGCGGCATCTGCCTCGATAACCTTCGTCACTATAAATTTCACCTTCATCTGCTCTCTGGTATCCATTTGAACAAAATCAAGTATTTTCTCGAAAGCAAGTGAAATAAATAATTGGGAGAAAATAATCAGAGAAAATCTTCAGCTAGAAGAAAAGAAGCTGTCTATTTATATTGTGTATGGATTTGGTGAAGTAAAGAGAGGAAAGGGTAGTGTATATATAGCCTATAGGTGTTGTTCTGCCGTAGAAAAGCAACAGGTCAAGTTAGACTAAGAGGGGAAAACAGGGAACAGTCAAACATAAAATCCAAAAATATTGGACATCAAATAAAACTCGTTCAGTACTTGTTGAAAGATTTAGATAGATTTAGATAGATCTAGTAGTTTACTAGATTACCCAATTACCCGCTGTTAACTTGGAACAACCCGTTATATTAAAAGTTATTTTGTTTCCCTGATATATAAACCCTAGATGGCATTAATTGTTTTAAAGTTAAGAGCCGAAATTAATTTTTATAAGTTCAAATAACTTTCATGTTACCGCCATTATTTAATAGAGATGCAACTATTTCCAATTTCTTCTTTTCCCTTTAAGATGCATATAGAATTATTCTATATCCTTAACTTGCATATAAAACTAGTTTTATTTTGTCTAACCAAGATTATGAAACTAAGGGCTTCAAGAAATCTGTCAGTTTTATACATATATTGGTCTAAGGGGAAAAGAAAATAAAAATTGCAATTCATTGTACCTTGCCGGTTTTTTCAACGTGGATCTGTAAACGGGGAAAGGATCCGAACAGAAAGAAAATCCGAAGTGACCTAATGTACTACGTCATTATGGTAATAACATCCCATCACGTGCGTGAAATTTATGATTTGGAACTTAGTGGACGTGGGCACGTTGCTTCAAATTTTTTTTTTTTGAAAGTTACCCGGAGGCAAAATGGCTTCAAAATTAGGAGCGCTTAAAAAGACCAAGTTAACGGACCAAATCATCATTTTTTATTTTCTGTAGCCTATAATTGAAGCGGGTCCAATTGTCTGAACGGGTTGGTGGGCGGCTCACTGGGGTGCCACGCAATAACCCAAATAGATTTTGTTGCTAGTTTTGTTAATATACCCTTTATATATTGGTATTTTATGTTACAAAATGTAGTGTTCAAACAACTCCAATTCACAAGTCCTACAGGCAAGCAGACGATGACAATAAATAATTGCTAGGCCTGCAAACGGGATAACCGTTACTCGTTTTACGTGGACGTTCCGTCTATACGGAACGAGTAACAGTACAAAGTTTCATTTCGTTCCAGAAAACGGAACGGTAAACGGAATGAGACAACATACCGTTGCTGAAACGGAACGGTAAACGGAATGGTCCATTTCGCTTCCGTTTCGACAAATAGTGCAGTTTTTAGTGTAAATACACGTTGTTCCGTTCCGTTCCGTCCAAACGGAACGTATAGCGGAATGAAAGGGCATCTCGTTTTCTAAAACGGAACGGAAAACGGAATGGAACAGCCATACCGTTTATGGAACGGAATAGCAAACGGAATAGCAAACGGAATGGCCCATTCCGTTGCCGTATAACACGTTAAACAGGCCTAATAATTGCATGCGTAGTAAATTTTAACGATTATTATATTAAAAAAATAATACTTTCTAAAGTTATTTTAGTCATCAAAACGAATCTGTAAACTAAAGGTATCAGATCTGTTGACCGGTTATTTGCATTTTGGATTAAATGCAAATATTTTTTTTATTAAAGGTATCAAAACGGATTTGTTATTTTATTTCCTGTTGTTTGTAATATTTTTATTAAAAAGTGATGCGGACATTCAGATTAAGATTAATAGCAAAAATACACAGTATAAATTTCTTATATGTATGATATTGTCAAATTATTTCAAAAACTGATTTCTTTCTTATTGTTTGGGTGAAATATATTCAATATTGTTATATTTGTATATTTTTTACATTTGAGGAATATCAAAATTGACTGAAAGTCAGTTATAATTTTTGCGTTAAATTTTTTTATTATATTTGTTAGTTCCATTTTTTATTAGTCATTATGAGTTTGTATCCAGATTTATTTAAGTCAATTATTTGGAAAATATTAGAAAACTGTATATAAATCTGTTCTATCATCACTAAACATAACACAGTTTTTAAGAATCGCAAATGAAAAAAAAAATCCAACTTTTTTAAAGAATAACCTTTAATTTAGAAAAAAATAGCTGCCCTCTGTACAACAATGACAAATGCCATCGCAAATTATGCATAGTTGGCATGTAATATATGAAAAATGAAGGGGTAGATAGGCAAGAATTCTCCTAAAAATTGTTTTTTTTAGAGACCTTAGCAGCGGCTGCTGAGTGAAATAAAAATAAATAAATAAATAAAATAAAAATAAAAAGCAAATTAATAAAAGACAAAAGACATCACAGGCAAAACTTAAAAAAGACCCTGATTTGACTTGCTATCTGATCCGAAAGCCTCTCCACAGTTCTTCTGACCTTCTGAAAATTCTTTTTTTTTTTTTTTTTTTTGAAGAGAGAGAGAAATCTTTGTCATCCAACTTTTTCTGAAATTAAAGGTACATGCGGGACTTAAACCCTTGACCTCTTGGAGGCCAACCTAATCTTCTGAAAATTCTGCTATTTCGCTCCTAAAAAATGTTGATAGCGACGTGTCAATCACTTATTTTTTATTTTTATTTATTTATTTTTTTGAGTTAAAATCACTTATCAGAGTTCCTTAAAGAAGAAGATTGCAAGAGTTACCGTGTTTACTCTTAATTCTGTAGCGAAAAGAAATATATAGGATTTCAATTGTCAAAGTTGAACAGCTTGTAAACCAAGGAATAAAATAAGAGAAAAATGGTGAGCGCCTCTAAGGTACTCTGCTTTGTTGAACAAAAAAAAAATTTCTCAATTTTCATCCTGACAATAAATTTAAGGGGACATAAATTTTTAAGTAAAATAATAATTGAGCTCATAGGTGCAATTTAGATTTTTGTCATCCCGTCATTCCAATTTAAAAAAACAAAAAAAAAAAAATCGTTGATCCAAAAATGAAAATCAGTGTCTTTCTTATCTCCGTTCTTCCACTTTCTTGTCTTCCGTTCCCTTTCCCCACCTTAATTTCTTTTTCACCACACCTCTCTCCTCTGACGCCGCTTCTCAAACCCTTCACCTTTCTCCTCCAACTCTCTCTGCTCCTCTCTCCTCCGTTCATTCTTTTCCCTCCTTTTCTCCACTAGAGAATCTTCTTTGTCCCCCCAACTTACAGTTATATTAAGATGATCATTTATTACAATTAACTGAATATTTACGTACGAATACAAGATGATAAGTACTTATATCTATTAAACGTACTAATAAAATAACCTCTTATTACAACTAACTGAACATTTATACTTAATAAATTAAAAATTTATTCTTATAAGATTATCTCATGTTACAACTAACTGAATATTTATATTTAATCAACTGAACATTTATGCTTATAACATATATTAAACTGAACATTTATGCTTATAATATTTTAATAAACTGAACATTTATACTTGCTAGATTGAAGATTTAGATGATTTAGATGCACATTTATAAAAGAGAAAGTGAAAAAAAAAAAGAGAACAGACAAAGAAACAAAATAGAAAGTGAGAAAGAAGGGAGAAATAAGATGGAGAAAAGGGATAAAATTGATAGAAAGGAGAAGAAATGAGCAAAAGGGGAGAGAAGAGGGGAACAGAGAAATCGGGAAGAGAAAGAGAAGAGTAAGCGAGAAAGATCAGAGAGAGAACCACGGAAGAGCACTGTAACGAGAGGGGAGGGAAGGGGAGGGGAATGAAAAAGAGATGCGCAAAAATGAAGAGGATGCTGGATAGGATGGTACAGATGATGCACTATAGTATGGTTTGAAGTAATTCTCAAATAATAATACCAAACAATCAAGTGATCTCACTTTTATCAATTTTTTTTTTTCAATAAGATATTCTGTTGAAATCAGCATCGACTTAGAAGGCCCAAGATATAAGTGAACGAAGTTTGCCTAAGGTCCAAAATTCATTACTAGAACATTCTAGGAATATCAAGAGATAATCACCGACTTTGTATGATGGAGAGGTTTCTAGACGTGTTTTAGTTTGATCATGTATGTAGTAAGCTAAGTTTAATCTAGACATTTCTTGTAAACCGACATTGTAACCTTATAAATAGGCCGGTGTGCATATGCCATGGTGTGCGCACCAAAGATAGTGAGAGTAAGTGAGTGTATGTATGTGTACGATAGTATGTGTATGTTGTATTAGATTAGTTTGAGCAGTAATATAAGTGTGTTTGTATAGTATCATTAGTCAACAATTGGTATCAAAGCCGGTTAGGGCTTGTTGGGTTAGTTCAGTTTGTCGAGTCGTAATTTGAGTAGTCGTGTGTCTTGAGTGAAGATCGTCGAGTAGATATGTCAGATTTGAGTGGAATGAGTGGGTTGATAGAGAAGTTGAATAGCTACAATTATCGAGATTGGCGTACGTGTATCAAGTCTTTTTTGCAGGGACAAGACTTGTGGGACGTTGTCGGTGGTGATGAGACGGAGCCGCCACCGAACTTAATCCGGGCATACAAGAAGTGGAAAGTTAAGGCTGGTAGAGCCTTATTCGTGTTGAAGGCGACGGTTGATAAGAGCCTGTTATCGCACATCAAAGATACCGAGATGCCAAAAGAAGCATGGGATACATCGTCGCATTGTTTTCGAAGAAGAACATGAGTCGGTTGCAACTCCTCGAGAGAGAGTTGATGAACATCTCGCAGGGCAACATGACTGTAAGTGAGTACTTTCTGAAAGTTAAGAATTTATGTAGAGAGATTGAGCAGCTCGACACCAACGCGAAGATTGGCGAAGATAGAATGCGATGAATAATCATAAACGGGATGCGCCCGAAGTTTGGCACATTCGTAACGGCGATTCAAGGGTGGCAAACGCAACCATCCTTGTTGGATCTAGAGAGTTTCTTGGCAAGTCAAGAGGCACTTGTCAAGCAGCTTGCCGGATTGACGATGAAGAAAGATGAAGAAGAGACGGCCCTGTACAGTGGTCGACAGAAAATGTCGAGCAGGAGCCAACCCAGACGACAATCGGTGATTGAGAAGGCTGACAAGACTGTGCACGAGTGTTGTAGGTGCACGTGTTCAGGGGGAGCTCCAAGAGGCCAGGAGGGCAAATGAGCTGATCGTGATTTCCGCAGGAGAAGCGTGGTGTGCTACAGCTACGGACAACAAGGGCACTATGCGAGAGAGTGCCAGTTCAAAACTGAAGAAGGAAACGTCGTGGTGGCCATGAAGGAAAAGGCACCATTCGATGTGAAGAGTGAAGAAGAGTGGGATGGTTTGGCGACCGTTGCAATAGTTAAGAAGACGGCTTCGGAGTCTGAGGAGGAGATAGACTTCGAGCCATGGTTCTTTGAAGAGGCAGTCAAGGAGGAGACTGCAATAAGGAGTTGCACGGCGGTGGCAGTTGAGGAGAAGCCACGAGAGGGCGCAACGTTAGAAGCCATCACTGAGGAAAGTGATGATGACGCAATCATGGAGAAGGCTACAAAAGTACAAGTGATACCACGATGAGAATTGAATGGTCGAAAAATTTGTCGAGCAGACGACAGAGTAACTCAACGACGACAATTGCAGGTACCACGTTCAAAGTCAAAATTTGTAGTGAAACAAGTTGAAGATATGCCAACGACAGAAATGTGATGCCACACTCGAAAATATCTCAGAGATCACAAGAAGCACGATGATCCAGATGGACGTGGAGTACCGAAGGATAGAACATTTGAATGTCGTTGCTGAGGAGGAGTGTTGAAATCAGCATCGACTTAGAAGGCCCAAGATATAAGTGAACGAAGTTTGCTTAAGGCCCAAAATTCATTACTAGAACATTCTAGGAATATCAAGAGATAATCACCGACTTTGTATGATGGAGAGGTTTCTAGACGTGTTTAGTTTGATCATGTATGTAGTAAGCTAAGTTTAATCTAGCACTACACCAAAAAAGAGTTTTAGTACCACCCCATTAATACATGTTTTTAATAAAACCGGTATAAAAAATAGTCAGTGGCAATTTCGTAATTGTTAGGGATTATCTTTAGTACCGGTTTTTTAGAAAAACCGGTACTAAAGATAGACAGAATTTTGATTTTTTTGAAAACCCTTTAGCACCAGTTTTTTTATTAAAAACCGGTACTAAAAATAGTATCTTTAGTATCGGTTTTTCTAAAAAATCGATAGTAAAGATTAATTCAAATTTTTTTTTTTTTCTGCCGCCAAAACCCTTGACTCAGCTTATATCTTCGCACGAAATTTTCTAAGTACTCCTCCTCTACACTGCCTCTCCCTCTTCTCTTCCAAAACCTAAGCGCCTCTCCCTCTCCACTGCCTCTCTTTCTTCTCTCGACTGCCTCACCGTCTCCATTGCCTCTCCCTCTACACTGCGCGCGCCTCTTCCTCTTCTCTCGACTGCCTCTCCATCTCCATTGCCTCTCCATCTCTATTGCTGCCTCTACTCCTCTCACCTCAATCTGCTCTCACTGCCGCCTCTACTCCTCACTGCTATCACTGCTCATTTGTGTAAGGCACGTCGATCTCCCTCTCATTTGTGTTAATTTGTGTTAATTGTCTAGGATTTGTATTAAACCGAAATAAATCCTAAACCTTAATTAGGATTTCTATTGATTTGTGTTGATTAAATTCGATATGTATTATTGTATGTGATGCGTATATATACCGACTGGTATATCGGTATTAATTGATGGCTAGCAAAAAAGGGCGCTAGCCCCAGAAACAAATTTTTTTTTTAATAATGATCTTTTGTACCGGTTTTTAACAAAAAACCGGTACTAAAGATAGTAAATATTAAAAAAAAAAGGTGGAGATCTTTAGTACCGGTTTTTAACTAAAAATCGATACTAAAGATGATATCTTTAGTACCGGTTTTTAGTTAAAAACCGGTACTAAAGGTCTCCGCCTTTTTTGCCGCGATTTCCAGTGCGTTTTTAACACCGGCTTTTTAGTACCGGTTTTTAATTATCTTTAGCACCCCCTATTATTAGTACCGCTTGACAACCGGTACTAATAATCTATATTTAACCGGTACTAATAACAAAAAAATGGCGTAGTGTAGACATTTCTTGTAAACCGACATTGTAACCTTATAAATAGGCCGGTGTACATATGCCATGGTGTGCGCACCAAAGATAGTGAGAGTAAGTGAGTGTATGTATGTGTACGATAGTATGTGTATGTTGTATTAGATTAGTTTGAGTAGTAATATAAGTGTGTTTGTATAGTATCGTTAGTCAACATATTCAATAGTCTAAAATTTGGCAAGTGTTGATATCTCGACTATGCATTATTTAGGCATTTAGAAGGACACCGTACAAGAAAAAAAAAAAAAGGTGCAAGATGATTGTCTAAGAAATTCTAAGGTTATTTTTGGTTTACCTGAGGAATTAAGGAAACTACCGAGAATTTTGTACTAATAATAAAAGAAAAAACTAAACCAGAATTTTGGATGTCACCTTTTTTTGACATTTTCTTATTTATGGGACCCTCTCTACGTTTGGTGACGTACTACAATACGTAAGCCCCATTATTAATTATTTGGATTTCAGAGTCAGAGACAATTTTGAAAGATATATATATTCTGGTTAGTTACCTGTATTTCAAAGATATATTCTTCCTTTTTCTTTTTTTTTTTCCTCGTACCGACTATTTTGTCTTTCTTTTCTACCAAAAGGGCATATTTTGTGTAGCGCACGGATATTTCATTGAGTTATTGTAAAACAAATCAAGCAGTTGTTAATTATCTAATATAGAATAATTATTTGTTGTATCAATCAGCACATACTTAAGTGCGCAACCTTAAATTAATTGAAACTAAATTAACAAGACTTAATTTGGTTTTAGATTAAATTATTTGAAATCGGGACCAACGGATAATTATGGAACTTCTGTCGGGTCTTTTTTTTTTTTTGTGTTGCTAAATTGGAATTTGATTTATTTGGTTTGATTTACAAATTAGTTAGTTCGGTTTATAAATTAGATAGTTCCGTTTATGTAAATGTAAATAGAATAAAACTTTGTGAAACATTCGATTGACTAACCAATGGAATCGACTTTGACTTTGATATACATTGGATTGTACCATTTAACAATGTTTATGAACAATAACGCATACACATACGCATTCATAAACATTCTCTCAGTCGTACGTAGACGTAGTCAACAGCCAATACAGTGCCCAAATCACCACTTAATTCTTCCCTGGGAAGCAAAACAGATGTTAAGGTCTGGCCTCTCTAAATCCACACGGACGGTCCTTCGATGTGAAGTATCTTGTGTACCAACCTTTTTAAACAATTTTAACTAGGTGAAGAAAGCATGCTTATGCAATTGGAAGATGGAGGAGAAATAGCAGCAGGAAATGTAGGAGGGGGCCAGATGGTGCTCTTTGTGGATTGAACGCTTTGTTTTTTACTTAGTTGGTTCAGTTTGGTACTATCTTTGTTTTGATTATAATAATTGGATTTTGTTTTGGAGTCAAGGGCTAGAATGCTGGAGATAATAAGGGAGGCACTGGTACTGTGGTTTGGTGCCGAATTCTCTGTAGTGGTTGATTGTATCGTACCATTGTAACTTTGCTTTTCATTAATGGAAAGTGGTGGGTTAACACCCACCTGTTTCAAAAAAATATAAAATGTTCTGGAAAATCATTCAATATTATCTCGAAGAAAATTGAGACGATAAATATACGTGAATCATGGTCTAATTTAGTGGGCCTTTTTCCCATTTGTTTTGATAATAATTTTATAATGGGAAAAACTGTTGGAACTTTGAAGAATATTGAGAAAACGACACTATAAATAACCGCGTGAAATTTAATTGAAACTGGACACTCCTATTCCTAGAATCCAATTAATTAGGGAAGGCGAGAAGTCCATGTTGAGAAAATTATAACCTTGGATTTTTATCCACACAAGTCAAATAATATTTTAAAATTATAACCTTGGATTAAAAAAAGTTCAATACAAAATGAACAAGTAGCTGGCGAGAATCCATCATCAATCCAGTTATTTAATTAAGCACAAAACATTAATTAATACATAATTTATGATAGCTATTTTTTGCAGCAGCAACTTGGGGTTTCAAAATAACATTTTCGGCAAAGGCTTTCGGATGTGCGGCAGCTGTGAAGACACCTTTGTTGGCACAACTGCTGATTGTAGGATGGGTTATCGTCGAATTCGCTTCCCGCTGAAAGTTTGGGCACCCCACATGCCGACTTGAGCTGGTATTCGTCATTGTTGAGCCTGAATTTTAATTACTAAAAATTTAGAACTCATCACAAAACGCTACAATTAATAGTAATAATGTTAATGTTGATAAATATATTTAGTACAATAACTACAATAAAAGTAAATATGATGGATTGATGGTACTTTAGCTTATTATTTCAAAATAATTTGACAATATCATACATATAAGAAATTTATACTGTGTATTTTTGCTATTAATCTTAATCTGAGTGTCCGCATCATTTTTTAATAAAAATATTACAAACAACATGAAATAAAATAACAAATCCGTTTTGATACCTTTAATAAAAAAAATATTTGCATTTAATCCAAAATGCAAATAACCGGTCAACAGATCTGATACCTTTAGTTTACAGATTCGTTTTGATGACTAAAATAATTTTAGAAAGTATTATTTTTTTAATATAATAATCGTTAAAATTTACTACGCATGCAATTATTAGGCCTGTTTAACGTGTTATACGGCAACGGAATGGGCCATTCCGTTTGCTATTCCGTTCCATTAACGGTATGGCTGTTCCATTCCGTTTTCCGTTCCGTTTCAGAAAACGAGATGCCCTTTCATTCCGCTAAACCCTAAACCCTAAACCCTAAAATTTTAGGAAATGCAAATTTTAGATTTTTTTTGTAATATTCCAAAAAATATTTGCATTTAATCAAACTGATTTCATCACAAAATGCAAATTTTAGGAAATGCTTTCTATATTCGAGTAAAATTTTCACTTTAGCTTCAATGTAATCAACATTGTGCTCCATCGGGTTCATTTCCTATGAAATACGTACGTAAATATTCTAAAACTCCCGGTGCTTTTTTTTTTAGTATTTTTTTCAATGATACTGAAAAAGGACGTTTCTCAGATTTGCCAGTATTAACAAGTAAGAAAATTAAAATCAGGATAATGTGCACCAGTGCAGAAACTTTATTTATGGATTCTATGAATTCGGATTACTTCTGTCAACATGTTCATAATTATTCTCTGTTCACTTGTGCATTGTTTGGATTGCCATAGAACCTAGACTGGCTGGACTTTAATTTCGGAAAACAAAAATGAGTCAAATGAATTTTTAAATGTTCACCGTGGGTTTAAATTTCAACGAGCTGATGAGTCGAGAATATAATCAATTGTATTGATTTTATTTAACCGATGTTAAATTGGATCATTCAAACAACGATAAAGAAACCAATAATTAATGTTTTTCTTTCCAGTTCCTTAATTAATCACCCAAACAGACATGTAAATTATTTGGCCTTCCATCCCACCTATGTACAGAAACAAATTATGAGATACGCGGCAACTGTTGAAAGGGTAACTTTCGTACTCAAGTTTGCTTAACAAAACATAAACAAGCATATATGGTGGCGCGCGCACTACCACAGAAAATCATATTTGCTATCTGTAACATATTGAAGTTTTAATTAAACTTGTAATTGAATTGGATCGGTATTGAATTTACGACCTCTGTATCTGTGCCAGTACCAACACAGTTTCAAATGGAGAAATGGAGGAAACTTATATTAAATTAAGTAAAGACATTAAGGATTTGAGATATATCTACGATCCCTCTTTTTTTTTTTACATTCATCAATTTAAGAAGAAACTCATATAAAGGTATTTTTTTTATTTTTGTTATTATTTTTTTATTTTGATGAAGTGCCCATGGGCTTACCATTTGGAAATTTAAGGTATGAGGGACATATATATTACATGTCTGGACTAAACACTAGTAAAAAATAAATGCCCCCCAAAAGACAGAACTGACCACACCTCAGAACCTACTCTAACTTCACTAACCTAAGTAGGAATTAAAACATACTGAAAAAAAAAAACGATGACTGGATCAAAGAAAAATTATTTAAATTTTAGTTTGAGAACCACTGTTTCACGAACTCATCCAATGTCGTCGCCGGATTAGTTGACAGCTCATCATTATTATTCTCCTTGGCACTTCTTTCACCACCATCAACAGCATTTCTGACCTCCACTGATGTACTAGCTCCAGAGACGATTGATGTTTGACTAGATTCAAATGAGGGTACCTTGGCATCCTTCCCTGTCAGGCTCTGCACGACCGATTTGAAATTAGCCTTGTCAGTGGAGATACTTCGTGTTATAATCTGTTTCACCTTTACCGGAGGCCGTTCTTGTTCATTGCTTGGTGATTTTTCTTTTCTATCCATTATAGTCTTAGCCGTACTATGATGTGATGTTTACTTCAGGTGGAGAAAACTGGCATTAGGTTTCTGCAAGAAAGGTTGTGACTTGTGAGTATCTTGGTGATATATAATGTGTAGAGTTTGAAACATCAGCTTTCAGCAGAGAAATGTCAAAAGCATGCAAGGGACTTGTTGTGGGTAAAGTCAATATAGACCACGTACAACATGATATATGCTGAATTGCTGAAGTAAATTTTCCTCAATTAAACTTTTATTTTCTGTCACCTCTAGAAATTAAATGCAGAACTAAGCACCAATAAAAGGGACAAATTAACAATTTTTAGTGCCGGCATTATAAACCCAAAGAATGTGCGACTACAAAAAGTTAGTAAACTTTTGGTAATTCGTAATTGTCCTCGAATCTAACAGTGCAATTTATCTTGCAAAAAAAAAAAAAAAAACCACAATAATTACAATATACAATCCTGAACCAATACGCAGTTACCATAACAAGCTTTTAAAAATGTTGTTCACTGCAGATTGCAGACAATTCTGACTGACTGAACAGCAGAACAGCAACATATTCTTTTGTTAAATAGATGCAATTTTCGTTGAAGCATACTTCTTAATTGCATTTTCAATTAATCTATTGGTATCACATCCGACCAGCTATTCTAATTTTTTTTAATTCTTCAAGTTTAGAAAATACAAATATCAATGCTCTTATATGGCTACTCCAATATTGTCAAGCCATGCATGATCAAATTCTGTGAAGATCAAGAATGACCTATATATAGTAGTTTTAAATTTGGTTTTAGTCTGGTGCTTAATACAAGCAATTAGAAAAGCATCCGAAAGTTAAAAAGAATAATAAGTGTTTGGTTGCAGTAAATTGTTTATATTTAATAAATGTATGGCTGTATGAGTTCTTTATTTTGACTTATAATTTGGATGGATATAAATTATAAATTTAGACACATCTCTGACTAATGGAAGGAAAATGTGACAACATGGATAGCTCGTCAAATTCTTGGGTTGAAGTTCACAATTCATCAAAAGGATAAAAAACTATTTGACTGCGTGGAGTTTTCCTCACTTCAAAAAGATTCTGAGAAAACAGAGGAAGTGTATGTCCTGATCAGACGATCATACCATATGGAGTTCCATAGTTGCAAGGCGGGGAGGGTTGGATTTGTTACTGGACAAGTGTTGGCCGTCGCTTGCTATCCTTGAATATCAATATCAGTAGTATTAATCATAAATTCTTAATTTTTCGTTAAGGTTGAATACTTAATGTGCCAATATTTAATTTGAATAGATCTAAAAATCTAAAAGAAAAAAAATTGACCCTCAAAAAAAAAAAATTGTTTGTATATATATATACTTTGAATTTTGTAGCCACGATTCTGACTATTCGATCGGATCTGCCACCAACAGCATAGGTGAATCATATCTCGTGGAAGAAGTTTGTGAAGAACTGAAAACAAAGTTTAGGTCGGATGTCCTAATTTGATTGTTAGAATTTTCCATGAATTATTCCTCCAATAGAGAAATGTCGAAGGGTGGTTGTGGAAATTGGTTGGAAAAACAGTTATTTCGGTTTATTTAACTAGAGAAGGTAGGAAGGCAAAAATCGAAATTTCCTATCACCAGCGATTGGTGGCATGGACTTTCCAATTCATTGAACAATAATTTGGTGGAATGTTTTAAAAAAATCACTATGACAAAGTTGGTTTTTTGAAACTATAATATTGATCGATGTACTATATTTTGTAATGGCATAATTGGTCGTCACCAAATGAATTCATTATTGTACTAAAAAGTATTTGATTCAAGAAAATAAATCGAAGTAACGGATTGTAAGCTTAATAACACATCATTTGTTTTAATGAAAGTTTTATCAATTATTTGTATTGTTTTAATATATTAAAAAATAATGCAATAAAAAGTAAATATTATCATTGCTGATGAATTCAAGTTTATAATTTGCTTAATGATTCTTAATTGCAACAAAATTCTAAATGAAGTTAAATGTTTTTCAGCCCAACCCAACCCAACCCAATTTATGATCCACGACATCCAGAAAATCGGTTTAGATTGCTCTGCATCCGTCTTCTCTTTCGTTGCAATATTTATTTTATTAAAAAAGAAAGGTATTAAAAGGATCAGATAATAATGTGATTTTTTACATTCTGACGTTATCATCGAGACTTGTTATCAGTGGCGAGTCCAGGTATTTTTTAAGCCTGGGCACAATAAATAATTTGCTAAATTATATTAAAAAATTAAATTAAATTAAAGTATTTTTTAAAATATAAAATTTTTAACCTTAAAAATATAAGAAAGTTATATCTAGTCACTTGGATTATTATACTTACTACTTCAATTTATAAGGTGATATAGAAAATTAGTTTAACGATTTTATTTAACACGAGGTAATTATTTACTGTCACCATGCAAAAATATTTTTATATGATCCCTCATCTAATTCACTATATTAATTCATAAGTGAATATTAAAGTACTTCTATTATTTAAGTTCATCTTAACCTATTTATTTCTAACTTTACATCTTTTTAATAGATTTTGCAAAAACTACTGCAATTTATAACGTTCTAAAATAAATAAAGCAATATTGGAAGGAAACAGATCTCTGATCTCTGACTAATGGGGAGGGAATAAATAATAAAGAATTAAGAAATCAAAATAGAAAGAAGAAGTCAACACTGACTATAGTTCTGGTATTTATCAGGATATGCTGGTAATATGGTACTTGCAGCCAACCTGAAGGTTTAACTAGGATATAAATCTATGTGCATATCTAACCTATAAAAGACTTAGAGAATTAGATATACTGCAGCGGAAATGATCGAATGCCTAGACCCTCTCGTCGGAGTTCAAATCCGCAGCCTTCTCTCTGTCCGTACGCAACCGGTACACCACCGCCTCAAGTTAGGGCTTGGCGTCACCTTCCACGCTTCCGCTTGTTGGTCTCGACTCGTGTGTGTGACCCGATTGCTCCAAGCAGTCGGGTGGCTTCCTCCCTCTCAGAAACTCTCCTCTCTTTCTATGTGGAACGTACAGAACAGTAGATCCAAGAACCAGAGAGACGTTTCTGTTTAGAGGGGTATATATAGGAGTCTGTCTGAACAGATCACGTCTGTTCAGATCCCAATCCCAGCGGCCCGCTGGTCCCACCAGCAATCCGCTGGGTCGTTCAGTTGCAGCGGCCCGCTAAGAACGGCGCCACACACTTTTTCCAACATCTCCCTCTTGGAGACGTTATACCATACACTGAGCAAGACCTCATACGGCAAATGAAACGTGCGACCAGCGCATACACCTGTCATGCGGGAGCTCAAAAGCCTCACTTTGAATAAATTCAAAGCCAGCGAGAGAGCATCTACCCTTTTATAAAAAGAACAGTTAATTGTGCATACTAGTACCTTAGAATCACTCAAATCCGCACTAGATCAGACATTATCGACCACTCAATGATAGATGTCTTTTCTTTCTCGGTCTTAGTCTGCTGTATGTTCCCAACCTCAGTCCATATGATGAGTTTGGTGGATCCTGAACACCAACAAATCTATCGTTTGTGCATGATGAGTCGAATCTTCTTTTTAACTCATGAGACTCAAAACAAGATCAGTCGTTTTCCCAGTAATGCCCCGACAGGCGGAATATACATCACCATAGGATACACACCAAAGTAGCAGCCCTGACCCTATTTCTCATGACATAGTCAAAAGTCAAAGGGTACTTCTTTATGGAACTCACACATGGGGAGTCATACGGTCTTGGTCCTAGGACCACTCAACCCACTTCCAAAAGTCGCCTAGCACATGTGGTATGAGCACATGTTACAATGAAATATCTGCTAAACAGACTTGTGTTCTCATTCATTGTACGAGTCTAGATTCTGTTCGCAAACCAAGTGTCTATGGTCTAGACCACTCCTTATTGCAACTGATCATGAGATTCTCTACTTAGACACTCCATGAGTTCTAAGGAGATTCTTACCTCGGCTTAATTGAACTACGTGATTGTTTGGGGTACAATCATATCGGATCGCCTAAAAGAAGACAAGCCTCATTTCAATCTCAGACTGAAGCGACAATGAGCTTCTTCTATCCCATATGGCTCCTTAGTCCCTGACTAAGCGCGCATAGCTCAATCTAGTCTCATCTCTACATGCCCCAGACATTAGAGGCAATTGCTCGTGTAAGCGAGACAATCTAAAGTTCAATGACACACTACCAATATGCTAACATTTAATTGAACAACAACAAGCAATTCATAAACAGCAATGAATAAACATGTCTTAACAATATTTTATAATAAAATATAATTGTTCAAATACATACATACATACATAACAGATAAATGTTACAGAATTCTCAGTGTTAGCGGTCTGCTTGTCCATCAAGCGACCCGCTGGGAATAATTATGAAACAATCTCAAAAAAATCTGTCTAACTGTCTACAACTCAGTTAGCGGCTCGCTAGTCAACCCAGCGGCCCACTGGCAAACCTCAGACCCATAACCCGAATCAGTTTAAGGAACTGCATCCTTGCAATAGTTTTGGTCATTGGATCTGCCACCATCTCATCAGTGGAAATGTGCTTCAACACAATCTTTTGATGTGTTTGTCTGTCTCTCACAAAATAATATCTCGTATCAATATGCTTTGCCTTTCCATGGTACTTGGGGTCTCGTGAGAATGCTATAACAGCAGTGCTATCGCAATAGATTGTCACAGGTCCGTTGGGCACCTTGACTACCCCTAGGATAAAGCGACACAAGTCTGCTTTTTACTAGCCCAAGAGATCACACTGTTACCAAGCATGAAAATGAAACCTGAGGTGGACTTGCGCTCATCCAAGTCACCAGCCCAATCGACATCCGAATAGCCAACTAGGTCCAGGCTTCTGCCTTGATAACATAACACATAATCCGATGTGTTCTTGAGATATTTTAGAATCCTCTTGACCGCTTGCCAATGAGCAAATTCAGGATTCGACTGAAATCGGCTGACAAGACTCACTGCATAGCAAATATTGGGTCTTGTACACAACATGGCGTACATCAAGCTTCCAACTGCGCTAGAGTACTGCACATTATCCATTTTTTTTTTCTTCATTTGTCTTGGGACCCATGTCACTACTCAAACTTGTGTTCTTATCAATAGGAGTGTCAACCGATCGACATCCATCCATGTTATATCGCTCAATAACCTTCTTCACATAAGTTTCTTGAGATAAACTGAGAAACCTCTTGGTTCAATCTCGAGTTATCTTGACACCTAGCACATAGCTAGCTTCACCCATATCTTTCATGTCATACATAGAGGACAACCAAGCCTGCATTGAACTAATCAGCGACTTGTTGTTACCCGCAAGCAATATGTCATCAACATACAATGTCATGATCAAGAAACAATCATTGGACCCTTTCACATACACGCAATGATCATCTTCCATCACCTTAAAGCCATTTGACAAGACAGCTTGGTGGAACGAAGGTTCTATTGCCGTGATGCTTGTTTGAGACCATATATGGAACGACGAAGTTTACACACTTTGTGTTCTTTCCCTTTAACCACGAATCCATCGGGTTGAGCCATATATATCTCCTCTTGCAATTCTCCATTGAGAAATGCAGTTTTCACGTCCATTTGATGTAATTCTAGATCCATTACAGCGACAATTGGTAGGATCAAACGGATAGAGGCAAACCTAACCATGGGTGAGAAGGTTTCCTCATAATCCACTCCCTCTACTTGGGTGAATCCTTTCGCAACCAAGCGAGCCTTGTAACGCTCAATTGACCCGTCACTTTTACTCTTGACTTTGAGAACCCATTTGCTCCCAACAGCCTTACGACCTTATGATAAGTCAACTATGTCCCAGACCTGATTCTTCTCCACTGATTCAATCTCCTCTTGCATGGCCAACAACTATTCCTTGGATTTAGAACTAGAAAGTGCATCACGCACATTCTTTGGTTCATCCAGATCGATAGCCTTATGATCGAACCTATATGCATATCTAACCTATAAAAGACTTAGAGGATTAGATATACCGCAGCGGAAATGATCAAACGCCTAGACCCTCTCGTCGGAGTTCGAATCTGCAGCCTTGTCTCTGTCCTTACGCAGCCGGTACACCACCGCCTCAAGTTAGGACTTGGCGTCACCTTCCACGCTTCCGCTTGCCGGTCTCGACTCGTGTGTGTGACCTGATTGCTCCAAGCAGTCGGGTGACTTCCTCCCTCTCAGAAACTCTCCTCTCTTTTTGTGTGGAACGTACAGAACGGTAGATCCAAGAACCAGAGAGACATTTCTGTTTAGAGGGGTATATATAGGAGTCTGTCTGCGCAGATCACGTCTGTCAGATCCCAGTCCCAGCGGCCCGCTGGTCCCACCAGCGACCAGCTGGGTCGTTCAGTTGCAGCGGTCCACTAGCTCAGCTAGCGGCCCACTAAGAACGGCTCCACACATTTTTTCCAACACAACCAATAAAATTAACACATAATAGTTAGATCAATCACTTTGGTAATTAGTTAAATTAGATGAAAGTGATACATCTGAACAACTTTTTGCTTTTCTTTTCTCTTCTTTGTGTAAATATTCTCTTTTTCTAATAAAATTTATTGGTGTGGTACTTTGCCATCTGACCCTCAAAAAAAGATACATCTAAACAACATAAACAAAATCTGACATTAATAAAGAGTAAATTTCAGCCATGAAGTAGAGTAATACGGCTAAATCCAAGTAAAGAAACAACAAAAATAGCACAATCCCATGAGTCATGTTCTTCGACAATCTAAGCAGTAACCAGTAAGTACCTTCTCATGTAGAAAAAGTAGCACAATCGTATGAGCTCTAGGACTTACCAGCAATTGCAAAAGGAGATGGCACTGATTAGGCAGAGAGAAGTGCAGAGGCAAGCGGAGCAAGGTGAGCTCGAGGGGTGGTGGGCTGAGGTGGGAGGTGATGATCTGAGTAGCCGAGCAGTCGAGGTGAGAGGCCATGGAGGTGATGGGCTGAGCTTGAGAGGTGAGAGGTGAGAGGCGGTGCAGCTAAGGTGAGAGGCAATTGGGCTGGGTTTGGAGGTGATGGGCTGAGCCGTCGAGGTGAGATGCAACGAAGGTGATACGCTCAACCGCCGAGGAGAGAGATGAGAGGTAGGGGTAGCGAAGGAGGCAAGAGCAAATTGGAAAAAATAAAATTTATCAATCTATATCCGAGACGATGGCTCGATATCGATGCCAACGGGGTGAGAGGCGATAGAGTCGTGGAGAGGAAGAGGTCAGAGGTGAGATTGAGGTGAGAGGCTACGGACAGGAGAGGAAGAGGTCGGATACGCCACGTGGAGGTTAGGGTGTGTATCGGATGCGAATCCGCGTCGGATACGGGATACGGGTGTTTTTGAAAGTATCCGAGTTATATAGCTGGGCACCTTACTTTCTTTTCATTAAACTGCAATGAGAATTAATAGTTGCAGTTTAACTTTTGTAAACATGGCCTCCCCACTGCTTGTTATAAATAAATAGTAAAATGGAGCCAAAGAACTAAAAAAGCACAAATTAACGTTTTAAAACACATAATAAATCAGAATACAGGACGAAGAAGAGACAATAATTTTTATATACTAATATGGAATTGGAAATATGATAAATTGCAGCAGCTGTAGTTTCTCCTAGCCATTTGAGCTAACAAGTGCTCAGCTTATACAGGAAGAGGTGTGGTCTAAATAGTGAAACTGGAAGAAGTCGATATCCAGGCGAAAGCGGCTTTTTGACAGCTTGTGGGCCCAAGAACTCAGTAAATGAGCTTTTGAATAACAACTGACCTTGAAGGCTTACATAAACGAGTGGTTCAGGATAGGCAAAATGAATGGATTTGATGTCATCTACAAGACTGGAATAGAATGGATTAGAACAGGCGAAACAAAATTGACACCCCTGTTTTAAAATTCTGCCATGTCAATTGCCACCTTTTGATTAGTAACTATTTCAATTGTGGTGGTAGGTCCCATTTTCAAAAACTTGTTTGTTTGTTAATCATGTAAGAATTATATATATTTGATGCCATTCAGGCCTACTGTGTATGTTTGGAAATATCAAACTACTTGAACGTTATCCCCAATTTCACTGTTTTTTAAATAACTTTAATGTTTTTTTATTTTTATTTTGTCATGTGTCATTTTTTCTTTAAGGATTTATAAAATCATAGCCAATATGAGGGAAATATTTACAAGTTTTCCGCCAACAATTTTTTTAAGTATATATATCTCTATAAGCGTTGAATATGTAGAATACATTTTCTTTTTGTAAAGATGGGACAAGTTTAAGATTATTAGTATTTATGAGGGATCTCATGGTTTGAATTCAAACCAGCCGCAGCTTCAATGTGTCATTTTTTTGTTGTACGTTATTCAATATTGAAGAAATAGAATTAAGATTCGCAAAAAAAAAGCAAAATAATAATAATAATAATTGTAATCTCCAGTGGAAGCTGGGTTTCCTCAAAAGACTATACGCGAGAAACTGTCCAAGTCTCCAAATACTGCCAATTCTCCTTATTCAACTGCGTACCCTTCATGAAATTAGAAAGAATACGAAAGGTCAACATGCATCATATAATCGAGCCGTCAAATGTTAAGCGTTAACACCGTCTTAGGATGAATCTAGTGGAAATTCAAATATTCAAACATTTGTACTGGCCGTTGGAAATGTCACTGCACACTTGCACACTTGCACCTTCCCACTTGGATTTAAAATTGATGTACCAACCATTAAATAAGTTTCTATTTTTCCCTCCTTACATGTTCTTAAGTACTGTACTTTTCTAATTGTCTTTTTTATATTAAAAAATGAGAATAATGAAACCTTTAATTTAATGGTAAAATAGAAATACCTTGAATGTATATTTTCGGTTCAAAATCTAGTTAGAATACTTCTATCCAAGAGTTCTATCACAGGGTGTTAAAGATCAGCACCGAAATGAATGGCCCATTAAAGAGAAGCCCATGTCCAACGTAATACTTTAATCAAGCATAATCTAGAATTGTCTCTATCGCCAACTATCAATGAAGGTTCTAGCGTATACTACTTATAGTCTAGAAATTAGTTAGTATAATCATGAAGTTTAGTGTAGCATAGTCTAGAAGCTTGTATAGCCGACTTGTAACTCCTATAAATAGGAGATACCCCAAGAGATAGTGTTTGTACCAATGAGATAGTGAGTACCAAGTAGAAAGAGTGAAAGAGTGAAAGAGTGAGAGTAAATAAAGAGTGTAATTTGTACTCTTTCAAGTTAATAAAGAGAGTTATAAGAAAACTATCATCTCAGTTAATCCCATAGCTCCAGATAAATACGAGATAAATACTCAACAATTGGTATCAGAGCCACGTGGGCGCAATCGGAGTAGCGATGTATTAGTGAAGATCGAAAAAGCATCTTAATCGATGGCTTCAAGTGTCGTTGCAAATATGGCGCAATCAATGATCCCCATATTCACCGGAGAGAACTATGACATTTGAAAGATAAAGATGCAAACATTGCTACGATCTCAAGGATTGTGGGATATCGTAGAGAACGGCTACACCGTGTATGCTGAACCGACGGTGCAGCAGAAGAAACAATTGGCGGAAGACACAATGAAGGACGCCAAGGCATTGTTTCTAATCCAACAAGGTGTTGCCGAGAATCTGTTTTGGCGTATCATTGGCGCTAAAAAAAGCGAAGGAAGCATGGGAGATTTTGCGAGAGGAGTTTCAAGGATCTGCAGAGATAATAGCCATCAAGTTGCATACCTTGAGAAAATAATTTCAGAATTTACAAATGAAAGAGTCAGAGAAGATAAATGATTACTTCACAAAAGTAATCGAGATCATCAACCAGATGCGGGCATATGGCGAAGGTATGTCAGATCAAAGAGTTGTCGAAAAAATCTTAATCAGTCTGCCAGAAAAATATGAGCATATCGTCGCGGCAATTGAGAAGTTGAAAGATATATCAACTCTTTCGGTTCAACAACTGATGAGCTCATTGGAGTCGCATGAAGAAAGAAGGTTACAACGTGGGGCGAATTCGAACTCGACGGAGCCGAACTCGGTTGAAACTGTGCTCAAGACAAGGTTCAAACTCCACCAAGCTCATAGTAATGAAGATTCAGGTATGCGTAATTCATCTCTATGGTGCGACGTATGCAAGATGTCAAATCATGATATGTCAAGATGCTGACGGAAGAAACGGTGCAACAAGTGCAAAAAGATCGGCCATATATCTCGGAAGTATAGAACCAAAAATGTTGATCGAGCAAACTTCATTAAAGAAGACGAGTACGAAGAAAGTATCTTCTGTGCTTGCCACTCTACAATTGAAGAGAAAGATGACATGTGGTACCTCGATAGTGGCTGCACAAACCACATGACAGGCAATCATGAACTCTTCAGAGATATCGGCACGTCATATATGCCAGAGGTACGCATGGGCAATGGTGCTTTAGTTAAAGCAATAGGAAAGGGTAGTATTGTCATCAAAACTAAGTTGGGTCCGAAATTTATTCGAGACGTGCTATACATACCGGACCTAAAACAAAATTTGTTAAGTGTGGGACAGTTAGTTCAAAATGGATATCCGGTCCATTTTGAAAATGGAGGTTGCAAAATAATGGATCGGAAAAATAAAAATTTGGTGATATCAAGGATCTCTATGGAGAAATCTAGAAACTTCCAGTTGAGGTTTAGTTATGCTCCACAACCATCGGTAGAAGAAGAAGCACAATTTGAATTGAGGGCCCAAGTAATGAATGATCCCGACAAAGTTGAGAAGATGACAAGTAATCAAAAGAAGAGTACATATAAAGGGGGAGCTAGAGCGAAGCACCAACAAGGTACGTGCAAAACATCTCATCAAAGAAGTATAGTGTGTTACAATTGTGGAAGACGAGGACATTACACACAAGGATGTTGGCACAAGAAAACGACTAAGAACAAGACTTCAGGAATGAGTAGCACGGTGAAGCAACAAGAAGAACAATCGAAATACAGTCGAGAAGACGAGCAGTTCGTCAACAAGAAGGTGCTGCTAAAGAAGTCCGTAACATTGACAAATGAAGAGAAGATCGAGTCGGTGCTGAGGGGGAGTGTTAAAGATCAGCACCGAAAGGAATGGCCCATTAAAGAGAAGCCCAAGCCCAACGTAATACTTTAATCAAGCATAATCTAGAATTGTCTCTATTGCCAACTATCAATGAAGGTTCTAACGTATACTACTTATAGTCTAAAAATTAGTTAGTATAATCATAAAGTTTAGTGTAGCATAGTCTAGAAGCTTGTATAGCCGACTTGTAACTCCTATAAATAGGAGATACCCCAAGAGATAGTGTGTGTACCAATGAGATAATGAGTACCAAGTAGAAAGAGTGAAAGAGTGAGAGTAAATAAAGAGTGTAATTTGTACTCTTTCAAGTTAATAAAGAGAGTTATAAGAAAACTATCCTCTTATTTAATTCCATAACTCCAGATAAATACTCGATAAATACTCAACGGAGGGATTATCAACTCCGTAGTGCCCATAGACAAATCACCTCTTTGAATGATGTCTGCAGTTTATCTTTTGATGTAGTCATTTAATTGATATCTGAAATTGAAATGATTAGTGTGACACATCAGATCAGAACATATATTAATAGGCGTTTGATGGATCCGGATCCGTTACTATTCATAAACACTGTTGAGGAATAGTAACAGGATCTGGACCGTTCATCTCTTCCTATCGATCCTGGCCGCTCGATTGAATTCATCGCTTACGTCTGATCGATTTCTTCTGGAGACTTCTCACTCTCTCTCCTTCTCTCTCGCAGGTACCCTAGTGTTTACTACTTACCCGACGGGTCAGATCCGACCCGTTATAAACCCGTCCCTTGGACCGGACCGGCCCGGACCGTGAATGGACCGTGATGGACCGAGCGGGTGGTCCGGGTCGGGTTTATCACGGGTTTAGGCCACACTTTCTAGTGTAAACCCGTGTTACCCGTCCCGTCTTAACCCGTGGACCGGACCGGACCGGACCTTAAACCCGCGCTAGACCCGCTATAAACCCGTAATAGACCTGCTAAAAACCGTAATAAACTCGGATCTAACCCTCTTTTCTCTCCTCCCCACGCAGTCACGCATGTCCCCCACTCATCCCCTCTTTCTCTTATCTCTCACCCCAGTCCCCAATCCCCAGTCCCCAGTCCCCACCCGACACGTGTCCCTCACTGTCCCCCAGCCTCGTGACTTGCCAGTCTAGCCTATAGTCCCATTTCCCAAGAATCCCAACGGCTAGATCATTAAATGAAAAAAAATCAAATTAAAAATAAACTACAAAATTATAATTAATTATTTATTGTATATATATATATATTATTAAACATAATTTATTTTAACGAATTTTTATAAATTTATTTTACAAATTTTTGACATGCAAACGATGAAAAAAGATAAAAATTGAAAAAAACCGCTTTGGACCGAGCATGGACCGGACTGGCCCGCCTTAACCCACCCGGTTCACCTAGGGTCGGGTCTATCAAGGGTTTGGGCCAAGATTTGGGAGGTGGACCGTGATAATCCGTCCCGTCTTAACCCGTGAACCCGTGCTAGACCGGCCCGGGATAACCCGTGGACCGTGGGGGTTTGGACTGGCCTGGACTGGACCGGACCGTTTGGTTAACACTAAGGTACCTTCTACGGACCGGGCGGATGAGATCAACCATGTGGGAAGTGTACGGAGGCCCTGTCGCAGGCACTCAACAAACCGCGCCTGTCTCTCATACGCTCTCTCTTTCCTCACGGCACACTGCACAAAGATCAGTACCTCTTTCTTCTCTTTTCCAGCGCCAGCGCCCTTCTCCTGGAGATAAAGAGAAAAACATTTTCGTTTTTCATCGCTTGATTCTGGCGGTCTACAAGCTTGCCTCGCAAAGCGGTCTGCAAAAATGGAACCATCAGATGCTCCGCTTTCAGATGAGTACAGCCTGAGATTGGCGTGCTTTTGTTTTCCATTCAGAGATTTTGTTCGGTACCTTTTCTCCTTTTCATTTGCGCTAGGGTTTGTCTGTCTTTCTCACATCACTGCAATTTCTGATTTCAGGCAATCGTAGTTGCAATCTCTGTGCTTGCTTCGCCGATCAGTGTTCTTTGGCCATCAAGCACAAGTAGAGGCGCAAGGGCATAAACTCCTCTTTGAAAATCTGTCGTCCCCTTTCTTATCTTTTTGATAAGTGCTTCTTCAACTTTTTCTGTTTTGGGGGTATGGATTTTGGTCTAGATCAGTAATTTTCTTTCATAAACGAAATATGTCAAGTTTTTTTTTTTTTGGATTTTAGTTTACACTTTCAAATATGGACCTGCGATTTCTGCCATTTATGATTTCATATTTTAATATTGACATCCGATTATGTTTCCTAACATGGAGCTGCGATTCATGCGGTACATGGTGATAGGATTTCTGAGGAGCCAGGTAAGCCTCTATTTAGCTGTCATGGGTGTTATTCTTTTTTTTTTTTAAGTTCTCAAATTATATTTATAGAATATTCAGGAAATAAATATTTATGTTTCTATATGAGGTACTTGGTTGTTTTGATTGATCTGTTTATTTCTTATAGGTTTTCAAGTAACTTGCTACTGAGGATTAAATATGGCAGTTCACAATCTCTCTCTACTTCATTTATATGATTTCAGCGTTGTAAGTCTAATCTAAATAATATGTAAACATCGAGTGTTGTGGAAAAATATTTTGGCATAGGTATTTTATCGTGCACATAATGTTCTCTGGTTATTTTTTCAACTACGTTATAGATAATAACTACATCTGATATATTCCTGAGCATGTGCCAGCACATGCTCCTTTGTAGGTATGCTATGAGTGCAACTATCTTGCTGCATATCATCTGAAGGTTGGTTCTATTTTATGGCATTTGTAGATGTACTTATATGCATTGATTATGATGAGCTTTAGGTCTTCAACTGATACTAATATAAGCTGCCAGCAAGTTCAATAGTTGGGTCATGTATTATTATAATTTTTAGAGAAAGTAGATATGATCCTCGCTGTTAATTTGATGACAAGAATAGCCTGGTGATTTATAAGATGAAAATCTCATCCTTGAGCAAACAAAAAATTGGCAACTCATCCTTAGATTAATAATTCATGACAAAAAGTTATTTTTTTTTGTGTTAACTGGTCATCTAATGAGCATCTCCATGACAGTTCCTGATATGAAAAAGAGAGCAGCGTTCCGCTGCCACTGAAATTCTCTGCCACCAGTTGTCACAAATCAGTGGCCATTAGATTACATTTAGATCAAGGGTTCTGATTTATCCGAAGACCATTGAATCTCTCTTCATTTATTTAATGAAAAAAGAAGCACGCTTCCCAAACACACTAAAACCTTTCTCCTCTCTCCTGTGTTTTCTCTATCTTCCCCTCCTCTCCCAAAAGCTTCGCAACCATTTTACTCTCTCTCCAGCTTCTCTCGTGCTCTCTTATTTTCATCTCCAAATTCTATTTCGAAAAGCTATTTTTTTTTATCTCCGCTATTAAAAACGATAAATACTTCTCTTCTCTAATCTTAGATGCAACCTGTACTCTACAACTTTTGAAAATGTCACGTACTTCTGTTAACAATTACAAGGTTTGCTTCAAATTTTTTTTTCTCTGACCGGTCAAATTAATTTCACACTATGTGATTGAATTTTGTTAAGACTTTTTTCCATTTTTTTATTGAGTGTGCCAATTTTGAATTCAAAAGTTGTATTTTGTATATGAGGTTTGAGTGTCGCAATTTTTAATTTTGCACCTTCTAAAAATGATTATTGGCACGCATCTTTTATACAGATATGACCTTAAGTTATAAAACATCTCATTTGAAATGTTGGGGTTTAATTATTTTCATGCTCTTCTCTTCGGTTTTTAATTAATGCGATGCCTTCTTTTTTTTTTTTTTTTTTTTTTTTTTTGTAATCTGTCGCTCTTCATCTTCCTAATATTACACTAATTCACCTCTATATCTCAATAGTTTCTTGTGAAATTAACATCATATATGGTGTGAAACTGTCAACAGTTCCTAAATTTATCTCTGACCCTATTTTTTGAAACTATACGACGAGTAATTTCCCAATTAACTTGCACAAACTATTCTGTCATGTACCAGCGCAATACCACCGATAGTACTAGTTAATTTATCAAAAGTTTGAATAAAAATTCACAATAGAAAAATGGATAATTGCAAGGTGACAATTACATCTGAAATGTAATTAAGCACCAAATTTACCGAGGGAGGTGGACTTATCTAGTAAAATCTGAAATCCAATCCCAATTCTTGTGTCGTCTTCTTGCTCTTATCAAAGTCTATACAACATGATCTCAAAGGAGAAGATCAATTGTGAGTTTTTCTTTACAAAATCGAACAAAAAACCACTCGAATTTGCACGTAGAAGGGTTAGAGAGCGTAGGTTGCATCTAAGGTTGAAGAGGAGTGTTTGATCATGTCTAATGGCAGAGAGGAAAAGTCGCAAACTAGCTTTTTGAAATAGATTTTGGAGATGAAAATAAGAGAGCACGAGAGAGAAGCTGGAGAGAGAGTAAAAAGGTTGCGAAGCCTTTGGGAGAGGAGGGGAACTGTGAAGACGAGAGAAAACACAGGAGAGAGGAGAAATGTTTTGGTGTGTTTGGGAGGCGTGCTTTTTTTTCATTAAATAAATGAAGAGAGACTCCATGGTCTTCAGATAAATCAGAACCCTTGATCTAAATGTGATCCAACGGTCACTGATTTGTGGCAACTGGTGGCAGAGAATTTCAGTGGCAGCGGAACGCTCCTCTGAAAAAGAACTCGGTACAAATTTATATGGTTCAATGTGACCTTAGTGTTTGCAAGAAACCTGATCCATGGTTTGACCTTACTTTTCGTGGGCCGGAGGTTCGGTGCTCACCAATTTCGTCTTTGCTTTCCATGGTTTGAGTTTATGCATCCTTTCTCCTCTTTCTTTTGTCTTTTCTTGATGGTTTCCATTTGAGGGTAACAAAAACCATGATCCAAAAGAACCTGGTTGTGAACTGCAATTAGGTGTCTTGCTTTTTTTCCTTTTATCCTTCTCTTGCTGTTGTTCGTTCGTTGTCAGTGTTCTTTCTCTTAATTATCTAATTAGGGGTGTTCTCCTCTTATTTTTATAATCAATTTTTCGAGTATAGCTTCCGATTGAATTAATATTTTTCTTTCCAATTGCAGGTTTAGGCATTTGGGAATAGATTTATAGGTTGCTTTCTTTTTTCTGTATTAATCGGCTGTTTGATTGATGTGGATCTTAATTGGAAGTTTTATTTTTGAGAACACAAATTTACATAGATCGATGGTGGTGTTGGCTGTCGAGGTATGTTAAAAATGATCTTTTATCACATATATTTATTACTATACTACAATTCCTTAGGATACTATCAAAGAAAGTTCTTTCATGGCGTATTGTCTATCAAAACAAACAAAATATTCCAGTATTATTTGCTTCTAATAATTTTTTGTCTTTGAATATTATGAATAGATGATACATTGAATACCATTAATAACTCAATCAGCTTGGAGAATTGATACAAGATTGGCCATGCATCATGTCGAGATTGCTCACGTGTCTTATTTTTTTCACGTGTATTTATCATTCTAACATTTGTTTGACAACTCATTTTAGGAAGGATTGTGATGTTGACAAAGCTAACATGTAGGATTCAGTTTCACCGGGGCAAGTTTATTAACGATTTTATATAAAGACGAACTCGAACTGGTAAAATATATGTGGGTATAGAATTAGCTTTCATTTGAAGGGTAACGTAGTCAATATTTGCAGCTGTCATTTACGAGTAAGTTAAACTATAGAGTAATTTTATCTTTTTTTAAGTTGCTTTTGATGAATGATACCAATTTTTCATCATCTTTGCATTGAAATCCCTGACTTTCCAAAGCCACTTTGGAGAAGGGAACAATGTTGTAGTCGAATGTGGTAGCTTGGTTGCTTCTCAAAACAAAAAATGTTGTTACTGGACACAAATGGCATCCTCGATTACTTCAGAGGTTGTGGATAGTTGTGTTAGGCTACATACTCATATATTGAATAATTCTATACATACTGGACAGAATTCCATATTGTTTTGCTTTACTGAATTTCTGATTGTGTAATTTATCAGTATTTTCGGATTCTCTATTGGCTTCACATTTGGAGGCTGCATAGCAACTGCCAACCCATCAGAGTAGAGATCAATGAGTTACGTTATCTATTTATCTTTGATTTTGACTCAATTGTATTCATTGTTCAATTTGTAGGACAGTAAGGCTATCTAAAAGTGAGTCTTTGCATTATCAGTGGGTTTAAATTGAAAAAGTGACTCTGGTTTCTCAAAAATGTTGAAATCAAATCTATTTTAAAGGAGATCCTGAGAGGAAGTTTTATATTATTTTTTTTAAATTTTTAGAATTTGATTTATGGAGTTTTAGGATTTATGTTTCGGGGTCATTTTTGAAATATCATTTTATGAGACAGCACAATCTCTGTCCAATTTTAATCGTCTTTTTGAATAAAATAATCATACCTAGATTGTATATTACTAATGTATAGATATGTCCACTATGGTAAAAGAGCACTTTTAGAATTGAATTAATATATTCATTTGATCTGAGTCACAATAGTCCCTAGAGATATCAAAATCTGACTTTATCATTGTGTATTTTACTCTCTCATATGAATTTGATTTTCCTTTTCATTTATGAGAATATTTTCGTTTTGCCTTACATAGGAATAATGCTGAAGACAAACGGTACCAATGGTACATGCTGGTTCCATGTGTTTTATATTCATTTCAGGTACAATTTTTCTTATGTATGTGCACAACATGTTGTATGTTTCTTGGTGGTACATGAAATCAGCTGCTATAGATAGGAGTCATTCTTAACTGACAAGCATCTATCATAAAGCCGCTATAGATAGAAGTCATTCTTAATAGCAGTTGTACCATTCTTAAGTGACAAGCATTTATCTGTCTTAATCGCTATAGCCATTCTTAACTAACAAGCAGTTGTACCATTGATAGGTACCAGCATGTACCATTTAGTACGATTTATGAAACATTCATAAATTGATATACTATTCGAACAATTTATTGGGCTTAATTTAGTTAGTGTTTACCTGTTCTACATAATTTCTTATTTTTACCCCTTATTTTACTTCTTTTTCTTGATTTTTTCTTCCTGCTTCGCATGTAGATTGAGGAACTTCTGTATACTTAAAAATTATTTTCCTCTTGGCTTCTCAAACTGGTACCAGTGTTGTTCACTGTTTAATCCAATTTATAATTGCTTATATATATGCTTTGCCATCATACCATTCCCTGGTCATGGCACTGATTGTAGCCAAGTTAATTCTTGCCTTTTAATTTATTTGTTCTTTATAATTAATCGATCTGCAAGTTTTTTATTTTATCGATTGCAGCACTAAGCAAAGTTATCCTCAATTTGTATTAGAACTATCTAAGATATGTACTCTTCTATTCGTGATTGAGAATTTATGTAGTATCGAAATAATATTGTTTATAATTTTCAAGCCAATGGGATCATTAATTGGAACTTTCCTATTGTATTGTGTATATATTTCTCAATTGATGATATATCCAAAAAAATTATTTAAATTAGCTAACATAAGCTCTAAGAAAAAAAAAAATAGTTCGCGCAACGCGTGAGACCCCGCTAGTCTAAAATATTTCTAACTCTACCCATGGTAGTGCTACAAACTTGTTTATTTCAGTATGTCATTTACTAGGACACAAAAATTTATACGAGAAATTTTCTTGAACATATAATAGTCCATTTTATAATCTACCTTCACATACTCTCTTCTATGTACGTTGTTCTGTCCTTAAATGTCACATTTTGAGGTTTGAAAATTATATTGCAATTTAATAAATATTTATCATTTGGTTATTATGTTTTGTATACTTTCTTGAATTGGTAACGATACTCCAGCAACTGTCAAAATAACGCAAGTACGTACCAAGGGAAATAACAATACAAGAGACCTGCTCCTTTCATTTGAACAACATCTCGAGTACGGTTTTTCCACTCATCGAAATAAACTAGAAAATGAAAAATCTAAAATACATCATGCATCAATGAATTTATGCATGTCCTCCCAAAATGGCTCCAAATCCACCATGAAATCAGCCTCTCTATCAACCATGACATCATCCTGTTTCCATGTGGCTTCACTTGGTCTGCTTGCATTGCCGACCCCCAATTGTGACTGTGCCATCGTCGGCGTTGCTCTTCGTGCTTGCGGCCTCACTGGAGAAGGCCGAGGTGCTGTTGCTACGTCCTTATCCTTACCCGTAAATTGGTGCACTACATACTTAAAATTGGCTTCATCTGTCTTCACAAATTGCGTCTCTATGATAGTCACCTTCACTTGCTCGTCTTGCTTTTCAAAACCATGCTTTTCAAAACCACCAGACATGATGCAAGACTTTGATTAAAAGCACAATCTGGAAATTAAAGTGGAACTTGAAACTGAGAAATGCAAAAAGAAATGTTATGCAACTCTTTTCAAGTTTGAGCAATGAACACAATGGAGAAGAAATGAAGTCACAAGTTGCAAATCATGTAGAAGGGAACGAGTTGATTAAACTAAATCATTCAAGAGATAATTTCTTATTTCTTGTTCGTTGTACGGACTACGGACTACTGAGTGCTGATATAAGGTTTACTGGTTTAGTTTGGAATGAAAGTTAGTTGCTTAGCTTTATAGATACAGCTAGAGTGACGGTTACAAACTTACAAGGAGGTTGGGGTAATGGAGTTGGAGAGTACAGCACTGCAGCAGTCAAATTCAAATATGGTGCTCCCAAGCTCCTAAGCTCCTAAGCTAAGCACGTGTGGCTTTGACGCTTTTTTTTATCTTTGATTTGATAACAGCCAACCATTATAGATCGAATCCTCTGTTCCAAATTCTCTGTGGGTATGTTTGGCACGTCTCACAAACACCCAATTCGCGAATAACAGATGTTCATGCGAACCAAACATGGCCCGAATAAGAACAACTGCCTATTCGCGAGGTTGTTCTAGGTTCTAAGATTATAGGGAACTCAGATGTTCGCGTGAAGGAATTGGGAAATTGATTTTTTATGCACCTGGGTTCCGAACCCATGTTCCAATATGCCAAACATAGCCGTAATTAACCGTATGGAATGCTACAGAAGAGTGGACCCACCAGCATCTTATAACATGAAATATTAAGTTGGGTCCCATGTCAGGTGTCTGTAATAGACTCGCTTGAATGAAATTTGTTAAAGATATGTATATATCATCCACGAGCAAGGTGATCCTTAATTGTTCGGAGAATTAGTCAATTTTTAAAAGTAGTCACTATGGCCCGTTTGGTTGTGGACTAAGAAGTTGCAAAACTTAAGAATACATAAGTGAATATGTAGTATTATCTTAATAGATGTTTTATTATTGAATACGGAAGAGTTACTTATTCCATGTATATTTTAATGTCAAAAGACTAAAATGTTCTCACGTATCATAACAAATCATTATTAATTATAAATTATTAGTTTATAATAATAATTAATTTTTATTAATTACTGATTATTTTTATTTATTTATTTTTAAATATTGTTAATTATAAAATATTTATTTATTTATTTATTTATTATTAAATATAAAATATTAATCCTATTATTTATTAAATTAAAATATTATAAAATAAGGGTCAAGCCCTTATCTTTTTATTAAATTAAGATAAGATAATTACAAAAGTATTTACAAAAAACTTCCATAACAATCTATTACAGAAGAAGAGGAAAAAAAATAAAATAAAGACCGTCATTTAAATTGATAGTGTGTATTATAAATTGTATTAACTCTAACTACATATATATCCTTTTGTCCATCCGGTGTGCCAATTACTTGTTATATTTTATATTACGATGCTACTTCAGTAGCTATCAAATAATATTTCATAATAAAAAAGAAGTACCATAATTTGGAACAATAATGGAAGAATTGACTTGTAGAATATAAAATTATATATTGTGTACTATTTTACTTACGTATATGTTAATTTCAAAAAATGAAAGAGATCCCTAAATATAAATAAAAAAATAGTGCATTCATTCAACAATTAATGGAACTGTAAAATGAATAAAGTTTATCATTTCTTTTTATATATAATAGCATTGAAGTTGCATAATTCAAATAAAAGACTCCTCTAGACACCAAAAAATTAATAAAAATGTAATTAGCAATCTCAAATAATAAATCAAGGCCCGCATTTCATTACCTTTACCTAACCCGTACAACTTCCCTTTTGACACCTTGAGCTAACTTGAATAAGTAAACTAGTTGACATGGTCAGCGTGGAACCTTCAAATTCAAGAAAACTAAGAGCTTATTTGGAGCTAGCAGTCTTTTGAGATGATAACTGGGTCAAATTGGGGCGCTATGCCGCTATCTTACTTAGTTACTTCTGTGCAGAATAAGAGTCATGCTCAACTGCCACGTCACAGACTCATAAAGAACACAAGTATAAATTACCTTTGAAGTAGCTTATCATTGGCTCAATAGCTTTTGCTTATATATAGTTATATGTGGCACTTTTATGACTGGTCAACCTGACTTGGATTGGTTATCGGATCGGATCTGGTCCGCACTTGTGGCCCGTTAGTAAGTGGCATCATGGTACCCTGCATTGTAATTTTTTTTCTTTTTTCCAACCCAATTTTCACTAGTAGAGACACTAGCAATATATACTCTATTGCAATGCAGAATGCACAAATAAAGTACCGGATCTAAACAAAGAATAAGAAACCATGAATTTAGATGACATATTTTCAAAACACTGACCCAAAGTGGCCCCATTGGATCAAATTTGAGGCCGTACACTCTTGAAATGTGAAAAAAACAGGAGTAAAATCAGTGGAACAGCAATTATAGAACAACGCTGACCGAACTTGAACCAAATCTGACCGTGTGACCTTACTTACTAGGGTCCAAGTTCTAGGGCGTTGCTTTTTGCACGCTCTCGAATTGCAATCCACGGTTCAATTTTGTAAATGACAAAATTACCCTTATTCTATAATCTACATTCTTGAACTCTCCGTCTCCACCTTCCACACTGTTCGGTGTTCACTCGAATTTCTATTTCTCTCATCTTAATTTCCTCTCATCCTTCAGCCCTTCCTCGATTGCTCGTCATTTCCAATTTGCTTCTTTGTTCACGCCTTTCTCGACAACTCATCGATCAACATTCGTTCTTCACCAAATGCGCCATCACAATCTCTTCTCTTGCCCTTGTGCAAATTGGAACTTGTCCATTACTACACAGGCCCCATGGTGATCAGTATAATTACTGTATTTAGTATCACAAGTGACACGATTCAAGCCGTAATGCATGGATGTCTAAAGTTATATAATTTTCTTTCATTTTTATTTTCCATCACATATTTTTGTTCTGAATTATAAAATAAAAAAAAAAATGTCTTTTGAGTAGCAAGATCGGCCACCATCATTGGTCAAACAATTTAGGCTCTGTGCGGAAGCTAATCCAAAATAAACGAGGGGCATTTCTGTCTTAAAAGAGAATTTTACCGTGCATTGCAAAATGAGACCGTGTGAAAAGCAACACCCCAAGTTCTATGGTCAAAACTACAATAATAATATGATAATATGGAAAGAAGAAATAATAAGCAAGAAAATCATTAGTTATATAAACCAAGATATAAGCATCACTGTTGAAATAATAACATGAGCATTATCTTCAGAGTTCAGTCAAATCAAAATGAGAATGTAGAGTTGTAGACTACCGAAAAATTTAACAAAATTAAGCCCGAAAATGCAATTTAATTAGGCCAATCATACCAAAAAAAGGAGCAGAACAATCCTTATTTTCATGAGCAAAAAAACATATGATGATGCTAAACGACATATATAGCCTAGATTTTGCAAGCAATTACAGCAATTAGCATACATGTAATTTACAATTCTTTTTCCCTGATTTTATTATCATGTTTGCTTCTTTATGAACTAATTTAACAAGTCTTCTTTTAATTTTGAAAATGCGGGTACTTTTCTTATTTTTTAAGATATAATATGAGTCCTTCAAAACGACATGTAAGATGCTCTGTTTTGTATATTGAAATCAGGGATGGAATTAAGCAGATACAAATCACTGACTATTGTCCAAATGATGTTGAAGAAAAGTTTTGTTTTATATACGCAGTTTCATTTTACTAAAATTCTTTGCTCAAATCTCATTGCAAAGTGATAAGTTTTAGCACGGATGGCACTATAGGAATTTATACTGAATAATTGAGGCCAATTATAACTTTGTTGTGCTTGCCCGAGATTTTTTTAATTTTGTTGGTTATCAAAATCGAAATATATTTAATACTATGTAACAAAAATAATAATTATAAATTCAATACAAGATATAAAAAAAATATATAGAAAGAAATGAAAATTTCGCAACATTTTTCTTTAGAAGCCTTGTTAGAGATTTTGCATGGACTTATATTGGCCAGAATACAGAAGAAGAACTGCTTGTCAGAAAGAAATAGATGGGCGTTATGATTATAGAAAAAGATGCATTGATGAATATATATATATATATAGAGTTTAGCTATGGTGAGTTGCAACTCACCAAAGGGTCGGTGAGTTGCGATCAAAATTCCTAGATCTAGTTTAAAATGACCGATCCAAACCGTTCAATATGATCTCTTTATTGAAATCTCCATGCAGACCAAATTTTATATTTTTCCGAAATTTTTAAGTTTTTTTTTGAAATTCTAGAAAATCATTAATCTAATTAGTTCTGAACCGTTCAAAAACATCAGTTTTTAAAAATCCAAAAAAAATACTTAAAAATTTCAAAAAAATATAAAATTTAGTCTGCATGGAGATTTCAATAGGGAGATCATATTGGATAGTTTGGATCGATAATTTTTAACTATATCTAGGAGTTTTGATCGCAACTCACCGACTCTTTGGTGAGTTGCAACTCACCATAGCAAAACTCTATATATATATATTTTTGATGATTATGCATTGACGAATATTGATCCAAAGTGAGGTGGGAAGAATTATCATATCTAGATTTTCTCTATTATCTCAGCGTCAAAATGTTGAAAGGATGAATAAAATCAATTAAATTTATATTTCTTGAATTTTCCAGTGTGCCAAAATACAACAACATTTATAGTAATTAATTAGCTACACGCCAATTTAATTTCAAGGCATACGCGTTATGCTTTTTGTCATAGCAACATATATACATTTTCTACGATGTCATTCATGAATTATTTTAACGAATTGTTATTGCACAATATATAGTAAAAATTGGAGAAACGGCAAGTTGATGTGATTTCAACCAAATGTAAGGAAAAATTAATCTTACGCCATCGGATTAAAAAATAATTTTAAAAAAATAAGTGTAATTTTTTCTATAAATAACGGATAAGAGCTATTTCATACGCATTATCTAATGGATAAAATTTTACAAACATATATGTATATATAATTATGTTATTAGCATATTTCATAAGATATGATATTATAAATTCTATATTCATCAAAATTTATTTATGTCAATAAAAAAATTAATTTGCACTTTATTCTATTTGATAATGTATAATTTAAATTTAGTTATATATTTTTTTAATGTCAATTGACATGAGAATAAATTGCATAATTTTTATTATATCTAAAGGATAATTTTTAAACAGTAAGGTAGGATACAAGTAAAGTTATTCTTTGAGGGATACGAATAGAATACGAGTAAAGAAAAATTTAACAAGTACAGGTATAAAATACCTTCTATCTTACCATACCACATTCATTGACAACCGTAGTGATAACTATAATCTCACTAATCTGCCATCGCTCCTCTCCCCTGCGGTCACCCTCTAGGCCTCTACTAGCACGCATCTAGGAGTGAGCAAAAAACTCGCAACTCGTGAGCTAATTCGAACTCGACTCAGAAAAGCTCAGTTGTAACTCGAGCCAACGGAACTCGAGTTGACATAACTCAAGCTGAACTAACTCGGTTAGCTGACGAGTTGAGTTTGAGTTGAGGTCAACTCAGCTCGCAGCTCGTGAGCCGACTCGTGAGATAATAAATTTATATTTTAGATATGTATTATCAACATAATTTATGAGTATTAAAAATTTATAAATTAATTATAATAATTTTCTACTTATATATTTTTATTTTAAATAATATTACATATGATAGATTGAGTTTCAAGACATATTTTGTTTCAAATTAATAGAAATAATATAAAAGACAATAATTTTATTGGTTACAATATTGTATATGTCAATAAATTTTAATACTAAAATAACATATGAAGTACATAAATAAAAATTTGAAGGATATAAGTTTATTTCAAGCTAGCTCATGAGCCCACAAGCTAGCTGGAGTTGAGGATGAACCGAGTTTGAGCCAATTTAAAAAGCTCGAAACTATTTCTAACTCGACTCGACTCAACTCAACTCGAGTTATAGCCGAGCTGAATTTGAGTTGTCATCAACTCGCTCAAACTCAGCTTGTATATAGTACTATGTATATCCTTCATTTTTTTTTTTTTTTTTTTTGTGTGCATATCACTGCACAGTCATTTAATATGGCAGCTTGCTATGCTGAACCGATTCCTCCTGTGATTTACACATGTAGATATTGAAACTAGTGGTGTCAAACAGAAGCGGAACTAGTATGTTCCGTTTCGTAAAACGGAATAATTTTTCGTTTCGTTCATCATTTTCTATTGATTTCAGTCCAATTTTCGATAAATGGAACACTAATATTTACCGGCATCCATTCCGTTGCCGTTCCGTTTTTAGAAACGAAACTAATTTACCTTACGTTTCTATTCCGTATTGGACAGAACGGAACAAAAACGTGCGAAACGGCATGGTATTGACAGCCCTAATTGAAACGAACCGTTTCAGCACCAGTATCCTGACTGTGATTCACATAGTAATCGGTTCAGCTTCCCAATCGCTGCTATATGTGTAAAATACAGTAGTCGGTCCAGCACCTCTTTCTAGGTGTAAATCAACATAGTGATAACAAATTTAGATACTCTGCCCTGACTGCCCACTCTGTTCGACCTGAAAGATAAACACAAAAAACATGCTTTTCTGAAGTTATATTACATGCTTTGACAATCATGAAATAGCAACAGTGAGATCCGTACACTCAGAGCCAGAATGTGGGGAGGAATGCACAAACTGAATTGAGGTTTGAGATCACAACCATCATGGAATAGCAGCAACTAAAGGAAGAAGTCTTTGCTTCGGCTATTTTTTTTCAGTTTTGTAATTCTCTAGAGATATTCTGGACTTGTGTTTCTATGTAAAGATCTATTATAGATCTCCTGGAATTGAGTTTCTTCGTGTGGTTAAAAAGTAAAGGTCGATGTTTAGTTGATTCCTGTGCAGGGATGCATTCACTGGTACGTTTGGGTGGTACAGTGATCAGCTTTGTTTCATTTTTTAGGTGTTAAGATCGAACTCTCTATCTGTAATAATTTTAGTTTGTTTCTTGGTTGCTCTTCCAACGGAAGAGTGGTGGGCGCTCCCCACTAATTTCCAAAAAAAAAAAAAAAAAAGTGAGATCAGCAGGGGCAAAAATTCTCTGTTGGTGAGGCATATGGACCCCTCAGATCAAAAAGCAGGCACTGTTTCTGAATGCCTAGGATGGATGCCTTGCCACTGCAGTTGATGGGGCCAGATGCAGTCAATGTTGAGTGAGCTGAGACGGAACTAAAAGTGGTGATATGGGTGACTTCTGGTTGCAATAAGCCTAGACATTTATATGTTTCATTTGCTATGTTGGATTGCAATAATTCTGTCGTTCTTTACATTCTGTTGTCCGTCCTGGTTGCAACTAATACTTGGATAAATTTTGATTTTGACGCCCACAAATTTTCCAAGGAAATGCTTCCATTGGACGGATTTTGATTTTGATTTGGAGTCTAAAAAAAATTGTTCCAACATTTTTTAAATAAGGTTTCAGAAACAAAAAAAATAAATAAGGACTAAATAAGAAAACTGTTTCCTCTTTGTATCTCGAAATTACTATTTTTATTTATTTGGAAACTTAAATCTGAATCTAAGTAAACATAAATTGAGGATTTTATGTTTGAACTTGAAGAGAGCCGAGTTCAGCATTTGTGGTCACTATTCATCCTTTTTTTGGACTGTACTTACCTTCACAATTGAGAGCTATATTTATACGGAGAAAAAAAAAATAACGAGAACTTCTCTTGCAGCCAATGATAATTAATGTCAGTTCTTATGGAAAACATGATAGTCAAGAAAGTTTTAACCGCTGTGCTCAATTATAAATTTATAACCATAAATCTTTCGAAATTGCATGTTAATTGGGCCTTACAATAGAGCCTATTATTAACAGATCCAAGAGAGAGAAGCCTCTCTTTGTTTCTCCGGTTTGAGTTTTGACCATAATCGAATGAGCGACCGAAAAAATTAAACTAACGTCACTGTTCACACGAATTACGATAATAACAGTTAAAAATTCGGAGTTTTAAAAATAACGTTGTTGGATCGGCGTTTGAATCGCCGAAAATACAGAACCCTTGGATCGGCGATTGAAACGCCGATCCAAGCTTGGATCGGCATTCCAATCGCCGATCCAAGCATGGATCGACGTTTCAATCGCCGATCCAAGGTCTGACCATTTGAGTCCGCTGAATTTGTTTTTTTTTTTAGTGCGCAATTTGATTTTTGAGTGTGAATTTGCTTTTTTTAGTGCGCAATTTGATTTTTAAACACTCAAAGTTGGTTTGCAGCTTGGATCGGCGTTTCAATCGCCGATCCAAAGTCTGACCATTTGAGTCCGCTGAATTTGCTTTTTTTTAGTGCGCAATTTGATTTTTAAACACTCAAAGTTGGTTTGCAATAATTTTTTTTGTCGTTTTTCCGCTTAAAATTGTCTATATAAGCTCAATTGTCATCATTTATTCTTCACAAACTAAGTTTTTCTCGTTAGTCTGAAATTGATAAACTTTCTTCTCGTCTGAAATTGATAAATGGTCCATTAATGAAGTCTAACAAATTTACCTTAGTCTTATTTTTTTAACTATTAACAATTAATAATAATATTAATAAGCAATCACAAAAATACATAATAAATAATAATATTTAATAATTAAATTATTACTAATATAATAACTAATAACACTTACCAATTTAATAGTAATAATCATGCAATAATCAGAAAAATACATAATAAATCATAATATTTAATAATTAAATTATTACTAATATAATAACTAACAACAATTACCAAATTTATAATAATATTTAATAATTAAATTATTACTAATATAATAACTAATAACACTTACCAATTTAATAGTAATAATCATGCAATAATAACAAAAATACATAATAAATCATAATATTTAATAATTAAATTATTACTAATATAATAACTAATAACAATTACTAAATTAATATTAATAATAATGCAATAATAATAGCAAGTAATAATAATATTAATAAGTAAATATAATAATAGAAAATAATAATAAAAGATAAAACAGTAAAAGCATTAAAAAAAGTCACTTTTAGCGGAAAATCAGTTGGATCGGCGATTGGAACGCTGATCCAACTGGTTTTCCGCTAAAAGTGACTTTTTTTAATGCTTTTACTGTTTTTTATGGTTTTAATAATTAATTTTTAGTGGTTTTTATCATTAAAAGAATTGGATCGGCGTCCCAAATGCCGATCCAAGGTGTAAATTGATTTTAAGTGCGATTTAACAGTGCGTTTAAGTGCGATTTGATTTGATTGCTCATCATTATTTCGACTCTCATTTGGTTATAAATAGAACATGCCGTTCCGAATTCGAAAATCACTCATCATTTTCAAATACTCGACTCTCTATACTGTCAAAAATATGATTTCCATTCCGGTTTTCGTTAATCAATCTCTATATAATCCATCAAATTATTTCAGTTTGGATGCAACTTCGCAAACTGATTATGAATCAATTAAAGAAATAATTTTATCAGCATTGGAATTTTATCAAGGTCATTATAATTTGAGAATTGTTTCCCATTTTAATACCATAATTGAAGGGAGGTTCCAGCAGATGCAGTTGCCGGTGAACTCTGAAAATTAATGGCGGTATGTACGACGTGAGTGCTTCCAAGCAAGAAGGCTACACGGCTTTCAACTTTACGTTGATTTGCTTCCAGCTACTGGTGGTGGCCTACAAGGTAATTTACGACAAATTTTATTAGTAAAATTACTTTATTATTTATTTTTGAATTAGGATTACAATAGTCATGAACATATGCAATATATGGTTTGCTTAAATTAGGATTATAATTCTTTACTAAACATAATTGGCTTATTAAAAAACTTTTGCTTAAAAAATCTTTTGCATAATTGGACAAAATTACTAATTAAATTTGTGCCATTATAGAATTGATAAAATTAGTTTTTTAAAATAATTAATTTGCTCTTGCTATTAATTGTACGCATTTATAATTAATTTGCTCTTGCCTTTACTTTTGAATAATAAAATTTTAAATTAAGCTTTTTAAAATAAAAGCAAATCAATAATTTTGATTGCGATGAAACAGAAATTATATAATTTTTAATTATATATTTTTAAATTAGGGGGACACACAAATTATAATTATAATTATAATTTGAATGAACAAGTCAATAATACCGAAGAAGACGAAGAAAGAAATAATCAATACAATACGAGTGCACAGAGTTGAGATTCTTGGGAACAACCTGAGAGTAGTAGTCGATAACAAAGACAAGAGCGAACAAATATGAGTGCATGGGGTTCGGATCCTTGGGACCAACCTGAGAGTAGTAGCGGACGAGAAAGACAAGATGGAACAAATAATGAGTACAATACCAATGCACATGATTGGAATCCATGGGACCAACCTGAGAGTAGTAGACCAGTTAGAGAAGAAGCAGAGGAAGATGAAAAAGAAGAAGAAGGGGATATAGACGAACTTGACGAGACATACGACCGTGGTCCGGGTTATCAGTCGAATTATGCAACGGGGGAGGACTTCACTGATGAAGAGGAAGAGTTTTGGGCGTCACAGGATATTGAGGGAGAGGGTCTGTATGCGCAGGGTTTCACGAATCACGAGTATTACATTACCAGAAGGATCGATAATTACCATCCCGTTAGGCAATTTCTGGATATCTCTGAGTACAGAAATTCGATTCCACAACCGTCTCAAACAGAAACTTCTAGACCATTAGCGCAAGGAAATATTTTTATGTCAAAACCACAATTAAAACAAGCTTTTAATAAATACGCCGTAGAAAATAATGTACAGCATAAAGCCACTAGAAGTACTCCAGCATTGTATGTATTGGATTGTAAGGTGCCTACCTGTAAGTGGCATTTGTATGCCCGTACAGAAAGGAAAGGTGAATTTTGGAGAATAATAAAGAATGAAGAAGAATATACTTGCGTGGGAAGGGCCGGAGATTTCACGCATGAAAATCTGACGGCAGAGGTAATCGCAAACAGTATCAGGAATGCAGTGAAGAGAGATCTTGGTATTTCTATAGATGACGTAAAATCTATATTGGAGAAAAAATATCCAAATGTAAAACCAACCTATAACAAGTTATGGCGTGGGAGAGAGAAAGCGATCGAACAACTTTTTGGATCGTGGGAGGAATCATACAACAAACTTCCGAGTTTATTATTGGCTATACAGAGAACGACCCCAGGGACACAGATCAAATGGTTGACAGAGAGCGTAAGGGATCCCAACAGAGCTATGTTCACCGCAGCAGTATGGGCATATGGGTCTTGTATCGTGGCAGTACCATACCTAAGGCCTGTTATCAGCATCGACGAGTGGTTCTTATCGGGTCGTTACAAGGGAAGATTGTTAGCGACATGCGGTTATGACCCAGAGCAGCGGTTGCTTCCACTAGTATTTGCACTAGTGCGAACTGAGAACGAACAATGTTGGGATTGGTTCATGAATTTTCTAAGGCGGCAAGTTATCGGGGAAGGAAGAAAATTCAGTATTGTTTCGGATCGCCATTGGGAAATAAGGAACGCGTTCGAACAACTCCAATACGGTTGGCAAGAGGATGCGAACCCTTCATATGCCGTGCACCGGTATTGCATGCAATATGTATGTGAAAACGTGTTCAAGGCATCTGAAAAAGACGCAGCTCTACCAGACAAATTCAGAAATAAGTTGACCAACAAGAAAAAAAGAAAGCCCTTCTACAAAATGTGGAACGAACTGAAGAAAACGAATTCAAAAGCGATCGACTACCTTGAAAAGTGTGGGAAAGAAAATGAAACAGATGGCAACGAGCAGTGAAAACTTGAAAGGTGGGCACAAATGTATGACGGTGGTTATCGTTGGGGAATTATGACGAGTAATGGATCAGAAAGTCTCAATAGCAGGTACAAGGCTGAGAGAAGACTACCAGTTGTTGGACTTATGGAAGGCACTTGGTACAAAACTGTTAAATGGTTTAATGAGAGGAAGCAAATAGCTTTGGCGAGACAGGCGGAGGGAGAACGATGGCCAAAAGAAATCCAACTTAAGCTGATAAAATATACTCTCAAAGCAGGTACAAATGTACTTCAAATGTAATCATATTTACTTCTACTCTTTAAAATGTATAATGATATAAATTCATTTTTACAGCGGCAATAAACGTTATCACCATTGACATTGAACGTGGAGAATTTGAAACTCAAGTGCCATTCGAAAAAAATGATCCGGGGGTAACCTGGAAGTAACTGTATGGCGTCGTAATCGGTCCGTCCAGTAACGGTTCTGCCAGCCATAGGTAAACCGTATAAGAAGGCCACATCCTGCAAATAGTTTAAATTTTATACATATATAGTTACAAAAAAAAATATTACAAATAGGTATTGATCCTTACCTCTAGAGTGACTGTCATCTCGCCAACGTGCGGAAAAAAGAAAGTGTGGGTCTCTGGCCTCCAAAACATGGCTAGACCCTGCAAAAGCGAATGATCGAACTGCATATGACCTAACTGAACGAAATGTATCAGTCCAAGTGTCATCAAACGCTCATCCACCTCAGCACTTCGTGATATCTTAGCCCTATGCTGTCCTCCAATTCTGTATATATTTCTTTTTTAATTATTTTAAAAAATACTATCAAAATAGAAATATATAAGTAAAAAAAAGTAAAAAAACAATAATAACTTACACCAGTGCCACGAACTTTCGACTCATCCAAATGCAAGAGACGATCTGCATTAACAGGACCGGGGGGAACAACAGGATCCGCTGATGTAGAAGTCTCGACATCAACAGAAGCGGTAAATGTAGAAATGTCAGGATCTCCACGAAGCCTCGTAGATCTACGAGGTGGTGCATCTGGTACTCTTCTTCTCGGTGACATTTTTACTACACTACAATAAAAATTATCAATGTAAATAATCTAATAAAATTTCGGCAGTATCTCCCCTGTACCTGGAGTGTTACCGAAAAAAAAAACACCCAAATCCCCCCTAATTACAAACCCAAATCTCATACAACAAAATTTCTAATCTCATACAACAACATTTCCAATCTCATACAACAATATTTCCAATTTTCTATTTATAATTAACTTATCCACAATTATAAAATGTACAAAATAATTCAAAAAAATCTTGTAATTACATATTATAATTATTTATAATTATTCTGATTTTTTATTAATTTTTTAATTATTTTTTCAATATTTATTCTATTTTTTCTATTAATTACCTAATTAAATTAAATAAATAAACTAATTAAATTCAATAAAAAATTTTCAAATTACATATTAAAATTATTTATATTTATTCTGATTTTTAACTAATTTTTTCATTATTTTTTCAATATTTAATCTATTTTTTTAATTACTTACCTAATTAAACTACTTAAATTAAATAAATAAACTAATTAAATTTAATAAAAAAATTACCAAATTACATATTATAATTATATATATTTATTCTGATTTTTTACTTATTTTTTCATTATTTTTTCAATATTTAATCTATTTTTTTAATTACTTACCTAATTAAACTAATTAAATTAAATAAATAAAATAAATATTAAAAAAAAAACTAACCTGAGGAGAGGAGGGGTTCTGTCCCGCGCGCGAGAGAGAGAAGGGTGGGAATGAGGGGTCGCTGTCTCGCTTATATAGGAGGGGTATACCTTGGATCGGCGATTGGAATGCCGATCCAAGAGTTCTGTATTTTTGGCGATTCAAACGCCGATCCAACAACGTTATTTTTAAAATTTTAAATTTTTAACTGTTATTATCGTAATTCGTGTGAACAGTAATATTAGTTTTAATTTTTTCGGTATGAGCGATTTGTACAATTGGGCTGGGGATCTTAGTGGAGCACAGCCTGGCGGCCTATTCCAGCTGGCAGTGAAATGTGAAGTTATAGAAGTTGCAACAAATTATGAACAAGTACTGAGAAAATGTGCAACATTTTTGACGTGGCACGAGGAATTCTCAGGTAACAACTAACAGGTTGCCTGGCTAGGAAAATAACAAAATGATCATTGACCAGAATGTAAATTTTGGAGACGCTCAATCAAGATTTTTTCTTTTCACGTTCCTAACAAATATGCTCTAAAAAGAAAGATCATCTCGTAGGATTTCACCAATAAAATGCTTTAAAGAGTAAAAAATGTGAAGTAATAGAAAAAGATATTGTCTACTTGAAAGATTAAACTACTAGAAAAATCGTAAATACAAGTATGAATTAAAAGATTTTCCTACGTTAAAAAAAAAAGTTTCTTCAAAAAAATTCAAAAACAGATTAGAGGATTGTTTCAGCTTTTTTTTTTTTTTTTTTGGTTTTATATTAGCCACTGGCTAATTTGCTGTACTTAAAACTTTTTTTAATGAAAAGATGTGGGGCGTGACCCCCATTTTTATTCAAAAAAATATTCAAAAACAAAACAGAGCAAGAACAACATCCACTGATTTATGGATTTTTCAAAAGGCCAATTTATTGCGAAATGCTAAGCTAATACTTGGAACTTGATTGCTCATTAAAATAACAAATATAGTTTACTAAAAGCCCTTTCAACTTCCAATTCTATTAGTTCAAAGGCCTTCCAAATTATGGTCATTCATTTTTTTGCTATTGGGAATTTCAATTAAAACGTAGTAGTACGTGGCCTGGACACGAAAAGAAATTATTTACCACGTATATGTTACGTTCTATCCCATTCGTTTCGTTTGCCATTTCATAAGAAAATGGTATGATATTTTATTCCGTTAATCGTTCCATTTTGAAAACGAAACAAGATCAGTGTCACTATTCGTTCTACTAAAAATTACTTGTATTTTTGTTGAAAACAAAACGGAACAGTTTGAAACGGCACAATTTCGTGTTTCATTTGTTGTTTAGTTATCGAAACGCAATATTTCACTTTGCCACTAACTGTTCCGTTAACGTTTCATGTCACAGCGAAACGGCATAACAGCTGCCGTTGACAGGCCTCTGGGTACAAGACTACGAGTCGCGCACATAGAAGTAATAAATTAATATTGTGCGGACCAGTTGGCTTGAACAAAGAACCTATCTGAAGAAAAAATTCCAAACCTTAATGTCTTGTCTGTCCTAACTGGAAATGATTCACAGTTCCTCCAGGATAAAACCTTTTTGTTAAGAAAAGTTCTTATTCTTTAGTCAAAGAGTCAGAATAGATTAGTAGATGAATTTGTATAGAGTAAAGTTAAGGTGGCATATGTTGAGTTATTTTTAAGATGGGACCCACCAAATTAGTTGCTTCTTTTTCTCTTCTCCGGCTTCCCCACCAGAGCTGTTTTATTATTATGCAACAATACAAATATTATATAATGCTTATCCCTCCACTTTCTCAATTACACATGGTTAATTTATGTTTATTTTATTAACATGATATACAGGGGCGAAGCTACGTGGTGTTTGGTGGGTCCATGGACCCACCTCAAAATTTTTTTTATTTAATACTGTATTTGTTTCTAATTAAAAAACAATCACAAGAAGTTAGGGACCCATCTCAAAAATTTGAAGGACCCAGCTGAATATGTCGTGTTTGATTTGAATTGTATAACAGCGTCTAAAAAATCGCATAGGGACCCAGGTAGCATTTGTTCGTGGCTAATCGCCTTCTTCCTTCCTCCCCAATGAATTTTATTAAGACAAAATTGAGAATAGAATGGAATATTTAGATGAATAATTATTTGTAGCTTATATATACTAGTGCGAATCTCGCACATTGCACGATTTGTCTATATAATGTTTTGTGAACTTTAGGACATTATAAATAAAAGTACCACAGATGATCAAAAATACAATTCGGATATTATATAAAAACTGCCACTAAAAATTCTAAATACTATATATTCCTGTCAAAAAAATTCTGAGCGCCACAAAAGATAAGAAATATTGTGGTTTGAATAGTGGCCAAATTCTTCTGTATGCCTCCTATCTTTATATATCTATAATATAGAAAAAAAAAGTGTTCAATGAGATTTCTAATGAACCTATTATGTAAAATTATGAGAAAAATGAAAATTCATAGGAAATTGTTGTACTTTTTTCTATTGTCTTGATATTTGAATTATTATTTTGTATATTAAATATATTATTTTAGATTTTCTATTGTTATTATAATATATATTTGATTTATCATGAATTTTTTATGTTACATTATTTAGAGTTCTTTATTTAAAAATTATTATTATACTATGTCTATATTAAAAGTAACATCGTACATATGTTTTCAGCAAAAAAAAAAAAAAATTACGGACCCTGCTGATATCAAATCCTAGCTTCGCCCCTGATGATATAACTTTAAGCCCCTTTAATATATACATGACTCCGTGGTTATGCGTCCCTAAACTTGTCTTTGAAGATTTCAATTCTATTGCAAAAGAGGCAAAGTTGGGAACCGGATCAAAGCGAGTACTTTTTGACAATTATTTTGAATTTTGCAAACATATTTTGAATCTCAATATATACACTTATTTATTGCAGAATCATACATAAGTGCATATAATATATTTTTTTTACATTGTCTGAAGACTGAAGTCATATTCATGCTCCGATATATATCAGTGGGCTGCGGATATAGGATTTTTTTAAGCCTAGGCACAAATACGTTTATTAAATTAAATAAATTAATAATAAATAATATTTAATATAAATTACTTATTAATAATCAGTACATTATAAAAATATTTTTTTCCCATATATTTAACTAACAAAATAAAAACATTAAGATTTTTTTTGTCATAAATTTAAAGTCTCTAAACAATAAACTAAATATACCTATACTTTTTAAGTTTTTTATTTTTTACAAGCAGACTAGCTAAATGATAATTATTAAATGAAATACAAGCAAGATGCAGGAATTCCTCTAGTGGAAGAAATATAAAAATTTTGGAGGATACAAATTTAATAGTAAAAATATAACTTACAAAAAAAAATTCACAAATTGTTTACTACCAATAAATGAATAATTATTTTCTTTCTTCCCTGCACATAGTTTTGCACATCATAACAATTAATCAAAGCAATTTTATACAAACTTATAGCCTATGCTGCCGTGGGCCTAGTAAAATCCAAAGTGGAGTCCCAGCCTCCCAGGGTGAGAAATCAAGGATAATTTTTCACCTCCTATTATCTCGAGACGAGACAATCATAAAAAAATGGAAAGACAGGAGATATAATTAAACGTAATGGATCTGCACTAAAGGAAAAAATGAACTGAGCGATGTCAATTCTCGGGGTATCCCGGCGTAATACCCTAGGCAAGGAAATGTTACGAAGGAGAAAAGAACGATAAACAGCCAAGGCCGGGCACTAGATCAAATTAAGCCTAGGCACCTGGTTCTAATCTTTCAAATTACACATAAAATCAGCACTTTGACCAAAGTTTCAGGAAATCAAGCCCAGGCAAGCCTGGCTTGCCTCTGAATAAATCCGCCCCTACTGGGCTCCTACATCTTGCTGGAGAAAATCTGTCTATATAAAGTACATAAGTAAAATTGAGATATAAATAAAATTAAATACAGCCGTCAGCACTTATAAGGATTCTTGTATCCAGTTGACGCCAAATCCAAAAGCAAAGAGCCCACCACAACCATATGCAGATAGTGAAATAATTGGATTATTGTCATATAAAACAAATCAATAATGATTCTCAGGGCGTTCAAAGCTAGGATCAACCTGACAAATAAGAAAATTCCTCCATTCTTGAATCTTCAAATGTCCCAAATGCATGCCATATATATGAATAAGCAAACACTAACTACTACAAATACGTCAGCAGCGCTTAAGCAATAGATTGAACAATAATACATAAGTTCGATACTCTTGATTATGTTCATAAATATGAGCTCATGCATAAGTTTTTTTGAGACCATCACTTGTGTTATTATACAATTTGTGTTGTAAATATACATCCGTTTTGAAGAACAAATAATAATCTTCATAAATTTCTGAGACAGAAATTAAAAATAAGAAAATATCTCACTGAAAATGCAGAAGAATTAGAGAATGAATGTGAAGAACGTGATGCAAAAATTTGAAAGCCAGCTACTTAATTACAGTAGCAGCATTATATTAGCTAAACATCATTGGATCACATTATAAGTAGCAGCCAAGATTGACGATCGAGCAGACATTATTGGTTCATTAATTCATACAAGTCATCCAAATGTGGTTCTAAATGCATCTTCCATGCAACGACCTCATCCATTACTTCTTCAGCGCCTGCACCTTCAATTTCAGACCATGCATATGCATTACAAGCCTCTGGTTTTGACAGTGCAATTGATGTTAGTTTGTTGCCGCTGGCTTGCGGTGCTGCTTGGGTCGGAGGAACTTTGTTAGCTTTTGTGGCTTCGTTTCCAGTTAATTTCTGCACAACTGACGTGAAATTCACAGCATCAGTCTCCACGATTGTTGTATCTATAAATTTAATCTTCACATCCTTGGATATCACTCTTGACATGTCGAAATCTCTAATAATGGTGCTAATGGAGGTGGTGAATGATCTCCTTAAGGTGAGCTTGTTTTGTTCGAACGGTAGGTCGTCTGTGTATTTGAAATTTTTTCTGGATGGCGTGCACTTATATATAGAGGGACTGCTGGAACTGGAGAAGGGAGACTTGGGAATAATTTCAACACAGGTCAGTCTCATGCATTTTTATTTTTTTTTAAGGGAAAAAAAGAGTAAGTCAGTCTCGTGGCGCGTTCTAATCGTTGTTTTATACTGCGGTACAATCGACAAATTAACGCAGCACCGTCCGATCTGCGATGTATGTTTGCAGATGATTTCATTCACAGTCTAAAGGGATACAGGCAGAATTGTAGAAAGAATAATCTTGTCCATTGAAACATACACTGGACGATTTACTAAAGAAATTAATTTGCTAAAATATCTCAGCCTTTGTTGATCAGCCATGAGATCAGCTGTTATTTATTCTGTTATCATTGGTCTCATCAATATTTTAGCAAAATAGGAAGTGGAGTTAAAATAGTATATAGTTACTATTCACATTACATACATTAAATATTTAAATGTACTAGGGAGCTAGGGATCACATGATAATAACTTCTTTTGATAATTTTGTCATAATAATAATAATAATAATAATAATAATAATAATAATAATAATACGAATTGATCACTTGAAATGTTATGATTTTTTAGTAAATTCCCAAAACTATTTGAATAAGGTTGATTATAAAATAAATTAAAGATATGCTAGAGTGAGAATCAAATTTTATACAATTTGAATATCAATTGATGACTCATTAATGGAGATTAAATTTTAAATCATTGAGGTATTTAATTTACTTGGTGAAATAGAAAGACGTGCAGTTTCATCATTTCTTATGACATGATATATATTTTATAATAATATAAACAAAGATTATTATTTTTTTTTTTTTTTTGAAGAAAGAGAAAGGTCTTTGTCATCCAATTGTTTCTAAATTAAAGGTGAATGAAAGGCTTGAATACTTGACCTTTTTTAGCTTAATTAGCATAATGCTCTTAGCAATAAATCACTAGGCCACATGTATAAAGAACGACTATAACATTAGATTTCCAAATTTTACATTATTTGAAATGATTGTAAAGATTTAAACACGAATACTAGTCAAGTGATCAGTCCGATGACAATATTGGATATAATCATATAAAATATTTATATTATTATAAAATATAAATTAAAATATATTATTGGTATACATTCTATATTTGATGTCTAAAATAAGTACAAATTTATTTGGCTTGAATCACTGTACGTCTTTAAAAGCTCTCCAATAACATATTTCGCACTTGTAGTATGAAGTGATACTGCATGTATGTCAAGTCTTAAAAGTCACAGGACATTAAAACGCCTAGCATGGATGGTTCCATTTAGTAAAAGCACTGCAGAGAGACTGACCGTATTACATGTCCATTTCGCCAAGCTCGAGTGTACGTGTACCAAAGTGGGTGTTGCTTTCAGGGGGCTTTAGCTGTAATTTGTGGTTTCTTTTTGGTAGTTGTCCTTTGTTTGCTTCGAGGAAATGCTTGGGATGCCGGGAATATGAGATTCCAAGTTGCCAACTGGAGCAAGACAATAGGTTGAAATTTTCATTGGGTTATATTAGAGATAAGCTGGCATGCCCTACTTGACAGCCACTGTCAAGCTTCTCTAAAAAAAAAGATAAGCTGGCATGCCACCTGGTAAAGTGACATTCAGATGGAAACAACGCAATGGTCACTAAAAAGAATCACTGATTCACCCTACTAAAAAGAATAATCTTGTCCATTGAAACATTCACTGCCACACTGGACGATTTACTAAAGAAATTAATTTGTTAAAATATCTCAGCCTTTGTTGATCAACCATGAGATCAGCTAGCTGTTATTTATTGTGTTATCATTGGTCTCATCAATATTTTAGCAAAATAGACAGTGGAATGAAAATAGTATATAGTTACTATTCACATTGCATACATGAAATGTTTAAATGTACTAGGGAGCTAGGGGATCGCATGACAAAAACTTCCTTTGATAATTTTGTCAAAATAATCACATTAAATATTATGACTTATCTTGATGATTTATTAATACGTTCCCAAAACCATTTAAATATGGTTGATGATAAAAGTAAATTATAGATATGCAAGAGTGACAATCAAATTTTATACAATTTGGTGACTCGTTAATGGCGATTAAATTTTAAATCGTTGAGGTAGTTAATTTACTTGGTGAAATAGAAAGACGTGCAGTTTCATCATTTCTTATGGCATGATATTTTAGCATAATATAAAAAACGATTGTTATTTTTTTTTTAAAGAAAGAGAATGTTCTTGTAATCCAATTGTTTTTAAATTAAAGGTGAATGAAAGGCTTAAATCTTTGATCTTTTTTGGCTTAGCATAATGCTCTTACCAATAAATCACTAGATCATAGGTATAAAGAACGACTATAACATTGGATTTCCAAATTTTACATTATTTGAAATGATTGTAAAGATTTAAAGACGAATACTAGTCAAGTGATCAGTCCTTATGACAATATTGGATATATTCATATAAAATATAAATTGAAATATAGTATTGGTTATACAATCAATCTATATTTGATGTCTAAAATAACTACAAATTTATTTGACTTAAATTGCTGTACGTCTTTAAAAGTTCAATAACATATTTCGCACAACGTGTAATATGAAGTGATATATGTACAACTGTACAAGTCTTAAAAGTCGCAGGACATTAAAACGACCAGCATGGATGGTTCCATTTAGTAAAAGTACTGAAGAGAAACTGACTGTATTATATATCCATTTCGCCAAGCTCGAGTGTATCAAAAAGTAGGTGTTGCTTTCAGGGATCGGGATCCTATGTCGTGCGGCACAGCGTGTAGCGCAATATCCGGACCGTCCGATCAGATCTCGACGGTTTATATTTTTCGGGCCTTACAATCTGGTTACATGCACGGAGCTCCCTCATCCATCCAGATTTGATCGGACGATCCTATGCTGTGCTACGAGCTGTGCCGCGCGACACAGAATCTTGATTCGCTTTCGGGGGTCTTTAGCTGTAATTTGTGGTTTCTTTTATGAGATTCCAAGTTGCCAACTGGAGCAAGACAATAGGTTGAAATTTTCATTAGTTGGATTATATTAGGCTATGTTTGGTAGAGGAGTAAAAAAGGATTAAACTTGAGGAGGATTAAATAGTTAAGCATTTTTACTCCACTAGATTCAAATCATGTTTGGTATGAAAATAGAGGAGTAAGTGAGGAGTAAGAAAAAGATAAAATATTAAATAAATTGTTGAATATTAAATGACCAAACTACCCTCCACGCATTATAGATTAAAAGCCCGTTATCTAGTGTGGGAAAGAGGGCATGTAGCGGAAATAAATTGGTGTGGGGCCCATTATCTAGAGTTACTCCACGGATTAAAATTACACCACCTCTCCAGGAGTAGTAATTTACTTCTCCAAATTTGATCGCTACTCCACGCTACTCCTCACCTTTTTCATCTACGTTTGGAGGAGTAAACATGGATTAAGTGCTTTATTCCTCATTTAATCCTCTACCAAACACAGCCTTAGAGTTCCCTGGACCTAAGAGTAGCTGAATCAAGTTCACTCTTGACAAGGTGGCATGCCACCTGGTAAAGTGACTGTTAGTTGACAACCTGGCATGCCACTAAGTTCAAAATTCGGAAGCTGCATGCCAAATGGTAAAAAGGATGGTTTTAATTGAGCACTAATTCACCCTACTAAACAACTTGTATTAGAAAAATAGATGTTGAGTTGCCACTTGGCAACAAGACAATGGATTATAATTTTTCTGATTTGGCTCAATGTGTTGGAAAGCTTGGAAACTACCAGCTGGCAACGGTAAATAGATTGAAATTCAAAGTTCAAAGTTCAAGTTTAAAAATAAATAGGACAAAATTAAGTTGGAATGACAATTTTCAAAATGTTTCTCCAAGTACGCGCGATGGCTATCAATTATACGACTAGTTCAATTTGAATTCTTACTGGTGGGATTTCAAGAACTATCATTTTTTCTAAAAGCTTATGCTTTTCTAAAATATTTATGGAGATATAGTCAATACACTATACAATAAGAAAGTTTTAATGGTCACATGATTTTAAAAATTATAAACAATGTGGCGAATTTGATGAGAAATTCATCTCATTTGAACAGTTGTTATATGTGTTTTAATAATTTTAATGCTACCTCATGAAAATTATAACGCTCAAATGCGAGTTGTTACATGGACGGTTAAAGCTACATCATGAACAGTTGTTATATGGACACACTTTTCTGCAATAAAAGTGAATGCTTCGGCTCTCTGCTTAATCCAATCCGAGTTGTTTTTTGGAAATTGATTACTGTCATTTGCTATTTTGCCGATCGCTTGTCATCGTTTGAACAAAGTGAACACATAAACGTGAACATACAGGTGATCAATGTGAACACATACAAACAAATAAGTTCAATAAAAATAAGTTGAATATACATATAAAAATCTGAATAAGAGATAATAGAATTTATTTTTTTGTATGTGTTCATTTTGATAATCTATATGTTTATCTTGTCTATTTTGTGTATTTATTTTGTTTATTTAAACGATCGCAAGCGATGACAAAAATGCAGACTGGTGATATTATTTATCGTCTTTTTTTTAACCGAGCTCCAAATTGACGTTATCGAACCATTTACTGGGCCGTACTTTTCAGACTGTTGTGGGGCCGAAGGTAAGAGAAAGGAAATTCTCTGTGCACCCGGCCTAAATGAAGAGTAAAAATAAAAAAAAAAGGTAATTCAGCAGCTCATGAACACCAAGCATATCCAAATAAAGCGTACGTGTCCCTGCAGCGTGGGACCCATACTCCCATGTGGTCTTTGCTCGGTATCGAATACTCGAACGGATACGTAGCAGGAGATCGGACAGATGATATGAAGCAGTGAATCGAACGGCCCAGATGGAATCCTGCGCGGAAATTGAATAGCAACTACCAAGCAAGCCCCATCAGTCAGCCACACTGTTTTGATACACAGTTTTTATGAATAGTGACTTAGTGGAAGGCATATGAATATATGTATAGATTAGGTTAAGATTTTAATATTTTTTGAGAACCAGCTCTTGATTTAGTGGCAAAGAGCAATGCATCTCAAGTGAGAGGTCGCAGGTTCGAAATCCGACTGGGGGGTCTTTATAGACATTTAATTTAAAAAAAAAATAAGTTGGAAGGCTTGACCCCAATTTATCTTCAAAAAAAAAAAAAAAAGATTTTAATATTTTTTTTTTTCCATTGTGAACTCGGGCACAAGTCCCTTAATCTGATGAAATCTATTTACTAATTTTATTTTGGCAATATTTGAACCATCACCTAATTAACCCGTACTATCTTATTCCAATAAATAAATAAATAAAATAAATATATTTGAACCATGCTTTATACAAAAATAAATATAAAATTTGCAACCTGGATTCTAGTAGCCGGCAAAACTTTAAAATTTTCATTTCATCAATAAATTTTTAAATAAATCCGTCCTTATCTTTTCAAACATAGGCGGTTCCAAAATCCAAGTACATAAAGAGGAAAACTTGACTTAATAACAATTTCGAATCAGATAAATTCATACAAACCGTAATTTTACTTCAAATGGCACAAATACGTTTTTACATTTCGTGAATTCCACAGAGCCCTTATGGCTTCTGTAATTATTTTAATATTTTGAATTTTCATTGAAAAAAAACATATTGTAATAAAGAGGGTTTCTATCTGCGCCGGTTGGTTGGATTGCATTGACAGACAAAACTTAAAAAGATAAAAAGGAAAACACTTGAATTGAGAATAGAACTCAAAATTACATATTTGAACACTTTTCCTTGACTTCAAATTTTTTACTTTTGTGAATTTCACTCCTCAAAGTCAATTTTCGTGGTTTTAATTTTTTTTTTAAATAGAAAAAAAGATCGCCTATTACATCTCTCATGCTCATAAGCTGCTGTCTGCCTGTCTCGTATGCATTAACAAAAGAGATGTCTGTGATTTCTAGTGACGATCGCAGCTGACCAATAGAAGAAGTTCACGTGGTGCCAACAGGTCAAACTATCAAAGTACTATTCTAGCTGGACATTACAAAATCCTGTAAAATACCAGCGCCGAGATTAACTGGACCAATTTAATTTTAATTTACTAAATGCTATGGGTGTCATCGAGTGACAATGTGACATGGACGTCTTGAAAAGTAAGCGGTGAAAATATTCTGGGGCCACTAAACTGATATAATCATATATGTGTAATTCTGGGCTGGATTGCACTGCACATATTTATTTTGCAAAGTGTGTTTTGTTAAATTTTTTTGTTGAAATTTATATTCTACGAAATTACTTGCGGAATGTTCGAATCATTTGTTAAGAATTTCAAATTTTCTAGTAATAAAAGCCCACTGCATTTTCTTGATAGTTTCGATTATGTTTATTCAAAATAATTATTTTAAACTTTGAGACACCCCAGAAAAGTACGGTACCCGAAAAGAATGAATTGTGAATATATATTTACTACTTGTTTTGTTGTTAATGAACTATTTGAGTTAGGGACTCAAGGAGTTAAAATTGAGTTTTACGAGCTTACATTCGTAAAGGATTATGTGAGATTAACTCAAATTTTATCATATATATATGAATATTGAAGTCAACTTGATCTATCAAAAAGTCAAAAAGTTCAATACTTAAAACTTTTCGAGTCACATAATCTTATATTGCATCTAATAATTTTTCTCAAACACTTGATCATGCCAAAACCACCTCAAAAAAGTTTTTAAATTATTTGTACATCAAATAAAACAAAACTCATAGTCTAGTCCTTATTTGTCTTTTTTTTAAATCAACAAACAATGAGCTGAGTTATGCCGCCACACAATTGTGCAGCCATAAAGCTTTAGGATGTGTTCTAGCGGACCAGATTAGATAGTTCATAGACCAGATCGATTTGTAAAGGATAGTGAGTCGATTCTACAATAGTTCCAAGTAACTCTTCCTGAGTTAGGTAATACATAAGCTGATATGTCTTATTGACGGAATGACACTGAATACAGGATAACAGAATATCAAAGATCAACCCAGGAAGAATCAGGGGGTTACGATCGTGCGATATAAGAAATGGACCACCCGCATAGTTCAATCCTTTTTCCTTTCTTTGGACGATAATGTCTGCTTTGTTACTTAACAAATATTACATGAGATCCAGTACAGATCTCATTCAAAACAAATCCTCAGTGCTATACGGATGTAAAGCAGAAAGAAACCCAAAACAAATCCTAATGATGATAATTGTTATTAATTGAATACTGCTTCATGATTTCGTAAAGCATTATTCGGCTAGGTAAAATCTGATTTGGTACTTTGTGACTGATTACTGTGTCACTCCAAAGTGATTCATCATGTAAATTAATTAAACTACAGTGCAAATAAAGACAGCGTGTCAAAGGGACTCTGGAGTATGACAGCAAAAGTATCAGATTTATGCAGAGCCATTCTGGAATCTGGAGTCTGGACAGCAAAGAAGACATGTTATCTATATGTAACGAAATGCACAAAAATGTATACATTTGATGAGAAGAAACAGGTTTCAATTTCCTAGCTCGTATTAGTAACTCGAAAATGTACTTATCCAGGACACATACATTATTATTTCATTAGTGCATACAATTCATCCAAATGTGGCTCTAATTCTACCATCCAGGTAACTATATCATCAACTACATCTTTTGCACATGGTGCATCAAGCTCAAAACCTCCATTGGCAATGTAAACCTCCTCATTAGACTCAACAATTGATGGCACTGCTTGGTGTGCTTGTGGTCTTATTGGCAATACCTTTTGGTTGTTGTCCTCTGATGGTTCATTCCCAGTTAATTTCTGCACAACTGACATAAAATTCGCGGCATCTGTCTCGACAAATGTTGTCTCTATGATTGTGACCTTGACATTCTTAACTTCCTCTCGAGAATCCGCTGACATGTTTAAGACTAATTAATGAGAAAAAAATTGGAGGGAACTTAAAGGTATTGGTTAATTTATGACTTGATTTATGGCAGACTGCGGATATGAAAACCTGTTTGTATGTTTTGCACCTATATATAGAGAGGGAAAGCGAGTTTGAGCTCGCACGGTAGACTTTGAACATAAGTCAAAATTATCCTCTACAAATGCTCTCACGTGAGCAAAAACAAAGAATCTTAGTTTTTCTGTTCTCACTACTAGAATTTCGTTTATCCGTGTTGGAATCCCGACATATTAGAGTCGCAAAATCAAGTAGGGACGCAGAAAGAAAAAAACGGGCTGGAGGACTTTTAAAAGGCGTCGGTAGGCGACACAGATTAATTAGGACGCATAAATATTCCAAAGAGAGACGCTCTCAAGTTCTGTATAGGGACGCGAATATCCTGAATGTAATTGGCGTCGGTATACCGACACATATAAACATGAACACTAATATTTAAGAGAGGTTTTAGATAGCGCCAAAATTGTCCATGAATGATTAAATTATTTTCATAAATGGCACCGAATATTTCACAGAATGTTTTTTAGATAGCACCAAAATTAGTAACCTAATTTTTATCGTACCAATTAAAGGAAATAAATCTCTATAAAAACTAGAAAAATTAACAAGTATAAAAACAAATAACTTCCCACCACTATGTAAATAACTACCACTTTATCAAAAAATAATAATAACTACCCATTCATCAGTTTCATTATTTTATAAATGTAAGTAATATGGTTGAAATCAATTCCGAAAAATTTCTAATGACTAAGCTTTACTCAAAATAAAATACTAATGGAAAGACAGAATATTTAAAGTAAGAAACATGATTAGTTTGAATAAAAAATCATTAAATCCTTTGATTTTCAAAATTAAAATGACATATATTGACTCATAAAATTATAATAGAGTTGTAGAACATTTTACAAGCTTTCGAACGAAATAAAGTTTGCTAAAATCGGAGTTCAAATGAGAGAGTTATGATGTTTCAAAATATGCATGGAAACCAAATGAAATTTCAGAATATATGAAATTTAAGATTGCATAAAACTTCCTCCTGGACTGAAATAGAATCTGTATTTGTGCACTTCCTCTTGAGCAAAGAATTAGCTCCATTCAAAGGAAACTGGAGAAAATGGAAAACCACATATCTATTTTGCACGAGGCTAGAGTGACAATCAAGCCCCTAGGATTTGTGGTTTCTAAAGTATGAATTACACGCTTGTGCTTTTGTGATTTAAAGTGCCAGCTGGTAGTAAGAAAATGCTACGAATATGGGCAAGGGCAATGCTCAGTTTGCTGCTAGCTGTCCAAGCAAAAAGATAATTGACTAGAAAGAATTATTGAAGGGCGAAAGGTCAGCGAGAATGGGATCTGGGCCGGCGAATGGGGATACGATAACGCTGTGCCCGCCGCACGCCCGCACGTGGTAAATTTAATAAAAAGCAAGCTTTTAAAAAACTCCGTTTTTTTCCGTTTTATCGCAGTTTTATCTTAGTTTTGGTTCATACCGCACTACCGTTTTATCACCGCATAAATCATTTTTTTATCGTTTTATTACCGATAAACACTAAATCACCACCCAACCGTCAAACCACATAAATCGTATTTTAAAACCTTGATAAAAAACAAAAAACAAATATCCGCAATTAATTGAATCTAAGGGGTGAAGATGAAATCTGAGAGGAATACAAGAGATAGAGAAAGAGAGAGATGAATTGAACAAATGATTTTTATTGATCCATTGTATTTCTGATTACACGAGTGTTTGTTTATATATGCAACTATTCTCAAGATAACAGAAATCTGTTCTAACTAATCCAGTTGTACTCTGGATCTTCTGTAACCTAGCTATATGTAACCAATTACACTGTAACTGACTAAATACACTTTGTAACTAACTAATAATTCTTCTGTTGCTTATCATTCCCCCCACAAGCCAATGTTGTGTCAACTACATTGAGCTTGTTCCTCATGAATTGAAAACGCGGCAAAGGCAAAGCTTTAGTCATCACATCTCCAATCTGGTCATTAGAGCAAAGAAACCTCACAATCAGTTGTTTAGATGCCACTTTCTCTCTCACAAAATGATAGTCTATCTCAATGTGCTTGGTACAAGCATGAAACATAGGATTAGAAACAAGGAAAGTGGCACCTATGTTGTCACACCACAACACAGGTGGTTCAGTTAATGAGACATTGAGTTCAGTCAACAGAAATTGCAGCCACATCAATTAAGTACACGTCACAGCAAGACTCCTGTACTCTGCTTCTGTGCTTGATCGAGATACAGTCGGTTGCTTTTTAGCACACCATGAGATTAGGTTTCTACCAAGATAGATACAAAAGCCAGAAGTTGAGCGTCTATCATCAATAGAGCCAGCCCAATCTGCATCACTGTATGCATGAATGGTGTTTGATGATTGTGATGTAATCATGAGACCATAATGTAGTGTACCACATAAGTATCTCAAGATGCGTTTTACAGCTTCCCAATGTGTAACAGTTGGCTGATGCATGTACTGTGACACTTTATTCACAGAGAAAGCAATATCTGGTCTAGTCAAAGTACCATATTGCAAAGCACCAACTATGCTTCTATACAAATGAACATCATCAAACGGTACACTATCATCTTGAGAGAGCTGTGTACCTGTAACCATGGGTGTTGCAACAGGCTTTGCATTGACCATATTTGCTTTGGTGAGCAGATCAAGGAGATATTTTGTTTGGGTGAGATAGAGGCCTAGAGAGGTGGCATGTGCTTCAATTCCTAAGAAATAATGAATGGGTCCCAGATCTTTTATTGCAAATTGATCTCTCAATTGGGATATGAATGAAGTGATTGCTGAATCATCACTCCCAGTGACAAGTATGTCATCAACATACACCAACACCAAAATTTTGGAGCCATTAGTGCAAGACATAAAGAGTGATGGATCATAGGCAGAAGGTTTGAAACCAAGTTTAACAAGAGTTGTGCTAAGTTTTTGAAACCATGCACGTGGGGCCTGTTTGAGTCCAAGGAGAGATTTGTGTAGCTTACATACAAAATCAGGATGTGTATTGTCAACAAATCCTGGCGGCTGTGACATGTACACCTCTTCACTGAGATCACCATGGAGAAAGGCGTTATGAACATCCAGCTGACGAATAGACCATTGTGATGTGACTGCAAGTGAGAGAATAACTCTAATTGTAGTTGCTCGTACCACAGGGCTATAAGTGTCAATATAATCGATGCCTTCCTCTTGATTATAGCCTTTGGCTACCAAACGAGCTTTGTAACGCTCAATAGTGCCATCAGGGAGCCTCTTGAGTTTATAAACCCATTTGCAGCCAACAATTCTTTTGCCTGGTGGTAGAGGAACGAGTGACCAAGTTTGATTTTGAGCCAAAGCACTAAGTTCATGAGCCATGGCATTTCTCCAGTGAGAAGAGGTGTTGGCTTATGTAAAGGAGGTTGGCTCTGATTCAAGAGAGGCTAGATGAGCCACAAAATCAGTGAAGACACGAGTTTTGCGAGAGTTATCTCTGGTTCTGGTTATCATGGAATGATTAGTGTGAGGAGGATGAGGAGGAGTCTTTGGAGCAGAAGAAGTTTGAGGTTGGGCAGGGACGGTCAGAGGAGAATCTGAATTTGGTGGACGGTCAGCTGAACCGTTGGAGGTTTGGGCAGCTACAAGTAATGAAGCAGGCGCTGGGTCATTACTGGGCTGAGTTGATGTAGATGGGCCAGTAGTTGATGGCTGGTTAGAAAATGTATTGATCTGTTGAGAAGGAACCACTAGAGGAAATGGTATTGTGCTGTTGTCAGGAGAAAAAGATGTTGGTGTTTGGTTTGAGCATTGTTGAAAAGGGAAGACTGACTCATCAAACTGTACATTCCTTGACACATATACCATGTTGGTTGGTAAATGAAGACAGCGATAGCCCTTCTGATTTTGTGCATATCCAATGAAAATACAAGGCAGAGATCTTAGTTCTAACTTATTTGCATTATATGGCCTGGTGAGAGGAAAACATAAGCTGCCTAGTACTTTGAGTGAGGAGTAGTCTGGTTCTTTCTTGAAGAGAGTTGTAAAAGGAGTTGAGTTGTTGGAAGGCAGCATATTGATGAGATATACAATGCTGGCAAATATATCATCCCAATATAGTTGAGGAATAGATGCATGTGCCATTGTTGCAAGTGATAGCTCCACTATATGGCGATGCTTGCGCTCAGCAAGGCCATTCTGTTGAGGTGTATGGGGACAGGTTGTTTGATGAACAATCTGTGGAAAAAGAGAGGCTATGGGTTTGTATTCAGCCCCCCCATCAGTTCTAAGGGTTTTAATTATTGTGTTGAGAAGATTTTCAGCTTGCAATTTAAACATGGAGAATATTCTAGCTACCTCACTCTTTTGCTTCAAAAAATAAATCCATGTAAAACGAGAGAAATCATCCACAAAGATTACGTAATATTTATAACCATGAGTTGATACAATAGGGCAAGGGCCCCACAAATCAGAATGAACAAGCTGTAGAGGAGAAGAAGAAGTACTACTAGAAGAAGGAAAAGGTAAAATGTGTGCTTTAGATTGAGCACAATCATGACAAACAGAGAATTTATTGGAATTACAAGGAAGTTTATTTGAATTTATAATCTGTAAGGTAATTGGAAATGATGGCTGACCCAGCCTAGCATGCCAAGTAGTAGCTGGAGCACGAGTACCAAGATAAGCCTGTGGAGATGGCTTCAACTTTAGAGAAAATAACCCATTTGAGCTAGTAACTTGGTGAAGGATAGTCTTGGTGTGGAGGTCCTTGAAAGTACAAGTAGAGGCAGTGAAGTCAATTGACAGAAAATGATTATCAATCAGCAATTTTGACAAACTAATTAGATTTGTTGAAAAATTGGGGACATGCAACAAATCTCTGATTTCGATTTGCTGATATGAGAAATTAAAGGATGTAGAACCAATATTGAGGATAGTTAAGCCCATACCATTGCCAATTTGAAGCTTGTCAGCTCCAGTGTAAGCAAAGAACGAGCTCAGATTGTTGATATCTCCAGTTACATGGTTGTTGGCGCCGGAATCGATGATCCAGTCAGCTGAAGAGGTGGAAGGAAGAGAGGTTGTGGCTGGGGAGGGAAGTTGCGCATGAAAAACCTGCCTGCGTGGATTCGGGACCCAATCAGGATCAGCATCATATCGCTTGTAGCAAAGCTTGGCGCCATGACCAAATTTGGAGCAAATCTGACAGGTGGGTTTCCCTGCAGCTGAAGCAGGAGAAGAGTTAGAGTTGTTATTGGGTTTAAATTGTGGCCTGGTGCCATTTTGTGCCTGATTGGGCCGGATCTGTGTTGAAGGAGTAAAAACGGGTCGGATCTGATGGTAGCCTCCACGCCCAGCATAGAAGACAGTAGCGGATCCTGAACCCGATTGTGATTTCAGGAGAGCTTCATGCCCCAATAACAAACCACGCAGATCGGAGAAGGAGAAGGAGCCATGGTGACTCGCCGTCTTGACAGCAGCTACTATTGGATTGTACTCAGCACCCAACCCATTAATCGCAGCTATTACCAATTCATCATCAGGCATTGGAGATCCAACGAAGGCAAGCTCATCAGCAGTGCGTCGGAGTGATTGAAGGTACTCAGAGCAAGATTCAGTACCTTTTTGAGCAGATTGTATCTTGCCTTTGAGTTCAACCGGACGAGATCGAGAAGTTGAGCAATAAAGTTGTTGAAGTGTGTCCCAGAGCACCAATGTGGTTGTGCAAGACACCACTTGAGCTTGAACTGACTCAGTCAACGATGATCGGAGCCAGCCGAGTAAGAGCTGATCCTGACGATGCCAGGGAATGTACTCTGGATTCAGCTCAACCTGACCAGTGGAGGAAGCACGCGTCGGAGGCGGTGGAGGTGATACAATGAAACGAGCTAGGTCGTAGCCATGAATAAGGGGGCAGATCTGAGATTTCCAAGCCAGAAAATTGGATTCATTCAATTTTGTGGCGATTGGAAGATTGATAAGTACGACAGGATCCATGGAGGAGGAAGGAGATACAAGAGGAGAAGCGACGGAGGAGATAGGAGTTTGAGTTGAATTGGGATCAATTGCAGTCTCCATTATTGGATCGATTGCTCTGATACCATGAAATATGAGAGGAATACAAGAGATAGAGAAAGAGAGAGATGAATTGAACAAATGATTTTTATTGATCCATTGTATTTCTGATTACACGAGTGTTTGTTTATATATGCAACTATTCTCAAGATAACAGAAATCTGTTCTAACTAATCCAGCTGTACTCTGGATCTTCTGTAACCTAGCTATATGTAACCAATTACACTGTAACTGACTAAATACACTTTGTAACTAACTAATAATTCTTCTGTTGCTTATCAGAAGATTATTAAAGAGGTAAATTTCCGAACTGGAAAGATTTGAATGGCCCAAACAAGATTTTGCATAAAAAATATATATCTAAATTAACAGCTTTGGTGTCTTCAGATAAAATATACACCTGCTTTTCTCAACATCTTTTTGTCTCTCATTTCAAATAAAAGTTTTTGACATCTTATATTCTCATTAGAGAGAACAAAAATAATATTAGTATGACGATCAAGAATCAGATATGACGGTCCATTCGTCGGTTGATGTCAAAAATAAACTACAAAATATTTGAGATCATTACTTCCTGACTTGCAGATTTTTTTTTTTTTTTTTACTATTTTAATTCCTTTCTACAGCTCAGACGCTGCATATTTTACTAGAGTTTGTCCCCAACAAAGAGGGCCTCCTAAGATTTTAAATTTGCATGAAGAACTTTTCAATTATAGAGTAAGGTTCCGGTGCCACATTTTTTTTTGTGCCACAAATGCCACACTTTTTTTTTATTTTAAATTTTAAAATTTAAAATATAATCGTTCGATCCAAACTGTTGATCTTGTTTATTTTAACGATGGATGCGTTGTCATAAAATTTTATAATTTTTGAAGTTTATTTGATGCTTGAAGTTTAATACATAACATATTGCACCTCGAAATGCATGCTTATCCAAATTCCTAATTCTAATTCCATGGTTTTGTTAGAATATGGATAAGGACCCAAATTCCTTATTCCATGGTTGTTTGGGTTGCACAAGAATAAGAAATTTGGAGCTTATTCTTATCTGAATCCTTATTCTTGCGCATCCAAACACACCAAATATAGCTCAATACAATCTAGTTAAGTTTATTGTTTGTTCAAACTGGTTTAATTATAATTTTTTCATTTAGAGCTAATTTAGAAGTAGAAAAATCACATATAAAATATTGCTCAAATATGAAAATTTTGCTTATTATTTGTTTAAGGAAAAATACTTCTTTATTGTATTTGATTCAATTCATGTTTACAAAAATTACTACCATAAAATAAGTCAGAAAAAAATACTTCTTTATTCCGTACATCAGGATCATATCTATCAATAGTTTTGCAAATCGACAATCTAATTTTACCAATTCAATCTACATATTGAAATCTCATAGAAAACCAAATTTTATATTTTTTGAAATATTTTTACTATTTTTTGGAATTTTTTTAGACTTAATATTTTTGGAATTTTTTTATAATTGTTTATATCCATAAAAGGCAAGTTCTGTAAATTAAAAAAAATAGTAAAATTTTTTAAATAAAATTTAAATTTTGTTTTGCTATGAGATTTCAATATTTAGATTGAATTGATCAAATCAGATTTGTCGATTAACAATATTATCGACATATATGATCGCGATGTAACGAACCCCATCGTGATGCACCATAACATTTCTCATATAAAATCAATAGATAAGAACTGACCCTAATCTGCAGCTTGACCTTTTTCGTGCTATTGTATTAGACATTGTGTTTTTTGTCTTTAATTTACAGAGAGAAAAAAAAAAACGAGATGTCTTAGACATTGTTACACAAATATATGATCTAGTTTACAGGCACAGCAGACAATTTTAGGAGTAAAGTGGGGGTATTGGACCGAACTTTTGTTAGGCCTTCATAGGAGCACTTAACAAACCAGGGATGATAAGCGTCATCCACGAAAAAAACCATCCACGCCATCCACAGTATTTTTTTTCCGCACCCTCCCTCCCCCCTAGCGCTCGCGCTCCCTCTCTCCCCTTCAACTTCCGATATTTTTTTTCTACGCGTCTCTGGAGATGCCTCTCCCTCCCTCAAGCACCCTCTCTCCCTCACTCACGCGCCTTTCCTCCCTCGCGCTCCTTCCTCCCTAACACGCCTTCCTTCCTTGCCAGCCCTCCCTTCTGTCCCTCCTTCCTCCCTGGCGTTCTATTTCTCCTTCCCCTCCCTCACACTTTATCCTGCCTTCTTAAACTGAACAGATATAACAACTAATTGAACATAAATAGCAATTAAACTGAACATATGTAACAGACAATGTGTATTCATAAAAAAAAAAAGTAAAAGTGAGCAAATAAATTGAACAAAAATGACAAATAAATTGAACATTTATAACAAATAAACTGAACAGATATAACAAATAATGTGGACTCATAAAAATGATAAAAGTGAGCAAATAAACTGAACAGAAATGACAAATAAATTGAACAGTTATGACACAAACTGAACAGATGTAACAAATAATGTTGATTCATACAAAAAGTAAAATTGAGCAAATAAACTGAACAGAAATGACAAATAAATTGAACAGTTATAACACATAAACTGAACAGATGTAACAAATAATGTGGATTCATACAAAAAGTAAAAGTGAGCAAATAAACTGAACATAAATGACAAATAAATTGAACAGTTATAACAAATAAACTGAACAGATGTAACAAACATATTGACTCGTATAAAAAAATAAATAGTGAACATAAATTGAACATATACAACAAATAAATTGAACAGAAATGACAAATAAATTGAACAGTTATAACAAATATATTGAATAGATGGAACAAAATAATTTGAACATTATAAAAATAAAAAGAAGGAAGGGCCAGTGAGAAACCAAAAAAATCAATAGAGAGGGAATAGAGAGAACAGAAAGGAAATGAGAAGGAAGAAAGAAGAAGGGAGCGAAGGGAGTGAGTGGAAACTCACGAAGAAAGAGAGGGAGGGAAGATAACGCATGGGAGCCACGCCTGGGAGAGCAAGGGGAGAAGGAGCCACGCTTGGGAGAGGGAGGGAGGGAGGGAAGGTAACGCGTGGGAGAGGGAACTGGGTGAGAGTTGTGCTCGGATCAGAAGGAGATCGCTGAAATTGAAGGGCGGCGATTAATTGGATGACTTGGATGGCGATTAAGAGGATGGTAATTAGTAATTACCCTTAACAAACAGGCTTGTACTAGATTTTGTTGGGCCTAAAGTTAGTGTTGAAATACCGATAAACCGTAGTATAGTTTAACAGAGCTAATAACCGTCATCCAAAAAAAAAAAAAACATCCACACCATCTAATCCTTCACTCTCCTCCATCTTTTGCTTTTTTTCGCGCTCCTGGATGAGCCGCCCCTCCCTCCCTCACGCTCCCTTCCTCCCTCGCGCCTCTTTCTTCGTCGCTAGCGGCCCTTCCTCCCTCGTGCTCCCTTCCATCCCTCCGACCCTCCCTCCTTCCTTGGCGATCTATTTCCACTCCCTCACACTTTATCATGTCTTTTTAAAATGAACAAATACAATAATAAATTAAACAGATACAAATATAATATGAACATATAATCAGAGTGTATATATACAAGAACAAAAATTAACACACATAATAAATAAAGTGAACAGATAGAACAACTAATTGAACATAAATAACAAATAAACTGAACAGATGTAACAAACAATGTGGACTCATACAAAAAGTAAAAGTGAGCAAATAAACTGAACAAATGACAAATAATTGAACACTTATAACAAATAAACTGAACAGATGTAACAAACATGTTAACTCGTATAAAAAAATTAACAGTGAACATATATTGAACAGATATAACAAATAAATTGAACATATACAACAAACAAATTGAACAGATATAACAAATAAATGAACAGATGTAACAAATAAAAGTGAACATATATAAAATAGATATAACAAATAAAATGAATAGATATGACATATAAAATGAATAGATATAACAATTAAAATGAACAAATATAATAAAATAATTTGAACATATATAACAAATAAAATGAACAGATATAACAACTAAATTGAGCATGTGTAACAAATAAATTGAACAGATATCCAACAAAACTAAAAAGAAGAAATGAGTAGAGAATAGGGTGCGTTTGGCAACCCAAGGTTAGCACTTCCCCTGAGGTTAGTGCGCTAACCTACATCAAGAGTGTTTGCCAAATGAATCAAGGTTAGACGGGTTAGTCTCTACCCATGCTTTAACCCACTAACTCACCCAAGAGGTGAGTTAGTGATTTCACCACGTCGGGAGTTAGCGCTAATCTTGTATTAACAGTGATAATTCATAATTAATAATAACTAATATATATTAATTATTAATATTTAATAATAAATAAATAAATAATATTTAATAAGTAATAATAATTATAAATTAATAATAAATAATTAAATAATTTTAATAATTAATAAAAATTAATTTTAATTCATATTATTTAATATTAATTTATAATCAATAATAATTTGTAATTGAAAAAAATTAATATTTAATTGTAGATGATTATAATTTATAGTAATTAATACTTATTAATAATTAAGAATACTTAATAATAATGAGTAAATAATAATTAATAATTAAGCATTAATAATAGTTAATTAAAATAATTTATGTTAATAATTGTAATAATAATCAATAATTATTTATTAATAAATAATAATAAATTAAATTAATAATAATTAATACTAATTAATAATTAATAATAATTAGATATAATTAATAATTAACAATAATAAATTAGTATAAATTAATAATAATTAAAAATAATTAATAAGTAATAATAATTATTATTTTAATGGCTAATAATAATTAATCATTAATAATAAATATTAAAATAATAGTAATTAATAAAAATTAATAATTAAATAAATAATAATTAATAACAATAAATAAGTAAATAAATAATAATTAATAAAAATTAGTAACTAATAATTAATAATAGTTAATTAAAAATAATTAATATTAATAATTGTAATAATAATTAATAATTAATTAGTAATAAAAAATAATTGTATAAATTTAAATTAATATAATAATAATTAATAATCAATGATAACTAATAATAAATAAAAACTAGTAATTAATAATTAATAATTAATAATAGTTAACAATTAATATAATAATAATTAAAGTAATTAATAATTCGAAATAAATAATATTAATAATTATAACAATAATAAATAGTAATTAACTAATCATTATGGTAATATTTATAATAATTAATAATTGATAATAGTTATTGTAATAATAATAATTAGTAATGAATAATAATTGTATAAATTTTAATAATCCTTGATGTAAAATTATAATAATAACGATATTCAATAATAGTTATTATAATAATGATAATAATAATTAATAATGGTTTATTTTTATAATTATATAGTTATTAATGACTACTAATTAATAGTTAATAATAATTGTACCACTAATAGTTGCTAATCTTGAAATACTAACCTCAATATACCGCGCCAAACAACATTCACTAAACTTAAGTTAGCACTAATCTCATCAAATCACTACTCTCATCATTTTACCTCTCTAACCTCAAAAAGTACTAACCTCACACCACTAACCGTACTAACCCTTGTTTTGCCAAAAGCACCTGATGTATGGTTTTCATACTCAATTTCCAACCAGATTAAGCCCTAAAATTACATTCAAATGCATGTGTTTTTATCAATTTCTGCTAACTTAGGTTGTAGAAAAAGTCCAGCCGTAGCCCGGCAAGTTTATTTTGCAGGTTCAGCATTTATTCGGCATGAAGAACAGAGGGAAAAAGCAAACGGGAGTTGCTCATACAGACTGGAACGGACCGCCCGCACAACGGAACGGTCCGCCCTGACCAGAGGAACCAAGTCCAAACGGACTCAACCAGACTTCAGACGGACTGCCCTGACCAGACTGGAACGGTCCGCCCCAGACTCAGAACGGGCCGTTCCAGCTATCTTTGGATTGCTAAAAATAGAAGGCTATGTTTGTCAAGTCGGTTTCCTCTATTACCGACCTTCCAGAAGCACGTCTCCCACGTTTGAAGCCACCATTGCCTCATTATAAAAGCTCTGTCCTGTCTTCAATTAAGGCCAAGTTCGAAATTCTAGGTTTTAGCCTCTTTCCAACTCAGCAAAGGAGACAGCCTGCCGAGACGACCAACTGCATCTGGAACTGCCCGTTCCAGAGCCAGGACGGTCCGCCCCAGACAGGACAGAGCACAGAAACGTGGAGTTTTCGAGCGCAACTTGTTGTAAACTTGATTTTTCTCTTTCTATGTCTTTGTATTTGATGAAACCTGCTTGTTCTTGCATGGATTTGTTAGAGTAGAGTAGTTTTAGGGGCTATGGTCTGAGAACCTTTCTCTAGTTGCTTGTTTTTTATTTGAATCTTTAATTATTAGTTAAATTAAGTTATGTTATGCTTCTCGCACTTTAATTTTCTATTTAATTGCTTAAGTTTGTCTCTGTTTGATCTGATTACCTCGTTAAACAAAGGCCTAGTTTAACTGTTAGGATTAAAATCAATCGCAGCCACATTAACTTAGTAATTTTACTGTTCGGTAGGCGATATCCGGAAGGATTAAACCAGACCTTAATAAATTAGGGTTTCTCTTGAAATCGGAAGATTAAAAGTTTACCAAAACTCGAGAAGTAGACTAGAACAACTAAACCAAGAAACGGAAGTTGAAATTTAGGCGTTCTAGGAGTTAAACAATAAAACTTAATAGCTTGACCTGAACGGGAGTTAGAGTACAAGTCTTTAGGTTACGTATTGTTTAATCTCGCATAAAAACATTTAATTAATAATTAAAACTCATGACAAAACAAGTATCAATTGATCGGAACGGACCGTTCCAAGGTCAGAACGGACCGCCCGGAAGGGGGAGTCTGGCCTGGAACGACCTGTTCTGATCAATTGACAAAGTCCAGAACGGACCGTTCCAGAGATGGAACGGACCGTTCCAACTTTGACACAGAGAATTGTTCGAGGATCTAAACCCCTAATTTTCATTAACTTGATTATCTTTAGTTCGAGTTAGAAATTGGTAATTTAGGGATTGAACTTTACCTTATTATTCTTTATTTTAGAACTGTTGAAACTTATTGATTTATATTAAAACCAGAATTTAGTTTGAATTGTTTAAACTGAAACTTAGAAACAGAATAGTCCGTCCCCGTGATTCGACCCTTAAACTGTACTGCAAACGAATTCGCATCGGTAATTAAGGATTAAATTTGACCCGTACGCATAGAAGAAACGATCAAATTTTGGCGCCGTTGCCGGGGACGGTGCCTTTATCTAAGTTTAGTTTTCAAGTTAGACTAATTTCTCTTTATCTCTTTTCACTTTTTCTTGGTTTTTGGAAATTGCAGGAACACGCGCTGGCTGGAAAGAAGAAAACCACCAGCAGCACTTGCAACTACGACTTTCGACACCCAAGAAAAGGGAAGAAGAACCCCTCTCAGGCGAGCTCTTCCTCATCTGGACCTAACCGTGCGGTTTTGCAACAGCAAATTCCAGAAACAGTTGAGCAGACCGAGAGGCAGGGTGACAGTTCTTTGGTTCCGCCTTTTCGCCTTTTCTACAAGCGAAATCGTAGGAATCTCTCTGGAACACAGCCACCTGTAGCGCAATCCGAGACACTTCGTTTCACATTAGGACGAACCACATCAACCGCATCAACTGACATAGAAGCAATGGGAGACAACTTAAACGGAAACGGGGGCAACAACAATGAAACTGAACTTGAGCGTGCATTGCGTGAGGCACTTGAAGCTGCCAAGGAGGCTGAGGCAACTCGACCTTTGAGGGAGATCGGGGCACCTACCGCAAATAACATCCGACTTGGGGTCAAACCACCGAAAGCCGAGAGGACCAGGGATTTCTTCTACAATCCTGGCCTCGTGTCTTTGATCAAGGAAAACACTTTTGCAGGATCTCCTCATGAAGATGCCAACAGGCATTTACAATCCTTCCTGCGAAATTGCACAACCTTGGTTCCTGAAGAAGTGGATCCGGATATAATTCGCCTAACTCTTTTTCCTTTTTCTCTTAGGGACAAAGCCGAAGATTGGTTGAATAGTTTTAATGACCGACCCTTTGAAACATGGAACGATTTGACCAAAGCCTTCCTGGATAGGTTTTATCCTAGGGTAAAAACGACCAAATTAGTTAGGGAATTGTTAACCTTTCAGCAGGACCAAGATGAAAACCTGTTCGAAGCATGGGAACGATTTAAAGACCTGCAAAGAATGTGTCCACATCATGATGTACCTGATAGTAGACTGATTGTTAGTTTTTATGATGGATTGGATGACATAACTCGTCAGAATATAAATTCAACTGCAGGTGGTGCTTTTCTGGAGATGGGATGCAGGGATGCAAAAGCCTTGATTGAAAGCATGGCACAATCTCAGACAAATTGGTCGGTTCGCTCAAAGAACAAAAGAGGCGTGTTTGAAGTAGACAAATCCACTCACCTCCAATCTCAACTCGATTCTTTGACGGTCATGCTCAAAAACATAAGTGCAAAATCATCAAAACCCCCTGAATCCGCCGCCGTATGTCAAATCTGCGAAGATGAAGGTCACACAGCCAAGTCTTGTCACTTGATAGCCAGGGAGGACCAGCCTGAGAATGTCAATGCCATAATTACTCCTCCCTCCTTCTTCCCAAGCAATAACTACTCATATCGCGACAAACGGAACCACCCAGGTCTTTCGTACAGCAACCCCAACGGGTGTGCCAATCCGGGCCAAACTGGTCAAGCATCAAACTCCAACAATAGCACTAACACCCATAGCGGCCTCTCTCAACGAACAATAGAGAAGTTTATGCAGAACCAAGGGATATTCAATCACTCAGTCCATGACGAGATCAAACTGCTAAGAGAAGACCTAGGCCTACTCATAAACAAGCTGAACCAAGGGAATGATCAAGCCAACTCAGGGGCACTAACCAAGCCAGGCATGTTTCCAAGCCAACCTGAAACCAATCCCAGAGAAGAGTGCAAAAGCGTTACGCACAGACTGAGGAGCGGGACTAGTTACGATGGCCCTGAGATGCCCAAGGATTTGCAGCCGGATTCAGCTAGGACGGACCAGCCAGAGCTGGAACGGAGGTATGGAACGGACCGCCCCAATTCGGAACGGACCGCCCCAGACATCCAGCAACCAGTCACATCTGGGACGGACCAGCCTGAGCCGGAACGACAAGCTGGAACGGACCGCCCCAATTCGGAACGGACCGCCCCAACCTTGCCCAGAGTTGAGAAAGTCTTTGCTTATCTACCCCCGACGCCGAACGATCCTCCGGTTGAAGTCCCATACCCGCAGAGGCTAGCTCAGGCTAAGAAGGACAGGGAATACGGAAAATTTCTGGATATCTTGAGGCAAATGAAAATCACTATTCCCTTTACTGACCTCTTGTCAAAGATGCCATCCTACGCCAAGTTTCTCAAAGATCTCTTATCCAACAAGAAGAACTTGGAATTGAGCGGAGTCATGGCCTTGTCAGGAGATCCCGACACTCCAAACATCAAGAAAATGCCGCCGAAGATGAAGGATCCAGGTAGATTTACTATTCCTTGTAAAGTTGGTGATTTAGGTATGAAGAGAGCGTTGCTGGACATTGGAGCAAGCGTCAGCCTGATCCCTGAAACTATCTTTCATCGAATTGGAAAACGAGAACTAGAGCCAACCCCGGTGACTTTGAGACTTGCTGATAATTCAATAAGATTGCCATTGGGGGAGGTGAAAGACGTGCCAATTCGAGTTGGAGACATCTTTGTTCCATGCGACTTCGTGGTGGTTGATATGGAGGAAGATCCTGAAGTTCCTATCATCCTGGGCAGACCCTTCCTCACCACAGCCGGTGTGTTCATCAATTGCAGAACCGGCAAGATGAAATTGGAAGTTGGAGATGAGAAAATTGAGTTTGATGTGGAAAAGGCGATGCGGATGCCAGACCATATGGATTCAATTTTTATGGCTGAATCATTGGAAGCCATGGTTGAAGAGACATTCAACAATCGGATTGTGCAAGCATACCATTCCTTCTCGGCCACACCTGAAGAGGAGGAGGCAGACTTGATATTCAACGAAATTCTGCAAACCGTTGAATACTTAGCTGCCAGAGAGGGGTGGAACGGTCTGCCCCAGATCCAGGCGGACCAGGTCAGCATGCAGCTTCGATCAGCGGCTGAAATCGACCAGATTTTCAGCCTCGATTCAGATCAGAACGGTCCACCCCGTCTTGAAACGGACCGTCCGAGCTGCCAGTCAGAGAAAGGTAAACTAGAATTGAAGACATTACCAGAGAACCTTAGGTACGAATTCCTAGGTCCTAACCAGACCTTTCCTGTCATCGTCAACGCCAAACTCGACTTGGATCAGACTGATAAGCTACTAAAGGAGTTGAAGGCTCACCGCAAGGCTATTGGATATTCTATCGAAGATCTTAAGGGTATTGATCCCTCGATATGTACCCACCGGATCTTACTTGAAGAAGACTCAAAACCGACAGTAGAACATCAAAGGAGACTCAACCCGAACATGAGTGAAGTCGTGAAGAAGGAGGTGCAGAAACTTTTGGAAGCTAGAATCATCTACCCGATCTCAGACAGCAAATGGGTCAGTCCCATTCATGTCGTGCCAAAGAAGGGAGGCACAACAGTGATTGAGAAAGATGATGGCCAGCTGATCCAAACAAGAATTGTCACTGGATGGAGGATGTGTGTGGACTACCGCAAGCTGAATGCTTCAACACGAAAGGACCACTTCCCTCTGCCTTTTGTTGACCAATTACTCGAACGACTGGCTAAGCATTCTTTCTTTTGTTATTTAGATGGTTATTCAGGTTTCTTCCAAATACCAATTCACTCGCTTGACAAAAAAAAAACAACTTTTACATGCCCGTATGGAACTTATGCATACCGTAGGATGCCATTTGGTTTGTGTAATGCGCCAGCAACGTTCCAAAGAGCTATGATGGCAATATTTTCGGATTTTATCGAAAAAGACATGGAAGTTTTCATGGATGATTTTTCAGTATATGGTACTTCTTTTGATCATTGTCTGGCTAACTTGTCAAAAATTTTGCAGAGATGTGAGGAAGTCAATCTTGTATTGAATTGGGAAAAATGTCATTTCATGGTGCAAGAAGGAGTTGTTTTGGGCCACATAATTTCAGAACAGGGAATCATGGTCGATCAAGCGAAGGTGGAGGTGATTGAAAAGCTAACCTTACCAACTTGTGTAAAGGATGTGCGGAGATTTCTTGGGCATGCAGGCTTCTATAGGCGTTTCGTTAAAGATTTCTCTAAAATTGCTAAGCCGTTAACCAATTTAACAATGAAGGATGCTGAATTCCTGTTTGATCAAAATTGTGTTGATGCTTTCAATAGGTTGAAGGAAGCGCTTGTAACTGCCCCTATCTTGCAACCTCCAAATTGGGATCAGCCATTCGAATTGATGTGTGATGCTAGTGATTACGCGGTCGGTGCAGTGCTAGGACAGCGGACGGGCAAGAAGCCCTATGCAATCTATTATGCGAGCAAAGTGCTGGATGAGGCGCAAGTCAACTACACCACAACCGAAAAGGAGCTTCTAGCAGTAGTCTATGCCTTAGACAAATTCAGGTCATACCTGGTTGGCTCAAAGGTTATAGTCTACACCGATCACTCAGCACTCAAATACCTCCTATCCAAAAAAGATGCCAAGCCACGACTCATTCGATGGGTTCTCTTACTGCAAGAATTCGACCTCGAAATACGCGACAAGAAAGGTACAGAAAATAGTGTGGCTGATCATTTGTCCAGATTGAAAATAGAAGACCAAGGAACTGGATCCATACCGATCAACGATTCGTTTCCAGACGAACATTTGATGATAATCCAGTCTGGAACGGACCGCCCCAGACTGGGACGGACCGTCCCAGCTCCTGAAGACGCTGTAGCAGCAGACAGAACGGCCCAGCCTGAGCCAGAACGGTTAGATGGAACGGTCCGCCCCAATCTGGAACGGTCCGTCCCAAACCAGGAAGTTCCATGGTATGCTGATTTCGCGAACTTTTTAGCCAGCAAAGTCATGCCCTATAAGATGTCTTCTCAGCAAAAGAAGAAGTTCCTAGCTGACGCCAAATATTACTTCTGGGAGGACCCATTTTTGTGGAAACTTGGGGTTGACGGAATATTTCGAAGATGCATACCAAAGGAAGAGGTGCAGCAAATTCTTTATCAGTGTCATTCATCTGCCTATGGTGGTCACGCTTCAACCTCGAAAACTGCAGCTAAAGTCCTTCAATCAGGTTTCTTTTGGCCGACTATTTTTAAAGATTCGAGGGAGTTTGTTTTGTCTTGCGATCAGTGCCAAAAGATGGGTAATATATCCAGCCGACAAGAAATGCCAATGAACCCGATTTTGGAGGTTGAAATTTTTGATTTGTGGGGGATTGACTTCATGGGGCCCTTCCCATCTTCGTGCGGGTATGAATACATCCTTGTAGCAGTAGACTACGTGTCTAAATGGGTTGAAGCTATTCCGAGCAAGCATGCCGATTCAGCCACAGTCAAGAAGCTGTTCACCAAGATCATCTTTCCTCGGTTTGGAACTCCGAGAGCTGTCATCAGTGACGGGGGTAAACACTTCATCAACAAACAATTTGGCAATCTGCTGAAGAAATATGGAGTGAAACACAAGGTGGCAACACCTTACCACCCGCAAACAAGTGGCCAAGTCGAAGTATCTAACCGAGAAATTAAGAACATCCTGCAGAAAACCGTTGGGAGTACAAGGAAGGATTGGGCACTGAAGTTGGATGATGCACTATGGGCATACCGAACCGCATTCAAGACTCCGATCGGGATGAGTCCATTCAAGCTGGTGTATGGAAAGGCGTGTCATTTGCCTGTTGAGATCGAACACAAGGCATATTGGGCAACCAGAGCACTCAATTTGGAGTATAAATCAGCAGGAGAACAAAGAGTTCTAGACTTGCATGAGTTAGAAGAGATCAGACTGAACGCCTATGATAATGCTAAGATGTACAAGGAGAGAACAAAGAATTGGCATGATAAGCATATCCAAAGACGAGATTTTAAAAAGGGTGATCTTGTGCTTTTGTTTAATTCGCGATTGAGGTTGTTTCCGGGAAAATTAAAGTCCCGATGGACAGGTCCATATGAGGTTAGAAAAGTTTACCCATTCGGAGCAGTAGATATTTGGAAGGAAGGATCAGATATTTTCAAAGTGAATGGCCAACGACTCAAGCTCTACATCAGTCAAACCACACCAGAAGGAGGGGAAGTGCGATTTTTGGACAACCCCTCAACCGTAGAGACGTAGCCATACGGGGTCAGGCTCGAGACCTTAAACAAGCGCTGCTTGGGAGGCAACCCAAGGGTTAAAAAAAAAAAAAAAAAAAAAAAAAAAAAAAAAAAAAAAATTAGGAGTAATGATAAATACTTGGCTTAGTCTGTACTTGTTTAATTTCAGTTTTTTTTTTAGGGATTGGAACGGACCGCCCCAAATCCAGAACGGTCCGTCCTATCATCAGGACGCATAGGTCCATGGCTGGTACGACGCATACGGAACGGACGACAATACCATACGGAACGGACGAGAAAACCATATGGAACGGACCGTCCCAATTTTGGAACGGTCCGCCCCATTTAAACTGAACAGAGAACCCAGATCTAAACCCAATAACTGCCCACTATCATTAACTACCCACTAAGCCTAACCAACCCGCCTCCTCACCTTATCCGACCCGTCCCCTTCTATTCCTCTCCCAAACCAATCATTCAAACTCTCCCTCTCTCAAACCCATCTCTCCAACTCTCTCTCTCTGCCACCACCAAATCCGACGAGATCGCAACTATTTTCGCCGCCTCTTGCCACCATTCACCTCTCCAGAGTACTCTCGAGTCGGTGGACCCCACAATTTCTCCGATTACTCGAAGAAACGCCGGCACCACCAGCTCCGCCCCGCCACCACTAGCCCTCATCGGAAAGTTCGGTAACATCACCTTTTTCTCTCCTTCTTTCTATTCCAGGTAACCACCCAACTCAATACTGCACCAAAATCGAACCAAAACACGAGAAAAAATCGAAACCGTAAAACTTCACATTTTCTGTCCAAAGTCAGAGTGGAACGGTCCGTCCAAATCTTGGAACGGTCCGCCCCATCGCCAAACCAGATTCCAAACCAACCCGTCCTGACCAAAACCTCCCCGTCCAACCTATCCAGAACGGACCGTCCCAATCTTGGAACTGTCCGCCCCATCACCAAACCAGATTCCAACAGCCAATCTTCCCAGCCAAACCACTCCGTTCCAAGCTTCAAACGGTCCGTTCCATGTCTTCCAGCTCATCTTCTGGTTCGTTGGGTGACAAAATCTCTAAATTCTTCCGCAAGGGAACTAGGAGAACAGGCCAGACATCTGTCCCAATCCCTCCAGAATTCAATGTGCCATGGCCAACAAAGGAATCAAATCCAGTACCACCTCTGGATAGGCTACCGCTCAGGCCAGAAGACTTGATCACCACACCAGAACATCCATTGTCTGCCACGCCACCATACTCAGTTGACTATCAACCTCCTGACACAGAAATCATGCCCTATATTCCACAGAGACGGATGGATACCGATGCAATTGACTGGTCCCAACTAGAGGCTGCTTCAGATACGGAACAAGAGGAACAAGGTGAAACAGCCGAAGGTGAGACAGCCGAAGCAGAGGCTGAAGAAAATACTGAAGAAGAAGAGGCCGCGGATCTTGTCCCTGAGACACAAACCCGGCCAGCACAACCAGCCAGCATTGAGCTAGCAAATGTGCACATCCGCCTCAAGGGCAGCCAGGCAAAGCAGCGATACAGAAACCTCCTGAACAAAAAATTTGAGAATACCCGCTCGATCGATCTGCGGGTACTTGACACACTAGGCATCAGGGAGGACTTCTATAGGCTGACCAGAGCAATTGGGTTTCGCCCGAGGTTCTGGAAGATCAGAGCTCCAGCCTACACAGCCTTGACAATGGAATTTCTGTGCTCTCTCGACCTCTATCATAAAAATGATTTGTGGCAGCTCACATTTCGGGTGGATGGTAAGAAATATGTCGCCACAGAGCTTGATTTTGCCCGTATCTTTGGGCTTGAGAATGGCACGATAACTGATGAGTTATTTGAGGAGGATCTTTGGGAAGAGCTTTCACTGGAGCACAAAAAACCAGTCAACGAACGCCGCTCCTCTCACATTCAACACCCTACCATCCGGTTCATCCAGAGGATGCTCTCACTCACCATCTTTGCCAAGGGTGAGTCGGGGGTAAAATTGACAAGGGGGGAACAAGCCATTCTCAACCAGATATTTTATCCAAAAGGCGACGCTCAACTGAACCTTGCCTACATGATGATGAAACATTTCGAGAAGCAGGCAAATAACTTGAGAAGCGGCAAAGGTCAGATCACAATCGGTGGCTATGTCACCCATCTGGTGCAGCAGTATGACTTGGCGTTGTCTGAGATGCAGCGGAGTGGGGGCCCAAACCGGGTCTCCATGAGACAACTGGTTGAAATGCAGATGGTGGCTCAGGTTGGAAACGAGTACCAATACATCTATGGTCGATACCGTTTCCCTCTTCCTCTCAACAGGCCTATTGATCTTACCAACAAGAGAACCTGGCTGCTAGTTGACAAGGACGGCAAATTTATAAACCATGAAGAGGAGGAATTGCAGCGGCGATTAGCCGAGATGGAGGCCGCAGCTAGAGCAGCCGGAGCAGGTACGTCAGCAGAGGCAGCCGGCTCACAGCCACATCCACCCGATCAGCCACCAGTCCAGCCATTCTATGAGCCACAGACTAACCAGCGTGAGGATATATTTTGGGGAGGGTTGCCGACTCATGAGATACCCCATCATCAAGAGCCATCCCCAGGCCAATGGCAAGGCAGATTTGATCACGCCTACCACGACATTCTCCAGGATATCCACACTGCACAGTGGAACATCCAGGCCTCGATAGATGAAGACAGAGAAGAAAGGAGGCGTGAGCGAGAAGAGAACAGAATCTGGAGGCAGCAGCAGGACGAGCGGAATGAACGAAATGATGACCTGCTAGCACGGTTGGCCAGCCATATCTTCGGACCACCGCAGGACCCACCACATCACTGAGCCAAGTTCAGTAAGTTTTCTGTTTTTCTCTCCTTTATTTTCTTTCTTGTATCTAATCAGGACTAGGGACAGTCCTTTAGATAAGCTTGGGGGGGGGGGTAAAGATCGAGAAAAATCGAAAACTGGTACGATAGAATGCACTTCATGGCATATTGCATATTTCTGTCAAGGTTGGAACGGACCGTCCTGTTTGTGGAACGGTCCGTTCCAGACTTGGCAGAACTAATAGACAGCTGACAAATGTGCATGGAACGGTCCGTTCCACAAACAGAACGGTCCGCCCCATTGGGTCGTTCCAGCCCAGAACTGGCCGTTCCAAGTACAATTGTTAGCTGGTTTTTGTATATACATGTAGGAATTGCATTTTTAATCATTTAATGTTGCATTTAGATAAGCTTTAAGGATTTAATGGATAAGCTTAGCGATTGTGACTTAGGAAATTAAGGCAGGGAAGCAAATTTTATTGAAAATCTTTTTAAAATGAATTTGATGAAACTGATTTGAGCAACCTAAGGTTAGGATTTGAAAATTGTCTGAGAAGTCGTTTTCTTAAGCATTGAATTGATTAATTTCACAAGCAATTGATTGATTTAGTCGATTAGAGCCGGAAAAGGGTGATTAAGTTCGCCTAAGATCATTTTCTCAACTCAAAAACCTGATTAATTGTAAGTAGATCTGCACAAGTTTTAGAAACTATTAAACCACTGTTTTTTCAAAACTAAAAAAAAAAAAAAAAAAAAAATCATCAGAAAAATAACAAAAACAAAAACAAAATTAAATTTTCTTTCTGGAGGCATAAGGAATGAGGCAGAAAAATTGCCGAACTTCCGTAGTGGACCGTAGCAAAATGCATAAAAACCGGACCGACCTCCAAGGGGAACTAAAAAGCTGTGCTCTCCAAGTGGATATTGCGAGAGGCTATAGGTAACTGAAGGTAAAAAAATGATCCACTAAATCAAATGGATGAGAGAAAACTCAATGATTCCAAGCCTTCTTTAATCTGGCCGATCCCCCCGCAGCGAGGAAAATTCCCAGCCCCGGGAAAATCTGTATCAATTGTATCTTACTTTCTGTTTGTTTTCGAAAATTTTAAGTGGTTTAAAAATTTAAAAAACATGTGCATAACGACTTGGAATTAATTTAGATTATTTGAGTTGAGAAAGTTCGATCCCGTTTCTACTTGATTTCAGATTGAATGAGAACTTCGAAAAATTAATCAGATTATTGCTTAGAAAAATGAACCTTGGACAGAAAGATTTGAGAATCCTTAGATTGACTTCAGAAAAGTTGATTTACTTAAAACAAACTGGTTTGAACTTGTTGAAAAATCTTTTTGACCAAATTGCCCCTATAACCTAATGTCACAGTTTGCTGATTTTAGTTAGGAAATCCTTAGAACTTGTTAGATACACAATCAATTGAACTTAATTTAGGTCTTAACCTGGTCTACGTTTAGAGTTTTGCTTGAGGACAAGCAATGTTCAAGCTTAGGGGGTTTTGATGTATGGTTTTCATACTCAATTTCCAACCAGATTAAGCCCTAAAATTACATTCAAATGCATGTGTTTTTATCAATTTCTGCTAACTTAGGTTGTAGAAAAAGTCCAGCCGTAGCCCGGCAAGTTTATTTTGCAGGTTCAGCATTTATTCGGCATGAAGAACAGAGGGAAAAAGCAAACGGGAGTTGCTCATACAGACTGGAACGGACCGCCCGCACAACGGAACGGTCCGCCCTGACCAGAGGAACCAAGTCCAAACGGACTCAACCAGACTTCAGACGGACTGCCCTGACCAGACTGGAACGGTCCGCCCCAGACTCAGAACGGGCCGTTCCAGCTATCTTTGGATTGCTAAAAATAGAAGGCTATGTTTGTCAAGTCGGTTTCCTCTATTACCGACCTTCCAGAAGCACGTCTCCCACGTTTGAAGCCACCATTGCCTCATTATAAAAGCTCTGTCCTGTCTTCAATTAAGGCCAAGTTCGAAATTCTAGGTTTTAACCTCTTTCCAACTCAGCAAAGGAGACAGCCTGCCGAGACGACCAACTGCATCTGGAACTGCCCGTTCCAGAGCCAGGACGGTCCGCCCCAGACAGGACAGAGCACAGAAACGTGGAGTTTTCGAGCGCAACTTGTTGTAAACTTGATTTTTCTCTTTCTATGTCTTTGTATTTGATGAAACCTGCTTGTTCTTGCATGGATTTGTTAGAGTAGAGTAGTTTTAGGGGCTATGGTCTGAGAACCTTTCTCTAGTTGCTTGTTTTTTATTTGAATCTTTAATTATTAGTTAAATTAAGTTATGTTATGCTTCTCGCACTTTAATTTTCTATTTAATTGCTTAAGTTTGTCTCTGTTTGATCTGATTACCTCGTTAAACAAAGGCCTAGTTTAACTGTTAGGATTAAAATCAATCGCAGCCACATTAACTTAGTAATTTTACTGTTCGGTAGGCGATATCCGGAAGGATTAAACCAGACCTTAATAAATTAGGGTTTAACTTGAAATCGGAAGATTAAAAGTTTACCAAAACTCGAGAAGTAGACTAGAACAACTAAACCAAGAAACGGAAGTTGAAATTTAGGCGTTCTAGGAGTTAAACAATAAAACTTAATAGCTTGACCTGAACGGGAGTTAGAGTACAAGTCTTTAGGTTACGTATTGTTTAATCTCGCATAAAAACATTTAATTAATAATTAAAACTCATGACAAAACAAGTATCAATTGATCGGAACGGACCGTTCCAAGGTCAGAACGGACCGCCCGGAAGGGGGAGTCTGGCCTGGAACGACCTGTTCTGATCAATTGACAAAGTCCAGAACGGACCGTTCCAGAGATGGAACGGACCGTTCCAACTTTGACACAGAGAATTGTTCGAGGATCTAAACCCCTAATTTTCATTAACTTGATTATCTTTAGTTCGAGTTAGAAATTGGTAATTTAGGGATTGAACTTTACCTTATTATTCTTTATTTTAGAACTGTTGAAACTTATTGATTTATATTAAAACCAGAATTTAGTTTGAATTGTTTAAACTGAAACTTAGAAACAGAATAGTCCGTCCCCGTGATTCGACCCTTAAACTGTACTGCAAACGAATTCGCATCGGTAATTAAGGATTAAATTTGACCCGTACGCATAGAAGAAACGATCAGCACCCTAGAAGGGTAGAGGAGAGAGAAGGAAGGACGAGAAGAGATAGGTGTGAAAAAAAAAAAGAAAAGAGGGGAGACGAGGGAGGATGAGCGGAAAAAAAAAAAGAAAGGGAGGGGAAGGGAGATGCGATGGAGGAACCAGTGATCCGAAGGAGGCGCACGGAAAATTGACGGACAAGATGAGTTGGATGGCTTGGATGGCAAATTATTGGATGGTAAGTAGTAATTACCATAGTTTTAAGCTTTGTCATTGCTCCGTGGAAACAGACTCGCATTTTGCCTTTTATATAATTATATTATATCCTGCTAGAGCTGCAAACACAACTCTGTTTAACCGTTGATCGTTTCGTTTCATCTGCTTCAAAATGATTAACGAAACTATTTTTTCGTTTGTTAAACAAAACAATTAATGAAACTGATCTCTTTCATTTCGTTTAATCATTTTATGTCATTTTTTCTGTATTTTTTATGCATTTTTTAAGTATTTATAAACAAATTTTTATGAATAGAAAAATATATATAAAAATTAATTGTCAAAACAACAAATCGAACACAATTGAATGTTTTGATCATTTCGAAATAGGAAAGCATGTATAAAAGTTAATTGTCAGTTAATTGATTGTTTCGATCGTCGTTTGAAACGAAACGGTTAACACAAATTCATTTTTGTTTCGAATCATAAACGAAATGGTTAACGAAAATAAATTTTTTTATGATCGTTTCGCTGCGTTTGCAGGCCTAATCCCTGCTGCATATATTAGTTTATTAATTACATAGAACATATTTGTTGATTCTATGTAAGATCAATCGATGAAATTTATAATGTAACAAATAGTAGCAAAATAAAGAGTACGTCACGGAGACCACAAATATTGCTAATCGAAACAGTAAAAACTATGGAGATAAGTAATTGAAGAATTATTGCATTGTTGCACAGACCATATAAAAAATATCCTTACTTGTTTACCATATTCTTACCAGTTGAGCTAAAATTTATTGCTATCATCATGCCATTATTATTTAAGACTAGCATGTAATGTTAGGAAGTCTAATTTTTAAATTTTTATGCTAATTAATCATTTAATTAACAATCCAAACGACTTAGATCTCGATGGATCTAGTCCAAACATTCACACACAAGAGATTGAGAATAGGAAGGCTACCTCTCTTTGTATCGCAACAAAGAAGTTCGATCCAAGGCGTAGGAATCGATGGCGTGCTATCCTTCGTCGACGGTCGCCTCGAGTCCACCAAGAAGTTTAATCACTTCCTCTTTCAACTTATGCTAGCAAGGAAGAGGAGAGCAACTAATTTTCAAGATTTTCTCTCTTCTACCTTTGTCAATTAACTAGTTTAATTAATGGAGAAGAGAGAAATCTCAACACATGAGCTAGATGAGGTGGAAAGGAGCAAAAGAAAGAGATGAAAATTCTGAAATTTTGTCTCTAATTTTCGTTCTAGGAGGAAGAGGGAGGCTATGGTGGCTAGGGTTTCTCTCTCCAAATGACCTCCTTTTATAGACCAACCACTCCACAAATTTTAGGGACCTTTTTACCCCTATTAGGTCAGCCACTATATGGGCTATCAAGTCCATTTTGTGATGTGTTAAATGTCCACTAATTCAATTAATTAATGGACCTTTCTCTTGTACTCAAATCGGACCTTTAATTTACTAATTAAATAAAGGTCCATAAGCTCTATTTAATTCCTATAATTAAATTGTGTTGAACAAAATTAATTATTGACTTATTAATAATTATTTTGGGATTAGTTAATGCATTAATTTATTTCTATATGATCTCCTTGACTTAATTAATTATAACGGTTCGCAACGGTATATAATTAATTAATCAACTTATCATATTTTCGCAATACACTGCTGCGAATAAATAAATAATGCACTGTGTGATTAAAGTCCTATTTGTGTGACCTTTTGAGGATTTATGCTACGTTGGCCATGGAATTAAATCGCTATTTAATTCCAATAATCATAAGCGGTATCTAGCAACACGTTATGATTCCCAATTCGTATAAATAATGTACTGCTACAATATCTCAATCCTGCATAAGAAATAAAAGTATTTCCTTGTCTGATTCTTTTGTCACATGATATCATCGTATAATCCAAGATAGGAATGTGTCATTCTTGCAGATTATACGTTTCTTGATCTAGAGATGACTGTATCAGTTGCTAACAAACAATCCATCTCCATCAAGGGGCCCAAACAGATATCATCGCTCACTAAATAAATTAATGAGGGACATACGGTTTTCTTGATGAACAACTTTTCCCCGCACAATTCAAGAGAACATAAATAAAGTCCGTATAGCAGTCCTTATCAGGAATCAACGGTAGACGATATTTATTGAGCCTATCCTCATGTGAAAAAGTTGAATCATCTCAAACTTAGAATCAAACTCAAATGAAATAAATAATGACACATAACACAATCCATATATTTATTTCATTGGGTCGTGTCATGTACTATGTTCTATAACATATACATATGCAATTAAGTTGGTAACTCCTTACTTATGATTTGTAGAACTAAATCATCTCTTAACTTGCATACTAATCTTATCCGATAATTAATATTTCTTGTTAATTATCAAGATTACGGACCTTTTAGATTTATTATTGTCATTTAATTATAAATGAACCACAGAGATCTACAATTTAGATCCTCAACCTGAATGATCTGTCAATAAATAAATCAAGGAATAAATGATTAAATATCATCAATAACATAAACCATAGAAGTAGCCATATAATGATTGGCTTCTAGGACATAACTCTAACATGTAATAGATGGATAATAGGAAAATTGAATGGATGAATTGTAGTTATGAAATTAAATGATAATTTACATAAACTTTACTCGATAAATAGCAAAGGAATGAATAAAATTATAAATTATAAACACAACATGTAATTAATATAATTAAAAATTGGACATTTATTAACCAATTTGTTCTAGAAATCTGTAATTCCAAATTAAAAAAGTTATGTGAAATGTTGCATCATTTCAACTTTAAAAAAAAAAAATTTGTTACGTCATTCAATGATTAACTAAAAACATTTTCTTTTATATATGTTCCTGCATTTCAGACTTGGGACAAAACAATCCAAAATAATTTGCTAAAAATATGAAAATGGCACAACATTCCTGAATCATCAATATATACCTTTTTTTCTTTGTTCTCCATAAAATGAAAGAGGATCCAATGCTCAGTTAAGAATCAGGACATGATAGAAGACACAGCCATTGTCAGTGGCTTGCCATAGGTTTGGCTTTCAAGTGTCTGTCACACAAAACCCAGAGGATTTTGTCACTGCTGACTTCTTCCTTGAGCAAATTTCTAACTCGGTCCAAAGTTTCCCTACAAAGCCTCCTCCTTTTCCCTCTATAAATCTATGTTCAAATTACTCGCCATAAGTTGGGAAAAAATCAGGAGCAAGTTAAAGTTCTAATTCGACGGATTTCATGTAAGAAAAGTTTAAAATAATCTCATGTACTCAACAAATTAATTAACTCTAAATTCGCTCTCTTATAGTCTCTATATAACTTGGTTGCTGTTTAACGAGATGGAGTTTAAGGGAACAAAGATCACTATCATAGATACCATGTTTGTGGAGACAGATACTGAAAATTTTATGTCAGTTGTGCACAACTTAACTGGGAAGGAATGGTCAGATGCCAACAGAGAAAAGACGATGCCAATAAAACCACAAGCACGGCGTGCAGTGCCTTCAATTGCTCGCCCTCGAGAGGAGGATTGTTATGCAAATGGTGACTTCGAATTTAAAGCACAAGGTGCAAATGATGCAGTTGATGAGGTGATTAGTTTGATGGAGGAATTAGAACCGCATTTGGGCGAATTGTATGAACTAATGAACCTTTGATGCTGGTGTGTTCCTTACTTTTGAGCTACAGCTACTAGAACAACGCAAATCTCATTTTTCTTTTTCTTTTAATTGCTTTTCTAATCCTTTTTAGGAACAAAGCAAATATCATTCGATACTTTCTGTTAGCAAGATAATTAGCCACATGTATTTATGGCTTCAAAAGATTTCAATGGTGTAAATATTACAATGTATTTGTATAGCTCAAAACAAACAAACCGTTGTTTGCTCTCTCAATTGTTTGAGAAAATCCATAGTTTTTCTTTATTTCTTTCACATTTGTTCAAGCGGCGGAATCCAGTAAAAGCCTAATTAAACGCCTTCTAACCGATGAGCTTTTTCTTCTTTTGAATTATTATTTTATGTTAGCTTTTTTTATTATATTTTTTAAATTATTATTATTGAACGATTTTTAAAACCAGAAAAACTTAAAAAAAAAGTCACTTATATTATATATTAACTGATCCGTAAGTAATACCAGGTGGCGCTAAACTCGAAATTAGGAGAACGATAGTCGAATACAAGTATACAATTATAAAAAACCTCTGCAATACTTTCTTGGGGTATCCCGGCCCACATTATAAAGTATGTTTGAAACTTCAAAGTGATGTTCATTTAATTGCATGGATTTTTTATTAAGGAGAAAAATTAAATAAAATTAAACATTTAGGGATAATATCGGATAAATTAAGTATACATTTTATTTTTATTTTCACTTCACACCCACAATTTTTTAATAAAAAATTTAGTAAAATAAAATATAGATGTTTTCTTCCATCAAATTGAAGTCGACGTTTGATTGGTTTTCAGATAATAATTAAAAGAAAAATCTTCCGAGGAGCCAAGACGACCGTCCAATCTTATCGGACAGCTCAAAAACGAGCGATTGATCTTCTCTACTTCGAGTTCACATGCGAACAAGCCATCCCCCAGTGTTCAATTCTCTCACGATTCGTGCTTCACAAAATCTAGAGAATGATCGAACGGATCACTGTTCACTTAACCATACTTCCATTGAAGAGGATCCCAAATCAAACCCTTCTCAAGCGCCCCCTTTCTCAAGCAATGAATTAAATCAGAACTCAGAAGTGAAGAGAGAAAACAAGAAAATAAAATAAAAGAGAAATAGAAAAAAAAAAAACAAAATCGCCATGGATGATGTACTGACGGAGACCCCACCACCATCGCGCTTCTTCTACGACGATCTCGACAATTTCGCCACCGCTCCGCCGCCGCTTCCCTCTCCCTTCCTCCTCTTAAACCCTAACCCTAAACCTAATCTCCTAATCGTCGCCATTTCGCCTTTATCTCGTTGTATCCTTCACCACCTCCCCTCCAAAACCCTAATCGGATCCCTTTTCCTACCCGAAATTGCACTCTCAGGCAACCCGCTAGTTCCTTCTGCCAATGACAAGTCGTTCAATCTCTACTCAGCTGGAGACAAGAACACTTGCCTCGCCTCAGTGCAGTACAATGTCTCACCAGAGAGATCTCGTGCTGTGGCGAAATGTTTAGTTGGAGGTGTCAAACCAGATCAAGTGGTGATCTTTGATTGCATCAAGAGTCAGAATTACAGAGGAAGAATTGAGGTTGATGAGACACTGGCATTTAAGCTGGAGACAAAGCAACAGAGGTTATATAAAGGTAATTTGGGTGTTAATGGTGTTGATTATTTGCCATCTGGCAGTGTGATGGATGGATTGGGTGCGGCGATTCTGACAGAGTGTCAGATCAAGGGGATCAAAGGGACGTTGGTTGCGACTTGGCCTGAGAATGGTGGGATTGAGGTATTGAAAATGGTGTTTAAACAATTTGGTTTTGATGTTGGTAGGATTGAAGGTGGGGTTAGTAAGGTAACCTCTCGTGCTGATTTGGATCTCTATATTTAGGAGTACTGGTATGACAGTAAAGGTTAATTTGGAAATTTGTTTCATTAGGCTGGTTACATGTCTGGTGAGGATTTTGTTTTGATAGGAATATGCTAGATCTAGTTCTTTTCAATTCATGATTTACTTTTAGATACCTTAGAGAAGATAAGTTTGCCAGTTTTTGTTACCGAGATGTTATGTCCTGTATCCAAGTACTGAAATCATTTTTTTCTGAGGAAATTTTGGTGTGATTTGTGAAATAGAGAAAAACTTAGATTCACATTAAAGTTGCATATACAAATATTTAGAATCATACTGTTCTTAAATTTAACATATTGTCTACCAAACACAAATTTTAGGAAGCTAATAATATGCTTCCGCTGTTATATAGTTTTGTTAATTTTTAGTTTTATTTTTTTTTTTCATGAAATTCAATTTGAATTGTCAAGAGTTGAGTAAAATCTATTGAGAAGTAATTTAACTATATGTTGAAGTGAGTAGACCAGTGTTTAAAGTCTTCACACTTTAGATCCACATGTATTTTAAACTTGACACCATCATGATCCTTCCAATAAGAAACAATCTTTAATACCTTATCTTTAACCAAAAAGTTAAATACAAAATATATTTGGTAAGGGAAAAAAGTTTATCGATGTATAAGGATAAGAAATTATAAGTATCCTAAATGTCCAAATTCAATTTAAAACCATTCCAGTTGAATTGTTGATGTCTATGCAACATGCATGATATTACATATTAATGATGTTATGTGCTGAAAAAATATTGTGTTACTATCAGAGTCTAGTTAAAAACTTGATTGCATGGACTATCATTTTTTTTATTGGTCACAAATTTAAGAATAATTTTAGTCTCTTATTTCTGTTTATTCAATTTGAATATATATGTAAGTAGAGGAGGGTTCGGTGTCCACAATTTGAATGCCCCTAAATGTCCCAAAACACATTTTTTGACTAATTTTACAAAATGTAAAATTCAAATTTCGAATCAAAACCATTGATCTTATTTGATATTACTAGCGATGTATTTTCATATAAGTTTTATAATTTTTGCAGTTTTATTTGATACTTGATCAAGAGATTGAATATTGAACGAATCTAGTTAAATATGATAGATTAATTCTAATCTGTTCATATTTTAGCCTCTTGATCAAGTATCAAATAAACTTTAAAATTTATAAAACATATATGAATGCATCGCTCGTTATATCAAATAAGATCAACGGTTTAGATTCAAAATTTAAATTTTATATTTTGAGAAAATAACTAAAAAGAGAGTTTTTGGGCATTTGGAGGCACTCAAATTGTGGGCACTAGAACCCTCCTTATGGGGGCGTTTGGTTGTGTAGTAAGGGGTTGTATAAGTTAAGGATGCCTAAGTGTTTATGTAGTGTTATGTAATGGATGTTTGATTGTGTAGTAAGAATGAGTAACTAAATGCATGCATATATTCATGTCAAAAGACTAAAATGCCCTTAAATTTAAATTAGTATTATGTATTAATAATACGTTGTGACCTAATTATTATTAATTATTAATTATTATTAAAATTAATTATTAATGATGATAATAAATCATATTTATTATTCTGAAATATTAATAATTCCTTTAATTAAATATTATTAATTATTTAATAATAAAAAATTATTATTGATTAATTATTTTTAATTTATTATTATTATTAAGTCGTTATTATTAATAATTAAAATTACATGTTAATTATTATTAATTATTAGTTATAATAATTAATATTTATTATTAATTATGATTTTTAATAATTATTGTTACTTATTAAATATTATTATTAATTATTTATTAATTATTAAATATTATTGATTACTAATTATTGTTAATTATTAATTATTATAAAAATTAATTATTAATGATAATAATAAATCATTTTTATTATTATGAAATATTATTAATTACTTTTAATTAAATATTATAAATATAATTAATTATTTAATAATAAATTATTATTAATAATTAATATTATTTGTTGAATATTATTAATTATAATAATTAATATTTATTATTAATTATTATTTTTTAATAATTATTGTTACTTATTAAATATTATCAATTATTTGTTAATTATTAAATATTATTATTAATTATTTCTAAGGGGTATTGTTGGAAAAAAATTAAAGGGGACCGATGCATAACTTATTTAACCTATTTAGGTTGCATAAGTTATGCACCCTTAAGGCGTCTTATGTAACAGGTATTTGATGACTTAAGGATGCATAACTTAAGCTATGCATCCTTTAAGTCACAAACAAACGGGACCATAAGAATAAGTCTTTATTTTTTTTATATCACGCTATAATATCGACGGGCTTAATTAGTCATCTGATTTTGCTTTTTTATTATTTATCTTGATCTCATGGCTCATCCATATTGTTATTTGTCATCATTTGCAAATTGACAAATTTAAATTAATCAATCCAATCTATATATTGAAATCTCATAGCAAACAAAATTTTACAATTTTTGAAATTTTTTACTATTTTTTTTCGAATTTTTTAAAGCTTACCATTTTTTGCTACAAATTAGTATGTGTGTGTAAGATCTGTTTGGTTTGCCTACGATTTTTTTTTTCGAAAAAAGGTGGGAGCTCCGCCCAATTTCATTTTTGAAAATGAAACGAAATATAAAGACTTACTCTGTTTAACATCCTTTAAAACAGCATTCAACTACTCCAATTACTCATATCAGACATTACCTTTTAACTCTATTCAACTACCATCACTGACTTAAACGATGACAGACACAGTACAATCCAGCCACAACTAAAAACTCAGAGTTTAAGTTTATTACATCTAAGGAAAACAAACAAACACAGAAAAGTGCAAATTTTGAACACAATGTAGCTCAGCAATTCTCTCAATAGACTGCAATCCATTGTTGCAGCACGGCATCTCCTCCAACATCAATGTTCATTGGGGCCGGTATCTCTTGAAGGGGTATGGTGTCTCAGTCAGACCACATCCATTTCTGCACCAAATGTTTGACCTGTGCTTCCATGTTTCTTGTCCAGTAGTAAATCATAGCACAAATCTGTGTCAATATAATTCTAGTAGTAGGTAAATTTTTGGCATTGAAAATAAAGTCATCCCGGTTTCCCTTCGATTTACTGTAAAATTTTAAACACTAGAAAGTCTTTCGTATTTCCATCGTATGAACTATCCTGCGACTTATCATGTTACTTTAATTATCTCTGGCATTTCAAGCAGGATGTGCCGGAATCCTAATTGAGTTAAACAAATTTTATTAATCGGTTCAACGATTGCAAATTTCTTATAAAAAAAAAAACCTTGGTAAGTGAAAAACTTACCCTCTGCTTAAAATTTTGTATCTTACCCATTAAAAGCGATCTGATTGCAGTCACGCTTATGGAACAATCGTAGTAGATTACAATTTATATTGTTTACAGTACAAATGGAGTGCACTCAAATTAAATTGTTAACTTCTCATTTCCTCAAACAATATATTAATTAACCACTGACCAGAATATCGAATAATTTAGTTGTGAAACAAAAATGATACATAATAAAATGTATGATATGTACGGACCACACACTACACGAAAAAAAACTTCTGTAACGGTTAATAAAATGGATCTGTAACGGTTTACGTACCGATACAATAGCCCCCGTAACAAAAGGTTAAATAACCGTTACATATTGATACCATCTATAACGGTTATTAGATAAAAACCGTTACTGATCTATGAAATATAATTTTTTATGCCTTTAATTTCGTAACGGTTATTATTAAATAACCGTTGCAAATCTTTTTTTTTTTTTTAAAAAAAAAATTGTTTCTGCTAGCATGGCCAACCATAAACATTGCAAGCACAATCATATGATTAATCATATAATTAACCACATCATATAAGCATGCAAGCTCGGACGATCATAAAATTAATATAAATAACACAATAATATTTTTGTTGCTAGAGACACAATCATAATCATGCATATTCATAATATAAATATAAAACTAATATAAATAACAGTTGGTCGGCCACCGCTTACATCCCTCGGCCATGGCTTTCGATCACTCGGCCACGACTTTCATCCATCCGATAAGGCTCAGCCACGGCTTTCATCCATCCGATTAGGCTTTCAATCGCTTGGCCATGGATTTCATCCCTCGAACACGACTTTCAATCGCTCGGCCACGACTTTCATCCATCGGACACGGCTTTCGTTCGCCCGGCCACGGCTTTCCTCCATTTGACACGGCTTTCGTTTCTTCGACAATCTATGCCAACCTCGACCATGGCTGTCATGGATATAATAGTATTTGTTTAGCGCACCAGTAAGATAAATCAAAGCTTAATGGTGTTACATTGAGGTCGAAAATAATCTCAACGGCATTGGTAAGGATCTGCCTAACTAATTTTGCTAAACAAGCACTAATTCACAAATTGTAAAATAAATAAAATTACCTCTTGTGCCTCCTATTAGCAGAACATCAGCTAATGACCTTGCACATGCGATCTCAATAAGAACATAGTTCACCAAGCTTCAAGTATCGTTTACCAGACAAATAGCTCCAGTACCTACAAGAATGACAAAAAGAAATATGAAAGACAAAACATAAGAAATTTTAATAGTTCTCATAATTGAATAGTACCCATCACCCAACTCTTTTCTCTGCACCAGTCAGAAATGTACATTTACAGTTTAATGTAGTTTTATTTTCTGTTTTTTGTTAATAACTTCCCAACAATGTATCCAATTAAATATTTTCCAAAATGTTACATATTCACAATTTCACACTCTGTTAACAAGTTGCAATTTCAGAAACTATGTTATCACCTATTAACAAAACTATATATCTACTGGGCTCAGTGCTAATTTTTTTTTAAAAAGAAAGAAACAAATCATAATAATTCAATTGTCTTTTATCTCCTGGTGCACAAGAAAATAATACATAATTAATCCTACATAGTTTAGTTATCTCAATCATCAACAGCACTACCAGACTGAGTCCGTATCAAGTTACAAAACTAACCTCAAGAAACGCCTTTTTACCATTCTGCCCCTCACAACCAGGGGTTTCCAAGAAATTCTTGGCCGGATACTTAGCCGAAGCAACTCCTTCAAAAACGAGATCATCTCCAGTGGATCGGATCACACTAATGGACCACCACCTGAAGAACGCCCGAACCCAAATCCCATCCAAACCCGATATCTTCTTATCCACGAGCTTACCCGTTATCTGCTTGGTGTAGACGGCGAGGTCGTTGTTGGGAGGTAAGGTGACGCGGCAGTGCGCGGACGGTGGTGGCAGTCCAGTTGGGTGGAGCCGACGACTGCTTGCGTGGTCTAAAGTGGATGAGAAAGAGACAGCGGAGAGATCGAGGGAAGAGGTAGAAAAAATGAATTTGGGGAAGAAGGGTCTGGAGAGAAGCGTAAGAAAAAGAAAAAAACGGAGAAAAGAAGAATTTATAAAATTAAGTTGCATGGCGGCTGTGCGAGAACAACCCTAAAATTATAACGTTACAGAGAAAATCTGTAACGGTTTTTCTATAAAAACCGTTATAATTTTGAAAATTATGTTCTGTAACGGTTTTTATATAAAAACCGTTATTGATTATGTAACGGTTTTTATATAAAAACTGTTACAGAAGACTTGACGGGTTTTATTATTTTTGACGGAAAAATTGTAACGATCTTTTGAAAGTAACCGTTACAAATTAGTCTTCCATTGTTTTCCGTGCTGCCTCCCATAATTCTGTAACTGTTTTATATAAAATCGTTACAGTTGATCCGTTACAGAACGTCTTTTTTTGTGGTAGTGACATCCAATTTACATCGGTCTTAATATAGGGGGAGAAAAAGAGTGACATGTAGCCAATCAATGGCAATATAATTGTATCATATGCAGCCTCTGTCAGATGGATCCCATCCCAATTTATGGAACTCATTGGGTTTTCACACGCAATTGCACCAGGTTTGCTATACAAACAAAACAAGACTCATGTTGTAGTTATATGGACCCCCTCCTCCGCAGCAAACTCTAAGAGGCTCATCACTCGTAAATCCTGCAAAATTAGTTGTAATTTTTTTTTAAAAAAAGATGAGACTATTTTTCTAATTTAATAAGTATCTATAATTCATAACTAAATATATTTTGGTTTTAAAAATTTTATAATGTTTTCACTACCTGCATGATATGCTTTGTAATTCAAATTGAGTATGAAACTGAAACATATATAGGTCCTTGTTTTTTTATTTTTTGTTTATTTGTATAAAATTCTATGGAATTAAACAGCAGATAACGGTTTTAAAATAATTCTCTTGTGGATCCTATTTTCAAATATCGATCTTCTGGAAATTCAGATTTACATCCTAAATACTCAAGGGGTATTTGAAGATAAATTTCTGTGTAGAACGAATTTAAGGGGTTTAATGCCGATATTGCTTTTAAATTATTTACAGACGAAAAAAATGCCGGGCAATGTCCAATAAACAGTGGTCCCAGCGAGAAAATTTCGAAATAGAGAATGATCGCATGAAAATCATGTGTATCAATAATAAAATAATTGTTATACATTTATGGTGTTAAATATCAAATTTCTTAAGAAAAATACAAATGGTATGCATTATGCAATAAAAAAAGGGGATAGTTGACTTTGACTATTCTTGAATGTGGATCCACCTCTGCCAAGAAACCAAATACCATTTTACAAAATAACCAAGTAATTTGAGAACCGACAAGGTCCATGCATATACTTAATTTAACATTTGCGCGTGTAGATATCATATCAGCTTTTTTTAGGGATATCTCAATGGAAAAGTTGAAAACCTAAAGGTGCATTATGGACCGAAGAGTAATTTGCTCAAAAATCTATATTTTGATTTTATTCATTGATATGCATCAGAAAGGTCTTGAAAAAAAAAAAGTATTCCAACACTGTCAAAAATTATCCTATCAAAAAATACAACTAAAGGGAAATAAATGCAATTGTTTCTAGTTTTCAAGATTTAAATCAAACTATTACAATTATATTATAACCATTAATAATTATTCCAAGTCTAAATAGTAACTATATGCTTGATTGAACCCATAAACTAATGGATACTGAATAATTATAAATATACCCTAAAAATCATTACTTTAATGCAAAATATACAACTATAGTTGAACCATTAACATTTCTATGCTTCAAACATGCTTAATATTATTGTGGAAAATAATCATTTTTTTAAAACTTCTCCTTAAGTAAAAGATTACTATCACAAATTCCTTTAATTCAAACTTGATTTGGTTCATCTTTTGTATCTTTATCTATTGTGTAATTTCTAAAAAAATATTATCATATCTTTTCTTAAGCAATTTCCTCCTATATCTTATTTTCCTAAAGAAGTTTGAATTTGAATATATTTAGATCTCTATTATTTTTTATTTCTTTCTATAGTTCTGAAAAATTGAGAGCCAAACTATAGATCTGTTGAATATCTCACACGAGATTTTTATAGAAAAAAAATGAAATATATAAAAGTATATTCATATTATGTGTGTGCATGATATGACTTTTCATTTACAATGAATGATTCATCACATATCTTTTCATTCTTTTGTATGAAATTTTCATCAATTTATTTGGTTTATTTTTGGAGTATATCTAGGGATGAAAACAGATCGGATTTTATCCGCTCCGATCCGCATCCGTATCCGAGAAACAGCGGATTCGGATAATAATATCCGCATCCGAGCGGATACGGATGCGGATGCGAATGTGGGAACAAATATTAGAGCGGATACGGATAAGAATACGGATTTTTATCTGCATCCGCAATAATTGGTTAAACGGATATCTGAATTTGCAGATCTGAATCCGCAATTCCAGCTTTATATTGTAAAATTGGGGATCAAACCCAAGATTTGTTGTATTCGTAACAGCCTCAACCACCAAGCTATGCTGCCATTTTTTATTTATATGTATTATGTTTATATATATCTCAATTAACGCCTCTAGCTATTTAGATTAGGTTTCAAGGGGTTTTAGTAGCCTCATTTAGAAATTTTAGTACAGAGTAAATTTAATATTGATCCATGAATTTGGTATTATGGTTAAACTAAATTTACATGAACTATAGAGAATCCAAATAAGATAAATATATATATATGATTTTCAGTTAATAAATTTAGATTATATTCAATTAATTATGTAATATTCCATAATTGTATTATTTGTATAAAATATTTAGTTGAAAAGAAATGAGTTGAAGTGGATTTTTTTCCTTTTTTTTTTTTTCTGTTCCTCCTTGTAGTATTTTTTTTATGTCTCATTTTTATTGAAAATTCTAAATGTATCACGACCTATAGTTCATAAATGTTACGTATAAACATTTATTTTGTTTTAAAAAATATTTAATTGTTGTTACAGATTGTATGGTATAATATAATTAACATAGATTATAAATAATGATTAATAATGTAATAATTTAATTTATACATATTATATAGTATTCCGATGCAATCTTGGATTTGATTGATTGAATAAATAAAGTCTGAGCAATGCTTACCTAATTTGTGTGTAATTTATATTGACATAATATAATTTATTGCATGATGTGAATGTTTTCTTATGTTTCGGCTACTCTCAAATGCGACAAATTTTTATATTAATTGTGAAATTTATAAAAAGTTCTAAAGAAATGAATAAATAAAGAATCGATCGAAATGTGATCCATATCCGACGAAATATATTCGTATTCGACTCCGTATCCGATAATATCCGAACTGTATTCGTATTCGCTTAATATCCGAACCGTATCCGTATTCGTATCTGTATCCGAAAAAAATATGGATGCGGATGTGGAAAAGACCAACATCCGCTCCGTATCCGATCCGTTTTCATCCCTAAGTATATCTCACATATGCCAATCTATACTACATCTATGTTTTCAACCATCCGATTTTGTTTTCCTTCTTATTTTCTTGATCTTATGCACTTGTATAATCTTGTCACTTATTATTTACTTGAATATAGTTGATATACCTAGCTTAAATACAAAATAATATACAATTTACACACTGAAATGAAATAAGAACTTAAACATCGCTGATAACGTAGGGTAGCAATAAATTACAATTTACACTCTAGTTAGATTGTTAACTTTTCATTTACTTGAACAGTAAAATAACTTAACAACTGATCTGAATAATTTTATTATGAAACAAAATTAATAAATAATAAAATGGATGATATGTGCGGACCACATCCAATTTACATCGGTCTTAATATTGGGGGAGAAACAGAGTGACCGTTGAGCCAATCAATAGCAATATAGTTGTAGGCAGCCTCTGTCAGGTGGATCCCATCCCAATTTATGGAACTCATTGGGTTTTCACACGCAATTGCACCAGGTTGGCCACAAACAAGACTCAGGTTGTAGTTATATGGACCCCCTCCCCCGCAGCAAACTCTAAGAGGCTCTTCACTGCTAAATCCTGCTAAATTAGTCGTAATATTGAATAATATTAGCCGAGTTGTTTTTAATTTATATGTATGTAAGTTAGTTAAATAATTAATTAATTACTTAAATATTTACAAAGGCCTGGATTTCATAGATAAGTTTTATCTGTTTCGGTTAAATAAAACTATAATGCTTTGGCGGTCTAAATCATATGTTTTTTAATTCAGATTGAGCAAGGAACTGAAATAGTGTCCTTATTTTTATTTTGTTTGTACAAGATTGTATAAGATAAGGCAGCATACAACATTTTGAAATTGTAGTTTTTTTTTTTTTGAAGCAACCATTTTGAAATTGTAGTTATATTATATGGTCCTATTTTCAAATCAACCTTTAGGGAAATGAAATGAAATAATGGGAATTTTGAGGGCCTTACTTGTAGTCTCGGTCATTTATTTCTGTATTGTTTTATTTTTATTGCCAACCCGGAAATGAGTATGTACCGAGTCGCCTTCTTATAAATTTTAAATGCATTTACTATTTGCACAAATATCTAATTTAGAAGTGATATTTAACTAAATAAAAAAAATCGGAATATGAGTTTTATACTATGAAGTCTTATAACGGCTTTTTTTGTTTTAAAAAAACGAAAAGGAAAAGGTCTGCGAGTCTATGAAATAATAAAATTACTAAAATCTCACAAAGTTGTCAAAGGAGCTGACAACTTCATATTTAAGCTTTGTTGAAGAAGGAATTTTAAATATTCTTTAAGAAAGGAAGAATATAATAGGCTAAATAGTTGTTGACTTAAAAAATATCTTCCAATAATAAAAGTTTGGGCCAAGCATTTAACATTTGCATTGAAAAAAAAGATGATCGTTGGATCTGGCCAACTAGCTAGTAGTATTTTAAAACAAAATATATGTGAATTATTTTGTATAAAATTATAAATACAACTTTGTTCATTCTTTTAGAAGAAAATCAGTTACCTGGACACTCCGTATCAAAATTCATTGGCAACTCAGTGAACTGCTCTCTATTTTGCAACAGTTGAATGACTGGTTCGTAGTAGTCCCCGTAACTGATCCGTGCTTGAGGATACTTCTCCCGAAGCTGCACGATCGCCTCGCGTAGAAGTGTGTTGTGCGAAGTTCCAATCGAGTTATACTCCTTGAGGCATCCAAGATTATCATAGTCTTGCTTGTTTGTGCTCCCGTACATAGTCAGCACTATCGGTACACATCCAGTTGGTATGTTTCCAGGTAGCACCATATGCATGACGCCTTGTTTAAGCAGCGACTGTAATTACAAAATGTATGTGTGTTTTGTTTGTTTTAATATAGCTAAAATTTTAACAAAAGTAGTCTAATACTAAAGATTAAATTAATAGAATCACTGAACCAATATTTAGGCAACAGGTCATAGCTGATTAAAATTTGGGCCACCTCCCGAACAGAAATGTTAAATAAATAATACGAAATTAATTGCTGGTTAATTAATTAAGTACCTCAGCTGCCAGCTTAATAGTGTCAATAACTGTTGGCACGTACAACTTGACTTCTTCAATTGTTTTTCCTGCCAACAACAGGAAGTTATAATCGTTCCCGCCAAATTCACCAAATAAGAAGAGGGAATTGCCCAAGTACTCCTTGCAAGCTGCATTTATTGATGAAATTTTGATGAAATATGGAACTTAAAATTTATACAACATGAATTAAATCAACTGATGTGGGACACAGACATTCTATTATCTTGCAGTAAGAAGACTTCAATTCTTCGAACCATCCAAGTTGAACATGCATGGAACTGTTTATTGGCGGTATGCTGGTAATGTTATGTTGGTGAAAGAAGTCAAGATCTAGTGCTGTTGCACCGATGACAGCAAAATTTGCTCCTTTCGTGAAGTCCTCTTCTTTGGACAGGTAAGGTGGTATGTGAGGAAAGCCTAGAGCTTCAGCTGTCATGTAATGGAAGGTCAGAAATCAATTTGAATAATCTTCCATATATATATATATATTCAGGGGCGAAGCTAGGATTTCATGTCAGCAGGTTCCGTGAATTTTTTTTGCTGAAAACATATGTATGATGTAAACGTCTAATATAGACATAATATAATAATAATTTTTAAATAAACAACTCTAAAATAATGTTACATAAAAAAATTAATGAGAAATCAAATATATATTATAATAACAATAGAAAATCTAAAATAATATATTTAATATACAAAATAATAATTCAAAAGTCAAGAAAATAAAAAATACAATAATTTCCTATGAATTTTTTTTATTAATTTTCTTATAATTTTACATAATATATTCATTAGAAATCTCATGGAACACTTACTTTTCATATTTTTAGTGGCAGTTTTTATGTAATATCCGAATTGTATTTTTGTTATTATCTTCTATGATAGCGTTTGTTTATAATATTCTAAAGTTCACACAACATTATATAGATGAATCACACAATACGCGAGATTTGCTCTAGTATATATATGCTACAAATAATTATTCATTCAAATATTCAATTCTATTCTACGTTTTGTCTTAATAAGTTTCATTGGGAGGGAAGAAAAAAACGATTAGCCAGAAACAAATACTACCTGGATCCCTATGCGATTTTTTAGGTGTCGTTATGCAATTCAAATCAAATACGACATGTCCAGCTGGGTCCTTCAAATTTTTTAGATAGGTCCCTAACTTCTTATGATTTTTTTTTATAATTACAAACAAGTGCAATATTAAATAAAATTTTTTTTGAGGTGGGTCCATGGACCCACCAAATCCTATGTAGCTTCGCCTCTGTATATATTAGAGTTTTGCTATGGTGAGTTGCAACTCACCAAAGGGTCAATGAGTTGCGATCAAAACTCCTAAATCTAGTTCAAAATGACCGATCCAAACCGTCCAATATAATCTCCCAATTGAAATCTCCATGCAAACTAAATTTTACATTTTTTCGAAATTTTTAAATATTTTTTGAGATTTTAAAAAATCGTTAATCTAATTAGTTCTGAACCGTTCAAAAACAACAGTTTTTAAAAATCCGAAAAAAATACTTAAAAATCTCAAAAAAATATAAAATTTGATTTGCATGGAGATTTCAATAGAGAGATTAGACCGTTTGGATCGGTCATTTTAAACTAAATCTAGAAGTTTTAATCGCAACTCACCATAGCAAAACTCTCTCTCTCTCTATATATATAATAAAATAAAAAAGAAAGAAAAAAAAATCTAGTTAGGATATTATTATTTCGAGTACTTTTGTGCTAAAATTATCTTTATTAAGCAACATATCAACATTTATGTTTCTTTTATCACAGATTATCTCTGTTGAACTACTTTTATACTGCGAGCTGCTGTCAGTTTTGGTGTGAGAATTATTTTGGTTTTTTAAATATTTGTCGTTCCTGGTTAAGTTCTGTAGGAATCATTCCTAGATTCAATAAAAATGGGTTCTAAAATAATTAAATGTCAAATTGTCAATATCTATCCGATAATTTCGATGAAAGAATTGAAAACATCCAATGCTGGACAAATTATCTTGGAATTCATCTGCAGCACAACCATGACTGCCTCTAAAATTACGGACAAGAAAAGCATCTCCTCTGTTTTCTTCTTTTTGTAAGCATTTGCAGAGGCACCAAGAAAACATGATTATATTTGCAAATAGTGCCTTTCCAAGTTAAAATGGGCATTCCCATCCAAGGGATTGTAGCATTTAAAAACATCGATCGAAGTTTAAGGAAAAGACAACTTCAATAGCATAATAATTTGAGGAAGAGCTGCAGAAGGCAACATCAGAATTCTTAAAATTTTTAAAAAAGAAAATATTGATCAATTTAGTAGAGTAAAATGATTATCTTAAAAGCATATACGCACTTCACATTTCGGACTTCATTTAACTTAATTTAAACATTGACGGACAATGAAATGCAAAAAGATCTTACATACCAATGAAATCAACGACAAGTCGGCCATCAGAACTACGGCCAGTAGGCCGACCGAAATGGGTCATGCCATACTCGGGGCTGTCAAACACGACTGAAGGGAGCACTCCCCTCACTAATTTGACGAAGTTTCCTGTGTCAGCATAAGAATCACCAAAACTGAATATAGCATTGTAAGGTTGAGATTTAATAGAGTTTGCACGGTTGAAGGATGATATGAACAGGAGGAGAAGGAGAGTCAATAAACCCATGGCTTCGGAAGAGGAGATGAAATAGAGTACTTTGTTTGTAATATTCTATTTATTGAGATCATGCACTCAAGACTATTCAAACAATACAATTGTCTTATTACATTATAGGAGTTGAAATCAATATACTGGCTTTTATGATTTCCAGCTTGGCAACTTCCTCTTATTTTGCCATTTTCTTTTTAAAATGCTTAGCCATTTTATTAGCTCCCACATTTCGTTGGAGCCTGAAGGTTCTTCACTAATTAATTGTAGTGAGTATGTGCTTTCCGATATAACCAATTACTAACTGCCATATATATAGCTACACGGTACTTGCCACGGAAAATTTTGACTTGTACCAGGTTTTCAACTCATTGACGAAGTGCTGAGGTCGAGTGCCGGCCCACTACATAGATGCAAACGAAAATATAGCAAGGCTTTTGGTATTGATTTTATTTTTTTAAATGAAAGCTGGATCAAATTACCCAACTTTAATTAATTAAATGATACAAAGAATATATATGTCAGGTTTCAAAATTCATGACCTAATTTTTTTTAAACAAAATTCAGCTTTTTAATTAAAAAATCTGTAAATAATATTGCAGAAACCTCAAATATATCCCCAGATGTAAACAACCGTAAAGAACTGCATTTCTATTTTGTTATCATATAGCATAAGCCCTTGGGTGTTTTAAATATAGTGCTATATGTAGGCATGTCAAATGTGCAAAATTAATGACCACATTAAAGGTCTATTAGGTTTAATGTTCCGTTTAGAGAACAAAAATATTTTTTAATTTCTATTGTTTAACGTTTCGTTTAGTAAACGTAAGAATTTCCTTGTTAGCACATATTAAATATTTAACATTTAGTTGATTTTTAACCTTTCGTTTAGTGAACATAAGAATTTTGGATTTCGTTTAATGTTTTGTTCAGCTTATACAGAACATTTAAACGTTTATACGGCTCAAAACTGACAGGCATAGCCACAAGAGTGGCACGGAGTACATGTCATATGATCGAAGAGGTAAGATAGGTGATCACGCTATGCGGATCAAGTAAGAAAATTTATTTTGTCAAATTAATGTTTTTAATATTACAATGGTTGCAACCGCATTGTCGATTTAATAATAAGAAAGATTGATGGATAAATCAACAGTAACACACACACACACAAATGAAACGCATATATATATACTAATAGGCAGTGGGTGAACGTTACATATATAAAAATAATAATAATAACAAATAAATAAAATAAAAGGAAAGGTGGATGATATATTCTCTCAATATATGTAATATATTAAATTATAATTTATGAGCTTCGGGTATGAGAGGTAGTAAAACACGCGAAACCACATCATCCATAAGTAAGCCAGGCCACAGCTAAAAATTTCAATTCCTTGCATAAATATCATCCATAACTCAAACAGCCCGCATGCACCGTTAATTTTAAAAAAAATTAGAGGACAAAAACCTCTTTTAAAAAAAAAGATTTTATTGGATAAAAAAATATATTTTATTCAAAAGTTTAAATAGCGGATAGCGGATTCGTCGCGGACATGCCAATTTTATAGCAGATAGCGGCCATTTAGCGGCCGCTATCGGACCATAGCGGACAATAACCAAATAGACCCTATTAATGGAATAAACTACAGAAAAATCCTAACACAGTTCAAAGTTTTTTGCATTTAAGTCCCTGACAGCAAAACACCTTCACAAACTAGTCCCTGACCTAAGGGAAACTCGTACCAGAATCAACACAGAAAGGAGATCAAGGGCGGAGGCAGTGGGGGTGCGGGCAAGGGCTGTTGCACCCCCCATGATTTGAGATTTTAGTGTATTAGTATTACTAATTTTTGTAATATTGTATAGAAATTAAGCAATTTGCCCCCCAGACATTAAAAATTTCATATTTGCCCCCCCAGATTATTTTTTCTGGCTCCGCCCCTGAAGGAGATCGACTGGTACCAAGCCTATACTAGCTTGATAACCAAATCGAGAGCATCAAACAAGCAAGAGATGAGCTGAAAACATTTCAATTAGGTGCATGCCTCACCAATTCATCCAACCACAGCATAAGCAACATAAAGAGAGAGAAAGTACCAACCAAAATAGCAAAGGAAAGAGAGAGAAAGCATGCAGCGGAGAGGTGGCATCCCCAGCCCTTATACCATATTGGATCAGTTCATTATTCTCATAAAACGTGTAGGCCCAACCTGCTCCTCCTCCCTCCTTATACGAACCATCCATCTTGCAATACTTACCAATCACCGGTATCTCTTGCAATACTAACTGATCCAATATGGTATAAGGGCTGGGGATGCCACCTCTCCGCTGCATGCAGAGCTTTTGGCTCTCAATGCTGCCTTACACGATGCTCTACTCATTGGATGGCTTGAGGCAACCTTCTACACTGATTGTGAAGTTATTTCCAAAGTGTTAAATGGTGTTTTGCCTCCTGAGGCTGTTGATTGGCGAGTTTACCTTCTCTTTCTGGATATTATCTCAGTTTTCAAACAGCATGAAAATCTGATCTGCTGCTATGCACCTAGGGAACTTTTGACACAAGAGCACGAGTTGGCTAATATTGCTAGAGTTAGGGAATTGAATGTAACTGGTTATACTTTTCCATGGTTTCAACCTCAGTAGTTTTTGTTTCCTCTTTTTCTTTCTTTCTTAGGTAGGACAGCAACTTTTTCTTCCCCGTTTATTTTGCCAGTGTATTTGTACTCTTTTCAGTTCAATTGATTGCCTACGGGCCATTTGCCAAAAAAAAAAAAAGTAATAAGCACTTTCAACACAAGGTTACAAAGAAAGTAATTGATGCGAAAGAAATCTCTGACAGTGCTAGGATTAAATCCAAGAAATTATACCATTTCGTCCTTTTTCTCCTAGCGGTATTACTGCTGTAAAAATTTCAATAGTATTGGGGTTTAACTCAGAACAACGTTATGCAAGTATATATATGTAAATATTTGCTTAATTTATAATTTATAATATAATACATATAAACCCTTTATCAAAATCCTGTATGGTCTATGCTCGTCAGGACGAATAACAATTTTATTTACACACACAGTCAAACCTTATAATATGGGACGTAGTCAAAATACAAACAGAAAGTTTTGTACAAACTATATAGGTAGGGAGGAGATCCTGGAAAAGGTTCGGACCATTAGACAGATATTCATTTTGCGCAATACGCAACTTTGCAAGTACGGATACTTCAATTTCCAAAAAAAAAAAAAAAAAGTACGGATAGTTCGGGTTTCCAAAAACTGTGGTATGGTTTTCATTTTTCATTTTTTTTTAAATTAATAGAATTAGTCATATCACTTGCTTATTCGTCTTTTTTTTTTTAAAAACAAATTTGGTGTCTTATTGGACTTTTTACTGGTATTTTTTCCCTAATTTATTCATAAATTATAAATTTAGAAGCTTGACCTCTACAAACTGAGTATTCATGCACTTTGGATATTGCTTGTATTTTCTTTTTCTATCAATAAATTATGGAATATAAACTTGATTTCTATCATATTATGAAAAAAGATAGATAGACAAAATACCTCATGCATCGTCTACAAAATTAAGTCGTTTACTAACGATAGATAAAAATACAAATTCAGAGTTATATTAAATCCACATTTAGTGAAAATTATATCGGATTCAAAACTTTTTGAATGTAGACGACTTGGGAAAAAAATATTTGAAATCAGAAAATGCGTTTCACAAACTCCCAGTTAGTTGATATGCAGTCTCCAATAGGGCGTTTGGATGGGCTAGGAATAAGGAAGGAAAAACTATTCCGAGCGGAAATATTAGGAAGAGTGTTATTTCGGAAAGCGTGGGAAGAGTGCTATTTCGGGAAGAAAAAATGTTGTTTGGATGATATGTTAGGAATAAGGAATGAATGTGTGGTAAAATAAGGAATGTGTTAGGAAGAGTGCAATTCCGGGATTAACTATTTTCAACTTACGCCTAACACGTTTGGATGCTTAGGAATAACTCTTCCTAATTTTCCGCCTAGGAAGAGTTATTCTTTACCCATCCAAACGCCCCCCAAGAGCATTGGAGAAGTACAGAAGCTTCAGCTTTGAAGCTGGTTCCGAATAAACAAGGTTGCAGGTTTTCCATGAAGTTTTTTTTTTTTTGAAGAATTATGTCAATAAAAAAATTCATATTTTTTATGATTTGTTTTGAATAAAATCAAGAACCGATGCACATGGTGTAGTCACGTAAGAGGAGTAGGCTGGTCCTAAAAACGTCAAAGGATTCGAGAACCCCATAGCCTCGACCCCTTCGCTCTTTCAAAAAAAAAAAAAAAGTGAATAAAAAAACACTTCTCCCTCAAACCCTAGACGGGGGAGGCGGCTGCCGCTGACCTCCCCCACTCTCTTTTTTCCGTCTTTCTCTCCTTTTTGCTACAAGTAGTATAAAGCGGTGATCCGTTGATTCGACGGCTCGAGGGCCGGGTGCGGTGCGATTGTCAGTTGTGCGTCGTAGAGATGTGATTTGTTGTCGAGATTGTGAAGTCGAGGTGCAGTGCGGCCGCCAGGGGTGACCGACCGAGATTGCGGCGCCGACTTCTCAGCCAATCTTTTTTCACTTCTTCCCTCCCCTTCTCCTGAAAGCGCAGCCAGTAGAAGGCGGTGAGATCTATTGATTTTCATGTCGCGTTAGGTGTCGTGCGATTGTCGGCCGTACACAGTGGAGACGTGATTTAGCTGCCGAGGGTGCGTAGCTAGGTGTCGGACGACTGTCAAGCCCTCAAGGGAGCACATCAGAGATTTGCGGCAAGATCATCGTGGATGCGCAGCCGATGTGTGGTGCGACCATTAGGGTGCACAGTTGAGGTGCGCTGTGGCCATGTGGGCGCACAATCGAGGTGTGCAACACGGACGTCGTGGATTGCTAGCCGAGATGCAATGCTGCTATGAAGTATGCACCTGAGGTGTGGTGAGAGGCAGTCATCGTGGGTGCACAGTAAAGGTGTCGTTCGGATCTGATTTTTTGCTGGCGCAACAGTGGGCAGTGGAACTCCACTCCAAATTTGGATTGAGCCTAGTACCAGCCGATGTGGTAATACCAGAAGCATTATTACTCCTTTTCGTTTATGGCTTTTCGGTGGTGTTTTTTGCGGTTCTGCGTCGAGCGTAATCTGTAGACACTTGGTAGGTTCTAGATTGGATTTGAATGAGTTGACATCGGCGAGATACTGATACATTAGGTATAGACATTGTTAGGAGTTGATACGGCTTATTTGTTGTGACGTACTAGTTTTGATACTGGTATTTGTTTTCAGCTTTTATTGTTATGTAAACTTTTATTTTTTATTAATGGAAAATTGTCAGCAATTGCTAACCCTCAAAAAAAAAAAAAAAAACGTCAAAGGATTCAAGTCCCGTGTTTGTAAAAAAAAGTTAAATCACTTAATTTAAAAAAAAAAATCAAGAGCCGATGAAAATAGACATAATAAATTAACTGTTATAAATCAATTTAAAAAACGTATATCTTTTAATCCGCTAATATTAACACGAAATGGACTGGAAATTGAAAATTGATCATATGGACATTTGGACTTCTTTAATTAACTTTAATAATGACTTGCTGCCGAGTGCCTCAACTCTTGCAAAACGGCCCTTCTGCTGCTCGTCAAATTGGCTGGCGTAGAGTTCTGCTTCCTCGACAGGCAGATTCCCGACGTACGTACTCGTGTTTGTTTTTTTTTTATTGAGAAATTGGTGAAATTAGAAACAAAAAATGAGTTGTGCTTTCTGCAATTCTGGAACAGCAAGTTTGAGTGTACCCTGTTAATAAAAAAACATCCAAAGGCACGTTGAGAAGGGAATAAAAGAACAGAGCAGAACAGAATTAAATTATGTGGTTTATTCGCAGCTTATTTCTGAAGAAATTATAAAGGAGGAACATTAGTTGTAGATTACAGTATATATTTGTCGTCCAATCTACATATAAAAACAAAATTTTAAAAACTTAATTACATATATATATATGTGAGCCAGAGGCGAAATTTCGGACCGATTTCGGAGCCATTTCGGTCCGAAATGCGTCGGAAATTATGTAAATAATTTATTTCCTTATTTTGTTTTACAGCAAAAATAGAAACAATAATTATGGCCACCTATATTTCTATAAAGGTGCGTCCCTTCCTGCAGAACCAATCTTCTTCCTCTCTCTATCTCTCTTGTACTCGAATTATTGAAAAGAAATAAAAAAATGGTGGTGTGTGTGTGTCGTGGACGTAGGTACAACTTGTACTGAACCACGTAAAAATCTTCGTGTCTCTCTGTGTTATTTTTCCTTCTTTACAATCTTCTTTACATGGTATCAGAGAGATGGTTCTGAGATCTGTTGATTTAATAGTTGTGCGAGCGACTGCATAACTTGATTCTTCGTCTTGTTTTTTTTTTTCTTTCTTTCTCTGTGCGAGTTACTGCACAGACGTCCTCTCCCTCGTGCGAGTTACTGCACGAGCGATTGATTCTACTTCTTCTTGACTGGATCTCGCCGAAACCTCGACGAAAGCCTAAAATTTCGGACCGAAATCTACCTTTTTCGGACCGAAATTTATCCCTCTCCTGACCTAAAACCATGAATCCTTCAACCGATTCCAACCCTAAATCACCTGAACCTACACCTAACCCACCAGATGCTATGGCCCTTATCCAGAGCCTGAACGAGACTCTGTCCCAGTTGCTTACACAACCGAGACCTCCACCAAACACCCAAAGTCAAGAAGGTTTCACCTCCGCGATGTCGATCAAGTTAGATGGGACGAACTTCTACCTTTGGTCGCAGATGCTGAAGATGAAGCTCAACGGACGAGACAGATTGGGTCACCTTGATGGTTCGACTCGGCCAAAGCCTTCGGACGAGGAAGCCTATAAGCGTTGGTCCGTGATGGATCCTCAGGTGAAAGACTTCATGATCAACTCTATGGACTCATCACTAATAGGTAACTTCTTACCTTACTCTACTGCGAAAGAGGTCTGGGATGCAGTCAATACCTCGTACTTTGATGGTAGTGATTTGTCTCAGGTTTTGGACCTCAAAAGGAAAATTAGTAAGGTCAAACAGAATGGTGAATTGGTCCAGAATTTTTACAGTACCCTCTAAGGGCTATGGAAAGAATTAGACACCCGCAGACCAAATCCCATGGAATGTCCAATTGATATTAAAAAATTCCAGAAATTGGTACAAGAAAATAGGGTACTAACTTTTTTGGATGGCTTAGATGATAAGTTGGACCAAATTCGGGCTAGTGTCCTCCAAATGAAGCCTCTTCCTACAATAGAGGAGGCGTTTGCCCTTGTAAGGAAAGAAGAACGGAGGCAAATGGTTATGTTGAGCGGAGGAAAAGTTGGAGATAATTTTTTGGCCATGATAGCAAAGACCCAAACCTTGAACCTCCAGAAACCCAACTACCCTCCAAAACAAAACAATAAAAAACCAGTCCCACCTGGAGGGTGTACCCATTGTAAAAATCCAAAACACTCGGTGGAACAATGTTTCAAGTTGATCGGGTATCCAGACTGGTGGGAAGAGAATAAGAAGAAGAAGCAAGGCAAGGCACACGTGGCTGAAGCCGTGGCCACAGATGGAAGGGACCCACCAACTGCGAATTTGGCTGGTTTGGGCCCTGGCAGTGACAATTTCGGACCGAATTTTCAAATTTCGGACCGAAATCTGTTGGAAAACTTTCTATTTTGCCTTCTGTCGAGATGAATGAAGGTAAAATTTTTGCTTTAAATACATCTGGTACTGACTGCTCTTGGATTATTAATTCAGGGGCAACCGATCACATGACATACAACAGGGAAGACTTGGTAAGGGATTCGGTTCCAAGAAGAAATGAAATTGTTAATGCAAATGGCGAGACCCATCCAGTCACAGGGGCTGGAGAAGTCCTTTTTTCTTCTTCGTTAACTCTTTCAAATACACTCTTGGTTCCCTCACTTTCATCCAAACTCTTGTCTGTAGGACAGTTATGTGAAGAATTGAATTGTGTGGTACTCATGTATCCTCGGTTTTGTCTTTTTCAGGACCTCTTGACGAAGGAGATTCTTGGTCGTGGTATTAAAAGAGGAGGACTGTATCATTTAGAAGACTTGGCTGCTGGACAAACAAATCTATCTGCTGGATCGAACTTGAGTAGGAAGTCTTCTATTTGGATATGGCACAGGCGCTTAGGTCATCCATCTTTTGGGTACCTAAGAAAACTTTACCCTAGTTTGTTTTCTGGTTTTGAGAATGAGATTTTTAACTGTGATGTGTGTATCAAATCTAAGAGCCATCGAGCTCATTTTGCTAAGATTTTGGATGATGATAATAATAAAGCTCCTTTTGATTTGATTCACTCTGATGTTTGGGGACCTTCCCCGGTTGACTCCTTAATAGGAAATAGATGGTTTGTCTTATTTGTTGATGACTGTACTAGAATGACTTGGGTTAATGTGGTAAAACAGAAAGCTGATGTACCACTAGCCATTACCTCCTTCGTTACCATGGTGAAAAACCAATTTGATAAGACTGTCAAAGTGTTTAGAAGCGACAATGAAAGGGAATTTGTCAATAAAACACTAGGGGAGTTTTTCAAAACCAATGGGATTATACATGAGACTAGCTGTGTAGGTACACCTCAACAAAATGGTAGGGCAGAGCGTAAGAATAGACAAATTCTAGAAATGACCAGGGCACTGATGCTAGAAAATAGTGTTCCTCATTCTTATTGGGATCATGCAGTCACCTCAGCGGTGTATTTGATTAATAGATTACCTTCTGTGGCACTCAAATTTCAAACACCATTGCAAAAGCTCTCAACCTACCACATGATCCCTTCTGTACTCAATATCCCACCAAAAGTGTTTGGGTGCATAGTTTATGTCCACATCTAAAAGCATTTGCGCTCCAAACTTGATCCTTGTGCAGAAAAATGTGTGTTCATAGGCTATGGGCAACATCAAAAGGGTTATAGATGTATGAATCCAGTCTCTAGGAAGGTGTATACTACAATGGATGTGACATTTATTGAAAATGAAGGGTATTTTAGCAAAAACCAGATCCATTCTCAGGGGGAGAGTATGATAAAAAATGAGTTCTGGTTTGATTCAACAAGAGATGGAGTTTTGAGTACAGAACATGTCAATTTCGGTCCGAATTCTGGACATTTCGGACTGAAATCAGGTCTCTGTCCAGAAGGACAGGTCAATTTCGGTCCGAAATGTGATGATAAAATTGAAAATTTGAACCTTGAGGTGGACCCACTGGTCGATTTGGGTCCATCAGAAGAGGACTTGGAACAAGAAGAAATGATACAGTCTCCTATCTCACCACACGACCAATCTCCTGAGTCAGAGGTAAGTAATTCTGAACCTGTTACTAGTAACCCTGGTTATCAGTTACCTTTCAGGATCAACAGAGGAAGACCACCTAAGAGATACAGACCAGATGAAAGTGGTGAGGGCAGGTATGCAATGGCAAATTTCATGACTATGTCTCACATGCCAGAACCAGTGAAGGACTTTGACAGAACTCTTGCATTAGTTCACATTCCAAGTAATCTGAATGAAGCTCTTAGTGATCCAAAATGGGTGGATGCAATGAAGACAGAGATGGATGCACTGGAGAAAAATGACACTTGGAAATTGGTGACAAGGCCAAAAGACAGAAAGACGGTAGGCTGCAAATGGATATTTACAGTTAAATATGGGCCAACTGGAGAAATTGACAGGTATAAGGCAAAACTAGTGGCAAAAGGCTACTCTCAGACATATGGAGTAGACTATCAAAAACTTTTTCACCAGTAGCAAAGCTGAACACTGTTAGGATTCTACTGTCCATTGCAGCAAATCAAGACTGGCCACTACACCAGTTTGATGTGAAAAATGCGTTTCTGCATGGTGACATTGATGAAGAAATTTATATGGACATCCCACCAGGATGTGGTCACTCAAGCAATCAGTCTCTTGTTTGCAGGTTGAAAAATGCGTTGTATGGTCTGAAACAGTCTCCTAGGGCCTGGTTTGGAAGATTTTGCAGTGCTATGAAGGGATATGGATACACCCAGAGTGATACTGACCACACCTTATTCTTCCTCAAGAATAAAGGTAAAATTATTATCTTGATAATCTATGTTGATGATATAATAATCACTGGTGGTGACTCTGAAGGAATCCAAGATCTAGAAGATAAACTGTCCAAAGAGTTTGAAATGAAGAATCTAGGAGGGTTAAAGTATTTCCTTGGGATTGAAGTTGCACGCAATAAGGAAGGTATTTCTTTGTCTCAAAGAAAGTATGTGCTTGACTTGCTTGCTGAAACAGGTATGTTGGACTGCAAACCTGTTGACACACCAACCAAACAGAACTCCAAGTTGGGTGTGTTCCCGGACCAGGCACCTACAAATAAGGATCAGTACCAGAGATTGGTAGGGAGACTCATTTACTTGTCACATACTCGGCCTGATATTGCTTATGCTGTGTCTATGGTGAGTCAGTTCATGCATGCTCCCAGTGAGCAACATATGGAAGCTGTCATGTGGATTTGAAGGTATCTCAAGAGATCCCCAAGACGAGGCATATTCTTCAGGAGGAATGATCATCTTCAGGTTGAGGGATATACAGATTCTGACTGGGCTGGAGATGTGACAGATAGGAAATCCACGTCTGGATACTTCACATTTGTTGGAGGTAACTTGGTTACCTGGAGAAGCAAGAAACAAAAGGTGATAGCTTTGTCAAGTGCAGAGGCAGAGTTCAGAGGAATTGCTAAAGATTTGCAAGAATTACTGTGGATAAAAAGAGTACTCAAGGATCTTGACCTCTATGATGACAGGGAAATGAAGCTGTTTTGTGACAACAAGACAGCTATTGCAATATCTCACAATCCGGTGCAACATGATAGGACCAAGCACATTGAAGTGGATAGGCACTTTATTCGACAGAATTTAGAAGATAAAGTCATTAGCATTCCTCACGTGAGAACTGACGAACAATTGGCGGATATACTGACTAAAGGGGTATCCAGTACCATATTTCAGGAAGTGATTTGCAAGTTGGGCATGCAAGACATCTACATACCAACTTGAGGGGGAGTGTGAGCCAGAGACGAAATTTCGGACCGATTTCGGAGCCATTTCGGTCCGAAATGCGTCGGAAATTATGTAAATAATTTATTTCCTTATTTTGTTTTAAAGCAAAAATAGAAACAATAATTATGGCCACCTATATTTCTATAAAGGTGCGTCCCTTCCTGCAGAACCAATTTTCTTCCTCTCTCTATCTCTCTTGTACTCGAATTATTGAAAAGAAATAAAAAAATGGTGGTGTGCGTGTGTCGTGGACGTAGGTACAACTTGTACTGAACCACGTAAAAATCTTCGTGTCTCTCTGTGTTATTTTTCCTTCTTTACAATCTTCTTTACAATATATACCACAGAATTTTATTTGGATCTGTACATAATATCCATTCAAAACATATTGAAAGCTTCCTGAGGAGAACATTTGTGCCAAATTGCTATTATTTTTTATCCTTTTCTAGCTAGAACAATATATGGCATGGCACCAAGTACCAATCAGATTTACGATTTCGGTACAAGTAGATGTAGAAAAACAAAGTTCAGTGGCGGGAAAATTGTTATACTCTGCTAAGAAATGATATGAAATGATGATTGGTACAACATGTAGTGCTTATATACGATTTTTGTGTGTGTGTTTTTTTTTTCTGGTCAACCTTGTGAGATAATATTAAATATTTTTTTTATTTTTAATCATGCACTCGTGATGCTTATTAATAACTATAATCCAAAGAAACTTGCAGCGAAAAAACATTTGCAAGTATGAGAATTATATTAGCTCCAGGGAAGACTTCAACACGACAAACGCAATCTGGTTTATGACTTGTGGTATTTCAAGAACTAGATTTTTCTTAATAGGAAAAAATGAACTTAGAAATTTGACTGTCCCAGTAAAAATTCAAAGAAACGAGATTTTAACCATATTCGATCGAGCTGTAAGCGACCCAAATCAAATAGAGGCTCCTAGGGGGCGTTTGGATGGGTTAGGAATAACCTCTTTTTAGGAATAGCTTCTTCCTAGACATAAATTTCTCTCACAAAATTACACACTTTCCAACGTTTTAGTCTTAAAATACTTATTCCTTCCTTATTCCCATACGATCCAAACGAACCCCTAGAGTTTAGAGACCATGTATCTTTGTTGGAAACCTTTGTCGTAGCGGGAGAATTCGTTTTCATTTTATAATAGTAGAAAATTCCTTCCCTTCTTTACAAAGTAGATATGTTTTTTTTTTTTTTTGAAGATAAGATGGGTCTAACTCCAATTTATTTTGAAATTAAATTTCACAAAAAACCTCTTGCCGGGTTTGAACCAGCGATCTTGAATGAAAAATTGAAAATGCATTATTTTTTTGCCACTAGTTGGTTCTCACAAAGTAGATATTTTGTAGTTCGATTATTAATTTGCGTCCTGTTTCTTTATATATATATATTTTGGGTTTATCTTTTGGTTGAGAGATCTTCCAGTACGGTGGACTTCGAGGAGTCAAGATCCATCAGCCAACCTGTGGTTATGACGTGCCTCAGTCAGATGTATCCCATCCCAATTTATGCGAATGGATGGATCCAAACAAGCCGATCCAATGGAATTATATGTTGTCAAGCATCTAAGATGGTCGTAGTCTTAACTTTTTTGTGTTTGTAAAGATTGTCAACAAAATTGGTATGCATCCTGTAGGCAAGTTTCCAGGTAGTACAATATGCAGTGCTCCTTGTTTCAGCAAAGACCACAAGAAAATTATTATTGGGGCCGTTTGGATGGGACTATTCCTAGGAAGAGGCTATTCCTAGACATTAAATCTCTCTCACAAAGTTACACACTTTCCAATGTTTTCCGCCTAGGAATAAACTATTCTTCTTATTCCTAAGCGATCCAAACGGCCCCATTGACTCTATATATATCAAGTTTTTAACAATTACTTAATCAATTATTAATTTGGAGATGTATATGTTAGAAAAGCTAGATTAATTATGTTTTCTCTAATGGGAATAAATAGCATCCTAGATTACATCTGTTTCCTAGTAACAATAAGTCAATCACATTCCATTTATGTTTTTGTTTTTTTATTATTCATGAACATTATAGCGAGTGAGATCAATACATTGGTTGTCCAGGACTCAAATGTGTTTTATCCAAAAAAAACTCACCTGTACAGAATTTCATTACTGCTACTGACCTCAGCTGCAGCTTTTATGGTGTCCAATACAACTGGTACGAAGGAAATGGCGTCGCTTATGGATTTTCCTGATGATATTACAAAGTTTTTGAGGGTCTTTTATAAAATTCTTTTGAGGGTCGATATTACAAAGTTATAGTCGTTTCCGCTAATCTCTCCCAATACAAAGAGGGATTTGCTGAAGTAATCCTGGCATGCAATTAGAATGATTTAACTTTAAGTTATATTAAAAGACTAACAATATTTAACAGACACATTCAGTCAAGTTGCATTGCGAAGGCTTTAATTGCTCAAACCATCCAAGTTGAACTTGAAGTGAGATGTCGACTGGATAGAAGCTACTAATGACTTGCTGATGAAGATAGTCGTCAATGCTAAGTGCAGGTGCACCGATAAATGCAAAGTTTGCTCCATTGCTAAAATCGTGGTCTTGTGAGAAGTACGGTGGTTGAAGAGGAAGGCCAAGATCCTGAGCTGTTACGGAACAGAAAACATCTCAATTAGCACAGTATTGAATATGCAATTGGCATGCAACATCATTCTTGGGTAAACTACGAGAAGATTAGAATGCACTATATAAAGTAATAGTCAAATAAAATCTATAAGATATGCTAGGATATGTCTGATTTATTTAGGAAAATAAAAATCGCAGATGACTAAAATCTATTAAATCATACCAATGAAATCAATAACAATGGCGTCCATTGGAGCCACGGCTGGTGGGCTGGCCGAAGTAGGTCATTCCATAAGGAGGATGCTCAGAAACATTATATGCGATCTGTTCCTTCATTACAGTAATGAAATTTCCCGTGTTGGCATAAGAGTCACCGAAACTGAATATAGCAGAGTAAAGTCTATCATATTGACTGCAACTTGCATGGTTGAATGATGACATGAAAATGATGACACAAGGAAGCAATAGCTCCATGGCATCAACGAAAGGAGGGACCGCAGGGTGTGAAACTTGAAAGTATTCCTTTTCTTTTTGGGTAATTTGTTCTGTCGATTTTAACTACTGAATCAATCATATATATATAGCTGAGCAAGTAGAATTGCGACAGATTTTAAATTAATAAATGGATAAATTATATATGCATGCCTGCCAACTATACTACTTGCTCCCGTTAATTTGCTCCTTTTTTTTTTAGAAATGCATGATAGCGGCTACGAAGTGAAATTTGCTCCTTTTTCGTCTAATAGTTCTAGAAATTATTTAATGGCAAAATTGGATATAGCCCCTCAAATTTTCACCACTCGGTAATAACTCCTCAAATCTTCAAAATTAGAAATAACCCCTCTAATCATTCTTTTTTCATATATAAACCCTTTCATAAATTCTAAGCACATTTTAAACTAAAAAAAACAAATCTCATTTTCGTTTCAAAAAAAAAAAAAACAATTCTTAAAACTTATGACCATACTACCTTAGTTTCCAAAAATTATTTTCCCGACCTAATGATATTTATATTTCGATTTTGTTTTAATAGAGATTCTCTGGCCGCCAAATAATTTTACCAATTCTGTCCCATCTCTATATAATAATATTTACTTATGGATGAAGACAGAAAATTTGCACTCTGCACCCATTTTAGCTCGGCTGGCGTAATAATTACGAAAATATTCTCATATGAAAAGTTTATTTTGTCGGTAACACTATTGTAGAAAGTAACGCAATAAAGCATTATTTAATCGCTCCGGATAAGCACCAATGTATATACATATATGCGTATCAAGCTTTTAAAAAACGCCGTTTAAAAGCCGTTTTTTCCGAAATAACGGTATTTTGTAGCCAACCGCACGAACGTCACAGAAAAAAACGATAAAATAATGTAGCGCGTCATTTACGTTTTTTCACCGAAAAAACGTAAAAAAAATTGCGTTTTTTCGCCGATTAAACGTGTACAATATCAAAAGACATATCGTGTATTGAGAATATAGTATATTTGGTACATATCGTTAATAAAATGCTTAGAGATGTTCAATATCGTGTACCACTGCCTCTCTAAGTACAATATTGTATACCAATCGTCCATACAAATGTAATATTGTACACAAAAATACATATGAGTTTGACACAGATGTTCGCATATATACACCGTTTTTTCACTGAAAAAATGCCGCACCGTTAAATCAACTCCGGACCGTCATGCCGAAAAAAACATATTTTAAAAGCTTGATGCGTATTCAAACCATCAATTCTCATTAGCTAATTTGTTTTACCAAAATCACTCTCCAAAATGAAGGTCCCCGAACGATAAGGACGGTAAATTTTTTTTTAAAAAAAAAATATGAGCAACTAAGGGTAATTTGGTCATAAGATGGAAAAAACCGATTTTTTTAAAGTAAAGTATGATTAGAATTTATTAAAAGGGCTTCTATCTAAATATAACATGATAGAGGGTTTTATTAACAATATCAGAGGTTTGAGGGGTTATTTCTAAATGAAGACGATTTGAGTGGGTCACATTGCATCTAATTTTCCATTATTCAATATACCTGATCTTATTTAATGCAAAATTATTTAATCTAGTAGTGCTAGAAAAACAGAGATCATTTCCTTTCAATTCAAATATGTTGCTCTTGATAAATCACCAAGACCAGTGTGTATTTTATATTATTATGTGTAAAAAAAATGGAACATTTGCAACGCTTACTTTCATTAGTGAAACCAATAGTACATTTTCACTTTATACAATCCCCTGCATCTTACTACCCTGAAACCCAAGTCATGTCCTTTGTGCAAATTCTCTGGTCTCAACATAATAAAATAATGTTTCACATCCTCAAGAAAAATTGAAAATAAAATAATATGAAGGGACATATGATATATATGTAAGGTTACCAACATAACTAAATATCCATTCTTTTAGGTAAATTTGGCTCTACATCCCTGTAATTTTCTCTAATTGGAAGTATACTCCTGAAGTTTTTAAAATTGGATATATATTCCTCTATACTTGTAACTCGAGAAATAAGGGGCACAAGTTGCGTGAGCGAGAGGAACAGAGAAGAGCCGTTTGGGAATGCTGTGATTTGAAACGACATTTTATTTATATTTTTGAAGTATCATTAAAATAATCAAAAGGTAAATATTCAAGTTACAAGATTAGAAGAGTACGTACATATCTAATTTTAAAGAAATAAGAGGTACATTTAGAGAAGATTAAAAGGATATACCAATTTCCCCTTTTATTATTGGTTTTTCGTTGGGCTCATAACACAGAACTGCACTCACATGTCCTAAGCCGAGTTGACAAAATTTGGTTGGTCAATATAAGTAATATGAGACGAAATTTTCTTGACAAGATGAAGATGTACTTGACTTATTAGAAGTTATATTTATTTAGTTTATAACTTTATATAGATACCCAGTACTTGATAGCCTTAATTTCAATAGTTTCTTTAATCTCAACTTAAAAGCAAGTAGTCAGTATGTACTGGGAGCTATACGATTGTGTTAGTGGAGAAAGACTAATTACGTTATGGCCTTCATGACGTCAACGGATATTCAAGTTATACTTGGATCATGGTTTAGTCAAATCTCACAATTATTACGGACAAGAAAAATGAGTAAGAAAATATATAAAATGAAGAAGAGCACTAAATTTCAAAATAGTAATTGTACCTAAAATGATTTTCAAAAGAAGAGATATTTTCTTCTCAGAGAAGTAAATTTGCTTTAGCAATAGTTTGATAGAACAAAGACGCAAATTAATCCGAAAAAATTAAAAGTACGTTTACTGTTCATTTTAATTTTAAAAATCAAATAAAAAAATACGGAATTTTAAAAGTACGTTTGTAAGATCGGATTCTCGGAATCTGATCATAGAAATCGCTTAGATCGGATTCCTGGAATCTGATCTAAGCTTTGATCGGGTTCTCGGATACCGATCAAAGTTTAGATCGGATTCCAGAAATTCGATCTAAGCTATACGTCTCCTGTATAAGCGAACGAAGCCTCTCTCCCACCCCATTTCGTTCCTCTCTCTCGCGCGAGCCTCCAGCAGAGTTGAGTTCAGGTATGGTTTTTTTTTTAAATTTATTTTTTTAATTTAATTTATTTTGTTTAATTAGGTAATTAATAGAAAAATAGGATAAATATTGTAAAAATATTTAAAAAAATTAGTAAAAAATCATAATAAATATAAATAATTATAATATGTATATAAAAATTTTTGACAATTATTTTGTACATTTTATAATTATGAATAAGTTAATTAGAAATTAGATAATTAATAGAAAAATAGGATAAATATTTAAAAATATGTAAAAAATTAGTAAAAAATCAGAATAAATATAAATAATTATAATATGTAACAGAAATTTTTTTGATAATTATTTTGTACATTTTATAATTATGGATAAGTTAATTAGAAATTAGAAAAGCTAAATAAAATAATAAAAAATTGATAGAATAATTTTTTAAATGTAGAAAAAATTTCTAAAAAGACACAAGCAGCGCTTCTAGTTGAGGTAAGTTTTTTGAAATATTTTTATATTTAATTTATTTATTTAGTTTCTTTATGTAAATAAATGAAAAATTAGAATAATTATTGTAATAATAATTTAAAAATAGATAAAAAATAGAAAATAAGAAATGTGGTCGTATGAGAATTATACTGTGTTTGTTATTTTTATATTTAATTTATTATTGTAATTTGTTCAATTTTCAGGATTACATAAAAATATTACATAAAAAAACTAGAAAACATTAAAATTATAATATAAAAATTGTTTCTTCGAATTACATAAAACTAATGCCTTCTCCCTCCTGGAAAGATATTCATGAACCTTGATCCTAGCCGGGCAACCCCACGTCGCAGCCCCCCTCCTCCACTGTTTGTGCTTTCAGTTGCTCCCCTACTACTTGATGCGCCATGACTGCCCCTGCTACTTGATGCTCCCTGAGTTGTGGGAAATCTGGCCGAAAATGATCGTGGATCCCCGCTAATGGAATTTCTACAGGGTTGAATACCTTCTATTCCAAGACCAAGTCGACTTTGAGTGCGAGGATCAATACTGATAGAATTCCGACTTGGTTGAACCGTTTCAGTAGAAGGTTCACCTCGGTTCGCTGTAGAAGATTGAGCTCTATTTCTTGCACTTGGTCTTCTAGTCTCCTGTGTGTTTGTACGACGACCAGATTGAAGGTCCTCCATCGACATAGGTTCATGAGCATTGTTGGCCGCCGTATTATCCCTTCTGGTTCGACGCCTCATGTTGGCCTCATTTTTTTTTCTCATTACATCCATCCACATCCAATCACGATTCTTCTTTCGTCTGTCCCGATTAATCAAACTCTTATCCGGATAGATCACGGGCCCATCATAAGCAGGCCAGTTCTCTTCGTCTTCGTAGCAGTGAAATTCAACTGTTGACCATATTTTAAGCATATTATCTGTGCTGAACCGTTCGTCTACAAAATCAGAGATATCCCACCTACAATGACCGCATACGGCAACAACATGAAGACATGGTGATCTCGACGTATGATAACTTGGTATTTCCACATTATTACCGAAATTTTTTTTTCGTGGGGCACTTGAGTTTCAAATTCTCCACGTTCAATGTCAACGGTGATAACATTGATTGCCACTGTAAATATGAATTTATATCATTATACATTCATTTAAATATGAAAAGTTAAATATGGTTCTATTAAAAGTAAATTTGTACCTGCTTTCAGAGAATGCTTCATAAGTTTAAGTTAGATTTCCTTTGGCCATCGTTCTCCCTCCGCCTGTCTCGCCAAAGCCATTTGATTTCTATCATTAAACCATTTAACTGTTTTGTACCAAGTGCCTTCCACAAGTCCAACAACTGGGAGTCTTCTCTCAGCCTTGTATCTGCTATTGAGAATTTCTGAACCATTACTCGTCATAATACCCCAACGATAACCACCGTCATACGTTTGTGACCACCTTTCAGGTTTCCAAGGCTCTCTGTCATCTGTTTCATTTTCTTTGTGTTGTACATTTTGTGGCTTTGTGTTGTACATTTTGTTGTACTGCGTATTTATTACAAGCTTCTTTTAATTCTTCTTTTGAGAAAAAAATATTTCCTTCCGCTAAAGGTCCTGAACCTTGTTGCTCAGATAGTTGAGAAATCGAATTTCTATACTCAGATATATCCAAAAATTGCTCAACGGGATGGTAATTATCTGTTCTTCCGGTAATGTAATACTCGTGATTCGGGTTCACATTAAAATCATGTGACGCTAAAAACTCTTCCTCTTCATCAGTGAAGTCCTCACCCGTTGTATATGTTAGGAAGTGCACAAATTTAATTTTTAGACTAATTACTCTTAATTAATCCTAATTAAATTAAGTGCAAAGGAGATCTAGTGCAAAAGCCATCCAAACACACAAGAGAAAGAGGGAAAAAGGGCTACCTCTTGCGAACTTGTAATCGCAAGGCTCGAATCCGTCGAGTCGAGGTTGTGCGCACCACCACGCGTGTCTCGGCCTCAAGTCCACCAAGGTATTAACCAAAACCTCGATCTATGCTAGTAGATGAGAGGTTAAGCCTAATCCCTTCCTTCCCTTTGCCTTAATTAACTATTTAATTGGATGGAGGCAAGAGGTGCTCAACACATGAGCTTAAGAGAGCAATGGTGGAGAGGAAAAATTCTGAAATTTTTCCTTTAATTTTCGTCCAAAATATTAGGGAGAGAGAAAAAGGCAAGGTGGCTAGGGTTTTGGCTCCCAAAGTGGTCCTTTTATAGACCAACCACTCTCCCAAAAAGTTGTAACTAATTTACAACTATGCCATCACTAGGGCAGCCATAAAATGGGCCTAAATGGGCTCCATTAATTATTTAATTGGTCCTCTAATTCAATTAATTAGTGGCCCAATTAATTGCTCTCAAGTTGGACCTTTAATTTACAATTTAAATATAGGCCCGTTAGCTCAAATTAATTACTTTAATTAATTCATGTTGAACAAATTAATTATCAACACTTTGATAATTATTTAAGGATTAGAATATGCATTAATTTATTTCTATATAATCCGTTTGACTTAATTAATTAATTATGACGGTTCGCAACAGTACATAATTAATCAGTCAACATATCATATTGTTGCATTCCTTAATACAACCAAATAAATAATGCACGCATGGTCAAAACCTATTTGTGTGACCCTTTGAGGATTTATGCTCTGTTGGACATGGAAAATAAATCGCTATTTATTTCCAATAATCATAAGCGGTATCTAGCAACACGTTATGATTCCCAATTCGCATAAATAGTGTACTGCTACAATATTTTTAATCCTGCATAAGAAATAATAGTATTTCCTTGTCTGATTCTTATGTCACATGATATCATCGTATAATCCAAGATAGGAATGTGTCATTCTTGCAGATTATACGTTTCTTGATCTAGAGATGACTGTATCAGTTGCTAGCAAACAATCCATCTCCATCAAGGGGCCCAAACAGATATCATCGCTCACTAAGTTAATTAATGAGGGACATACGGTTTTCTTGATGAACAACTTTTCCCCGCACAATTCAAGAGAACATAAATAAAGTCCGTATAGCAGCCCTTATCAGGAATCAACGGTAGACGATATTTATTGAACCTATCCTCATGTGGAAAAGCTGAACCATCTCAAACTTAGAATCAAACTCAAATGAAATAAATAATGACACATAACACAATCCATATATTTATTTCACTGGGTCGCGTCCTGTACTATGTTCTATAACATATACATATGCAATTAAGTTGGCAACTCCTTACCTATGATCTGTAGAACTTAATCATCACTTAACTTGCATACTAATCTTATCCAATAATTAATATTCCTTGTTAATTATCAAGATTACGGACCTTTTAGATTTATTATTGTCATTTAATTATAAATGAACTACAGAGATCCACAATTCAGATCCTCAACCTGAATGATCTGTCAATTAATAAATCAAGGAATAAATGATAAAATATCATCAATCACATAAACCATAGAAGTGGCCATTTAATAATTGGCTCCTAGGACATAACTCTAACAGTATAGTTCGTCTGATAACCTGGGCCACGGTCGTATCTCTCGTCAAGTTCGTCTATATCTTCTTTTTCTTCTTCTTCTTCTTCATTTTCTTGACCTGGTCTACTACTCTCAGGTTGTTCCCAAGGATCCCAAACCCCTCCACTCGTATTGTACTCATTATTTCATCCTTCTTGTCTTTCTTGTCTACTACTACTTTCAGGTTGTTCCCAACAATCCCAACCTTGTGCACTCGTATTGTACTCATTATGTGTTCTCTCTTGTCTTTGTCTTTGCCGTATACTACTACTCTCAGGTTGTTCCCAAGAATTCTAACCCTGTGCACTCGTATTGTACTCATTATTTATTTCTTCGTCTTCTTAATCATTATTCATTTGTTGATTAAAATTATAATTATAATCTGTGCCCCTCCTAATTAAGAAATAAATAAGAAAGTATTATAAATAATTTTTTATGTATTACATTGACGCAATAAATTATGTTATTGTAGTTACACTACAAGAAAACCGGGATATAGATAGACTTTTACTGCATGATTTTTTCCATGTTGCTATCAATTTTGATAATTTTCCATGTTACACCAATATCTTATGACAAAATTTCACCAACCAGTCATTTAGTTTGACTACTATGCACTTTTAAATTGTTGGAGTTATGTCCTAGAAGTCAATAATTTAATGACTTAAATATTAGTTTATGTTATTGATGATATTTGATCATTTGTTCCTAGGATTTATTATTGACAGATCATTCAGGTTGAGGATCTGAATTGTGGATCTCTGTGGATCATTCGTTAGAATGACAATAATAAATCTAAACTGTCCATAATCTTGATAATTAACAAGGAACATTAATTATCATATGAGATTAGTACGCAAGTTAAGTGATGATTAAGTTCTACAAATCATAGGTAAAGAGTTACCAACTTGATTGCATATGTGTATGTTATTGGAATATAGCACAGGACTTGACCCAATGAAATAAACATATGGATTGTGTTATGTGTCATTGTTTATTTCATATGAGTTTGATTCTAAGTTTGAGATAGTTCAACTTTTCCACATGAGATTAGGTTCTATAAATATCATCTACCGTTGATTCCTGATAAGGGCTGCTATACGGACGTTATTTATGTTCTCTTGAATTGTGCGGGAAAAAGTTGTTCATCAAGAAAACCGTATGTCCCTCATTAGTATACCTAGTGAGTGATGATATCTGTTTGGGCCCCTTGATGGAGTTGGATTGTTTGGCCAACTTGTGCAATCAACTCTAGATCAAGAAATGTATAATCTGCAAGAATGACACATTTCTATCTTGGATTATACGATGATATCATGTGACATAAGAATCGGACAAGAAAATACTTTTATTTCTTATGCAGGATTTGAATATTTGTATCAGTACATTATTTATGTGAATTGGGAGTCATAACGTGTTGCTAGATACCGCTTATGATTATTGGAATTAAATTGCGATTTAATTCCATGGCCAACATAACATAAATCCTCAAAGGGTCACACAAATAAAGTTTTAACCATGTAGTGCATTATTTATTTATTCGCAGCAGTGAATGCAACGAAAATATGATAAGTTGATTAATTAATTATGTGCTGTTGCGAACCGTTATAATTAATTAAATCAAAGGGATCATATAGAAATAAATTAATGCATTTGCTAATTCCAAAAATTAATTATCAATAAGTTGATAATTAATTTTATCATATATAATAATATTGACCTTATTTGTTTTTATTTAATTAGTAAATTAAAAATCCGACTTGAGAACAAATAAGAGAGCATTTAATTAATTGAATTAATATGTTAAATGCAACATGTGATGTTGCATAATTAACCACAGAGTTTTTCAGATTTGGAAGGGTTTTTTAGTCCATCTAAATTAAGAGAGAAAGAGGTTGGAGTTCCTATATATAGGGATGCTATTTCAGGAAACCATAACCTCCCAGAATAGCCTCATCTCCTCTTTCTCTCCCTATTCATATTTTGGACGATTTTTTTCAGAAAATATATGGTTTTTTCTCTCTTCCATTGCTCTCTTCTCTTGTCTTTCATAGGTCTCATGTGTTGAGAATAGTTCTACCAATAATTCAATAGTTAATTGATTGGAAGAATACAAGAGATTGGCATCGTTCTAGAGTTTGCTAGCACAAACTTCTAAAATTTGGTTGAACTTTTGGTGGACTCAAGACCAGCATGGTTTTGGTAATTGGAGGCACGCCATCGACTTCAATACCATGGATCGAGCCTTTCAATTGCGTGTTTGGAAGAAGTACGAAACTCCTTCCCGTTTCTCATGTGTGCTTGATGTTTAAATACAAGATCCTTTTTTGTTGTGCATGATTAATTAGTTATTAATTAGTAATAAAATTAAAATTGCACAAGGACTTAAGTTCCTAACAGTGATATCAGAGCCTTGGTCGTATTTAAGCGTTTTAGCACTTAATTAATTGATAAAATGGTAATTAACTAAGTTAATTGGTGATGTCTATGCTTGCTGTTCTGGAAAAACTGTTTTCCTGTCTTGTTACTTGTTTTTCGTGATGTAAAACCATCTGAAAATTTTGGTTTTTTACTGTAAGTTGTAGATCTATGAGTTGTAGTTATTTCGACATGAATTTCACATTTTTCTAAGTAGTTATAAATTTTTGGTGAATTAAACGGTTACGGTGCGCAGAACCAGTTTCTATCTGCACAATTCTGTTTGAATGGCGTGTAGGACCTATTTTTGGAAAATAACTACCTATAATCTTTGGCTATAATTAAACCAGACTTAAAGCTCTTTCTGGTCATATATAATTTGTAGCATGGTTCGGATTTTAAATGGGTGTTTAAGTATGAAAAGAGAAAAAGTCGTCAGATCTGTTTTTCTAAATAAACTGATTGTTTTGATAAACTGTACTAATTGAGAACCTTTTTCTGAAAAATGTTTAAATATAATTGTTCTATTTTAAGTTAGGATTCTGCTAAAATTAGTTTCGTAATTTTTAGTGGAGATTTGATACATCAACTGGGTCAAAAGATTTTAATCGTCAGTCTGTTTCAGAACAGGGGTAGTTACTTGTATGTCACTTAACTTGATGATTTTGAATAGACCTTGTTGGTTTTCTTTTCGTGGGTAGTTATCCAACTGTATGTACAAGATTTATTGTGTAAATTGTTTGCATGAAAACTGTATGGAAGATGATCCTACAGACCAAAAGGTTGAGATGAAAAAACAGAAAATCTGATAACGGTATTTCGCGCACAAAGTCAGATTTGTCTTTTTTTATTCTCCCTGATGGAATGTGATATATTCCTAAAACTTTTACTGGTAGTTACACTCATTATAAGAAGTTTGCATGATTTATTTCATAATTTTTGGAGACCTCAAAATTTTGAATTTTATCAAGTCCCGTTTGGTATTTTAATTAGTTAAAATATTTTCTAATTAATCAAACTGATTGATATGTTAATTAGAGCACTCCTTGAATAACCTCCTTTCAGTTTAGATTGTTGAATTAAATTTCAAGAAGTTTAAACAAGTTAGTTGTTAAAGTTGAACCTTCTTTACATTTAAAAGCGAGCAACGAGCATGCACAGAGATTCTAATTAATGAAGTTAATTAGAAACAAATAAACATATATATTGTATATGTACTAACTTTGTTTTGTAGGAGGATCGTGGGTTTAGTATGATTCAAGATTCCAATGCCTTGTGTGTTGTAATTATGTGAATGTGGATTAATTTTAATGTAACTTGTGAGGCTTGCATGCCCCTAAGGATTAGGAGGGAATTAGAAATTCTTTCATATGTATTTATTTATTTATTTTCATTAATTATAGGATATGATCTATATAATTAGTGGGAGGGCTTGATTAGTTTAGATTCACTTCATGGAGATGACGTGGAGCTAAAATGCAAGCGGGAGCCATACAAACTCACAACAATGTTTGAGATGCTTGTGATTATGTGATTGTTTGAGAATGCCATGAAATGTCATAGGATATGTATGGGTGTATGTTAACATGACCATCAAACTAAGTCACATAACGTATTATCCCAATTAATATGATTAAGTTGATCGCCCTCCTTCTCTCTATCCCCTTCACGTCATTCAGTCGTCCATTGACGCTTTCTCGCCGACGCGGGACGTCATGGTCCACCCTCGAAGTCGGGGTGTAAATCGAATTTACTATGAGCAAATAGAGAGAGGTTACTTATCGATTGACCCTAATCGGATTGGACATCGGGACGAAGTTTGTGGATGTACATGAGATGTTTCACAAGCCAAGAGTCATATGGAATGATATGATTGGTTGGAAAACCTACCTTATCTAGTTGTTTTTGGTGTCATGCCGATGCTGCCCCCATTTCAACGAAAATAGAATCTTGAAAAACCAACTACATTTGGGACATTAAATAAATGTAGTGGGAGTTTTGTATATCATTATAAATAAAACATTGCATAAACTAAATGACCTTAATTTGAAATTATTATAGATGTTAAAAATTGTTAATTTCGTTGCGATCAATCTTTGAAAATGAACAAGCTTGTTTCTAAAGTTACTTACTTGGAGAAGTAACACTGATTCCTAAGACATGATCTTAGTAAAGAGAAACTTGAGTATGTTAATTTCCAAAAACTTTCATCAACTTTCCGAACGTAGCATCACAATGATTGATTGACTTTTAGCGAAAAGTTATTGTTGAAACCTAAAAATTTAACACTGAAAACCAAATTCAAGTTGCGAAAACCCAAGTTCAAGTCATGAAAAACCAAAATCCAAACTACGAAATATCAAATTCAAATTACGAAAAATACCAAACAAACTCCAAAAATTCCCAAAAATTACCCAAAAATTCTCTAGGAGTTATGATGATTTATCATAATTTTTAAATTCCGAAAATGTCAACATAAATCCAAAAATTTACAAAGAAACCCCAAAATTCTACAAAATTACCAAAATAAATCTGTAAGGAATTTTGCAAAATCCTTTGAACCATTAAATTCCTTATAAATTTCTGATTCTACCTATAAAATTTCATGTAAAAATGCCCAAGGAAAGGCCCTCAAATAATTTATTTTGGATGGGCATAAAGAATATATGAGAAATTAGTGGAAATTGAATGAAATTCTTAGAAAAATAAAAAAATCCATGTCGGATACGTCCATTGGAGACAATCCAGAGCTGATCTAAAGGTGGCGCTGGGTTTAAAATTTACTATCCCCTTGAAGTGTGGTGTGCATCCGGTTCATACACCAAATATACTAAATTTCATTTCTCTTCATTGGCTCACGGAGAACCCAGCGCACCTCTCTTGTTCTCTCTCATTAAACCCGACAAATGGGGCCCGTGTGCAGGGTCTTCTTCTACCTTGGTAAAAATAAGAGAGGAGAAGCAGAGCCGTGATTCTTACTGCGCAGAAGCCGGGTAAAACGGAGAATTCGACGACGTGGCCTCCTGTGAGCCAAAGAACGAAGACCATGGCAAAACGCGGAGGTTAACATCTGGTTTTACCAAAATCTAAACCCTAGGTGACCTAATTGACAGCCATTGGATGAAAATTGGATGGTGAAGATCAACTTGGGCCAAGGAAGGCAACCCTAATTCCCAAGCCTATATAAACCTCAAATTCGAGGGGAGAAAAAAAAAAGAGAGCGGCCATAAACTTAGGCTAGGTTGAATTGCTGCCATTTTTCTTAATTAGGGTAGTTAGTGTGAGGCAATTCATCAAACACTCGGAAAGAGGAAAAAGAAAGGTAGAATTGAGTGATTTCTGTAATAAATCTCTGTGTACGAGTAAAAAGAAGTTGATTTGAAGCATTAATTGGTTATTTTGCTGTTCCTTTTCTATTCTCAATCTTTTCTTGAAATTAAAATCTTAGTAATTGCTTTGTGACAAGGGAGGAGGTCTGCTAGGGAGCACGGATCCCATGGCGGATCTCTGAACTTGAAATAAAAGCATCAAATTTCGAAATGAATTTATGTATTATCTGTTTTAATCTTAATCCCTTAAATGAGAGTGTCACATAAAAAAAAAATCAATCCTTTGTCTACTAGGGAGCCCTGCTCCCATGGTGGATTTAAGTTTAGCATGGAGCTCTGCTCCTACGCTGGACCCCCTCTGTGGTTTGCTAGGGAGCCATGCTCCCATGGCGGACTAAGTTTAAATGTGCTTAATTGAGTACTTGCCTCAATTAAGCTGTTTAAACATTTAAATCAGAGGGGATCTAGGGGAGGTGCTGCCCAATTTACTCCAGAATTTATAATAAGTTGAAACCTTGCATTATCATAAAGTCAAATGTATGTACTTGTAAATCTGCCCAAATATGAAATAAACAAAAAAATGAGGTTTTCTCTGCACAAAAATATAAAAATTAGCATGGACAGCAGGTACTTGACTTCGTGGACAGCAGGGAACAAGATTTTCTATTTTTTTGGAAACTTATGTGATTTCATATACATTAATGAAGGCAGCAAGGTCAATTTCTGAAATAAAAAAATAATATATAATAAAATTGTAATTCTTGAAAAGTTGCGGACTGGTACGTGAGAATGAGTAATTGTTGCGAAAATTACATTTCTTAATCTTATATAAGTATGACATAAAGCACAGATAAAAAGGAACATTCTATTAAGTTTGAATATATGTCTTCATAAAGTCTAATTGCACATATACGTCATATATGATTGTTGTTATTCATGACCAAAGGACAATACACACTTGAGAAACGCACATGAGCATGTTCATCACACTGGGAAGTGTTGTGTTGAAGTTGATGAATTCAGTAGTTTCAATCAGATCAACATCGTTTTATATAACTGGACTAAAGCAACTCAAATGAATTCCACCTTTCTGAGTGATCTCATGGACTGTTTGTATATTCACATGGTAAAATCAATGGTGGTCAGGTGTTATAGCCGAAAAGTCTTTTGTGACAGTGTCACATGGTAAATTGCAGCTCCAAAAGCAAATGGTGATATGTATAATTGAACTTGTATGGTCATGTTTAGCCGTGGCCAACATCAATTCCTGACCACATGTAATACAGGAGCCGAATTCCATGGGGTTATGCTCAACTCTATGGAAGAAAAGGCAGTTCAAACAAATAAACAGAAACAAGTTGAAACAAAATTGCATTCTTTTCGTTCTTTTGAAGCTAACACAAATCATTAGCACAAACTAAACCTGTCAAAACCCATCGGTACCGAACCCACTCATCACCGTACTAAACTCGAGGTGGCCCCACCAAATTGGATCGACGAAACACAAATAAATCTCATCCTCGTACTCTCCCCACTCTCACGATTCTAACGAGCTATCTATGGTCAGCTACAATGGCTCCAGTCGCCGGAAAATAGAAATACGAAAACACAGGGGTTAAATCGAATAAAAATCTAAAACTGATGCAGGAAACTCGCGACTTTTTCACCAAATTGAGATGACGAGACATAAATGGAGGTCATATTTAAACTCTCCTCAACCTCATGAGTCCAATGAGTTTAATTTCATAATCAATGGTGGCCGGGATCGTCGAAACTCCGACGAAAGAGGCACGAGTGAAAATAAAGAAGATTGAAGGGGCTTGGCTGTAAAAGTCTCTTCCTCTTCAGGTCAAATCTGGCGCCCAACTCCTTTTTCCGGCGCCAGCCTCTTGGCCACGTCAGCGCCACCTCTGCGCTAGCACAAAGCCACGCAGCAGTCATTTCAGCCTTTCTTGCTGACATGGACCAATAGAAAAAAAAGACAAATAAGCAGAAATTTTGAAAATTCATTAAAAATAGTAGGAATCTCAGAAAAATTCAAGTAAAATATCCAAAGATTTCTAAAAATCTAAATAAACCAAATTTACTGATACTTTGATATAAAATTCTATCAAAATAGTGGATTTTGTATTTTTGAAGTATTTTTCTATAAAAATGAACTTGGAAAATTAATAAAATCACTAAAGTCTTTTCCAACAATTTTCTAAAACTAGAAATCTGAATACTTTCAAACTAAAAATGATTTTAAAAGGACTTTTTTTAAAATCAAATATTTTTAATATAAGTATTTTGAAAATAATGACTTTTGGTACCTTTGAAGTATTTCCAACATTAAACAAATTTCCAAAGTGATATTAAATAAATTTTGTAAAATTTAAAAATGAATTCAAAATTTATTAAAAATTCTCCCAATAAATTTCCAAACATAAAAAATTAGGTAATCATAAAATATAAATAATTTCAAAAAGGAATACGTCAAATATCAAATATTTTCAAGAGTAAACATAATTAGAAATGTAAAACTAGATTTCAAAAGGCTGAAATTAAAAAATAAAAATAAAAGAAAATTGTAAAATTGTAAAACCTAAAGATAAACTTCAGAAAATTAAAAGTCGAAACACAAACCGAAAGTCAAAACAAAAACCTCTACATTTGATGAATGACGAACTTTTCATTGAAATCAAAATCAACCCTGAAACTAAATCCAAAAGCCAGAATCCCTGAAGCTCAAACTCAAAATCCAAAAACCATGAAACTCAAACCCAAAAGACATAACTTTGAAATTCAAATTCAAAAGCCGAAAACCCTGAAACTCAAACCAAAATCCAAATCCTAAAAAACCATGAAACTCAAACCAAAAGTCAAATTCTAGAAAAACTTTGAAATTCAAACCAAAAGCTAAATACTGAAAACTTTAGAACTCAAGCCAAAAAGCCAAATCCTAAAACTTCGAAATCCAAGCCAAAGCCATGTCCTTTAGACCTAAATCCAAAATAACCAAGACCTTAGCCCCAACACCAAATTCTGAAAGATAGAAACCTAAAATCCAGAAAACCTCTAAATCCAAACTCAAAAACAAATTTAAATCCAGAAACCAAAACAGAAGAAACCAAAGCTTTTGCCACAAATCTAAAAACGAAAACCTAAAGATAAAAAAATCAAAAGCAAGAAACCTAAAACCAAATTCAAATCTAAGAAATGAAACTCAAACTTTTCTTTTCACAAGTGGTCTAAAATAGCCCCGAGAACCCAAAACTTTGTTTCCACAAGAGACCCAAAATAGTCCCGAAAATCTTTCTCACAGGTGGCCCAAAATAGCCACGAGAACCCAAAACTTTGTTTCCATAAGATACCCAAAATAGTCCCGGAAATCCTTCTCACAAGTGGCCCAAAATTGCCCCGAGAACCTGAAACTTTGTTTCCACAAGTGATCCAAAATAGTCCCGGAAACCAATCCTTACAAGTGACCCAAAATAGTCCCAAGGATTGCTAAAAATTAAATTCTCACAAGTGGCCCAAAATAGCTCCGAGAAACCAAAACTTTGTTTCCACAAGTGACCCAATATAGTTCCGGAAATTCTTTCTCACAAGTGACCCAAAATAGTCCCGAGAAACTCAAATCAAATCCAAAAATACCCAAAATAGCCTTACGAAACCTAAATCAAATCCAAATTCCACAAAGGCCCAAAATAGCCTTAAACAACCCAAACTCAAATCAAATCCAAAAATGGCCCAAAATAGTCTCAAGAAATCCAAATTCTAATCCAAATTCACAAAGACCCAAAATAGCCTTAAACAACCCAACCAAATCGCAATCCAAATGGCCCAAAATAGCCTTGATAAACTCAAAATCCAAATCTAAATCCTACAAAGGCCCAAAATAGCCTCAGGACCGAAAACTACACCCCGACATAAAAAAACAAATCTGTTTCAAATAAAAATCTAAAGTTATTCAAGTGTTCTCAATTGGATCCCGTCAATTAGGTCTGGTACCATCAATTGAGTCTGGTTTACGCCAAAAATAATAAACTCCACATAAACGTGAAATCATTTTAGAGATAATTTTCCAAGCCTATTGCATATAATTCTTTAGATCTCTTAATCAGAGGTTCTCGTCGGCAACTACGGGGTAATTAATAATAGGGGCTTGCGCCTGTTGGAAAGAAATGACCCGCAAAATTAATAAACCCTCGTAAGAAGCGACTCTTGGTCTGGTTCTCTTGTCGTCAAGAGATAGTCGGTGCAGAGATCGAACCTTAAGGGGGGTGAATCTAAGGCTTATTCTCTTTCTCGAGGAAACCCATTTCATTTTTCGAGAGATGACAAAAAAGGCCCACACACATTCTCTGGCACGCCCGGTGGGACTTCTTTCTCCTCTCATCTTTGGGATTTAAGGACTATAATGTAAAGGCTAGACAAATTGTTTCTTAAATTCTTAAATTTCGTAAAATTTTAAATTTTAAAATAAACATTTCTAACGATAACATGTGGAGTTCTTTTCTTGTAGGAAATGGGATCCACGACTGTTGACATGAGCAAACCGGAAGGAGTGTTCACGATTGGGGCAGTACCGATCTGCTACCAACATGAGTTCATGCTTGGTAACATGCCTTACGGGTGTTAGAGTTATGTCCTAGAAGTCAATCATTATATGGCTACTTCTATGGTTTATGTTATTGATGATATTTGATCATTTATTCCTTGATTTATTTATTGACAGATCATTCAGGTTGAGGATCTGAATTGTAGATCTCTGTGTTTCATTTATAATAAATGACAATAATAAATCTAAAAGGTCCGTAATCTTGATAATTAACAAGGAATATTAATTATCGGATAAGATTAGTATGCAAGTTAAGTGATGATTAAGTTCTACAAATCATAGGTAAGGAGTTGCCAACTTAATTGCATATGTGTATGTTATGGAACATAGTACAGGACACGACCCAATGAAATAAATATATGGATTGTGTTATGTGTCATTATTTATTTCATTTGAGTTTGATTCTAAGTTTGAAATGGTTCAACTTTTCCACATGAGGATAGGTTCAATAAATATCGTCTACCGTTGATTCCTGATAAGGGCTGCTATACGAACTTTATTTATGTTCTCTTGAAATGTGCGGGGAAAAGTTGTTCATCAAGAAAATCGTATGTCCCTCATTAATTTACTTAGTGAGCGATGATATCTGTTTGGGCCCCTTGATGGAGATGGATTGTTTGCTAGCAACTGATACAGTCATCTCTAGATCAAGAAACGTATAATCTGCAAGAATGACACATTCCTATCTTGGATTATACGATGATATCATGTGACATAAGAATCAGACAAGGATATACTATTATTTCTTATGCAGGATTAAAATATTGTAGCAGTACACTATTTATGCGAATTGGGAATCATAACGTGTTGCTAGATACCGCTTATAATTATTGGAAATAAATAGCGATTTAGTTTCCATGTCCAACAGAGCATAAATCCTCAAAGGGTCACACAAATAGGTTTTGACCATGCGTGCATTATTTATTTGGTTGTATTAAGGAATGCAACAATATGATATGTTGACTGATTAATTATGTACTGTTGCGAACCGTCATAATTAATTAATTAAGTCAAACGGATTATATAGAAATAAATTAATGCATATTCTAATCCTTAAATAATTATCAAAGTGTTGATAATTAATTTGTTCAACATGAATTAATTAAAGTAATTAATTTGAGCTAACGGGCCTATATTTAAATGGTAAATTAAAGGTCCAAATTGAGAGCAATTAATTGGGCCACTAATTAATTGAATTAGAGGACCAATTAAATAATTAATGGAGCCCATTTAGGCCCATTTTATGGCTGCCCTAGTGATGGCATAGTTGTAAATTAGTTACAACTTTTTGGGAGAGTGGTTGGTCTATAAAAGGACCACTTTGGGAGCCAAAACCCTAGCAACCTTGCCTTTTTCTCTCTCCCTAATATTTTGGACGAAAATTAAAGGAAAAATTTCAGAATTTTTCCTCTCCACCATTGCTCTCTTAAGCTCATGTGTTGAGCACCTCTTGCCTCCATCCAATTAAATAGTTAATTAAGGCAAAGGGAAGGAAGGGATTAGGCTTAACCTCTCATCTACTAGCATAGATCGAGGTTTTGGTTAATACCTTGGTGGACTTGAGGCCGAGACACGCGTGGTGGTGCGCACAACCTCGACATCGCCGGATTCGAGCCTCCTTGTTGCGATACAAGGAGAGGTAGCCTTCCTAACCTCTCTCTCTTGTGTGTGAATGCTTGGACTAGATCCTTCGAGGTCTAAGTCGTTTGGATTGCTTATTAAATGGTTAATTAGCACAAAAAAATTTGAAAACTTAGACTTCCTAACAGTGGTATCAGAGCTCTAGGTCGTTCTAAAGCATTTTAACACATAATTAGTTGAGAAATGATTAATTAACACATGGATTAGTGATGCACTTGCTTGCTGTCTGGATTTCTGTTCTGTTTTCGACATTGTTTTGGTTTTTTCGCTGAGAAAAGCTTTCAGAAAAATTCTAAATTTTATTGAAGGTTATCTGTGAGATGTGGTTCTTTAGCCACTAGTTTCACCTTTTTCTAAGTTGTTATGAATTTATGGTGAATTAAACGGTAACGGTGCGCAGATCTGGTACTCTGCTGCACAGTTCTGTGTTTTAGGCATGAAGGATTTATTTTTCGAAAATAACTATCTGTATTTCTTGGCTAGAAATCTTGTAAACTTGATGCTCTTTCTGGACATGTAAAATTTGTTGCATGTTTCGGATTTTATGTGGGCGTTCAAGTCATGAGAAATGAATCGGTTGTCAGATCTGGTTTTCCAACAAACTGATTGTTTGGATAAACTGTACTTATTGAGAAAACTTTATGAAAAAGTGTTTGAATAGAAAGTTTCTACTTGAAGTTAAGATTCTGTGAAAATTAGTTTCAAAGAATTTTATTAAGGTTTGATACCTCAACTGAGTCAATAGTTTTTAGTCGTTAGTCTGTTTCAGAACAGGGTATGTGGCTTGTTTGCTATTTATCTTGATGATTTTAAATAAGACTAGTTGGATTTCGTTTGATGGATTGGTAGCCAATAACATATAGTAGATTTGTTATGTAAAATGTTTTCATGAAAACGTTTTGGAAGATGATCCTACAGACCAAAAGAGTTAGACAAAAACAGAAAATCGGATAACGGTGTTTCGCGCACAGTTTGACGATTTGTTAATTTTGTTTCTCTCTGATGGTAAGTGATCTCTCCCTGAAGTTTTGACAGATAGTTACACTCATAATAGGAAGTATGCATTATTTATTTCATAATTTTTGGAGGCCGAAAAACTTCGAATTTTATCGGGTCCCATTTTAATATTTTAAATAGTTAAAGTATTTTCTAATTAATCAAATTGGTTGAATAAATTAATTAGAATACTCCATGATATTCCTCCTTTCTGTTTACAATTGTTGAATTGGCTTTTCAAATGGTTTAAGCAAATTAGTTGTTTAAAAGTTAAACTTTTATGCGGAAAGACCCGAACTACAAGCGATGTGCAAAGACTCTAATTCATTGTTGTTAATTAAGAAACAAAGGGACATGTGCTAACTTTGTTTTGTAGGAAGGATCGTGGGTTTAGTATGGCTCAAGAAACCAATGCTTTGTGTGTTGTAATTTGTGAATGCATGTGATTGATTGTATGTAAGGCCTTTGGTGTCATGGTTAATTAATTAATTATGATTAATTTCTTAATGTAACTTGTGAGGCTTGCATGCCCCTAAGGCTAGGAGCGAATTAGGGATATTTTCACATGTATTTTGTCCTTTAATTATATAGGATAGGATCCATATGATTAGTGGGAGGGACAATTAGATTAGTTTTGCTACATGGAGATGCGGCGGAACTAATGCAAGCGGGAGCCATACAAACCCACAACAATGCTTGAGATGCTTATTATTATGTGAATGTTTGTGGATGCTATGAATGTCATAGGATAGGTATGGGTGTATGATTACACGACCACCAAACAATAGTCACATAATTGTTTGTCCCAAATTTGATTAAGTCGACCGCCCTCCTTCTCTCTATCCCCTTCACGTCAATTGCCCTCTCATGACGCGGTCCGCCCAAGCGGACGTCATGGTTGTCAATTTGATAGTCGGGGTACAAATAAAGGGATTTGTAAGGAGCAAATAGAGAGATGTTACTTATCGATGGACCCAACTAGAGTTTGGACATCGGGGCGAAGTTCGCGATGCGAACCAAGAATCATAAAGTTGTATGATTGGTTAAAGAGAACCTACCTTATCTAGTCATTTTGGGTGACGTGCCATAGCAGGTCCAACTTGACGAAAATAGGGGTCTTGGAAATTCATTACTTTTAAGGGACTTATATTAAAGTAGTGAAAGTTTTACTTTATTGAAAATAAAATAAAAACATAAACTAATTGGCCTTAATTTGAATTAATTGTTGTAGATGTCTTCCTCATCCTTTTCGCTTCGATCTCTTTTAGAGAAAGAAAAGCTCGCCTTCAACGGTGCCAACTTTCTGGATTGGCACCGGAACCTAAGGCTTGTCCTAAGGTTTGAAAAGAAGGAATACCTCCTTACCACTCCCATCCCCGCGGCTCCCAAGTCGGATGCCCTTCAAGCGGACAAGGATGCCCATGACAAGCACGTCATGGACGACATGGAGATGTCCGTCCTGATTGTCGCTGTCATGGAGGCGGAACTCCAAAAGGAGTTCATGGATAGTGGTTATGGAGTGTTTGAAATGGTCTCTCGTCTCTCGAACATGTTCCAAACCAAGGCCCGCACCGAAAGGGCTCGTCTCATCAAGGCTGTCGCCAATACTCGATTGGCGGAAGGTCATGAAGTCGGGCCACACGTTATGAAGATGGCGGGGTTGTTTCGGCAGCTCGAAAGGCTTGATACGCCCTTCCCGTCAGGGGCGATTCAAGACTTCATTCTCAACTCTCTCCCTCATAGTTTCACCGGTTTTGTTGTGAACTACCGGATGAATGGCATGGACAAGAGCATGGATGATCTCCAAAACATGCTTGTCGAGACGGAGGAGAGTCTCAAAAATGAAAAAGGGCCCAAAGATGTTCTTGCGGTGAGTGACAAGAGCAAGAAGAGCAAGAAAGGAAAGACCCGCAGAACTAGAAAAGGCAAAGGCACGGTGACGCCCTAAGGTTCGGCCAAGGGAGCTCCCGAGGGTTCCAAGAGAAAGAAGAACCCGGCCACTTCCGAGACCGTGTGCTACTACTGTAGCAACAAGGGCCATTGGAAGAAGAATTGCCCCAAGTACCTCGCTGACAAGAAGGCGGGAACTGTCCGGCCTTCTACTTCAGGTATATTTGTCATTGAAACCCTTCTCGCTACCTCTAGTACAGACTGGATATTTGATACTGGTTCATGTGCTCACATTTGTCGAAATGTGCAGGCACTAAAGAGTAGGAGGCGGCTCGAGAAAGGCGAAGTTCAACTCCGCGTCGGTAACGGCACGTGCGTCTCCGCTATGGCCGTTGGGAACGTAGAGCTTACTTTGCCTTCTGGTTTAGTTTTGGAACTAAAAGATGTTTATGTAGTTCCTTGTATCACTCGGAACATCATCTCTATTTCGTGTTTAGACTTGGATGGATTTGGTGTTGTAATAAAGAACAAAAGTTGTACTTTGTTGCGTGATGATGTTTGTTATTGTGTTGCGCATTTATTGAATGGTCTTTATGTGCTTGATTCTAACGAACATGTTTTGAGTGTTGAACATGACAGTAGAAAACGTAAGATCTCACATGAAAGTACGACTCTAATGTGGCATTGCCGCTTAGGTCATATCAACGAGAAACGCATCAAGAGATTACAAACAGTTGGTCTCTTGGATAAATTCGCTTTCGAGCCAATTGACACATGCGAATCATGTTTGATGGGAAAGATGACCAAAGCGCCTTTTACCAACAAAGGTACAAGGGCAAGTGGCTTATTAGACCTCGTGCATACCGATGTATGTGGACCTATGAGCATTTGCGCACGAGGAGGTTATTCATACTTCATCATTTTCACCGATGATCATAGTAGATACGGGTATATCTACTTGATGCGGCACAAGTCCGAATCCTTCGAAAAGTTCAAGGAGTTCAAGAATGAAGTTGAGAACCAACTCAATCGAAAGATCAAAGTCTTGCGTTCCGATCGAGGTGGAGAGTACTTGAGCCACGAATTTGGTGATTATCTAAAGGAGTGTGGAATCGTTCCACAACTCACTCCACCGGGAACACCACAATGGAATGGTGTATCCGAAAGAAGGAATCGAACTTTGCTAGACATGGTTCGATCGATGATGAGCCAAGCCGACTTGCCTAAATCGTTTTGGGGTTTTGCAATAGAAACCGCAGCTTTTACATTAAACCGTGTTCCATCAAAGTCCGTTGAGAAGACGCCTTATGAGCTTTGGTTTGGTAGGAAACCAAGCATGTCGTTTCTCAAGATTTGGGGTTGTGAAGCTTATGTGAAAAGGCTAATGAGTGATAAGCTTGGACCCAAATCGGACAAGTGTCATTTCGTGGGATACCCTAAGGAAACTAAGGGTTACTACTTCTACAACCGCAATGAGAACAAGATAGTTGTTGCTCGTTATGGTGTGTTCTTAGAGAAGGAGTTTCTCTCAAGAAGAAGTAGTGGGAGTAATGTGGTCATTGAAGAAATTCATGAACCACCGCAAGATGTGCCTCAAGTAGGCAATCCAGCGATTCCCAATGTAGTGCCAAACGAGGTTGTAGCTGAACCCGTTCCGCAAGCCGTTGTGGAAGAGATTCAAGAGTACACTCCCTCAAATGAGGACTCGAACATATCGCGAGTCGATAGTGTTCAAGACACTCAAACTTTTGAGGATCAAGAACCAAGTCCACAAGCTGTTGTGGAACAAGTTCAAGAGCCTCAACCCCAAGCACCGATCCTACGAAGGTCAACGAGGGAAAGTCGTCCACCCGAAAGGTACTTGGGTTTACACGATGTTCTCGTCATTGCGAATGACGAACCCTTGACCATAAAGGACATGAAAGATAAACCCGACTCCAAGGAATGGCTTAAAGCCATGGAATCCGAAATGCAATCCATGTATGAAAACAAGGTATGGACCTTGGTTGACCTTCCCGACGGAGTAAAACCCGTTGAGAACAAGTGGATCTTTAAAAGAAAGGTCGACATGGATGGCAACTTGAGCATTTACAAAGCACGACTAGTTGCGAAAGGTTACAAGCAAGTTCATGGTATTGACTATGAAGAAACCTTCTCGCCCGTCGTCATGTTCAAGTCAATTCGGATCTTGTTAGCAATTGCCGCATATTATGACTATGAGATATGGCAAATGGATGTCAAAACTGCCTTCCTAAATGGCAACTTGGAAGAGGATGTGTATATGACACAACCCGAGTGTTTTGTGGATCCAAAGAATGCTAACAAGGTGTGCAAGCTTCAAAGGTCCATTTATGGATTGAAGCAAGCATCAAGGAGTTGGAACAAACGCTTTGATGAAGAGGTCAAGAAGTTGAATTTCATTTAAAGCGAGAAGGAACCTTGTGTTTACAAGAGGATTAGTGGGAGCGTGGTTGTGTTTCTTGTTCTATATGTTGATGATATACTCTTGATCGGGAATGATATCTCCGAATTGAATGCAGTCAAGGATTCATTGAAGAAAGTGTTCTCAATGAAAGACTTGGGCGAAGCCGCCTATATCCTAGGGATCAAGATCTATCGAGATAGATCAAGAAGGTTGTTAGGTTTGAGCCAAGATGTATATATTGACAAAGTGTTGGAAAAACACAAAATGGCTGGTTCCAAGAAGGGTTACTTGCCTATGTCACATGGCATATTCTTGAGCAAGACTCAATGTCCGACGACTGATACAGATAGGGATTTCATGAAGCGGTTCAAGTATCCATCTGTAGTCGGTTCGATCATGTATGCCATGCTATGCACTCGTCCCGATGTTGCGCATCCGATTAGTGTGACTAGTCGATACCAAGCTAACCCTGGTATGCCACATTTGACCGCAGTCAAGAATTTTCTCAAGTATCTCAAGAGAACAAAGGATAGCATTCTCGTGTACGGTGGAGACCAAAAGCTCGTTGTAAGTGGTTACACCGATGCTAGTTTCCAAACCGATCGAGATGATGCGAAGTCACAGTCCGGTTTCGTATATCTGCTCAATGGTTGAGCCGTGAGTTGGAAGAGTTCCAAACAGGATACCACGGCCGATTCCGTCACCGAAGCAGAATACTTAGCGGCTGGTGAAGCGGCGAAAGAAGGAGTTTGGATCAAGGAATTCTTGACCGAGCTGGAGGTGGTTCCAAACATCTCTGGTCCAGTGGATCTCTACTGCGACAACACGGGAGCCATAGCTCAGTCAAAGGAGCCTAGGTCTCACCAGAAGACCAAGCACATTCTACGACGATTCCATCTTATCCGTCAGTTTGTGAATGACGGATGGATTAAGGTCAAGAAGGTGGACGGTGCCGCGAACACAGCGGACCCTCTGACAAAGCCTCTATCTCGAGCCACGCATGAGTTGCATGTTGCATCCATGGGGATTAGGCGTATGCCTGAGTGGCTTTGAGTTGTATCTTTTATCTTTTGAGGCTTTAGTATGAGACATGTATATTTTGGATATTACATTGAGTACTATGCACTGGCTAGAAGTCACTGTTGATTGACTCTAGGCCAAGTGGGAGATTGTTAGAGTTATGTCCTAGAAGTCAATCATTATATGGCTACTTCTATGGTTTATGTTATTGATGATATTTGATCATTTATTCCTTGATTTATTTATTGACAGATCATTCAGGTTGAGGATCTGAATTGTAGATCTCTGTGTTTCATTTATAATAAATGACAATAATAAATCTAAAAGGTCCGTAATCTTGATAATTAACAAGGAATATTAATTATCGGATAAGATTAGTATGCAAGTTAAGTGATGATTAAGTTCTACAAATCATAGGTAAGGAGTTGCCAACTTAATTGCATATGTGTATGTTATGGAACATAGTACAGGACACGACCCAATGAAATAAATATATGGATTGTGTTATGTGTCATTATTTATTTCATTTGAGTTTGATTCTAAGTTTGAGATGGTTCAACTTTTCCACATGAGGATAGGTTCAATAAATATCGTCTACCGTTGATTCCTAATAAGGGCTGCTATACGGACTTTATTTATGTTCTCTTGAAATGTGCGGGGAAAAGTTGTTCATCAAGAAAATCGTATGTCCCTCATTAATTTACTTAGTGAGCGATGATATCTGTTTGGGCCCCTTGATGGAGATGGATTGTTTGCTAGCAACTGATACAGTCATCTCTAGATCAAGAAACGTATAATCTGCAAGAATGACACATTCCTATCTTGGATTATACGATGATATCATGTGACATAAGAATCAGACAAGGATATACTATTATTTCTTATGCAGGATTAAAATATTGTAGCAGTACACTATTTATGCGAATTGGGAATCATAACGTGTTGCTAGATACCGCTTATGATTATTGGAAATAAATAGCGATTTATTTTCCATGTCCAACAGAGCATAAATCCTCAAAGGGTCACACAAATAGGTTTTGACCATGCGTGCATTATTTATTTGGTTGTATTAAGGAATGCAACAATATGATATGTTGACTGATTAATTATGTACTGTTGCGAACCGTCATAATTAATTAATTAAGTCAAACGGATTATATAGAAATAAATTAATGCATATTCTAATCCTTAAATAATTATCAAAGTGTTGATAATTAATTTGTTCAACATGAATTAATTAAAGTAATTAATTTGAGCTAACGGGCCTATATTTAAATGGTAAATTAAAGGTCCAAATTGAGAGCAATTAATTGGGCCACTAATTAATTGAATTAAAGGACCAATTAAATAATTGATAGAGCCCATTTAGGCCCATTTTATGGCTGCCCTAGTGATGGCATAGTTGTAAATTAGTTACAACTTTTTGGGAGAGTGGTTGGTCTATAAAAGGACCACTTTGGGAGCCAAAACCCTAGCCACCTTGCCTTTTTCTCTCTCCCTAATATTTTGGACGAAAATTAAAGGAAAAATTTCAGAATTTTTCCTCTCCACCATTGCTCTCTTAAGCTCATGTGTTGAGCACCTCTTGCCTCCATCCAATTAAATAGTTAATTAAGGCAAAGGGAAGGAAGGGATTAGGCTTAACCTCTTATCTACTAGCATAGATCGAGGTTTTGGTTAATACCTTGGTGGACTTGAGGCCGAGACACGCGTGGTGGTGCATACAACCTCGACATCGCCGGATTCGAGCCTCCTTGTTGCGATACAAGGAGAGGTAGCCTTCCTAACCTCTCTCTCTTGTGTGTGAATGCTTGGACTAGATCCTTCGAGGTCTAAGTCGTTTGGATTGCTTATTAAATGGTTAATTAGCACAAAAAATTTGAAAACTTAGACTTCCTAACAACGGGTACTCGTATGTACCCATAGTGCAAGTCAAGGACGGTAGCGTCTAGCTTGCACAAGTCACTCAAGAACCACAGAATGAGCCGATGGTAGTTTCTCCAGTCTGTGAAACTCCTGTTGACATCGCTCTTAGGGAGGGAGAATGGGCTCCCGTTCAAAAGAAGCCACAGTCAAGTCCAAATCACAAGAGACGCCAGTCCAATCATCGTTCCGCTCAAAAGAAAATAACTGCGAGGAAAGTCTATGTTCTAGTCTCCCAAGGCACAAGGACTATTAGGAAAGTTCAAAGGGCTTACAAGAATGAATTGGACACAAGGCCTAACCTCCCGGTCAGCAATCCGTTTGCTCCACTCCGATTGGTTTCAAAAGAACTCTCCAGTAGCGGTACTGAAAACAATGGAGGAATTTCCTCCTGAATACCAGGTTCAGTTCCGAGGCAGAAATCGTCAAACTAGACATTCCGTGAAGGAAAGGCTTATTTTTCCCCGGACACCAGTCCATAAGAGATTGGGACCGAAGGAGCAAAGGAGGGAATCAACTCTAGTAAAGGAAAGACTGGGGCAAAACGGAAAGAAAAGAACAACAACCCCGATCAAGGAGCGGCTGGGACCTTTAAGAAATGAAAGAAGAGTCAAGAAAATGTGGGTACCCAAGGATAAGACCCGCTTGGTGGTCAATGTGGCTAACCAAGAATCGCAAAACAAGAGAAGACTCTTAGTTTGGCGCGAGAAAGAGCCAATGGTCCTTGCTTATGTGAACATGATCAGAATAAGTGAAGAACATGAGATGCATGCATTCGTGAATATGGCTAGTGATGAGGAAATACCTTTAGTCAAAAGGGATGGCAAAGGTAAACAGGAAAGTGCATCATCGAGCGGCCATAGCCACCCTGAAGATGAACAGGGCAAAGGTGATCAAGAGGATGGTGGTGATAAGAATCGATGGGATGAAGGAGAAAATACTCGACTGAGGAGTATTTTAGAGAAAAATGAAAGGAAAATGTCTGAATTGATGGATGAAAGAGAGAAAGAAAGAGAAATAGTTAAGAAAATGTACAAATTCCTAGAAAAGAAGAATTTGCTCGGAGAACTCGAGAAAGAGTATCCTTCGTCCTCAGAAGAAGAGGACAATCACAAGAAGAGGATTCTCAAAGAAAGAAAAAATAAAAGTAAGTATGAGCCTTCTGATGAGGATGAGGAAAAGAACAAAAAGAAAACTCTTAGGGAAAGAAAGAGTAAGAGCAAATATGACACTTCTGATGAGGAAGAAGAAAGGTGCAGGAGAAAACTCTCTAAAGGAAAGAAAAGCAAAAGCAAGCATGATTCATCAGAAGAAGAGGAAGAAAGGCATCGCAAGAGACATTCGAAAGAAAGGAGTAGCAAGACCAGATATGAATCTGATGAGGATGAAGTTCCTGGGGCAAGGTCCCGAACAGGGGCAACAAAATCATAATCAACAAAGCAAATCATCCAAGAGATGATAAATCAACAACTCCAAGCATCAGGAGCGAGTCGTTTGGTTAATCTTCGCAAAAGGTGTGGAAGGCCGTACCCAAAGGAGTATGAGCAGATTTCCTATCCTTCAGGATATCAAGTACCAAAATTCAACCTCTTTGATGGCACAGGAAGGGAAGGTATCACGTCTGATCAACATTTGGTGCAATTCAGAAATGCATGTGGCAATACAGCCCATGATGAGGCTTTTTGCTGAAATAATTCTCCCAGAGTCTCACAAGTGCCGCTTTTGAGTGGTATTCTTCATTGGAAAATGACTCGATCGAAACTTGGGATGAAATGAAAGATCTCTTTCGAGCAAAGTTCGCTATGGTGACTCAAAGAATTTCTATGGCTGATATAGCCTGTGAAAAGTCAAGGTCGGGCGAGTCGCCGCTTGACTACATCAACAGATGGAGAAATATGAACATACGATACACTCACCAAATGCCAAAAAGAGAGACTGTAGAGTTCTTGATAAGAAATTTGGATGATTGGATCTGTAGACCGCTCTCAGGGAGTGATATCTACACTTATGAGGACTTGGTGACTCGAGTCACGAGAGTTGTGCATATTGGCCCACCTAAAGAGATACAAACCTCATATAGCAAAGGTGAATAAAGGAGTAAGGGGCAAGCTCCTATCAAAATAGTTGGAGCCAATGAGACATTTACTAGCCAAGGAAGCGGTGGCTATGGAAATAACAAAGGAAATAATAACAGTGGAAGTAACCAACCACAAGCAACTTTGGCGGAGCGTTTGAGCAAGCCATACTCGTTCAAAAAGGAGAAAACCACAGCATTGCTCAAGCAATTATTAAATGGGAAAGCTATAGAGTTACCTTATTGCAAAAGGCCGGATGAGCAAAACAAGATAGACGACCCAAAGTACCGTGCTTACCATCGGGTCTTGGGTCACCCCACAGGCGATTGTTATGTCTTTAAGAACCTTGCAGAAAAGATGATCAAAGAAGGAGATTTGATATTGCCCAAGAGTTTTAAACAAGAACCGGCCCCACATACACAAGCGAATGTGGTAGCTCAAAGAAATAACCCAAGGCGCAATGTAGATTGTAATGTCATAGTGATAGTAGATGAAGAGTCTGATCAAGAAGAATACTATGTGCAAAAGGTGCCAAAATTAAATGAGAAGAAAAATGAAAACAAGGAAACTATAGAGAAGAATGAAAAGAAAGATGAGAATGAAGAAGGAGAAAAAAGGAAAGAAGTAAAGAAAGAGAAAAATGAGAAGAAAGAGGAAGATGAAGAAGCAGAATTCAATGCTTATTACTATGATGACACTGAAGATGAAAATGAGGTACCGTATGGAGGTCTATTCGCCAAGGGCATGTTTGAATAGAAAAACTGTCATGTGAACTTATGATCGGGTACAAACATTCCTGAAAGGCAAGCACCTAATGAAAATGACAAAGGAAAAGGAAAAGGGAAAGGCCGAGAAGTAGATGATGAAGCGGGGCCAAGTCAAAAGGCAAAAGAAACAGTTGGGGAGTACAATATCTTGGCTCAGTTAAGGCGCATGCTCGCACTAATCAGTGTATTCGAGGCGTTGATGATGTCAAAAGAACTTAGAGAAACAATGATGAATGTGTTGCAAGAGCCCGAGAAATTTCAGGCTTACTTATCTGAAAAACACATGACTGAGGCCCTATATGTAGAGCCACAAAGCCAAATCACCTTCACAGACAGGAACTTAATGATGGGGATGGCTCACCATAACAAGCCACTCTACATTACAGGTTAAACCAATGGAAGTCAGTTAAGCCGAATGTTGGTAGACCCCGGGTCTTCCATTAACATCTTGTCTCTACGGTCATTGAATTAGTTGGCTTTGAGAGGAAAGCGCCTATCAGACGAGAATGTTTTTATCCACGGGTTCAACCAGAATTCCGAGCGAGCGTTGGGGTTAATCACCCTTCCCATGAAGTTTGGAGAACTTGAAACCTTGGTCAAATTCTATGTAATTGACGCCGAAACCTCCTATAGGACTTTGCTAGGTAGACCATGGTTACATGAAAATCATCTTGTGCCATCCACCCTCCAGCAGTGCATCAAATACATAAATGATGGCGAGCAAAAGATCATCAAAGGAGATGCGCAATATTATGGAGCACATGAGGTGGAATTAAAAGAAATAGACCGATTCTACACTCCAACTTCTCAAAGGAGTACTTCACCAGATTTGAGGCCAAGAGTAGAAAATCAGAAAGAGTATGATGAGAAAATAAGATTGAGAGAAAGGCCTAAAATTTCATGTGTTGTGAAGACTCCCCTTTGCATAAGGTCATCTGAAGAAGAAGATGAAAAAGAGGATTGAAAAGAGAAATTATACCTGAAGAGTGACTCTGAAGGAGACCGCGAACCAAAACAAAGGAATGTAATTCATGTGTATGATATTGGTTCAGATGAAGAGGAGTTCAATGAAAAGGAAGACTCAATGGCCATTGAACAAAGTCCCTATTGGTTACTTTAAAGAGCTAACACCAAGAGAAGTGAACCAAGTCAAAGAATTAGAAATTTTCTATGTCCCACCTAAAGAAGAAAGGGTCCAAGGAAAAGTGATGTTTCATGAGGGAATTTTGTTCTACAAAGCGGAGGATATAGACCCATCAGATAATGCGTCCGATTCCAACAATTGAGAAAAGTGGTTGAAAGAAGAAGAAGATGAGTATGAGGTGGTAGAAGTAATGGGCTGTTACAATTAGAAGATGATACCCCTCTTTCAAAAGACTCATTGTCTGGACCCGATCTCCAAGCAGAAGGCTAAAGTTTTTCAGAATCTTTGAAGTGAGAAGTCTCAATGGGTGAAATGAGTGGATGGAAAATAGAAGGAGATTAAATAAGGGTCGTAGAGCTGTTTTGTTCTCTATGGGACATTTAATGAAAAAACTAACAATGTACCGTTGCTATTTTTATCGACAAGAATTTTTTATTTAAAAAAAAAGAAAACAAGTAAAGTTTGACTCTGAATAAAATGATGTGACACTTGCTTTACTTGTAAGTTCGAGAATATGACGAACTAAACAATAAACTACATCTATTTGTTTTATTAGTTGTTAATTATTATGAGTTTTGCTAACATCAAACAGATTTGACAGATTGCTCGGTCAAACTCGATTAGGTATCAAATTTAAAAGTTCAAATGATCAATCCAAATAACGTAATGTGTTCTTCACATATTGAAATCTCTTCTGAAAAAATTTTATATTTTTTCTTTATATTTTTTAGAAGTTTTTCGAATTTTTAAAAATTGTTGTCCTTAGAGTAATCAGAACTAATCAAATCCACAATTTTTCTGAAATACTAAAGAAATAGTAAATAATTTTAAAAAATAAATAAAATTTAGTTGACAACAAAATTTCAATATAAAGAACACATTCAATGGTTTCAGTTGATTATTTGAACTTTCGAATTTTGAAGGTCGGATTTGACGAAATTCGCCGTCCATATCATTTTGATTTTAGCATCGATCAGACTTTCTATGTTTAGATATGTTGGAAAAAGTGTGTGGAGCTGTTCTTAGCGGGCCACTAGCTGGGCTAGTGGGACGCTGTCACTGAACGACCCGGCGGGTCGCTGGCAGGGCCAGCGGGCCGCTGGGACTGGGATCTAAACAGATGCGAACTGTTCAGACAGACTCCTATATATATCCCTCTAAACAGAAACGTCTCTCTGGTTCTTGGATCTACCGTTCTGTACGTTCCACACAGAAAGAGAGTAGAGTTTCTGAGAGGGAGGAAGCCACCCGACTGCTTGGAGCAATCGGGTCACACACACGAGTCGAGACCGGCAAGTGGAAGCGTGGAAGGTGACGCCAAGCCCTAACTTGAGGCGGTGGTGTACCGGCTGCGTACGGACAGAGACAAGGCTGCAGATTCGAACTCCGACGAGAGGGTCTAGGCGTTCGATCATTTCCGCTGCGGTATATCTAATCCTCTAAGTCTTTTATAGGTTAGATATGCATATAGATTTATACCCGTTCGATCATTTCCGCTGCGGTATATCTAATCCTCTAAGTCTTTTATAGGTTAGATATGCATATAGATTTATACCCTGGTTAAACCTTCAAGATAAATTATTATCTTGTGGGTAAAAAGACTATTGGTCAAAATAATTTTGAAGTCTGAACAGTTCAGTAATTGTGATTATCTCAAAAAACGATTTCGATTCATTTTCTTTCTATCTAAAAGTTGTTGTTGTTGTTATTATTATTATTATCACCTTCATGAGCATCATTATTATTTATTCTTTTTATTATCATTTGTTGGTGCAAGTTGCCGATCAAGAGTGCCCTATTTTGTAAAATAAGAAAGAGCGAGCTGTGCGGGCGAAGCGGATCCGATTCCTGTGGCGCGCGACACAGCTTGTAGCGCGCGACACGGACCGTCCGATCAGATCTCGACGGTTCATTTTTTTCGGGCCTTACAATCTGGTTACATGCACGGGGCTCCTTCATCCATCCAGATCTGATCGTACGGTCCCGTGCCGCGCTACACGCTGTGTCGCGCGCCACAGGATTTGGATTCGGGCGAAGCTTACCCCTATTAAAGTGCAAATAATAAAGTTGTATTTATAATTTCAAGTATTACACGAAATACTCCAAATCTAGAAATGAACATAATCCACACGTATTGCCAACTAGAAAAAAAAAATAGTAATTCCCTTCAACAATATTTAGGAAGCATAAATTTGCGTAGTATTACATAATATATATGAGAAGATTCTTGCTAGCTAGGTTGATTAATTATTGGTGATGACATTTTTTCTTTTTTTTTTTTTGATTGAACATTTTTTCTTATTTTAGAGAGTTGACAAAATCTATCAATTCGATGGTTAATCATGGTGTTGACATTTTTCATTCCGTCATCTTTGAAAGTCATAAGCGGCTTAAATACGACTGCGAGAGATTCGTTGACATTCCTTAATTAAGCAGCATTGGAAAAGGGCGAAAGGCAAACAAGAATTTTGATTCTGAATGGATATTTCTTTCTCCATTGATTGCTTTGCTTGATTGTTTGTAGTCGTCAACAATCGAATTTATTAAATATTTTTCTATTGAGCTCCTCACACCACTTGTGAACAACGAAACAAACATTTTGGATAACTCAACTTAATATTCAAATACAAAATTCGCTAATAACCTGATCTTAGTATACGTGTAATAAAATGAAATGTCTTTTGCAGTTTGTATCAGCAAATACCAATATACCAATATAAAAAAATAATCTTATATTTTTGTTTAAGCGCGCGGCTTGACAGAAATCACAATTCAACCCAATGTTATTATAATATATATTGGCGTTACCCCCTCCTAAAATATGAGGAGGGAATGCGCCACATCTCTTTTACCATAAAATTTGTTAATTTTACTTTTTTATTTCAAACTTTATTTTACATTCAAGTGTCGGATGTAGACGGCAGCGTGTAAATATTAACGCCGAAACTATATAATTTATTTATTTGAATCTCTCTTTTGACAACGAAAAAGATTATAACCATTTTCTGTCCTTTTTAAGGTGTATTGGCTAGGTGCCAACATCAATATAATTACACATAAATTTAACAAAATGGCAAAGTTATACGTTCACAAGATCGAACTGTCTCAAATAAATACAATTACGATAGCTAACCGATGTCAACTAGAAACAACTTATAATTATTTCAAGGAAAAACATCGGATATAATCCTGTGATCTTCACCAACTGAAAATGACTCTTGAAATCTTCAAAATCGAAAGTAACCCACTTCAATCATGTTTATTAGATATATAACACCTTTTTATTAATTACAATATTTTTTAATTGCAAGAAAAATTATTTTGCAATAGAAGATGATAATGCCTCTTATTGTCCTCCTTGTGCATCAGGTCGTCATTTTTCTCTGTTTTCTGATGTGCGTCCTCTGTCGCATTCTCTCTCTTTCTCCGCACACTATATCCTCCAAAGCTGAATTATATTTACAGATACCGCAATAAACAAAGAGTCATGTTTCCCTGGTCATGAATTTACCTTTCCTAATATTTCATTAAGGTTAATCAACTGTGGTTTCACTTTACTACCCAGACAAGTTCAATCCATTGACTGAGAACTCAAGTGTCTTTGGAAACCATACTTATGAACCATATTAATATAGTGCGTTTCTTAATTTCCAAAATAATGCACAAATTACTTCTTTTTTATCATTATCGATGCTTGGTTGATAGGTTCTTCAAACAATGGCGCACATTCCTCTTGGTCTCAAGCTCTTTCATATGAAGAGGTTTTTCAACGTGTGCTGATAGATTCGTCAATTTAAAATAAAATTAAAATCTGAACTTATTGTTCTGTATCGACTATCGACCCCTAGAGTAGGAAGATGAAATGTTTTGGGTGGAAGAGAGGATAGTTCAGTACTCTAAAATTATGCATTCATTTTTTTCTGATTAAAAACTGATTAACATTACTAAAAAGGGGCAACATACCTAATAAATATTATTTTAGGGGCTTATTTTCAGTTTTGAAGATTTTAGAGGTTATTTCAAATTGAAAAACATTATACGGGTAATATCCAATTTTCCCCTTATTTCAAACAAGTAACAACAATAAAGGAAATAGTTTTTTTACCACCTTTCATGTTCTTCATCTTGTTCTTTATTTCATCGTTACAAAGAACAACAACACTCAGGACTCTAGTTCCACAACTTGCTAACAATAATAGAAGCCCAAACACCAATAATTACTAATGGTAACCGGATAAAATTGGCGGATAAGCGTAAGGACCTGTTAGCCAACCTGTTGCTATAATTCTGTGTGCTTCCTCAGTTAAATGTATTCCATCCCAATTTATGTAAGTGGACGGGTTCGAACATGCCGGTACACCAGGTTGGCCACAAGTAGCATTGGGGTTATAGTTATATGGCCCGCCTCCTCCACAGCAAATTTGAAGGGGATCATTGACAGTAAATCCTGAAAATGTAATTAAAAAGTACAAATGATCGAATTAGCTCAAATTAAAAGATGAATTGTCGTTTGATGGAGTCACCACTGACAACAAATCAAAGCTCACCAAATTTGGTTGGATTTTGCAAGAACTGGATCACCGGCTCGTAGTAGTCAGCATAGATTATCTTTGCTTGAGGATATTTATTCTGAAGCTGTGCCACCATCTCCTTTAGCTTCATGTCATGGTCAACCCCAATGGTGTTATATTCCTTCAAGCATCCAAGATTGTCGGATCCGAATTTGCTGTTGCGCGACAAATGCTGTAGCGCACGTACGAGCCGTCTGATCTGGATCGGACGGTTAATTTTTTACGGGCCTATCAATCTAGGTTACATGCACGGGGCTCCCTTGTCCATTGGATCTTGATCAGACGGCCAGGAGCTGCGCGACAGCATTTGTCGCGCGACAGCTGATTTCGATTCAAGATTGTCATAGTCTAACTTGTTATTGCTTGCAAAGATTGTCAGCAGAATTGGAATGCAACCTGTTGGGAAGTTTCCAGGTATTACAATATGCAACGCCCCTTGTTTCAGCAACGACTGCAAGGAAAAATAATGTTGCTGATAATTTGACAACTACCAACATATATTCTTGCACAAATGAGTGACGTCCTTTTAGTTTTTTTTTTAAAAAAAAAACATTATCAATGTTGTACGTAGCTACGAAGCTATATATTTCTTTAGCTCTCTGTATACATCATTGTACAAGAATTTTGAATTGAACTAATCATTTTCATAGTTATCATTTTTCTTTTATGTGGAAGAGAAGCTTTTTTACTTGCGGAGCTTAAATTTTACACTTGATCCAAATAAAATTGAAATATTATACTTACACAGACCGAAAAAAAAAAGAAAAAAGCTCCTTACCTCAGCGGCCCGTCTAATGGTGTCGATAACAAAAGGAATGTAGGACTTGGCTTCACTTACGGATTTTCCTGCGAATAATGCCAGGTTATAGTCGTTGCCTCCAAATTCTCCCAATACAAAGAGGGACTTTTTAAAATAATCCTGGCATGCTGCATGTTTATTTGTTTTAGTTGTAGAACAAGTAAAAGCTGTAACAATAGGATCAAATGCAAGTTGTATTAATAGAATATATATCGAGAAATGCTATGGTGCATCGTGATGTATTGAGATTTTTATACATCGCGATCATATCTGTCGATAGTTTTATAAATTGACAAATCTAATCAAACCAATCCAATCTATATATTGAAATCTCATAAGAAATCAAATTTTATATTTTTTAAAATTATTTTATTATTTTTTTCGAATTTTTTAAAACGTGCCATTTTTTGGAATTTCCTTATTATTAGTTGGTACCCAAAAAAAGAAAAGTTTCAGAAAATTCAAAAAAAAATAGTAAAGAAATTATAAAAAATAAAATTTAGTTTGTAATGAAATTTTAATATGTAGATTAGATTGGTTAAATTAGAATTGTCAATTTGTAAAACAGTTGATGAATAATGTTCGCGATGTACAAAAACCTCAATATATCGTGATGCATCATAGCATATCTCATATATATCTATATATATACATTGTGTCGTGTTGCACAACAAAGGCTTCACTTTGTCGACAAACCAGCCGAGTTGAACATTAAGCGAGGTGTCCGTTGGAAGAAAACCAGTAATATTGCCATGTTGAAAGAAGTCATTGCCTAATGCAGGTGCACCAATTACTGCAAAGTTCACTCCTCTGCTGAAATTCTGGCCTTGTGAAAGGTATGGAGGTATAAGAGGGAAACCTAGATCCTGAGCTGCCGTTGTGAACATAACATATTAGTTTTTGCACTTTCTAAAAACTAATTTGGTTGACCCTCAAAAAAAAAACAAAAAGGACCCTTAAAAACTAATTTGGTTTGTAAGTTCATGTTATTCCCGGAAGATTTTAATTACTATTACAACACTAGATTGTTTTAGTTAGGAAAATGTGAGAAATTAATTTGTTGTGTCACATCCACAAGCATAACTGAGAATTAATTCCGACTCTAAGGAAAACAATTTGTAATTGGAAGAGAATCTTTTCTTCTTGTAACTAATTTCTGTTAGGTTTCACAGTGGTTCTCTATAATGAAAAAACATACGCAAGGAAAACTTTGAAGAAATACCAATTAAATCAATCACGAGACGACCGTCGGAAGCTCGACCTGTGGGCTGTCCAAAGTAGGTCACTCCGTAAGGGAGGTTGCTCAAACACATCATATGGGAGCACTTTACTCGCTAAAACAACGAAGTTTCCTGGATCAGCGAGAGAATTACCAAAACTGAATATTGCATTGAAAGATTGATCAGTGTTGTGTGCATGAGTGATTTGGAGTAAAATAAAGAGGAGGAAACAGGGAAGAGATATCTTCATGACTTGTTTGCAATGGAGCTAAAGTGTAACTTCAATCTTTATTTGACGAATCGTATGGATTGAAATAATCAACTCTGTGTTATATATAATAGAGCAACTAGAATTGACGTCACAATTAATATATTGGGAGAAAAAAATATAACACGACTGAATGTATTGTTTTAAAGTTGCGAATAAACCAAAAAAGACCCGCCGTTCCAACTTTTTACTCGTTGATTGCTTTATCGTATACAAATTATTAGTGTTGTACCCATCGAAAAACTCGATTCCGTACTTAGTGTTCACAATTTTCTGCTTATAACAACAGTTTACACTTATGAGCTTTCAAAATGCCCACATAGTAGCAATTTTTTTACTCGTTGATTGCTTTCTGCACGGACCAAATTAGCATAGCACGTCAAATATTTCTAAATGACAAAAATGTCCTGCCTACAACCTATTCCAGTTTGATGCATTCATTCCCTTCTGTTCACTGCTTCGAACCCGCACTACAAGATAGATGGTCTTTACATAGATTTTAATAGATAGATTTTTTTTATTTATGTTGGATCTTGTTCTATTATTAGATTTACATGATATACTAAATCTAGTAATAGAACAAGATCCAACATAAATAAAAAAAACTATGTATAGACCATCTTTTTTATAGTGCCATCACTTCCTCTCTCTCTTGGCTCCCTTGGCATTTGATTTGATGTAATCAACTTTTTTCAAAAACCATGAGCCATCTTTCATAAACAAAGCATATGGACTAGGAAACACAGCCTCGCTGGAGAGGGTTGGGATCAAGTGGATTGGAATCAAAGGAGGGGAGGAGAATTTCTTTGGGCACGATTGGAAGGAGATGGATAAGGACATTATCGTCATTTAACAGTATTTTTGGCGTGTGTTCCTAATTTGAAGCTTGAAAAAAGCAACGGCCGACATTAGTACCATTTTATTTTCCTTAATTACACTTTGCACGCCGGTGTCACCTGTAATTAAAAAGACCTTCGATTTTTAAAATCTCTAGCGTCTCATTAGCACGATTTTTGATGCACCAATATGGATATTGATTGATTGAAAGCGTGAAGTAATTAAATTAAATTTAAACTCCTACAGGATCATTTTGAATGTCATTTCATAGAAGTCTATATTTAATTGCATTTGCAATTTATTAAAGTCTTATTTAATTTGCTCAAATTTGAGCTGGTAAAACTGTACATTTACAGAGCATTAAAATTTAATTACGTGCATACCTACATATAATTTCTTTTCTGACGAATTAAAATACATACAATATATCGATATTCGTGCTGGCTTCGACAGTCAGTCAGTTACTAACAATTTAGACTGAGGACTATCTCTAGCTTTAAACATGTCTATTCTTCTTCAAATGATGTAACATGTTGAACTATTTTCGAGGAAAAGATTAGGATAAATTTTGTTAGATGCACGATGCTTTTCTCCCCCTTTTGCACATGAGTGTTTTAACCGTTCCGATTCTAAATTTCAAATTACGAAAAAATTTTAATCGGATTTTGAATTCGAGCCCCTCATAGAGTGTTTTTTTTAAGATAAATTGGAAATTTATTTTTAATTAAATTAAATGTCCATAATAGACCATCAGTCGGATTTCGAACCTGCATGCAACCTCTCACTTATGATGCATTGTGCCCTTTGTCGCCAGATTGAGGACTAATTCTCGTCATTCATAGAGTATTATTGTTAAATAATAAACCAAAATTTAATTTTCTAATTAATAACATATTAAAAAGTTGTGGTACTACGGGTATGAATTCCACATGGGTCGGATATAAAAGGTAGCTGCTAAGGATCGAGGTAGGGTTGGATCTATTTAGTTATGGTTCTTTCCCATTTGCACTGGATCAGTAAAATGCATATTGCTATTTAATTGTAGAGGCAGAATTTAAACGGTAATGCTGTAATTTTCTATAAGAGAAAATATGACAGACTATACAGACTAAGTCGAATTCAATGGTGAAATTAAACAATGCATGCAGGAAATACCGTTTCCATAAATGTATGCTTATTACGTTTAATTATAGCTATAATATAAAAACAGTAATTAATTTTCTTTTTTATTTATTTTAATGGAAGTGGTAAGTACTAATTACTAGAGAATCAACTCTTGATCTAGTGGTAAAGAGCAATGTATCTCAAATGAGAGGTCGTAGGTTCGAAATCCGGGTGGGGGAGTCTTTTATAGACATTTAATTTAAAAATATATAAGTTGGAAGGCTTGACCCCAATTTATCTTAAAAAAAAGTACTAATTACTAAAAGCTTTACTTTTATTCAAAAAAATTATTCAATTACCTATGCCTGAAGTTATAATTAACTTGATACGAGACTCACTGTGATAAAGTGGCAACGAGTCATTGTCACGGTCCAATTCAAGTATATATAGCCAGCCAGCTATATATATATATATACACGCGGGAGGTACAAATGTACAATCTAAACCGTGTGTAATTTTAAATTGTGTTTGCCGTACCGGCGAGGAGTCGATATTGGGCGGTTAATACTCGGTATTTACAATTTTTATTTCTTTTGAAGATAAATGGGGCATCAAGGCTAGCTACCAACTTATTTTTAAATTAAAGAGTAAAGATCCAGGGTTTCAAACCTACGACATTTAACTCAAGATGTATTAATCTTGATAATTAACAATGAGCATTAATTACATATAAGATTAGTATGCAAGTTAAGTGATAATTAAGTTCTACAAATCATAAGTAAAGGGTTACCAACTTAATTACATATGTGTATGTTATTAAAACATAGTACATGATATGATCTAATGAAATAAATATATGGATTGTGTTATGTGTCATTATTTATTTCATATGAGTTTGATTCTAAGTTTGACATTGTTCAACTTTTTCACATGAGGAAAGGTTCAATAAATATCGTCTAACGTAGATTTCTGATAAGAGCTGCTATACGAACTTTATTTATGTTCTCTTGAAATGTGTGAGAAAAAATTGTTCATCAAGATAACCGTATGTCTCTCATTAGTTTACCTAGTGAGTGATGATATACGTTGGACTTCTTAATGGAGTTGGAACGTATGCATGCAAACTAGACGATCATCTCTAGATCAAGAAATGTATAATCTGCAAGAATGACATATTCATATCTTGGATTATACAGTGATATCATGTGACATAAGAATCAAAACAAGCAAATACTTTATTTCTTATGTAGGATTAAAATACTGTAACAGTACAATATTTATTTATTTTAATTGAGAATCATAACGTGTTGCTACATACCGCTTATGATTATTGAAAATAAATAGCGATTTATTTTCATGGCCGACATGACATAAATCCTCAAAAGGTCACACAAATAAAGTTTTAACCATACAGTGCATTATTTATTTATTTGCAGCAGTGAATGCAATTAAAATATGATAAGTTGATTAATTAATTATATACCGTTGTGAACCGTTATAATTAATTAAATTAAAGAGATCATATAGAAATAAATTAATGCACATGCTAATCCCAAAATAATTATCAATAGGTAGATAATTAATTTTATTCAACATACTTTAATTTAATTGAGTGCTTTAAATTAAAATTATAGCCTATTTGAGCCCAAATAGAAATCAAATAGAGAGAACATTAATTATTGAATTAATGGATCAATTGTAAGGGATGTTGTGGCCCATAGAAGCCCATTACAAGGCTGGCCATTAAGGGGTAGAAATGTCCAAGTTAATTAGTGGTTAGGTGGTCTATATAAGGACCATTTGGAGAGCCAAAATCTAACCCTAATCCTTGTCTCCCTTCTTCTTCCTCTAGCCGTCACCTTCTCTAATGGAGAGAAAATTATTTCTTCTCCATTAGAGCACTCTCTCAAGCTATTCTATAGGTCTCATATATTGAGATTAGTTCTACCATAGATTAATTGTTGATTAATTGGAAGAACAACAAAAGATTAGCTTCTCTCTTGTTCTTGCTAGCACAAGAACCAAGAGGTTGGTTAATACTTTCGGTGGACTCGAGGCCAAAGGCGAGGTGGTGGTGGTGAGAACGCCATCGATTTCAAAAGATAGAGGTCGAGCCTTCCAATTACGATATTGGAAGAGATATACCATTTCATATCCCTTCTTGTGTGCTAAATGTCAAATTACTAGATTCTTTTTGTATATGCATGTTTAATTGGTATTAATTAGTAATAAAAATTAAAATTGCACATGGAAATGAGTTTCTAACAAATTAGTGGTAAGGAGTAACTAATAAGATGAAGGGAGTATCTTTTTTTTTTTTTTGAAAAAAGCTGCCTAAAAAAAGGGGCAGCCGGCATACTTTACTGATGCCACAAAAAAACACAAACAGAGTAAAATCACCAGAGGTGATTTAAAGTAGCAAAAGAAAAGAAAAGAAAAAAAAAAGGAAAAGAAGCAAAACAGCAGGTACAGCGAAATACAAAGAACCCCCATCCTACTACAGAAAAACTAAAAAGAAAAAACAAAACACTGAAATAAAAGAAGAGCCCTATTATCCCAGCCTAGCAAAGTCATGCGTCACCCAGCAGGTCCTCATCATCCATCGCGATATCAGTGTCAGCACTAACATTGATCACAGCCCCTCTATTGCCCTGTCCTGTACCTCTATTATCAGTGTTGTTTCCAATGGTACCAATTGAGTTGGTACCAGTAACACCATCTCTTCTAACTCTTTGCTCCAAACCAGTTCTTGTTCCTGTCCAAACAAAGTAAAGATGCAAGGCTGCCACAGTTAAGCTAAATGAGTTTAGACCATCATTAGAATTGAAAGTTCTACTATTCCTTTCATTCCAAGTCACCCACAACCATGCAGCACATAGAGTTTTGAAAAAACAGCCCCTTTCCTTATCTAATTTTGAAGCTGAATTCCAGAAATTGACTAGAGAAGTACAATCTAGAGGATACCCCTGAGGAATACTATCTATTATAGTATTCCAGAAGGTGTTTGTATGAGCACAATTCATAAACAAGTGATCAACGGATTCATTACGATTACAGAAACTACAATTAACATTGCCTTGCCAACCCCTGATAACCAAATTATCCCTGGTTAACACTTTGTTATTTAAAGCTAACCACAGGAACAATTTACATTTAAGAGGAATTTTAAGTCTCCAAACTGTATCATTCCAAATAATACTAGTTCCACCATTGTTAAGGAAATTATACATAGATTTGACTGTGTACATCCCTGACTTATCCCAATGCCAAAGGAGACTATCCTCTTGATCAGAGAAGTTGACATTATTCAAAAGCTGTGAAGCTTCATCTTTTCCTTTTCTTATTTCTCTAGACACCCCCCTTTTTAATCTAAAGTTAGGAGTACCGTTAGACCAAATTTGAGCCAGCGAGAAGTGATCTTTCTTAGCTTTATTAAACAAATTGGGAAACTTATTTGCTAGGGTCTCATTCTCAAACCACCTATCATGCCAAAAGGAGGTGTTTTTTCCATTACCTATGATTATAATACCTCCAATTTTTACTACCTGCATGATCTTCTTAATATTTGCCCAAAAAGGTGATAAGTTAGAAGAATTGTGAAACTTGAACTTATTTCTTATAATACTTAACCAGATACTGCTACAACTATTATGAAGAAATTTCCAAGCCCACTTCCCTAAAAGAGCCAAATTCATTTGTTTAATGTTGAGTATGCCCCAACCACCATGAATTTATTCCTACAGATATTGTCCCAATTAACTAAATTATAAGGGGTTTTACTATTGTCATCTCTCACCCCACCCCATAAAAAGTTCCTACGAATTCTATCTATACTCTTAATCACCCAACATGGTGCCTTAAACATTGCCAGAAAATAAAGAGGGACTGCTGACAGAGTGGAATTAATGAGAATTAATCTGCCACCCATTGACAGCATCTTCCCTTTCCAAGCAGGAAGTTTAATTCTGATTTTATCAATCATCTCAAGCCAATCCCCTCTACTAGGGGCTTTCCAGTGTAAAGGTAATCCTAAATACTTTAGAGGGAGTTTACCAATTTTGCAACAAAGAATATTAGCAATTTGAGTAGACTCCTCGTGGCTAATATTTAAAGGCACAATTTCAGACTTAGAAAAATTTATTTTAAGTCCAGAAGCACCTTCAAAAGCTTTAAGTGTCCAATGCATTTTTGCAATCATGTTTAGGTCTGATTGTATAAACAGCAAAGTATCATCTGCATATTGCAGATGAATTAGCTTGCTGTTATCAGGAAGAGGTGGACCTAGACCTTGGAAATGATTATTCTTTGAACCCTTAGAAATTAATTTGGTCAGACCCTCAGCAGCTAAAATAAAGAGGTAAGGGGAAAGGGGATCCCCTTGCCTCAAACCTCTTTGACAAATAAAATACTTACCTAGTTTACCATTAATGTTAACAGTATTTCTTCCTCCTATCAAAATAGAAGTGATCCAGGAAATCCATTTAGCATTAAAACCCCTATGTCTAAGGGTATTTAAAAGATAATCCCAATTCACATAGTCAAATGCCTTTTCAAAATCTAATTTTAGCAGGATACCCTTTTCTTTGGTTTGATGAACTGAGTGTAGCACCTCATGGGCAGCCACCACTCCATCCAATATGTACCTGCCTTTCAAGAAGGCACTTTGTGACGGATGGATTATCTTAATTAGAATTGGTGCTAATCTATTTGCTAACACCTTAGTAAAAATCTTGAAACTACAATTTATAAGACTAATTGGTCTATAGTCTCTAATTTTGGAAGAGTGAGAGGTTTTGGGTATGAGACTAATACAAGCCCTATTTAGATGCGAGATATTCAAATTCCCATCAAAAAATTCTACAAATAAACTGATGATATCTTCTTTAAGAATATCCCAGAATTTTTGATAGAACATCATAGGGAGCCCATCAGGGCCAGGTGATTTTTCTGCTCCCATGTCAAACACAACAGCTTTGATCTCTGCTTCTGAGAAAGGAGCAGTGAGTAAAAGATTGTCTTCTTCACTCAGTATTTCACTCTCATCCCAAATATTCTCATTAAGTAAGTTCCAAGTATTTCCACTTTGACCAAAAATATTGGCATAATAAGCCATGATGTGGTTATGAATAACTTGGGGATCTCTACAATCTATCTCATCAATGAGTAAATGGGAAATTTTACTATTTTTATATCTATAGTTGGCAATGGAATGAAAAAATTTTGAGTTTGAATCTCCTTCTTTTAGCCAACGAATCCTAGACCTTTGTTTCCAATAGATCTCTTCCTCTGCATAAATATCTGAAAGATCTTTTTTAAGTTGGAAAAGAGTTTCTAACTCATCATCTAATAAGTCTCTATCGTCACTAAAACTATCTAGCTCTTTAATCTTATCAATATACTCAACTTTCTTGACCTTAGTATCTCTATTAATATTTTTACTCCAACCTCTAAGTTTTCTCCTAATGGTGGCAATTTTTTGAGTCCAAGAAAGTCCTTTATTTTGACCAAGTGAACCTTCATGCCACCAAAAGTTAATTCTATCTATTAGGTCAGGTTGATCTAGCCAAGTTTTTTCAAACTTGAAAATTTTGGTTTGACTTCTACTGTTATTAATAGAAGTACTAAGGAACATGGGTACATGATCAGAATATACTTTCCCTAGACTACTAGAAAAAGTATTGGGGAAGGAATTAATCCAATTAGAACAGATCAGAAATCTGTCCAGACAGGCCTTCTGTTTGCTTCTACCCCCTATATGCCAAGTATATTTCCTATTGGGGCATTTCAAATATATCAAAGAAAAGGCATCTATCCAATTATTAAACAGATTCATATTTCTAACATCAAAGTTAACTCCTACCTTTTCATTTCTCCATCTAATTATATTGAAATCCCCACCAATAGACCAGGGATGAGACATTGCAGAGCCAATATCTGTGAGCTCTTGCCAAAAGGCTATCTTCTGTCTAGATAGTACTGGGCCATACACTGAGGTATAAGCCCATTTAATATTATCATCTTTGTTTTCTAAAGTCATAGTGACAGAGAAGTCTCTAATGTCCCAACTAATTAAATTGTAAAGAGAATCATTAAATCCTACTAAAATACCTCCTGAGGACCCTTTAGCAGGGAGGAAGTTCCAGGAAAAATTTCTAACTAAAGAATTTAAAAATCTATGAGTAAAGGAAACTTTTTTTGTTTCCTGTAGACTAATACAACTATAATTATCTCTCCTAATCATTTCAGAGAGATGTCTTCTCTTCTCAGGAAGACCCATGCCTCTAATATTCCAATTTAGAATTTTAATCATTGAAAATGATCAAGCCTGGATAAAACTTCAAAAGAGTTCTGAGTCTTGATAGTATTGGCAATACCATCCAGAATGTTTAACATTCTGCTTGACTTTATTGTTCTAACTGAATTAATTTTACTTATACTATCTACTTTATCTACTCCTATCTAGATTCCCAAATCTTCTAGAAGATCAACAATTTGAGAATCTGAAAGATTATTAAAAGGTAGGAAATTAGCTAAGGTATGAGTAGGAATACCTTCTAGGGAGTTAGCCATGGCATTGGTTGCATTAGCTACCATTGGAGTGAGCTGCTTCTCTTTTTCTCTCCTTAGCTGAGATCTGAGAGCAAGATTTGCTGCCCTCAATTCTTCAACTTCTCCTATTTCTGACTCATGATCAGAAGCCCCAACAACTCCTTTCCCTTTACCAAAAACCTCCTCTCTGACTTTTGAGTTACCATCTAGGCTTCTGCTATCACCTCTTTCTTTAATCACCACTCCTCCTTCTTTATTCTTAGTCTGTGAACGGGTCCAATATTTTTTGACTGGCTTTTTCTTGTTCTTCCCTTTTCGGCCCAAGTTCTTATCCACTAAGTTCACATTGTTTCCTTGAATGAACCCACCATTATTGGGGGGCCCAAATCCAGGGTTGAAATTGTGTGGAAAACATCCAGTCATGCCAGTAAAGTAGTTAGGCTGGATTGGGAATGGAGGAAAGAAACCAGCATTGCCAGGATATTGACAACCCAAATTTGGTGAAAACTGTGACCCTAAGTTGAGGTTCTGACCTATATTGCTAGAGCTGCCTAAACCAAGAAACGTGGGTCCCATTTGACCTTGAGTGTTCCGAGCAATAGGTTGAACATGCTCATATCCTGGTGGGGTATTATTGACCTGCGCCTGAGTTCTCTTCGCTGAAAGCTCTTTCTCAAGTCTGCCACAAGCATCAGTATAAGCTTGATGACTATAATCCAGCAATGGTTGTTGTCGGAGGAGTTCTTCAGTTTCCACCACGAATTTCAAATCAACTAATTCTTTCTCACCAGAATCTCTTAGCATTTCAAAAGTGTGGTCAGCAGGAACCACATCTGATTCCTTCATCTCCACCTGAACCCTAGCCCAGCGTAGATCTTTGCGCATCGCCGTCATTTTGTCGACGTCGACAATGTCGCCAAAAGGAACTAGTTGCTTGATCGATGGCCAGCAATACCAGCCATAAGGTACCCCCATAATTCGCACCCAAACTGTCTTCCTCTTAGCCCTGGGGTCTAGCAGCACATCTCTTTCTTTCTTCACCACTTTAAACCAATGTAAACCCACCATAACTCTATCTTCCTTTTCCACCTTGTCACGCCAATCAACAGAGCCTTCAATTTGGAAGTGATTGAAGGGGAGAACTCGAACAGTCCAAGGAATTCCAATCGGGAGGAAACCCTTGCATCCCGCCATGACTTCAGCCACCGAGACCTGGCTCTCTGCTTGGAGAACCACACTTCCTCGAAGTTCTTGCTCTAGAGCTTTGGTTTGCTCGTTTTCTCTGATCTGCATCAACACCCTCTGCGTCAACACCCTCTGCGCCATGATCGAATTTCTTGTGTTGGATCTAGGGTTAGGGTTGGAAAGGGGAGAAGAGAGTTCAAAGAGACGGCGACACTCGTGCGCCAAATGGCCAAGTTTCTTGCAATGATAACACACTTTTCCACAGCGACATCCCTCCGCTATATGACCTCTACCTCCACATTTAAAGCATAGACTTTTCTCAATCTGGGCCTTACGTATCTCTCTTAACCGTTGGATTCTCGAGAAAGGTGGTGAAACAGGTTTATCCACCGTATGCCTTGAGCTATGTGACTCTGACACCCTGGGTTTGGCGAGCGCCTCAGCATATGAACCAGAGGAGACCGGCGTGGTTTGAACCGGAGAAGAGTCTGTCAAAGAGGAATCTTTGACTTTCTTTAAATCAACTTGAAGCAGCTCTACGATGGTCTCCAACGACAGATGCACGCCTGTAGAATCTGCGCCTTCCAAACACGGTGTTCGCAAGTCCAGATCATATGAGAGGGAGGAAAGGGAGGAAGAAGCAGAGGATTGTGAAGTGGTTAGGCCAGAGAACCCCGGAGCAAGGGTTAATCTTCGACGAGGAATTTCTTCGCACTTCTTGGAGCAGTTCTTGGAGCACATTTCTTCTAGTACTAATGGTGAAGGGAGTATCTAATATGTTAAAATAAGCAATTAGTTATGTGAGTAAGTAAACAATATAAGAGAGTAATTAATAGGTTCAAGAGAGTATTTTAATTAGACTCAGTTAGTATATATATTTTCATAAGAGAATATTTTATATAAATCACATAGTTGTATGTCATAAGATAATATTTTATTTGTATTATGAAAGTATATAATTAGTGATAAGGGAGTAACTATAATAGGATGAATGAAGTATCTAATAAGTTAAAATAAGCAGTTAGTTGTGTGAGTACTCCCATGTCAGGCTCACATGGCACACACTTGACTCGACCTTGGTCCAATAACTTTGGTGCGACCGCACGGGTCCATGGTACAACCTCATGGACCTTCACGTGACTTATTATGGACTAGATGTCTCATTCCTAATCAATGTGCGACCGCAGAGCTCATTATCAAACTGCACGAAGCTCCAAACACAAACTTAACCCCTATACAAGGCACCCCTAGCGCCGAATTTAGGGCATCTCTTATTCATTCTCCTTCCTTGGCGGCGCCGCAACCGGAACCAATCCAAAATCACCATTCGGTGTTCTATGAGACTGCACAGGAGTCCCGTGTGACCGCACAGGAGTCCCGTGCGACCGCACCACCCCTCTGCTGCCTCGAATTCACCATCTCGACCTTCTGCACCTCACTATTCCACCCAAGCTTCTCCCTTGGTGATCCAAAAGTTGATAGAGGCTTGAGAAAGGACAGTTGGCCTTCCTCTTGACTTGGATTTCTCAATGGGGATTGTGTATTTTATCTTCTTTGTTTCAGTTGTCCATTATGCTAGGCTAGAATAGACATGTTCTAGGAATTGATTGAAACTAAGGTTAGGTTTGTTGATTTGACATGATACTTGACTTCTATTGTGTACCACTTGCTTGGTTTCTATGTGATTATATTTTTTTGTATTTGTTTGCTCAATTGAACCTCCATTTAGGTGAATGACCACACCTAACTTAGGCTAAAGGTGTAGATTGGTTGATTGAATTGAATAGGCAATCCAAGGTAGGTTAGGAGCCGAGAGGTGACTAATTTAAGCCCGAGAGGGATAAGTTTCTACTTACGCGAGAGTCTAGTGGATGCCTTAGTAAACCAACAAATGGACTTAGGGTAATTAAGCCAACATAACGAGAGTTGAGGATTAGTTAACCTAATGGGGACTTTAGGCTAGGTTCCGCACCAAATACTACGACCAACATGCGAGGGCCGAGGTTCAGGAGTTTAGGTACGGCTAGACCTGTACCACACAAGTCGAAAATCACTGTATTGTGTCAATTCACCATTAACTAAGGGCCGTGCGGTCGCACATGACCTTCTGGCATGCACGAGTAAACGATCTGATGCGATAGCGGTCGACATTGACAGCCTGAATCCTGGGCAAGGTGAAACTAAAACCTTTGGACATTTTTATACCATATTTTACCACTAAAAACATCAAAAATTGTTATTGTTTTGTTTACCTCTAGTTGATTGTTTTTGTTACTTGTTCATTAAGCCCAAAACCAATCATTTTATTGTCTAGATTTTGTGAATAAGTGAGGTTTAATACTCATCTTACCGTCCTTGTGGATTCACCCCAACTGTATCAACGATTTACCGAGCGCTTACGGTCAATTTAGGTTACTTTTGGGTATTAACTAGACTCACATCAAGATTTTTGACACCGTTGCCGGATATTAGTTATGTGAGTAAGTAAACAGTATAAGAGAGTATTAATAGGTTCAAAGGAGTATTTTAATTAGTCTCAAGGAGTATATATATTTTCATAAGAGAGTATTTTATATAAATCACGTAGTTGTATATCATAAGGGAGTATTTTATTTGTATTACGGGAGTATTTATATTTTTTTACAAGAGTTATATGGGTGTGAAAAAAGGAGATGTGAGACGCAGAGGAGATGAGGGTGAGGGAGAGGCGCAGAGGAGATGAAGGAGAGAGGTGAGGCGTAGAAGAGATGAGGAAGAAAGGTGAGGCCCAGAGGAGATGAGGGAGATGAGAGAGATCAGTGGCGCGAGAGAGATGAGGGAGAGTCATGGAAGGGTGGACGCGCATGGAACAGAGGGTGAGGGTGAGCGGAGAGGGTGGGGTGAGCGTAGAGAATAGGGGTGAAGCGGAAAATGGAAACGCGCACGGAAGGATGAATGTGTTTTCTATTTTCAGAAAGAGGAGATTAGAGCCTTTACCAAAAATAATTAATGATCGCTTGATTGTCTTAGAGTTTGATTACAGTTATACGAAACTAAATATCTTGATTTATAGATATACGGGCCCACATTTCTTGGAAAATTTTGGCTATAAATAATCCCAAAATTTTGGCTATAAATAATCCATGCTGGACAATTAGGATACGAGGACCCCTTAGAAAATATAAACGAGTGTACCAGTATCACAATTCACAAAGTACTCCTATAATCACTAAATCTAATTTCTAATCGAATATATATGTTTTGTTATATTTTTATTATTATATTGGTATTTGTGGAAAAGATATATATTTGACCCCCATAATGTATGAGCAGTTTTATTATTGTTCAGCATAATTTTACAATTTATATAGGCAGATTCAGCTGATTTTTCTCTTTCTAGGTCCCAATGAAAATTATTAATTCCAATAAAATAGATGAGTCTTATTTCTTCCCAGTATCATAAATATGATTATATATATTGATATTAATCATTGGTATATTAATCGACAACCTAGCCCAAAATTCAGTAGTTTTACCTGTTAGGTGGAACGACAGTGCTAACCTAGCCACCAATTTGTACGCATATATATTAATGCTCAGTATTTAATACAACATGGAGAAATTAAAACCGTGAAATTAATTAATATGGTAATGTAGACATACGTCTTTGTAAATATCTTCTTATTAATAAAATTTGTCGGTGCACATGTGGTACTTGCCACCTGATCCTCAAAAAAAATGTTGACATACGTGGAGAAATAAAACCATTAGCCAACAGAAACCCCAAAGACAAACGATCAAACCATTATGCAGAGCAACGACTTCACCAGCGACAGGAAATGCGTTACCAATGAGTGACAATATTCTCACTGTAATTCAATATTTCTTGAACTGAAATTGATATGGGCGGATGAGCGTAAGGACCTTTGAGCCAACCTGTAGCTATAATTCTGTATGCTGCCTCAGTTAGATGTATTCCATCCCAATTTATGTAAGTCGAAGGGTTTGAACAAGCTGATACACCAGGTTGGCCACAAGTAGCACTGGAGTAGTAGTTATATGGCCCCCCACCTCCACAGCAAATTCGAAGGGGCTCTTTTACTGTGAATCCTAAAATTTCAATTGAAAAGCAAGAATAATCGAATTAGCACAAATTAAATGAATTATAGCTAATTGGAGTCACCGTTTGGCAGCAAAAGCTCACCAAATTTGGTAGGATTTTGCAAGAATTGGATCACTGGCTCGTAGTAGTCAGCATAGATGAAATTTGCCAAAGGGTAAGTATTCTGAAGCTTTGCCACTGTCTTCTTTAACATCATGTTGTGGTCAAATCCAATGGTGTTATATTCCTTCAAGCATCGAAGACTATCATAGTCATACTTATTTTTGCTCGCATAGATCGTCAGCCGAATTGGGACACATCCTGATGGCAAGATTCCAGGTATTACCATATGCAACGCTCCGTGTTTCAGCAACGACTGAAAGGAAGAACAATAATGCTCAAAATTTGACAACTAACAACATGTATTCGTGTTCAAATAAGTCGTTTATTTAGTCAAACAATATGCATTATCAATGTTGTAGCTAGAAGCCTAGAAACACATCTATATTACTATAAACTTACCTTTTTTCATATATCATCGATCGTACAAGAATTTTAAAATAGACTAACCATTTTTATCATTAATTTATCACTTTTATGTTCAAGAAGAGCACATTATAAATTTTCCGATCAGGGGAAGGAGGCGTGTGAAGGTTAAAATTTTGTATTTATTCCAAATTATATTGAGCTCTGTACTTATTATTTTTTTTTTATAAGTTACTACTAACCTCAGCTGCCTGCCTAATGGTGTCGATAACAACAGGCATGTAGGACTTGGCTTCACTTATGGATTTTCCTGCCGATAATATGAAGCTATAGTCGTTGCCTCCAAATTCTCCCAATACAAAGAGGGATTTGCTGAAGAAGTCCTGGCATGCATGCTACATGTTACATTCTATTAGTTGTAGAATAAGTAGAACTGCATCCAAGGTAAGTTGTATTAATAGAAAATTTACTTTCCAAAACTAATCTAATGTGAATTACACATAAATTTAAAAACTTGAGTCAATCATTTGAAACTTAAAAACCCAGATTTGATTGCTAAAACATATTATATTGTACTTTTGAAAGAACAAGTCGTTCGTACCTCGACGATCAAATCCTGACTTTTGAGTTTCAAACAACTTAATAGAATCTTTCAATGTATTGCTCATATTGAAAATCTCGTTGGGAATCACTATTACTTTTTAAAATTTTTTCTAATTTTTGTAATTGATCAATCAAAATATTACAAGCAGTCCAATAATATCGATTTTTTTAAAATCTAAACATTTAGTAAAAAAATTCGATAAATTGGGGTCCTTCCATTACATCCGTTTTCAGATTTCAAACTCCGAATGATTGATTTAAACTATGATGTGACCTCCATATTGAAATCTAAAAAGAAAAACTAAAATTTATAAAGGTTTTATTTATTTAATTTTTTTTATTTTTTGAAGATATTTTACTATATAAATATACATACATTCCGTTGTGTTGCAGAGCAAAGGCTTGAGTTGATCAAACCAACCGAGCTGAGTATTAATTGAGGTGTCCACCGGAAGTAAGGTAGGGATACCACGCTGCTTAAGGTAGTCGAGGCTTAATGCAGTTGCATCAATAACTCAAAGTTTGCTCCTCTGCTGAAATTCTGGCCTTGTGAAAAGAGTGGAGGTATAAGAGGGAGACCCAGATCCTTTGCTGCCATTGTGAAGAAAATATGTTATATTTAACACTCACTGAAAGAAAATTATGGTTTGTACGTATATTCATGTTAGTCTTAGAAGATTTAATTATATTGTACTCTGTTACAGCAATTAATTTGTATAGGTCGCTTTCCAAAGGATGAAAATTTAAGAGATAAAGAGCAAGATTGAGCATAAATCCGACTCTAATTAGACGAAAGTTTTTTTTTAATTAAAAGAGCTTGATAGATATTCTTGGTTTTTTAACGTAACAAAAATTCTAAGTGATATGACGTGACACATTAATTTCTGCCATTTACAAAGCTCATATAGTGAAAAATGACAGAAATTAATGTGTTACATGAAAAAATGGAAGAATATAGATATTCTTGGTTTTTTAATTTCTGCCATTTTTTTCACTATATGTGCTCTGGAAAATCAAATAACAGATACAAGAAAAACATCATAAGAACAGTAAAATACCAATGAAATCAATGACAAGACGGCCGTCCGAAGCTCGTCCTGTGGGCTCGCTGAAGTATGTCATCCCATAGGGCAGGTGCTCGTATGGGGTTGCTCCATTCACTAAAGCAACAAAGTTTCCTGTGTCGGCGTAAGAATTACCAAAACTAAATATTGCATTGTAAGGTTGATCTTTAGTAGCGTATGAATGGCTGAAACATGAGATGAGAAGGAGAAAACGTAGAACCAATAGCTTCATATAGGAGAAGACACAATGTCCTTTATTCCTGAGCTGACGACTACCGAGGGACCAATATTGTGTGATCAATATACTAGAGCAACAACTAAAGAGTTTATAGACTTCACAATAATTGAATGAATATATGGTTGCGAACTAGACTAAATAATTCCATGGCTTTAATTTGAAATCGCCTGCTCCGGAAGTTCTGTGTCCAGCTTCGCTCATACGAATATTGTAAAGTTGATGGTATTATTGAAAATATTATTTTGGTGGTCTGAGATATATGATATCGATTAATTTAATACATTCAAGTCTTGACATTTAAATCGAATATTAAATTGACTTGAAATTATATAAACTTAATAAATTATGTAAAAATACAGCACTCCAATTGCAATAGGAAAAAAATCAATAATTTAAATTATGCCTATGTTTCAATTTTAAATTTTAACATATAAAAAAGAAGACAAACAAGGGCACCGACGACCGATCCCTCGTAGTAAATAAATGGAAAAAAAAATCAATAATTTAAATTAGAATCATGTTTCAATTTTAAATTTTAACATATAAAAAATAAGACAAACAAGGGCACTGATGGTCAGTGACTCCGTCGTTATCCTACAGGTAACAGGTTCAATTCTCGTTGGTCGTGAAAGAAGAATAAACTCTATTTTGCACAGTGGATTATGTCTTATAAATAAATGGCCCTTATTTCAAAAAAAAAAAAAAAAAAAAAAACACCGATCCCTCGCAGTAAATTTGCTTCAAACGGGGCCCAGCGGGCAAGCACTGTTGTCTGTTGTTGTGCACAGCTTTAATGGAGCAATAGTCATTTAGGATTTTATGTTGACATAGATTGTATAACACGCGTACACCGGGCAAAGTTATGCTTGTGTTGCACCATACGAGAGATCTATGGAATTGTACAGGGTCGTCGACAAATAATTTTGGGCTTTTTTTTTTTTCCGTTCATCCCCTAATTTTGTTATTTTAGATTTTCTTCCTATACGGTCCTCTAAAATTTGAAATTTTCAAAAGGAGGCCATATGGAGCAGAGCACAATATATATTCTAGCTAGTAAAAACTAAAAATCCTTGATGAAAGTCGATCAGTTTAATATATACTTTAATTATGCAACTTCTCTCTTATTATCTTTGTCGTTGATTCATTATCGCCTAGGCCTTGCAGAAATTATTGTGACGTGTTTGTACTACAATTAAGTGAAGAGCACCATCATTATGAATTTTTAGATTAATTTATGTTTGTACAAGTTAAAGAAATGAAATATTATTGATTATTTTGTGAAATTTCTCAAATAAAGTAGGAATGGATTTGATTTTTTTTATTTTATATAAAGAAATTCCTTATTATGAAATTTTAGCAATCTTTTACTAACAGAAATTAATATTTAATATTTTTAAATTTAACTGAGTATCCCAGAAAATATGACCCTAAGAGTCGAAGTTTAACTGAATGAATCACTTGGCAAATTCTTATTTTGATAATCATTAAAAAAATTAGTTCAAATCTTATGCTGTAAGTTCAATTTCAATTACAAAACATACTACAAAGTACAAACAAAGCAAATAAGTTACTAAACTGTTTCAAGCCAAGTCAAGATGGAGCCAATAGCCCAATGGAAAGTGAACGTCAAAAAGACCTGGTTGGATTTCAAAGGACCGGATTTTATGGATTTGTCATAAGGACTAGACTGGGTTGGATTTGTCAGAAGGACCGGGCCAAAATGATTTTTTATTTGTATAGCGAGTCCAGCTCTTTAAAAATCCGGTTCTTCTAGATTGGCAAACTTTCAAAAGTTCGAGCTGAAAAACTCAAAGGACTCAAAGGACTAAAAAGACAATAATAATTAATAAAATTATGGGGTACGTATATTTATCTTGAAGGGCCCAGCATTAGGGCTACATAACGTCCAAAACGGTAACGAAACTGGGGTGTCTCATTAATCGTTTCGTTTTGGATACGAAACTGACTAACAATTCCGTTAATCGTTTCGTAACGAAATCACGAAAATATACATGGACGAAACCGTTTTAAACTTTCGTTACTTGTAGGGCTGCAAAACGGTCGAAACGGTAACAAAATTAGGGTGTTTCGTTAACCGTTTCGTTTCGTTGATGAAACTCCCCACTAATTTCGTTAACTGTTTCGTTTTGGATGAAACGATCAAAATCGACGAAATTTTCGTGATTTACACATGAACAAAACCGTTTTAGTGTTTCATCATCTATTTCGCCACTGAAACGAAACCATAATCTTTTACCGTTATCGTTTCGTTTCGAACCGAAACGAACAGACGGTTTGGACAGTTACCGTTTTCAGCCCTAATTGCTTGTTGGCTTGTTGCCCAAAATTTGGGCCTATATCGACATTTATAGCCCAAAATGGGGACCAGCGTCTATAAAAACAAGAGATTGAATTTCAGTAGGACAAGTTGGAGAGACCACAGTGAAATGAGAAATATGACCCTGAGTCTACAGAGTCTCAATTACAACCATTAAATTATAAGGACAAACTCTTTTTTTTTTTCCTAAAACAATAATCTCAAAAAAGGAAAAAAAAACTCTTTTCTTTTGGAAGTTTAATTATAAGAAAATGTAGAATTTAAGAGTGGTTGTTTCGTTGCGTTTGCAGCCCTACTGGCTTATATATCTAACTACTGTCCGATTCTACATTTCCTTATAATAAAAATTCCAAAAGAAAAGAAATTTTTTTCTTTTTTGAGATTTTCTTTTTTAGAAAAAAAAAGGAGTTAGTCCTTATAATTTAATGGTTGTAGTTGAGACTGTAGACTCAGAGTCATATTGTCCCATTTCACTGTGGTCTCTCCAACTTGTCCTAATGAAATTCAATATCTAGATTTATAGACGCTGGTCCTCATTTTGGTCTATAAATGTCGATATAATGTCGATATAGACCCAAATTTTGAAATCCAAATCCTATGGCGCACAACACAGCTTGTAGCGTGGCACAGGACTGTCTGATCAGATCTAAATGGATGAGGGAGCCCCGTGCATGTAACCAGATTGTAAGGCCCGAAAAAAATGAACTGTCAAGATCTGATCAGACGGCCCGTGTCGCGCGCCACAGGATTCGGATTGCAAATTTTGAGCAACAAGTAATGCATGCTGGGTCCTTTAGGAATTAACTCCAGGACCCACCAGAAAATCTTAAACAGAAGAGTACAACTGTACAAGACAAGGTTTCTTACTTAACGCAAATTTTTTTTTATATATTATTCTAATATAAACAATTTTGAAATATATTATTGATTAAATATAGGACATTCCAATAATAATTTTTGACAAAAAAGAACATGAATAATATATTAAAATTTCAATATTTTAATAATATTAAAAAAAATTCCTTCACACCTGGAACTTATCTCTCGTAAGTATGCATGGGCCGCTCTAAGGAGATGAAATGACATACAATGTTATCCATTTTTTTTTTTTTACTCACATATGTTTATGTTATAGATTACATGCTTTACCAATGGATAGAAATGTTCGATTAGTTTTATTTTGATCATACGATTACAATTTATGTCATAATTGTGATTGTATATATTGATATATCAATTAACGGGCCGAAAAACCGTTAGCTTCGCGCAAAATTTATTATTTTCGTATGTTGTTAGGTGGATAAGCACTGTTTGCCGAAGGCCACCAATTTTTATGAATATTAATGCTCAGTATAACATGGAGAAATAAAGACGTATTAATTCAACTAATAACGTACAGCTTCAGGAAATTAATTTATTATCATCATCATCATCATCATCATTATTATTATTATTATTATTATTATTCTGTAAATATCTCGAGCATCTATGGATTATGCGACAATGAATTAAAGATGAATGGCATTGCTTCATCGAATACACCAGCTACCGGTTGTTAATTTTGAACAACACTAAAGTAGGAACGAGATCCTCTGATGTCTTTTAATCCTGTCTGTCCGATCAATAATAGATGCCCCGTGATTAATGTCAAATTGATAGGTCCGAAAAACGGACGGTTGATTTTAGAAAATGTGTAGTGGTTGTTTTCTAGAGGATCCGGATCCCACTGAAGTAGGGTAACTAATCCCGTGTCTACCAAAAGTATCCAATTTCTTTTTTCATTAAAAATATTTAAATTTCTTATTCATTCATCAAAAATATAAAAAAAAATATCATATTTCTGTTGTATTTTTTTTCTAGTGAAAGCTAAAGTTTAAACATCGTGCCAAATGTTGATAATAATTTCCAATAATTATATCATAGTCAAATAAAATATTGTAACTAATGAATGTTGAGTCATTCTCATATTTCATGAGATTGAATTTTTTTTTCTAAGAAAAAAAACAAAAATACTCTTATCACACTAGAATTACTGCATATATACAAGTATGATTAAAAAAATGAAAGAAATAGACTTCTATGTGTCCCAAAAGTTTTTATTCAATATATTCAAATTAAATATTTAGATAAATAAAAATATATAAATTTTGAAAACAAAGAAGGCCAAAGTTACAAATTCTGACCTTTCAAATGTTTTCTGACAGAAACATAAAAAAAATTATATTTTTTTATTATTAGAGCTGCTATCTAAAATAGCGGTCCTAAGGAAGAACCTTTATTTAAAAATCAAATAGTGATCCTTTAGGTGATGAATTTTATGAATTCCCGTTTTTAAATTCGAATCCGTAGTTCGTTTTCTCTTTTCACTTTTTCAATTTTAAAAATGAATATCAGTCGGAATTTAGCAACCCACCTTTCGAACAAATTTCAATCAAATAGAACACCACTTCTAGCTGTCGTCTTATGTATTTCTTTTATTCTAAACTTTTATAAATTTTTTTTTTGGTTCAGACTAGGTAAAATATACGGAAGTGCTCTCCTCTATTAAATAGACTTTTGTAATTTTATTATAGTTTAATGAAATCAAACTAGACATATATGAATTTGGAATGAAGTGTGCGAACATACGGTGGGTGAATCGAAATAAATTTCAAGTTACTGCAGTTCATCTATTTGAAAAGCACCCGCACGCATAACTATACATAGTATTTTAAATATGTGCCGTGCCGTATCAAACACTTCTTGTCCGGATCATTTATCGTGTTGTGTCGTACTGTGTGTCTAAATATTTCACGTGCCGTGTCGTGCCATGCTATGTCTAAATTCTAAGAGATGGACACAACACGCCTAAGAACACGGCACGCCTCATGTCCTCGTGTCGTGTCGTGCCGTATCGTATTTAAACACATTTGAATTTTACAAAATATAATTATATACTTATGTTTATGGATGAATTTGACATTCAAATTATGCAATTATCCTTAAAAAATAGACAATATATGAATTTTTCTTATTATTTTGTAAAATTTATCATCTTTAATCCTCATTATAAACTTGTTATGTCTCTCAAATTGTGTCACGTGTCTCGTGCCGTGTTTCGTGTCGTGTCGTGTCTGGACAATTTCCGTGCCATGTCGTGTCGTGTCTATGCCATCAAAGTCGAACAAGACACATTTAAATTTTCGTGTCGTATTGTGTCCGTGTTTTATCGTGTCGTGCCACCTCCTTACCGTGTCATGTCGTGCCGTGTTCAATCACGCCGTATTTTTTTAGACACTAACTAGACGGGATCAATATAGAAAATATCGCGTGAAAGTCGAAGAGAAAAGAAAATAGTTTTTCTTTTTACCGGTTTTAGTGTCCACCTCAAGGCGCTCATTCGCAGGAGGCGATAATTTTCTGTGGCCTCAAGCTGCACACAGCGTATACAAAAAATAATATCCAGGGTGACAAAAGAATGCAATACCAAATCACACGAAGTAAAATCACAACAAATCTCACTCGTATGAAAGTGCGGTTGTGTTAGCAGTAATTTTTTTTTAAATTACTTCATACCATCCTTTCTAGTACCCTCTGCGTCATGCCAGTTCTAACGTCTTCCCTTTCTAGCCATTGTCATGTGATCTCACGTGAGAGACTTATTCAATCCCAACGCCTCCCTCTCCCTCCCTCTAGCGACTCCCTCTCTCAGCCTCCATCCCTCCTGTGATTCTCTCTCTCCTTCTTCATTCCCGTTCTGATCTCGTATTTTTCCCTTCTTCTTTTTTTCTAAATCCTCTCTTCATTCTAAAATTCTCTGTTTTCTAGTCCTAAAGTTGTAATAATAAGTAAGCAAATAATAAGCATAAAATAATTAGTTTGTCGTAACAAAAAATCATTTTATAAGTGCATATATTAGATATAATAAGTGATTAGCTTATAAATATAAATGATTGGATAGTTATAATAAGGAATCATCTTATAAAGTTTAGTAGATATAATAAGTGATCATCTTATAAGCATAAAGGTTAAACTAAGTGTAATAAAAGATTACCTTATTAGTACATTTATTAGATGTAATAAGGAATCAACTTGCAAGCATAAATGCTCAATTAGTTGTAAGAAGGGATCATCTTAATATAAACCTATAGAATGTAGATGAGTGAGACGAGAGTTAAGGAACATATGAGAGGAAAATGGAGTAAACACGTCAGAAATTAAATAGAAAAGACAAGAGGAGACGGAGTGAAGTGTGTGAGAGAGAGGACATGAGAGGAGGGAAGCGGAAGAGAGGGGAGGGTACGGAAGTGAGAGGGGAAGAGACAAAGAGCGTATAAAATGGAAAGGGTGCTCCCAACACCCTTTTTATTTTTGGTTGAGATGGTACGGATGGTAAAGTGCATGATTGCACTTATCACTTCCGAATTTTTTTTAATAATTATATTATATTATTAAGTGCATTATAGTCATGAATTTTGACTTATTTTGAATTGGTACAATGGGTATAACTAGAAAGTGCCTCTTCCTGATTTCAATTATATCTGGGATTATAGTTGCAAATTAAGTGATACCAATATATTCCATTTCTGATGTTTTTTAACTGCTTTTTTGTGACAAATATGGCTTATAAGAAATAGTAGATGTTTTTGGGAATAATATGAACACTAATAAATATACCTCGCCTATGTTTGGAAGAGCGCGCGAACTAGCTAGTTCGCGAACTGGCTAGTTCGGCTCTCAACAAACGTCACGCGAACAAGTGCGAAAAAGGGACAACGTACTAGTTCTCAATTCTACCAAAATCATGAAACTAGAACTAGAATTAGATTTAATTGTTCTAGTTCACACCTTTGCCAAACACACCCGAACTCATATCTAAACACACTTAGTCTTGCATTTTTCTGGACAGGCAAGCATGCTGGTTGGGAGAATTTTTTTAGGCCTTCCTCTGCTACAAATGCCACTACTGAAGTGTGATGATAGCAGTGTAGAAATCCTCCTAGATGAAAGGGTTCAGAAGATAGACAGTGAGGATGATTGTAATGATTTTGATGAAGATCTTCTAGACTGATGCATGATTGGCTGGCTTTTATCTTCACTTTGAACTGTTTGCTAGTTTATTGCTTTCTGTTATTTTCTTTTGTTGGTTTAGCTATTTTTAGTTTTTCTTTTGTTGGTTTAGCTGTTTTTAGTTTTGAAACCAGGATAGAGGCTTTCGGTTTGGTTATGTTCTTTTATTTTTTTGGATGATATCTTGCATTCACTTTACTTTAATGAAATTAAGAGGGCAAATTAAACTTTTTGATTGCTTTTCTAAAAAAAAAATATTATTAAGAACAACTTTATTATCTATTACAAATTAACGTATTAATGAAAATTTTTATAATATGTGTAATGATAATATGTTATAATTTATTATACATATGTATTAATATATCATAAGTATATTGTGTTATATCGATCTGTGACTGTTCAGTATCCTTTGAAATTTATATGTTAAAACATAATAAAATTCGTTATTACTACTGTCTCAAACAAAATATGTTGACATTACAAGTGATTTTACTACTGATGTAGTTGGTTTGAAGTAGGGCTGGCAACGAGCCGAGTTCGAGCGAGCTAGCCCTAGCTCGAACTCGATTCGAAATTGATTCGAGCCAACTCAATTCGATTCGTGAAGGAGTCCCGAGTTGAAAAATTGGGCCTGTATTAGATTTGAAATTAATTCGAGCTAACTCGATTTGATTCGTTAATAGCTCGAATTGGTATTATAAAATGCGAGGTAGAGAGAAATGAGAGATCACGAGAGTGGGCTTGACCGCTTGAGGCATCAGTACGAAGGAAAAACTTGGGCTTTATCTTAAAAGAAGATGAATGGGCTGGGACTGGGCTTGACTGCTTGAGTCATTTATTATCAAAAAATAAAAAATTGATGTATATATTCGAGTTGAATAACTCGCGAGCTGTTATCAAGCGAGCTGTGCATAGCTCAAACTCGATTCGAAATTAATTTCGAGCTCAAAAGCTCGATTCGATTAAGAACTCGAAATTAATTCGAGCGAGCTAATTTCGAATAATTAGCGAATCGATCTCGAGCGAGTCACGAGTCACGAATTATTTTGCCAGCCCTAGTTTGAAGAATCGATGAATTTTCTGATAGCAATATTGATTTGGATAAATATTCATTAAAAATTGTTGTTAGTTGATGTTGCCTATAAGTTTTAGGAGCCATTTTTTAAAAAAAGTACAAAGTAAATTGTAAAAAATTTTAAAGTAATGTAAAATTTGGTTTCGTACAAATTTTCAATATGAAAATTCAATCTAACAGTTTGGATCGGTAGTTTGAAATTTGATATACGAATACGATCATGTTGAACATGTCACATCCGTCTTACGCATAGAGGACTTGAGCATTTCTCACTCTCTGGGTGTGTTTGGCACCATCGTCGAACTAGAAGTTCGCGAACAAGGCTAGTTCGCGAGAACCAAACAACCCACGAACTAGGCTGTTCGCGAACTTCTTGGCTAGTTCGTGGTTCTCCAATTTTCACGAACTGGAATTTGTTCGTGGGCCTGTTCGTAGGCCTTTGTTCGTCCCTTGTTCGTCCGCTGTTCGTGAGCGAACCAAACATACCCTCTAAATATATGTATGTAATATATTTATGATTATTTTAAGACTAAAAAATATGTGTTCTTACATAACATCGAAACATATATTAATCCTCAGTATTTAGATCCGGATCCATTACTATTCATAAGCACTGTTGAGGAATAGTAACCGGATCTAGACCATCCATTCCGTTGCTTCCATCGTGGCCGTCTGATGTGGTTCACCTCTGCCGCTTGATCACTTCTCCTTCGAGATATTTCGTTCCTTTGCCTCGATTTGCAGCGCTCAGTACAGTCTCTCTCATCTCATGGCCTGAGTACTCCTCGCGGACTGGATAGGTGGCGGTGTCCATGTGATTGTCGTACGGATTCTAATGAGAGGATTTTATACATATATTTTGGTTGGATTTTGTCTCCAAACTAAACCAATTTGACTTGAGTTAGGTTAATTAGGGTTATTTTAATTAGGATTTTGTGTCAAGAATGAGTTACTACCATAGTTCCTATTTTAATGCAGATTTTGGACAAAAACATGACTTGGATGAATCAATAATGATGTAGAGCTCGTTGTAAGCTTTCCAACGGTTCTTGAATCACCTCAATCGGAGTCCAAATGAAAGAGATATGGGCAAAATACTGACATGACGCAGTGCTGAAATTTTTAGAACAGACCGTTCCAAATCAGAACGGTCCGCCCCAACTAAAATTGCCAGAAACAGCAGGATTGCCCGTTTTAGATACTTGGGATGACCCGTCCCAGATTAGAACGGTCCGCCCCGACAGAAACCGTCAGAATTCCCAGAAATAGTCCAGAGTTGTCAAATTTAGAGTTTTATTATGTCATGACGGTTCCAATCTGTTTCTAGTACTTCCAGAACGTGTTTTCTGCTATTTCCATCATCTCTACACATTTCTAATGCCTATAAAAACATAGTTTGAGGAGATTTTGAGATATACAAGAGAGGAGTTCAATTCTAGATCCAAGTTGAGGTTAGATATAGTTCTATTTGAGAGAATAGTCTCAGGTCAGGATCGTGGCAGCGCCGAATCGACCGGTTTGTGGCAGAAACAGGGCGTTTCGATAGGAGGCTTCGACATACAAGATGAAGCAAGGACATATTGGATTTTATTCTTCCTTTATTTCCTATTTCTCTTTGTTTTTCATGATGCTTTTTAGTTGTTGAGTTGATTGTTCTAGGACTATGGTTGTAAACTTTTCTACTTAGTTGCTTGTTTTGATTTGAATATTTAGTTAATTAATTAAGTTAAGTTATGTTTTATCTCTTGTGATTCGATTGCTTTATTCTATTGCTATGCTTATTTTGAATTGTTAATTGATATACCTGTTAAGCGATGGCCACGTTTGATAGTAGGTACCAATATTGATTAACCTGAATTATAGTGTGGTAATGAAACTATTTGGTAGGTGAGATTCGGAAGGATGAACCAGACCTTAAGAAATTAGGATTTTACTTGAGATCGGAAGATTAAAAGTGTACCAAGACCCAAGAGATAGACTAGAACATCTAAACCAAGAAACGGAAGTTGAAATTTAGACGTTCTAGGAGTTAAACAATAGAACTTAGTAGCTTGACCTGAACGGAAGTTAGAGTACAAGTTTATAGATTAAGTATTGTTTAAACTCGCATAAAAATACTTAATTAATAACTAAAATCAATGATAAAACAAGTATCAACCATTGGAACGGATCGTCCCAAGATCAGAACGTACCGCCCGGAAGGAGGAGTCTAATCCAGGACGGCATGTTCCAATCATTGACAGAGGCTGAAACGGACCGTTCTAGAGATGGAACGGACCGTTCCAACTTTGACAAAAGTAGAATCGTTTGGAACCAGAAATTCTAGAATTATTTGACCTGTTGATTTTCTCTTGTTTATTCTTGTTTTAGCCTTAATAGTAGATTTAGGATTTGTATTCATCTTCAACCTTTAATTCACAAAAGAAAGTTAAACTCGTCTAGCTAATTAATTAAAATAAAAGATCAATATTCCAACACCGTCCCTGTGATTCGACCCTTAGCTTTACTACGATAGATTAAATCAGGTAAAACGAGGTTATTTTGACTAGGTTTGCACCCGATCAAAATTGGCACCGTTGTCGGGGACGGTTTGCTAGAATATTGGTATTTTGCTTTAATAAATTAGTCTTGACACCCTTGTATCCTTGTATCTTACTTATTTTATCTTATCTTTAAAAATCCAAAAATATTCTCTATCACCATGTTTTGTTCTTTTCAGGGATTCAAACAAGGTGATGCAAAGAAGATCGTCGCATCCGACAAAATAAATGATGAGTTCACCAAAGAATTGAGCAACCCATCGAGAAGGTGCTTGGAAAAAACCGATGTGATGGAAGACAACAAATTGCAAATCAAGTATTATATCATAATCGAGCCAACAAAGATGACATCCAAACTTAATTATTTTCAAGATAGTGCTCGAATTGTTTTCATGTGTCGTCCGCAGCATATTGTCTGATTTTTTGTTCTAATACCTCAAACTTAAGTACCATTTATTCTGTTTCTTATATTGATCTTCTAGCATCTAAGAACAGTTCTTTCATGCCTCTGACAGGGTGTCCCTTCATTCTGTTGTCGGGTCCTTCCAAAATAAAAAACCACTTTACGTCGATCCATTCTAACTAATTATAGTAATTCTTTCTTCGTCATTGTGATTGCGCAGGAATATTCGTAGGAGATTTTTTAGGGTTTAGGGATTGTGCAAAACACTATTTATTTGACAACGAGATCGGTATATATACTATCTAGTTTCCTCTTAATCTAATTAGTATTCTAAACGATATTCAGAGAAGGCCAATTGTGGCTCAAATAAATAAAATTTTCACTTACACATTAGTAGACCCAACGCCATAGTTGACCCTGCTCTACTCTGTAGTAAAACGGATTATTGAGTTCTTATTAGCGATTCTGAATAAAATTTCTCACTTTTGAGGTGGTAATTAGAAGCCTTTTTTAATATATAGTGTTTTGCACAGTTAATATGCATTGGACTAATATAATTACATTGAGAAAAACGGTCCACATATATAAAAGATTGTTCTCGTTTAAACTTTTTTTTTTTTTAAAAAAAAGTGACCGATACCAATATGATTGTTTGTTAATAGCAAGTCACGATTTATTTAATAAAAATGATTGAAACAACATAAGTCCGCCAATTTATTAGCGATACTAGTCAAAGTCAATCGATGTATAATATAACTGTTGTTTTTGTTTTAAGTCCAGAATCAGGTCAGGGATCCAGCCAGACCAACAATAAGCCCAAGAGAGCCCCAATTCACATTACCATGTGTTATATAATGTTTTAGTTTCAGGCGTGTGACTTATCATCTGAGATACTGAAACTCATAGGTCCAGGATCTCATCTTCTGTGGCATTACCGTTCTGGATATAATAGAATTAAATTGTTTTCGCTGAATACTGTAAAAACAGGAAATCTAACCATTCAGATCTTGATCTCGAGTCTTAATTAACTATTCTTAAATCTTAATTATGCACAGCCAACCGGCAGCCAACAGACACCCGAACACTAAAAAACAATTTCCACAGATACAACCTTTACTATTCTTTTTTTCTTTAATCATTGGAAAATGACAACAAAGAATCAAAATAAACACAGCCACAACGCTGTCAACAGAAATCCAAACAAAAATGATCAAACCCGTATGCAGAGCAACAAACTTAAACCAAGTACTTGAAATGCATTAGTAATGGGTGACAATATTCGCACTTTAATTCAAGAATCAAAATGCGCATGACCACTAATTGTAACCAGGCAAAATTGGCGGATGAGCATGAGGACCTTTCATCCAACCTGTTGCTATAATTCTGTATGCTGCCTCAGTTAAATGTATTCCATCCCAATTTATGTAAGTGGACGGGTTTGAACATGCCGGTACACCAGGTTGGCCACAAGTAGCACTAGAGTTGTAGTTATATGGTCCACCTCCTCCACAGCAAATCTGAAGAGGCTCTGTTACAGTAAATCCTGAAATATAAAATGCACAAATTAATGATGCAATTAGCACAATTTAAAAGATGAATCATATACAATTGTTTGAACTCAACGTCAACAACTACAAAAGCTCACCATATTTGCTTGGATTTTGTAAGAGTTGGATCATCGGCTCATAGTAGTCAGCATAGATGATCCTTGCTTGAGGGTAAGCACCCCGGAGCTGTCCCACTGTCTCTTTTAACTTGATATTGTGGTAAAATCCAATGGTGTTATATTCCTTCAAGCATCCAAGATTATCGTAGTCTGACTTTTTTGTACTCGCATAGTTTGTCAGCAGAATAGGTATGCATCCTGTTGGCAAGTTTCCGGGTATTATGATATTCAACGCTCCTTGTTTCAGCAACGACTGCAAGTAAAATTACTGGTGAAACTACTTAAATAACTTTTGTGCTAGCATACATGTTCAGTGTGATTGTATTAATTAATGTAATCCCGTAAAATTTCAAATTTTATATACTTTTTAAATAGGATAACTGTTTGAAAATTAGTATATCCTAAAAAGTTGGAAAAAATTTTAGTTTTAGGCGTTTAGCACAAATGCATGACTTCTATTGTGTCAGACAATAGACATATTATTCAAGCTGTTCCTATGGAGACATCAAGATAATTAATCAAAAAGAGCATGCATATTGTATGTTTTCTGACATCGGGAGTGAAAGGTTGTTTTGGATTGTTGGTTGGGGGATGTAATTTTACATCTTACCTCAGCTGCCTGTCTAATGGTGTCGACAACAGCAGGAACAAAGGATATAGCTTCACTTATAGATTTCCCTGCTGACAATACGAAGTTATAATCATTGCCTCCAAACTCTCCCAGTACAAAGAGGGATTTGCTGAAGTAATCCTGGCATGCTGCATTAGTTTAGCTGAAAAATAAGCAACTGTAACAAATTGAATCCAATATTAGTTCAATTAATACTTCAACAGGAACTGTAAATTGAATTATACATACACTGTGTCGTGTTGGTGTCGCATAGTGAAGTCTTCAATTGCTCAAACCAGCCGAGTTGAACATTAATTGAGGTGTCCACCGGAGGTACATTAGTAATATTATGTTGACTTAGGTATTCAAGGGTTAATGCAGTTGCACCAATAACTGCGAAGTTTGCTCCTTTACTGAAATTCTGGATTGGTGGAAAGTATGGTGGTACCAGAGGGAGGCCAAGATCCTGGGCTGCAAGAGAAAAGCTTAATTTCAGCACGTATTGGAAAATGGAAACAAATCTTGTTTGTATATTCATGTTAGTCTAAGATAGTTAGTGTACTGTAACGGGAATTTTATTTGGTTACTTATCAATAGGAAGAAATTGGAGAAGGAGATTGAGAACGCTTGAAAAATATAGTTAAATCCAGTCCAATCGTCGGGCACACAAGTTTTGAAAATTAGTTCTAACTCTAATTAAAGAAAAATTTCATAATTACAAGAGCATGATATACGTACAATATATATGTTTTTAAATTTCATGTTACTTAAATATGCAGTAGGTAAAATGATCTTAAAAACATTTATTTGTTCTATGAAAAACTATGGAAAAGATACCCTTGAAATCAAACAGTAGATGCAAGAAAAAGCATGTAAAATATACCAACGAAATCAAGGACGAGACGTCCATCGCAGCCACGGCCTGTAGGCTGGTTAAAGTATGTCATTCCGTAAGGGAGGTGCTCGAACACATCATACGGGAACACTCCCCTCACTAAGAAAATGAAATTTCCTGTGTCGGCGTAAGAGTTTCCAAAACTAAATATAGCATTATAAGCTTGATCAGTGCTGTATGCTTGATTGATTAATGAGATGAAGAGGAGGAAAGAGGGAAACAATATCTTCATAGCTTGAGTGTATGGAAGGAATGTGAGATCCTTTTATTTTGTAACTTCTTTATTTTTGGGATCATATGAACTGAGTCGATGAACTTTGTGTCATATATACTAGAGAAGTACTGGAATTGACGAGACGTCACAATAATGGGGAAATAAAAAAAAATGCACTGCCAACCAGACGACGTGCTCTTAGTTGTCTGAAAAAGAGTTGAAGGGGCTGCAAGAACTAAAAAAAAAAAAATTAATCCACAACGTTTACATATCCTGTTACGAAAAAAAAAATTATTTCCTAATATGACCAAGGTTTCCTTAATGCGAATAATCTTCTTTTTACTCTCTAACAAAAATTGTCGAAACTTTCTTTCTAATGCTAGTCGAATTGTCGAAATCACTAATCGGTTTCAATCTGCCTCTCATATGGCTAGCATTTATAATGTTAAGAATTAAAAAAAAATTAGGGACTTGATTAGTTTCAGAGATTAATCATCATTGGCTAATTAAGAAAAATACAAGCCAATTTTTCATTGTAAATTAAAACAGGGCCACCAATCCCTTTTATAATTAATTTCAGAGATTAATCATCATTGTAACAATGCACGATTGATGTACAAGTTGAACAATTTTTGTCATCATTTTTCTTTGATAATTTTTAAATTTACAAGATCATAATACTTTCTATCATAATTACCCTATGATCATAACATTTGTTTAGATGCGCAAGAATAAATAGTTGGATAAGAATAAGCTCTAAATTTTTTATTCTTATGAAATTCAAACAACACAAGAATGAGGAATTCAGGTCCTTATTCATATTTTAATAAAATCATAGAATTAATATAAGAAATTTGAACAAATACGTATTTCGAGATCCTAATGCGGTCTTCACATACCGTTTTATAATACTATATATGAAATGAAGCGTTGATTTTGGATGTGTCGGGATGTTTCCAAATGCTGTTCAGAGTGTGTAAGGGCATACATGTCAAAAAGAAATTAGGAGAATGTCCGCAGTGAAAATTGGCATGCCCAAAGCACCCCCAAATTTAACTTATCAATTCCTTCTTGCAGACATGCACTCACATCCAGTTAGCAAAAAATTCAAGAATTTTTATAGCAGGTCAAATCGTCTAAAAAATCACATAATGCGCCCCCACCAGTTAATTTAGTTTATATTAAATAAGTTCCCAGTTCCCCGAATAGGCACAATTCAATACAATAATTCCTACACCGAACTTCTCTTTATTTATTTATTTTTAAGATAAATTAGGGGTCAAGCCTCCCAATTTATTTTTAAATTAAATGCCTATGAAAGATCTCCAACCGGGTTTCGAACCTATAACCTTAACTTCTCATTATTCATGACCGGAAGGTTGTTAAACGCGTTAATTAGTAGTTCACAGTATTATATTTCTGATGCATTAAAATGAGTGAACAAATATATGTTGAAGGGAATAGTCGGATCGCTTTAATGAATCTAAACTCTATAGTTAAGTACGGAAAAAGTCCTATTGAAAACAGGAGATCAGAATTAATGGTGCATGGACTAGCATTATTGCGACTGCATTAACAAAAGAAATACATAATAAAACGAAAACAATGTTCGGTTTAAATTATTTAGCAAGGAAATTTGCGAAAGACAATTATTTGTTGTACTTTCCACTGGCCGGACGTTGGGGGGAGTTAGATAATTATATTAAATTCATTTATAAATATGATGATCCGTAATAAAGCCTTTATTATGTTGTATTCACGGTACGGTATTCAATAATATTTTTATTTCAGAAAACAGTAAGTACTGTATATACATAACTACACAGATACAAGTATGATTTTAAGAAACTAAAGACATTTACAACTTACTAGAGGGGCTAATCGAGTTTCGCTCGATATTTGAATTACAGATAAATATAATATGTTATCATTTTTAAATTTGTAAAATAAATGTATAATAAAATTATACATTTATCTTTACTGTTGATAGGATCATGCCAAATATCTCATAGAACTCAAACGTCGGGTGAAAGAGAAGGCCCAACAAATGTGTTGAGCCCAATTAATATACAGGCCCCTATAACAAAAAGAGACGGGTCCCACAGGGGGACCATTGTCGGGAAATCGGAAGTATCTTATTCTTAGGTATTTCCTAATGTCAGAGTCGGTTATAACAAATTGATAATGTCACTAACTGAATGAGAAGGTGGTCCCACCTCTCAACTTCCCTTGAACCTCGCTTAACCTCGTCTCACCTCCCATGTGAGGAGAAGACCTAGCGAGGATAAGGTGAGCCATCAGAAGAATAACAACTTATGGAAGAGAAGTTATGAGAAGTCGTATGATGACTCGAGGAAGGACGAGTTATTGGAAGATTGCCACAGAAGATCCAGAGACTGCGTCATCAGTTACTATAAATAGCCACCCCTACCCTGGGGGAGGGGGTTAGATTCTCTGTAATTTTCGATACCACCTTATGTATTAAAAACTAAGATTAATAAAATCCTTGATTTCTACTTCCTCTTTCTTTTATTATTTCATTGGAATCCTTAGAGCAAGATTTAGGGTTATCAACTGTTATATTAAAACATTTTACTATTGAGAAGTTTAGATAAAAAAATATATTTACTAAAAAAATCTGTAAATTTGAAGAAAATACCGTGTATATATTCAAGGAACCAACATAAATCATTTGTGTAATAAAAAAAATATTAAAAAAATATATATCCCCAAACAAAGTTCCTTTGTTAATTATTTTCAAATTGAGGAAAAAAAATAGAAAGAAATTAATCAAACGATCAATGAATCTGTAATGAGCTGAAAATTTTGAATTGATTTTTAAAACTTAAAATTATATTTTTGGAGAACTTACATGAACAATTTCTTGCGTATCATTCCGAAAATTGAAGTATACAATCAGATCAATGCTCAGCTGCAGCGTTGCTTTCTTCTTCCCAGCATAACCCTTAACAAACGCATCAGCATGTTAATCCTTTCAACCCGTCTTCATCTTCATGCAAAGTGCGTGACCTCAGCAATCTGTCTTTGCGGAAGCATCGCCTTGGCTGAGGATTCAGAGGATCTTAAATATAATGGAAGAGCTGAACCAAACAGGCGTGAGGTGAGGGAATCAATGTGTACGGAGAGGAGGAGACCTAAGGCGACTGAGAAAGCGATTTCAAATTTTGTACGGACCAAAAGGTTTCTCATCAAGGAGAGAGATGGATGGACGACTATTGCACGGATACCAGTCTCCCACACTAGCTGGAAACCTCGTCACCGCCATGCTCGTGACTCATCTCTCCCACGATTTCCTAGATCAGCCTCAAAACTACAAGGTACAAGTAAACTTTCTTGCTTTCTCTCACGACCCCCTCCTTCTTTCCACTTCCAGCTCGCGCATGGCTCCCCAGCTACTGGTAGCGTAAGCTCTCCTCCCAAAGATGTTGACTACTCTTCACGGTCTTCACAACAAACAAGGGAAGCAACCCCCTCCTCTCCCTTTTTAAACCCCCTCCCTCCCACCTCCCTCCCCACCTCACTCCCCACTCTTCTTTCAAATCTGCTCTGCTCACTTTCTCAACCATGGCTTCTCGCAATGACAAAGGGAAAGCAATTGCACATTCCAGCGCTTCAGCCGTTAACAAGGTAGAGTGGAAAGGCAAATGTTTCAGATGCCTGGATAAGGGGCACGACCAAGCCTCCTGCAAGGCAAAACAGCCAAAATGTGCTAAATGCCAAGTGGAAGGACATGAAACCAGGAAGTGTCAGGCTGGGAAACCGGCGACTGATCCCCTGGAGCCTCGTGGGAACCTTGGAGATAGCCTGCTCCCGGCCAATCGTCCGGAGAGTATCACAGCCTATGGTCCACAAACGAGGGATTCATATAGAGATATTAAGTTCCTCCAGCGTGCTGTGGTCGTGGATGCACGGCTTTGTCCAGGCCATGACCCAAGCGAGGTACAGGCCAAGCTTATGGCAACCTGCAAAGTAAATGAACCCTTTGAACTCTCTCCACTGTTTGAGGAGAAGTACGTGCTCATACTGCCTTTCAAATGGTCACGAGAAGAATTTATCTTGCAGTACAAAGCAGAGCTTGAGAAGCTGGCTTTGGTAATCTACCCTTGGAACCCAAGATTAGGGGCTAAGCCTATCCAGTACCCTTTCAAGGTATGGCTAGACCTATATAGGGTACCACTCGTTGCCTGGAACTTTGAGAGTATGCTGTCAATGCTCTCAGAGGTGGGAATCTTACTTGACCACACTCCTTTTAACAATGTTGCTTCACTAAACCGTTTAAGGGTTGTTCTTGCTATTGAGAACCTTAACAAGATTTCTAGGAACATTAATGTAAAGAAGATTATAAAGAAGGAAAAATAACACAGAGAGACACGAAGATTTTTACGTGGTTCAGTACAAGTTGTACCTACGTCCACGACACACACACACCACCATTTTTTATTTCTTTTCAATAATTCGAGTACAAGAGAGATAGAGAGAGGAAGAAGATAGGTTCTGCAGGAAGGGACGCACCTTTATAGAAATATAGGTGGCCATAATTATTGTTTCTATTTTTGCTTTAAAACAAAATAAGGAAATAAATTATTTACATAATTTCCGACGTATTTCGGACCGAAATGGCTCCGAAATCGGTCCGAAATTTCGCCTCTGGCTCACACTCCCCCTCAAGTTGGTATGTAGATGTCTTGCATGCCCAACTTGCAAATCACTCCCTGGAATATGGTACTGGATACCCCTTTGGTCAGTATATCCGCCAATTGTTCGTCAGTTCTCACGTGAGGAATGCTAATGACTTTATCTTCTAAATTCTGTCGAATAAAGTGCCTATCCACTTCAATGTGCTTGGTCCTATCATGTTGCACCGGATTGTGAGATATTGCAATAGCTGCCTTGTTGTCACAAAACAGCTTCATTTCCCTGTCATCATAGAGGTCAAGATCCTTGAGTACTCTTTTTATCCACAGTAATTCTTGCAAACCTTTAGCAATTCCTCTGAACTCTGCCTCTGCACTTGACAAAGCTACCACCTTTTGTTTCTTGCTTCTCCAGGTAACTAAGTTCCCTCCAACAAATGTGAAGTATCCAGACGTGGATTTTCTATCTGTCACATCTCCAGCCCAGTCAGAATCTGTATATCCCTCAACCTGAAGATAACCATTCCTCCTGAAGAATATGCCTCGTCCTGGGGATCCCTTGAGATACCTTAAAATCCACATGACAGCTTCCATATGTTGCTCACTGGGAGCATGCATGAACTGACTCACCACAGACACAGCATAAGCAATATCAGGCCGAGTATGTGACAAGTAAATGAGTCTCCCTACCAATCTCTGGTACTGATCCTTATTTGTAGGTGCCTGGTCCGGGAACACACCCAACTTGGAGTTCTGTTTGGTTGGTGTGTCAACAGGTTTGCAGTCCAACACACCTGTTTCAGCAAGCAAGTCAAGCACATACTTTCTTTGAGACAAAGAAATACCTTCCTTATTGCGTGCAACTTCAATCCCAAGGAAATACTTCAACCCTCCTAGATTCTTCATTTCAAACTCTTTGGACAGTTTATCTTCTAGATCTTGGATTCCTTCAGAGTCATCACCTGTGATTATCATATCATCAACATAGATTATCAAGATAACAATTTTACCTTTATTCTTGAGGAAGAATAAGGTGTGGTCAGTATCACTCTGGGTGTATCCATATCCCTTCATAGCACTGCAAAATCTTCCAAACCAGGCCCTAGGAGACTGTTTCAGACCATACAACGCCTTTTTCAACCTGCAAACAAGAGACTGATTGCTTGAGTGACCACATCCTGGTGGGATGTCCATATAAATTTCTTCATCAATGTCAGCATGCAGAAATGCATTTTTCACATCAAACTGGTGTAGTGGCCAGTCTTGATTTGCTGCAATGGACAGTAGAATCCTAACAGTGTTCAGCTTTGCTACTGGTGAAAAAGTCTCTTGATAGTCTACTCCATATGTCTGAGAGTAGCCTTTTGCCACTAGTCTTGCCTTATACCTGTCAATTTCTCCAGTGGGCCCATATTTAACTGTAAATACCCATTTGCAGCCTACCGCCTTTCTGTCTTTTGGCCTTGTCACCAATTCCCAAGTGTCATTTTTCTCTAGTGCATCCATCTCTGTCTTCATTGCATCCACCCATTTTGGATCACTAAGAGCTTCATTCAGATTACTTGGAATGTGAACTAATGCAAGAGTTCTGTCAAAGTCCTTCACTGGTTCTGGCATGTGAGACATAGTCATGAAATTTGCCATTGCATACCTGCCCTCACCACTTTCATCTGGTCTGTATCTCTTAGGTGGTCTGCCTCTGTTGATCCTGAAAGGTAACTGATAACCAGGGTTAGTAGTAACAGGTTCAGAATTACTTACCTCTGACTCAGGAGATTGGTCATGTGGTGAGATAGGAGACTGTATCATTTCTTCTTCTTCCAAGTCCTCTTCTGATGGACCCGAATCGACCAGTGGGTCCACCTCAAGGTTCAAATTCTCAATTTTATCATCACATTTCGGACCGAAATTGGCAGAATTCGGACCGAAATTGACCTGTTCTTCTGGGCAGAGACCTGATTTCGGTCCGAAATGTCCAGAATTCGGACCGAAATTCACATGTTCTGTACTCAAAACTCCATCTCTTGTTGAATCAAACCAGAACTCATTATCTATCATACTCTCCCCCTGAGAATGGGTCTGGTTTTTGCTAAAATACCCTTCATTTTCAATAAATGTCACATCCATTGTAGTATACACCTTCCTAGAGACTGGATTCATACATCTATAACCCTTTTGATGTTGCCCATAGCCTATGAACACACATTTTTCAGCACAAGGATCAAGTTTGGAGCGCAAATGCTTTTGGATGTGGACATAAGCTATGCACCCAAACACTTTTGGTGGGATATTGAGTACAGAAGGGATCATGTGGTAGGTTGAGAGCTTTTGCAATGGTGTGTGAAATTTGAGTGCCACAGAAGGTAATCTATTAATCAAATACACGGCTGAGGTGACTGCATGATCCCAATAAGAATGAGGAACACTATTTTCTAGCATCAGTGCCCTGGTCATTTCTAGAATTTGCCTATTCTTACGCTCTGCCCTACCATTTTGTTGAGGTGTACCTACACAGCTAGTCTCATGTATAATCCCATTGGTTTTGAAAAACTCCCCTAGTGTTTTATTGACAAATTCCCTTCCATTGTCGCTTCTAAACACTTTGACAGTCTTATCAAATTGGTTTTTCACCATGGTAACGAAGGAGGTAATGGCTAGTGGTACATCAGCTTTCTGTTTTACCACATTAACCCAAGTCATTCTAGTACAGTCATCAACAAATAAGACAAACCATCTATTTCCTATTAAGGAGTCAACCGGGGAAGGTCCCCAAACATCAGAGTGAATCAAATCAAAAGGAGCTTTATTATTATCATCATCCAAAATCTTAGCAAAATGAGCTCGATGGCTCTTAGATTTGATACACACATCACAGTTAAAAATCTCATTCTCAAAACCAGAAAACAAACTAGGGTAAAGTTTTCTTAGGTACCCAAAAGATGGATGACCTAAGCGCCTGTGCCATATCCAAATAGAAGACTTCCTACTCAAGTTCGATCCAGCAGATAGATTTGTTTGTCCAGCAGCCAAGTCTTCTAAATGATACAGTCCTCCTCTTTTAATACCACGACCAAGAATCTCCTTCGTCAAGAGGTCCTGAAAAAGACAAAACCGAGGATACATGAGTACCACACAATTCAATTCTTCACATAACTGTCCTACAGACAAGAGTTTGGATGAAAGTGAGGGAACCAAGAGTGTATTTGAAAGAGTTAACGAAGAAGAAAATTGGACTTCTCCAGCCCCTGTGACTGGATGGGCCTCGCCATTTGCATTAACAATTTCATTTCTTCTTGGAACCGAATCCCTTACCAAGTCTTCCCTGTTGTATGTCATGTGATCGGTTGCCCCTGAATCAATAATCCAAGAGCAGTCAGTACCAGATGTATTTAAAGCAAAAACTTTACCTTCATTCATCTCGACAGAAGGCAAAATAGAAAGTTTTCCAACAGATTTCGGTCCGAAATTTAAAAATTTCGGTCCGAAATTATCACTGCCAGGGCCCAAACCAGCCAGATTCGCAGTTGGTGGGGCCCTTCCATCTGTGGCCACGGCTTCAGCCACGTGTGCCTTGCCTTGCTTCTTCTTCTTATTCTCTTCCCACCAGTCTGGATACCCGATCAACTTGAAACATTGTTCCACCGAGTGTTTTGGATTTTTACAATGGGTACACCCTCCAGGTGGGACTGGTTTTTTATTGTTTTGTTTTGGAGGGTAGTTGGGTTTCTGGAGGTTCAAGGTTTGGGTCTTTGCTATCATGGCCAAAGAATTATCTCCAACTTCTCCTCCGCTCAACATAACCATTTGCCTCCGTTCTTCTTTCCTAACAAGGGCAAACGCCTCCTCTATTGTAGGAAGAGGCTTCATTTGGAGGACACTAGCCCGAATTTGGTCCAACTTATCATCTAAGCCATCCAAAAAGGTTAGTACCCTATCTTCTTGTACCAATTTCTGGAATTTTTCAATATCAATTGGGCATTCCATGGGATTTGGTCTGCGGGTGTCTAATTCTTTCCATAGCCCTTGGAGGGTACTGTAAAAATTCTGGACCAATTCACCATTCTGTTTGACCTTACTAATTTTCCTTTTGAGGTCCAAAACCTGAGACAAATCACTACCATCAAAGTACGAGGTATTGACTGCATCCCAGACCTCTTTCGCAGTAGAGTAAGGTAAGAAGTTACCTATTAGTGATGAGTCCATAGAGTTGATCATGAAGTCTTTCACCTGAGAATCCATCACGGACCAACGCTTATAGGCTTCCTCGTCCGAAGGCTTTGGCCGAGTCGAACCATCAAGGTGACCCAATCTGTCTCGTCCGTTGAGCTTCATCTTCAGCATCTGCGACCAAAGGTAGAAGTTCGTCCCATCTAGCTTGATCGACATCGCGGAGGTGAAACCTTCTTGACTTTGGGTGTTTGGTGGAGGTCTCGGTTGTGTAAGCAACTGGGACAGAGTCTCGTTCAGGCTCTGGATAAGGGCCATAGCATCTGGTGGGTTAGGTGTAGGTTCAGGTGATTTAGGGTTGGAATCGGTTGAAGAATTCATGGTTTCAGGTCAGGAGAGGGATAAATTTCAGTCCGAAAAAGGTAGATTTCGGTCCGAAATTTTAGGGTTTCGTCGAGGTTTCGGCGAGATCCAGTCAAGAAGAAGTAGAATCAATCGCTCGTGCAGTAACTCGCACGAGGGAGAGGACGTCTGTGCAGTAACTCGCACAGAGAAAGAAAGAAAGAAAAAACAAGACGAAGAATCAAGTTATGCAGTCGCTCGCACAACTATTAAATCAACAGATCTCAGAACCTGGCTCTGATACCATGTAAAGAAGATTATAAAGAAGGAAAAATAACACAGAGAGACACGAAGATTTTTACGTGGTTCAGTACAAGTTGTACCTACGTCCACGACACACACACACCACCATTTTTTATTTCTTTTAAATAATTCGAGTACAAGAGAGATAGAGAGAGGAAGAAGATAGGTTCTGCAGGAAGGGACGCACCTTTATAGAAATATAGGTGGCCATAATTATTGTTTCTATTTTTGCTTTAAAACAAAATAAGGAAATAAATTATTTACATAATTTCCGACGTATTTCGGACCGAAATGGCTCCGAAATCGGTCCGAAATTTCGCCTCTGGCTCACAATTAACTACGCTAAGCGCTGTTTGGGAACCCAGGTTACCTTCAAGGTGACTGGCTGGGACCGACATTTGACGGTGATAAATGCTCCGGAAGACCCAACACCTCCCGAGGCTTATTTTCGTGAGGTACAGGCTAGCCTCCACACTGAGCCTTTAATGTCAATGCATTCTGACATCACTGGAGGGGTGGTGCCAGTAAATGTAGACAAACTCTTGCAGTGATGGGAGAACATTGAGGACCCGGAACAGAAAATCAAATTGGAGGGTATTCTCCGTGACAGCCCCTTTTGGTCAATTAAAGAAAAGAAAGAAAAGCTCCATGGTTTGCCAGAAACTAGTAAGGGCCTTATATTGGGTGGCGATCCTAAGTTAACCAGTGTCGTCGGTTCAGCTGGACGGAACAAGGGAATTGTAATCTCAGCCGACCGTTGCTTGACAGCAGGAAAAGACAAAAGTGCTCAGTCATGGAAGGGTATCTCTTTGGAGAAGGAGATTCCGACAGATGGGGCCGGCAACTTTATTTTGAAAAACCTTAAGCCTTTAGATAAAGGATCGGCTTACAAATATGGTTTAATTGGGCTCTCTTTAACTGATTGGGGTTCTTCAGGCCCAAGTTGCATCTCACATAGAAACCCGGCCTACACGGTTGGCCCAAATAACATGGGATTTGGTAACTTTGTGGGTTATGACCAGCTGACAGATCCGAAAGGAAAAAAAGGGCTGCTGAGGTTGATATTTCTCCTCAATCTCATGCGCTGATAAAGGGGTTTGAAGAAGCTAAGTCCTTGGAGGAAGCGATGCAGATGGCTCCAAAAAATGTGTCGTCCTCGACCGGTTCTAAGGAGGCAGCAAATCTGCGCTGCAGTAATCGCCTCTCTAAGGCTAACCAAAAATTCAAGTTGTTTGTTACAGGGAATAAGAAGCAAAAAACAAAAAAGGCTGATTCTACAAAGGGACGAGCAAAGGAAATTCATGAAGCGCTGGAAGCGGCTGATCTGGCCAAGTGTTTCTCGCCTGATGAACTGGCAAAATATCCTCTCTCGGCTAAAGAAAAGGCTATGGTCAAGGAGTTTTGCGCAATACTAGTGGAGGATGCTGGTCCAAAGGAATTCAACGCTGTGGGGGACCAAATGATGGAAGCAGAGCCGCTAATGGGAACTTTTGTGCCTGAGACCAACCCTGAAGCTGGTACGTTTGTTAGGGAAGAACTGGAAGATGGAGAGGTGGCCGAGACAGTGAGTGGCCTTGATGATTGGATTCCTGATGAGTCCTTCTAAGTTTTATTTTTCTTAAGTCTTTGGTTTTAGTGCCAGGTTTGTAACAGTAGAGTATTTCTTGTTGGGTTAGACTAAGATTTGTTGTTTTTTGTTTCTTAAATGATGGTTAAGTTTAGCACTTTGTTTTGGAACGTCCGTGGTCTAGCTGATCCTGATAAATGCGCTGTTGTTAAAGATACGGTTAGAATGGCCTGTTGTAAGCTCTTGTATCTTCAAGAAACCAAACTTTCTTCTTGTGATTTCTTTAAAGTCAAGAGTGTTTGTCCCTTTCATTTTAATGATTATCGAACACATGATGCAGTGGGTACAAGGGGAGGAGTTCTAATTGTTTGGCATGAATCAATGGCCTGTATCCTTTCCTTGTCTTTAACTTACTCTCTAACAGTAAAGTTAACTTTTGACTCTTACCCTTTTCTTGTGACCTGTGTGTATGGTCCTGTGGATGAGGGTTCTAAGTCTGCTTTTTTGACTGAGCTTAAGTCCATTCCTAATGATGAAGGTTTACCTTGGTTGTTAATTGGGGATTTTAATCTTCTTAGAAGCCTTCAGGAAACAACTAATGCAAATCGGCCCATCAATTCCATTATTGAGTTTAATCACTTTATTGAGGAAATGGAGTTGGTTGAAATTCCTTTGATAGGAAGGTGATTCACATGGTCCAATAACAGACCTTTTCCAACTCATTCTAAGTTAGATCGTGCTCTAGTAACCAGTGGTTGGTTCGAACACAACCTAAACTTATCTCTCTCTAATTTTCCTACTTCTACTTTGGACCATGCACCGCTAGTGCTTAAAATTGATTCAGTTAGAATACAACCGAAAAGAATTTGAAAATTTGAAAATTTCTAGTTATCTTTCTCTGAGGTGGACACTATCGTGTCGGCAGCCTGGAACTTGATCCCATTACATGAAAATCCGGCTGTGAACTTTATTAGAAAAAGTGCAGCAGTAAGGAAGGCCTTATTGGCTTGGTCAAATATCAAATTCAGAGGATTCAATAGATCTGAGGAAAGAATGAAGTGGTTCATTCAATTATTGGATAGAGTGGAGGAAACTAGACAATTAAACTCTCATGAATTTGATTTGAGAAAGACGTTGAGAACTAAGTTAGCTGAGATTATTGCAGTTAAAAGAAATAAATGGAAGCAAAGATCCGGCATTAACTGGTTAAAGAAGGGAGATTGCAACTCTAAATTCTTCCACTTAGCAGCTAGTGCTAGGCGCGCCTCTAACAACATTAGTGCTTTGGAAGTAGATGGATCTATTTTACATAATCATGTGGATATTACAGAGAGGTTTCTTCTTTTCTATAAGAAAGCTTTAGGGGAACTGCCAGCTCAAGCACCACCGTATGATCTCAGAGGAAAATTAGGACCAGTTAGGAACCTGCTAGAGTTGCAGCAACCCTTCACAGCAGAGGAGATCCAAAGGACTGTTTTCTCCTTACCGAATGGCAAGACCTCTGGTCCGGATGGTTGGCCGGCAGAATTCTTTAAGCATTACTGGTCTCTCATAAAAGAGGATATTTTTCGAGTACTGCAAGCGAAAATTCTCTTGATATGTGGAGAATTAATCTTTCATTTATTTCTTTAGTACCAAAAAAGAAAAGTGCTTCTCAAATCAGCCACTTCAGACCGATAAGTGTTATTAACACTTTGGTTAAAATCATATCCAAGCTCTTAGCAGATAGGTTACAGCCACATATGGCAGCCCTAGTGAGCCCATTACAAACGGCATTCACGAGAGGAAGATCGATTATGGAATCATTCATGATGGCGAGAGAACTTATCTCTTTCTTCAAGAAAAGTAAAGTTCCTGCTATCATGTATAAGGTGGATTTCGCAAAAGCTTTCGACTCGGTGTCTTGGACTTTCTTGGTTAATGTCCTAGTAGAGAGAGGATTCCCACCAAAATGGTGTATTTGGATTCTCAACCTACTAAAATCTTCAGCTTCAATGCTGAAGATTAACGGACAATTAACGGAAAGGTTTTTACATAGAAGAGGATTGAGGCAGGGAGATCCTTTATCCCCACTTCTCTTTATCTTAGTGGCGGATGCGTTGCAAACTTTTATAGTAAACGCAAGCCCTTTACTCACAGGGCCAGTTATTATCCCTCCAAAAGCGTTACAATTTGCGGATGACACAATTATTCTAATGGAAGCCTTTCCAAGGAATCTGATGTTGGAGTTGTGTCCTAGAAGTCAATATTTAATGACTTAATTTCTTAGTTTATGTTATTGATGATATTTAATCATTTGTTCCTAGAGTTTATTACTGACAGATCATTCAGGTTGAGGATCTGAATTGTAGATCTCTGTGGATCATTCATTAGAATGACAGTAATAAATCTAAATCGTCCGTAATCTAAATAATTAACAAGAAATATTAATTATAATAAAAAATTAGTATGCAAGTTAAGTGATGATTAAGTTATACAAATCATAGGTAAGGAGTTACCAACTTAATTGCATATGTGTATGTTATTAGAACATTGTACAGGACATGACCCAATGAAATAAACATATGGATTGTGTTATGTGTCATTGTTTATTTCATATGAGTTTGATTCTAAGTTTGAGATGGTTCAACTTTTCCACATGAGGATAGGTTCAATAAATATCGTCTACCGTTCATTCCTGATAAGGGCTGCTATACGGACTTTATTTATGTTCTCTTGAATTGTGCGGGGAAAATTTGTTCATCAAGAAAACCGTATGTCCCTCATTAGTATACCTAGTGAGTGATGATACCTGTTTGGGCCCCTTGATGGAGTTGGATCGTATGCGCGCAACTAGACGATCAACTCTAGATCAAGAAACGTATAATCTGCAAGAATGACACATTCCTATCTTGGATTATACGATGATATCATGTGACATAAGAATCAAAACAAGGAAATACTTATATTTCTTATGCAGGATTAAAATACTGTAGCAGTACAATATTTATGTTAATTGGAAATCATAACGTGTTGCTAGATACTGCTTATGATTATTGAAAATAAATAACGATTTATTTTCATGGCCAACATAACATAAATCCTCAAAGGGTCACACAAATAAAGTTTTAACCATATAGTGCATTATTTATTTATTCACAGCAGTAAGTGCGTGAAAATATGATAGGTTGATTAATTAATTATATACCGTTATGAACCGTTATAATTAATTAAATCAAAGGGATCATATAGAAATAAATTAATGCATTTGCTAATTCCAAAATAATTATCAATGAGTTGATAATTAATTTTATTCAACATATTTTAATTGGTTGAATTGAAAATTCAGCTTAATAAGAAAGCAATTTAATTAGACCATTAAATGATTGATTTAATGTGCTAATATGAGAGCAAAATAACAAAATGAAATGGCTAAATTAGTCCATTTCGTGGCCAGCATATAGGGGACAATTTTGTCCATATTGGGTGAAAGAAGGATGAGGTTTGGATGCCTAAATATAGGGCTGTTAATTAAGGAAACAGCACCGCTAAATTTAGCGTTAACCTCTTCCTCTCTCCCTAATTAATATGGACGAAAATTACAGAAAAAATATGAGATTTTTCTCTTCCATTGCTCTCTCAAATTATTGCTCTTCCATAGGAATTCATGTGTTGAATATTAGCCACAAATTAAATAGTTAATTTTGTGAAGAAAGGCAACAAGGAATTAGCCCCGTTCTAGGGTTTACTAGCACAAACCTCTAGAATTTGGTTAGAGCTTTTGGTGGACTCGAGGCCAGCGTGGTTGTGGTGATTGGAGGCACGCCATCAACTTCTATACCATGGATCGAGCCTTCCAATTGCGAGTTTGGAAGAGATACGAAACTCCTCCCCGTTTCTCATTAGTGCTTGATGCTTAATACTAGATCTTTTTTGTTGTGCATGGTTAATTAATTATTAATTAGTAATAAAAATTAAAATTGCACAAGGACTAGAGTTCCTAACATCTGAGTGTCATATCACAGATTTTGGTGCATTTCTCACAAATGTCAGGGCTTAATATTAATAGCCAAAAATCTGTGTTCGTGCCAATTTCTTTACCGACCTCAGGAAACCATATGGTGGAAAATATTCTGGGGTGCCCGGTTGGAGAGTTTCCTATCACGTACTTAGGACTCCCTTTGTCGTTCAAGAAGCCTAAAAGTGTATCTTTCCTACCTTTGATACAGGCGATGCATTTCAGGCTGCAGGGATGGAAATCCAAGTTCCTATCTCTAGGCGGCCGCCTAGTCATGATTAAATCGGTTCTTGCAGCGCTACCGCTGCATTACATGCAAGTCTTTAAATTGCCAAAATGGCTGCTAGATCAGATTGATAGGATCTGTAGAGCATTCTTGTGGAAAAGTTCGGCTACATGTAAAGGAGGGCAGTGTCTAGTTAATTGGGAAACATGTTGTCTCCCAAAGCACTGCGGAGGGTTAGGAATACTTCACCTCCAATCACAAAATGAAGCCTTGCTAACGAAATAGTTATGGAAGTTAGTAGTAGAAAGAGATTCGGTTTGGTCGGCCTTGGTGCACCAGCTTTATGGATCGTCAGACCCGGAAGAACTTTGGGCTTGTGACAAAACTTCTTACGGTTTAAGAGATGTCCTGCTCAATAGACAACTTTTTTCTTCTTCTATAGAAGATTCTGACAACGATATTGGTATTCGCTGGAAATGGACAAAGGATGGATGCTTCACCACGAAGAGTGCTTACTTCATCTTGAGAGATCCGGGTATGAGATCGCCTTATCATACCCATCTTTGGAAGACCAAAGCGCCTCTGAAGGTGAAGGTATTCTTCTGGATTGCGATGTTAGACAAGCTACTCACCAGGAAAAATATGCATAGGAAAGGATGGATGGTTGACAGAGAGTGTGCTCTATGCCAAAATGCCACAGAGACGGGGTTACACCTATTTGCCCAATGCCCGTTTGCTACTAATTTCTGGAACTGTTTCTTTGATCCAGGAACTAATGTAAAGATAGGCCACACTATATGGGAGTTCTGGTTACATAACAAGAATTCTCTGAGGACAACCAATAAGGATAACTGTAACACAATTTGGATGGCAGGTATGTGGAACATTTGGAAGGCACGATGTGCGGTAATATTTGACGGAACAACGCTAGATTCTCATGCAATAGTTCGGAAGACACTTCTGGACTCGAAGTCATGGATCGCATATTGTTAATTGTCCATTCCATTATGTTTTGCTAGTTTGAACTAGGGCACGGGCACCTTGTATAGTGTTGTACTTTAAGTTTTTTTCTTTTTTTTATTTCTGTTTGTACCGAAACTTTTTGGTTCAATAAAATTGTAGGATGAGACTATCGTCTCCCTACCTTTAAAAAAATGGAAGAGCTGAACCAATTATTATATACATTAGAGAAAAGGAATTATAAAAGGGGAGAAAGGCATAGAAAGGATATTATCACAGTAGTACTGAGATTATAAATAATTATATGCAATCAGACCTTCCTCTAATTTTCAAATTTTCATTTATTCGTTATTTGGAATTAGGACTTGAAAATTTTATTTGCCTTCTAAACATATTAAAATTCAGTCATAGAAAGAAAGGAAAAATTACATCATGAAGCGTCAGATCAAAACTAAATAAAAATACCTAGTTATGTTTGCCTATGGAAACTGGAAAGGAAGAACTTACGATCAGCTAAAAAAGAAAGCACAAAAATAATTTAAATTCTGTGATCAATTGGACTCAATCAAGTAAAACAACTTGCATACCTCAAACCATTCTGTAATTACAAACAACCCAACTTTATTAAAATCAATAAAAAAGGTTCAATTACATCATCTGTAAGAAAAGAATGGAGTTACAAAAATTTTATTTCGTAAACATGGTCAACATGACTTTTGCTCGCTTTTCCTAAAAAAAAACTGTTGTCCCTAATAATAGAGGTCTAGAGGGGGGTGAATAGGCACAAATTCAAATCCTAAACCGGTTTGGACAATTTTGCGGAAAATAACAATTCAAACAATTCAAGTTGGTTCACACACAAACAATCAAGCACAAGTCAAAAGTAAAGTAAATAGAGAGAGAGAAAGAGATGACAAGCGATTGATTATGGAGTTCCGACCCGCTAGACGAAGCTAGCCTTAGTCGTACGTCTCCGGGAGTTTCGCGACCACAAATCGGGCACGCTCCGTTCTATTCCAATCGAACGGGTCTACAAATGCGAACCGAATCGCTTCATCACAAGGATCTCGAAGCGGATCGGCCTAACCTCTAACTAATCACCAAATAGCAACAAAGATTAAGGCTCTCAACCAAATAGCTCAATAATCTAGCTATTAAACTATGGGTTTGATTGATGCACTCAAATCTCTACAAATTGTCTAAGAAATGCTCAATTAGGTGAAAGGATGAATCTCTCAGGTTTAGAGCTCAAAAGCAGGGATATAGCAAGGTATTCAATCAGTTGGATCAGATCAAAAATGTCTGATATATATAGAGGGTGCCAAGAGCTCTAAACCAGTCAAATTCTGAACATAACGTTACACAACGCTCCGAAACGTTACACAACGTTTCAAAATAGCCGTTAAATAAAACAAAATTCGACAATAACGTTGGAGGGTGTCAGAAACGTTACATAACGTTTCGGAAACGTTATATAACGTATTGAACAGAAGACTCCAACGTTCAAAAAGTTGTCAGAAATGTTACATAACGCTAAGAAGTGTTGTGCAACGTTTGAAATACAAA